>JAVKLA010000074.1:30593348-30616878 GCA_034782735.1 Sagittarius serpentarius | reverse complement strand
CCCGGAAAGTTTCTCTCCGGGGTGAGCAGGGCTGGCACTACTGCACAGCCAGAGGATGCTCCCGCAGCCCTGCGGACCGCAGCTTGGCACTGAACGCAGCGGGACCAGGCGGCCTGAGCTCCTCCGAAGCTGCTCACCAAAGCACGACTCCAGGCGGGGCTTTTCAAGGCGTTTGAGAACCTGTGAGATTTGAGACCCAGGACCACCATTTCCCAGTCGGCGTGCCTTGCACACCTTGGAAATGGTGTGTGTGCATGTTGCATCAAGGTAGTGCTTTAAGGTGGATGTCTGGGCTACATTTTGCGTAAAGTTGAAGCTCAAAGGTTCATTAACTTTATTAGGTAACAGACTAAGAAAGGGCGGTTCTTTCTTCAGCTTCCTTACCTCATTGGCTGGAATTAGCTCAGATAATTGCCTCACTTTCCTTACCCTGTATTGCTTGGTAATTTCCTCTCATAATGACCCTGTCACTTGTTCCTAATTCACTCTCCATTAAAAATCCAGAAAGGCCTGGGTAAGGGCTAGGGAAAAGAAACCCACAGGAAAACTGAACCTCCAATTTCAAATCCAAAGCAATAAGCTCTATATAATAAATAGCCTGCTGAAGTCCTAGCGAAATGGACCACTTCAAAAATGCTTTAAAAGGCCTTTTTTGTCAGGCTAAGTAGCTGAGCTGAGGCTTTTCTTTGTGACCCTTTATTTAACACCAAGGGCATCTTCTGTATCAAGATATAACCAGACCTGTCTCCAGGGAGCAGTCAGTCTAGGTGAGGAGCCAGGCACAGCAGAACATGCAGGGGATGCAATTACTGATGTGTCTGGTTACTGTGTCGAGCCTGCTCCCGCGCAAGAACACCCCTAAGCCTCTCTTACCCGACCCGGTTACACACTTATCCTGCCCTCCAGACAAACTCATACCTGGAGGTAAGGAAAGAGGACAGCCCTGTTCAAGTTGGTCGCAGGGACGTTGCATCTTTGCTAGCCCAGCGCGTGCCTCACTAGCCCGCGGGACAGCAGGGCAGCATTTGTTAAGGTCTGGTGCTGCTGTAGCCCCAAAATATCCCTGCTGTCCTTACATCTTGCAGGGACAGTGCTGTAAGGGCACATAAGCAGGGTAGGGAGAAGAAACCGAAATGGCTTCAACTGGTGAAGCAGGAGGACTGTGGGGAGGACTATCGGGAAGAAATGTGGCCAGAAACAAAGACTCAGGCAGACAGACTGGACTGCTGGTCTGGCACAGCCTAAAATAAACGGTCGTGGGGAGGATGAAAGGATCTGAAAACAGAAAGGCGTAAACGTTGTGCTCCGTAGGTCCACTGCTACAAACAGTGAGAGCCAGGCTTGGACTTCAGCTCTGCATGGAGTCAGGAGCAGTATCATTTTAGGCAGCTGTAATTCTTTTTCAGCCTTGCAAAGCGAGTCTACTTGGCAAATTTCAGGCTATAATAAGGTCAAAGATGAAATCCCTGAAACTTGCTTTTTCCCATTTTATCTCAAAGCGATAACCTCTTCCATTTATTTTTCCAGTGGGACACACTCCACCAGATCACACAGAATATGTGTGAAAGACGGGAGGTAATGAATGGCATCCTGTTCTCACTCATTTGTAAAATGTGTCTGCTATTGACTTTGGGCCAAACACTGATCTCAGTTACGAGAAGACAGACCCGGCGTAATTCTACTAGGAGTTCATACTGTTGCATTTAAACTCAGATTTTAGCAAGAAACTGCTGAGGTTTTGGGTACTTCCATTTTCGGACTCCCTAATTCAAGGCAGCTTCAAGACAGGATGAGCCCAGCCTGTCTGAAAAGCAGGCCAGCACAAGAGTTCTCCAGCTGGTCCAACCAAAACCAGCAGTACACTGTAGCAAAATGCATGTATCTTTTATTTTAAAGGAACCACTTTGTAGCTATCCCAACTACTGAGCACTAAATGAGTAAAAAAGAAAGGACATTTGGTAGAATTTCTTGAAAAATCAGTATCATTACTTTTCAGACATAGGTAATTTTCTGCTCCCCTCATGGGTGTCCATGGCACAAGCAGCATATACTGCACCAGTCTGACAGACATGCATGGCATATGCACCAGACAAGAGCTTATGTGTTGACAATATACCTAAAAGATTCTGATAATTATTCAGATTAAAGCTTTTTTTTTTTTTTTTACTGATTTTCATGTAATGTGTTTCATCACAATTTAGAGCAAAATGATAAATGAAATTAAGACAGTGATTGTTTCCTTGCAGGGAAAACGATGACTGTCAGGGTTCCCATTCTTTTCCAAGGAAGCAGAGAAATATATTCTAAATGTTGATCCACCTGTTTTTCCAATTTGTTTAGCTTCAAGTCCTTCTAAAAATATTAAACATTCTTCTTAACTGCTCTCTCATTCTTCTTAACTGCTATCTACTGACTTCTTGAAGTTTTTATCTAATTTTGATTACTAGTTAGGAACTAAAATTTAGGAAGTGAAAAACGTTCCTCATGCTTTTGGAAGCACAGAATTGTTTAAGAAGTTCTTCAGCCTTCTTGAACTTGTTTCTAGCTTTGCAAAATGCATGAAAACTTTTTTCATTTTATTTTTCCTAGCATCATCTCTTAACAGATATCTCTCTGATACCCAGATTTCTTCTGATCAGCATGAGTAATGAAGGGAAGATCCTATTCCACAGCAAATTTCTGAAAGACCACACAAAACTAACAGACCAAAACAAGAAAAAAAGACTTACTGCTAGAAGTTAAGCAAATGTATTTCATATTATACTTAGTTTGAATTTATTATCCATGAAATCATTTTTCCATTAGTCAACTCTTTAATCAGAGCTATTTATACTTTTCATTTATACTTTTATCTTTCCCCACATGTGGATGTTTTAAGCTAGTCTTTGGTTTCATCCCTAGCTAAAAAGGAAATTTTTTATCTAGATGCTCAAATTCACTCATTTTCATGCAGGCAGTGTCTCAAACTGTTTGATTTGAATAGCTGCTCTTAGCCTTAGAAGCATTAAAGAAAACTGTGCTCAAAGGACCACCCTTCATTGGTGCATGTAAATAAAAGCAGATAAATCATGCAAAAATCTCAGAGGAGAAGGACCCACTCTCTTTCTCTCTCAGTGGGATCAGTTTCTTGTTTCAGTCAAGTCAAGTGACTCTGGCAGATAAATCCTCCTGGCCTGTTTGCCCTTTTGTCTCAAAGCAGACTCCTTGCACAGTAAAATGCAATTTCATCCCACTCAGTGAGTTTCATAAAGGCCGTGGAAATTAATGGCACCCAGGGGTCATCTCTACAGTACTGGGAGAGTAAAAGATTGTACAAGCACTGTAACTTAGCTCACCACTGGCGTACTACCAACAGAAGACTCTCGTTGCTGCTGCTGGTAACAAAATACATGGCTTTGGTGGAACGAGGCAAGCCATGTTGGGTAAATGGAGGAAGACAACAGTGTCTACCATAGCACTATCTGTCATTTAGGTTTTGTGTCCTGCTGACCAAGGTTAAATAAGGCAGACAGCTGACATAGGTCTCTGATTCAATGGGAAAGTTGAAAAAGATGTGGTCAGCTTTGCTCTACTGTAAGATAATACCCTGAAGAAAGAAAAAAATCCTTGTTTTGCCCCGAGATACTCAAACTTTGTGTTATCTTCATTGACCTTGAAGTATTTTCCAGTGAGGAAATGTATCCTGTGAAAGGCAGCATGAGTTTAGGCTAGAATTGCTGTTCTTACTGCGTATTCACTGGGGTCTTTGTGCCAGGAACCTTACTGAGTTTCTGGATGTGCAGATTGGTAAAGGAGGCTGCAGCCCTTCAGAAAATCAGCCAGTGACTGCTTTTGTCATATGAAAAGGCTCAACCTTGTCTCAGTATTTCTAAGAGTCAAAAAAATTGCTCATTACTAAAACACTCATCACCTCCCACGCTGGTAATTTGCTCCTTGCAGTTCACTCTGGGTACAGTAGCCAAGGACCCTTTGAAAGCAGTATTTAGAGGCAGTTTTGAAGTGAATTGCATTGTTTCTCAAGTTGTGGTAAAATGCTGTTGCAGTGCTACCAGCACACAAAGTAGGCAGAATCCCTGCAGCATTTGGTTTCTTTCTTCAAGCTACATTTTAGCTTTTGCATGAAAGGAAAACGGGAAAGCCTAACTTTTTGGGTTGCAATACACAATAGGCTCAAAGGCTGTAAAGCAACAAAACAATAAAAACACTGAGTGAATGATTTTTTTATATCCTGCTCTTCTTCTAAACTAATCTCAGGATTTTGAAGGCTTGACTCAGGGATTTTTAAATGTCTCAGACTATCGATCTTCTTGTTTTAGCTCACACTGAAAGATGATATTTTAAAATAAATAAATGCTAAGCCTACATCTTCCATACCTTCAGGAAAGCTCCACTGCTGCCACTGCCAAGTGTTTGCCTAAAATGTTGGCCCTGAGCACTTGGTAGTTTCCCCTTTTACCAGTTTGTGCCAAATTGCTGTCCTGTCCCGGAGACCTTCAGGAATTTCTCTTTGTTCCTAACTCCAGAACAAGCATGGAAAATGATACATCTGACCAGTAATTGTGGCATGTGAAGCAGGTTTTGGGTGGAAACCACACCTAGCTTCTCTGGGCTCAGGTGTACAATTCTCTTCCAGCCTTTGGGTTGTCTTTTGGACTTTGTTAAATTACTAGCTGAAACCCAGGAAATAATGCTATCAGACGAGCAATATGGTGAGGGCAATCCCCAGGGTCTCTCCTGTGGCATGGTGGATGGCAATTTCCTTAGTCACCTGCAGGATGCAATGACACATTTGACACTCAAGGTTCTTGTTGGCACAGATTTTTGCTTGAAGGTATGCCCCATGGCACCATAAAATGGATGCAGCTGTTGAGAAAACATGACGATTCAGTTTGTAGACAGAAAGAAGATGGAAAAACAAAGCCTCTAAAAGGTTTACTAATGAAAATGTGCTTTCATTTTGATAGTAAAAATATTTGGAGCAATTGGAGTGCTCAAAAGGTCATTGGTAGGGTACCACATGCCCCAACAGTTTTCTGCAATGAACCTGAAAGATTAGGCCCAGTCTACAGGAGTGAAGGTGATCCTTTCACCCCATGTAGTGCTTTGAAATGAAGAGGTTAAAAAGGTGTAGGCTTGGTGGATGCCCAGCTTGGCCATCTGTGTCTGGAGGGCTCCTTGTGCATGACACCACTAGAGCAAAGCTTTCTGCTCTTACCGGCACGCCAAGGACCTCCACCCCACCAGGCTCTTCCAGGGTTACCAGTGCTTTCCTTCTGCATCCCTCTAGTGATTTCTCATCTCATTGCACACCAGCCCCCTTACAGCTTATCCCCTCTTCCCTCCCGCTCACCCTACAGGTGCAGGTCCCACCTCCAGCCAGCAACTGGGTGCTGCTTTCCATACAACAGTTGTTCAAACAGCTGCTTCAAATGTTGCCCACCGCTTGAAGGGGCTCTCTGTAAGACACGTGTCTTCATTTTACTCGGAATATTCTCTTTTGTGGAAGGACCTACAAAAAATATTGGCTGTCACCAGGAAGAATTTCTTGAAAACAAAGAGTCTTCTTGTGTCCCCATCTCTGCGTACCTCTGTTTCTTGCCCTTTACATGCCCTGTGAACTCTTCGCATTTCTGACTGGTTTTCTCCTTGATCTTGGTACACAACAGCATCCCAGCTCTGTTTACAGTGACAGAAATAATAAATACCAGCAAAGAGCCCCTTCTACACTGAAGAGCAAAGACCAAGGATAGCACTGCCTTAGCAAAAATGGTTTATGTCAGAAAGGCAGCTGCCAAGTGTAAAGAGGGCTTTTTTTTTTTGTCAGAAATTTTCCCTCATGTGACTGTGCATGGACAAAAATCTTGGATTTCTGTTGAAAGTATGATGTTCATCTGGACCGCATGTTCTCCTTCACTCTGAGACTGCCTCTTGCAAAGAGATGCACTCTGCTCTGGCTGTTGAACCCTTCTCATTGCTGTGGATCCATCCCTTTTGCAGGTCTGCGTCTGCGCAAATACATGAGTATGACAGTGACTCCATTAACACACCAATTGCTTGGAATCTGTTAGCATTTCACTATAAATCTGATTTTTGACAGATTTATAACCAGACTGTAGAAATTAACTGCTGGAGGAAATGTGCCATTTAGCCTCAACATGAACACATTTTATTTTTCTACATGACTGTATTTTTTCTTACCAGACTTTTTTTTCGAGGCTAGTACAATAACCTTATCCTTGTTTTAATGGACTTCTTTTAAAGTGAAAAAAACTCGAACCTTTTCATAAACACTTAAAAACTCTCTGGCACAGTGACATGTTTATTGCATAGTCCTTTCTGATGTTTCTTGAGAACATGATTAAATGACAGTTACTGTATTGGCACATTAAAATGCAACTTCACTGAAGAAATAACAGCTGAAGAAAATAAGGTTAACAGGTAAATAAAATAAAGTGCCAGAACAAAGAGTGCCATTGATAGATGGAAGGTCGTCCTTCTTATTGCAACAAATACACTACCATTCATTTTTACAAAACCGAGTCGACAGCAGATATTAATGAAGGACAGCCTCCCATTCCCTTTGCAGTAACCTGAAGTTTTGCCACAGAGCATTGGTGGTGAGCCCAAGGTGAAGTACTGCACACCTCTTAATGCAGGTGGTGGCAGAAGTGGCAGGAATGAGGGCAGCGAAGGGAGAGCCGGCTGACAGGACTGGCTGTGGGTGCAAGCACTTACCCCTCTGCGCTCGCGACTGCCATCCGCAGCAGGTCACAGAGGTCCTGGGCTGGGGCGGCAGTGATCACAGGCAGGTTTCACTGGGGACACACTGAGCTGGTGCCTGCTAATGCGGCTGCTCCTGACATATCACACCATCCTCTGAAGCCTGTTGGAGTCAGTCCCAGCAGAACTGCAGCCCACAGTTCAACAAAAAATCTTCTTTCAGGCTAGGCAACCTGAAATCTTTCTGGTTTGCCCCACTGGTCACGTTTTCTAGGCCATTCTTGTTCGCCTTTTTACTGACATGAGTATCTTTTCCCGGGGTAGTATTTCATACACACTTATTTTCAAACAGCACTGTTTATAGTGACAGTTTCATACCTCCAGGCTGGAATTTAGGGAAGGGAATAAGGAAAGGCTCCCTTACTTCAGAAAGCACTTTCTTTGATAGGAATTTCAAGTGTTTTGACAGTTTGCTATGAAAGGACCCTGCTTACAGGGTCCAAAGGATCTTGCTACAAGCGAAGCACCAAATAATGTCTCTCTCCACCACTGTCCTCTGGAGAGAGAAATTCCAAGCAGGGAAGTGGTAACTCTGTGTTTTTCAGAAAAGATGGGTCCCATGGCTGTGCTGGTGGATAGCAGGGTGGAAATTTCCCTGTGCACCCATCCAAAGAAGATTTTTCTCCTTGGTCTCAGTGAGCAACTCCAAACCAGGCCAGGAGGCTAGATCCTCTGACAGAGCCTACATAAGAGACCCAGCAGCTCAGTCTAACAGTTTCTCTTATCTTTTTCCAAGGCGAACGGTCCATTTCAAAAGTAAGGAATAAGTTTTAACAGCAAGAGAGTAAGTCTTCCTTCTTTTCTACCAGTTGTATCTCAAAACTTGTTTTGAGTTGTAAAACACCTTTAAAAATAATAAAAAAATTTGTGGCCTTGGAAAGCTCAGCTGGCATCTAAATATCAAAGTAAACTGACAAATGAATTTGAGCTTTGGCACATTAGGAAGGAAGCTGTCTTCGATAAGCATTCTTGTTCCTTACTTCTCTCCCATACTTTCCAGTCTTATTGGGAGTCCTTTCTTGCAATGCTTTCTTATCGTAGATATCAAGGAGATACTTGGCAACCTGTGAGCAATCCCTTTGTGGTCTGTGAAAGAAGTAGCCTTTGACGTATCTTTGACTCAGAAATGGAGGTATATTTCTGTATTAGTCTGTGTTTCAAAGGGTGTCGCAAGAGCTACCGTTAAATGGGAAGAACCACTCTCTGCTACTCTGCTTTTCCTCACTACCTAGGGACCTCAGGCTGGTTAAAGAGATTGAGCTGTAATTGCCTCAGGGCCAGCACATCACTTTCATGCCTCAAGTTTCCAGTGGCTTCTTTTCATGGCCACCCCCATGAAGCAGAAGGCCACTGGGAAAGCAACAGATAGTATTCTGTGCTTTGGGATGGGGGCGGGGCAGGGAAGGGGACATGCCCTTAATGACTTTGAAGATGTACTTCAAAATCAATGAGAGCTTGTTTCACTGTGGAATTAGTAAACTCGTAAATGTTTTTCACTGCAGAGTATGCAATAGCAGGCAGATTAATGCATGTCTAGGAATCGTGAACTGGACATTTATAATTATTCAAGGAAAGGTTGCAGACATGGCTTCCTCTTGCAAACTTATTTAACGTGGGGTATTTCAGTGGGCAAGCTTTGCCTTCAACAAGGCTAAACACTTAAGGCATCATGCTGAAATCCATTCTGCTTCAGAAAAACTTTTTAAAGACACCAAGGAAAAACACGGAAATGAATGTGACTATAAATTAAGCAGGTACTTGAGTGCTATCTTGAATTTGTGTGGGCTCAGCTTTAAGTATGTTGTTTCCTGAAGTAAGGTTCCTGACAGGGATTATCATGTTGACTTTATATGAAACATCATTTGTAACAGAAAGCTTGCATGATTCCTTTCATACGCTGCTGAATAGTCTTTGTTATCCCCGCATCTCTGTGAGCAGATAGCACTAAAGAAGTGAAGAGATTTTGCACTTATCTGCAGAAATATAATTGGATACTTAGAATTAATAAGAAGAATCCTTCAGAGGAGCGAGAAACAAGAACAGATTTTGACTATGTTATAATGGGATGGAAGTATTTCAATACTCAATGTGATAAGGAAATAGTCATGTCAGTATCACTATGTACCCATCAAGGCAAACCAGGTGGAACCTGTAATACAGTCCTCTGCCACAGTAACTTTCAGGAGCAGTAAGACAGACCTCCTACATGAGATGAGACTAACTGCAGCTAATCAGAGTGAGATTTTTTATTATTATTCATTTTAGTAATTGAATGTGGGTTACAGCACTGGTGAGACACATGATCAACTCAGCCCTCACAGAAGACATCAGACATGGACTGGAGAAGGGAGAAACCCCAGATTTTGCATCCCAAGGCAGGGAAAGCACTGTAAGCACAGCTGTACTTGCTGCCTCAGGGAGCTTACTGCCATTCCAAACCTGCAATTGGATTTGGGCAGCTGGCAGGGCCCTAGGAGAGTGTAAGGATTTCTCTCTGGACAGTTCCTTGAAGGACAGCAATCTGTCTTCATAATCTTCATAGTCTTTGTGTGTTTGTCCTTCCAGTTCTGTCAAGGCTCTTTTTTCTCCTTTTTTTAAACTAGAAGTCTTTTTGAGTTAAAACTGTTGAGTACAGTTGTTTGCTCTACATAGAAATGATGCTGTTTGCATTAGGGTGCTCCACACGCTGCCTTGCAGAAGCAGGGCATTTGAGACTTGAGAAAAGAGCCAAAGTTCTCTGCTTTACTAGCTCAAGTCCAGTCGTCCTGCCAGGAGGGATGTTTCCAGCTAGGTCCCATCAGTCACCTCTCCAGTCTCTAATGCAACTGCAGATGGTGCAATAGCCCCTTTCTCATTGATTAGGCAGGGTCCTGACACCAGCGGGAAAACCTGACCTGCCCAGTGGTTTGGTGCAGTCAGTTCTCCTGGGGCTGGTATCTACGCCCTGGCATGCAGAAGAAGATGGCTTCTCACCTGTCCAACAGTTGATTTCTCTTCTTTGTGCCTTGGCTCCACTGGACTGTCTGGGCAGCTCTTGCTTCGTGAAGCTTCACCTCGTCTTTTAAGTCTCCTTACAGTTTCGAGGGCCTGCTCTGCATCTGCACTGAGGGTCCTTCACCAGCAGCCTGAAGACACCTTTCAGAGCTCTGTGGAGGAGCTGTGAGATACACAGGAGTAAGGTCCCCTATGATGGAGTGCATCTTACCAAATGTATTACGGGTTGTTTTGCATAGACTCTGCCCCTGTTATGAATTTCCAGCCCAGTGAGTTATTTACCTTACCTTACCTTGCTGCACACTGAGCATGGAAAAAAGCAGGGTGCAGCCTCTGAAGCAAGGTGAGCCAGGAATCCTTTCCTACAGTTTATTTGGCCACCCAGGCTTTTCCGCATGGTGGGATGTTCTCCAGCACAGCAAAGCACTCCACATTAGATAAAGTTCACTATATCATGGCAGTTGCATTCAGCTCCTTATCTGCTGTTTGCTTTAATCTAAGGCCTCTGAATTTTCAGGGGCCCCCCCACCCATTCCTGCCATTTTCAAGGTTATTTGAGAGTCCCTCAATAGCTAAGGCACTTCCCTATCTGGCTGTCAGTTTAGCATTCCTGGGCTTAGACCTGTTTTTCCTGCACAGGTTTGTCTACACGTATCTCCTCTGCACCTCCTTTCTTTTCTTTTTTTTGCTGCCCCTCCCTACCACACACACATTTTTCCTCTTGGGACCCTCTGGCCTGTCACTGCCTTGTGTTTTGCCATTCATGTCTCCCCTCACCAGGTGGGGAATGTTTTCTAAAGGCCCTTGCAGACCTTTTGCAGGCTCTTATCACATCACCCTAAAGTGAAAGCTGACAAATTTCATGGCAATGTGAAAGTATGCCTTGCCTCAAAGCCCAGCTTCAACCAGGTCTCTCCATGCAAACTGGTGCTCTTCTGCAACCCAAGTTGCCCTCGTTTTTCTGAAAACTCTAGTGTTTGCAAGCAGTAACGGCAATTCCTCACTAACAACCCGTGAGCTATGTGTCTCTACCCATCTTCCCCCCCATCTCAAAGTTAAATGAAGCAAACAAAAACTGTTCCTGGTTGGGCCGTCTTTAGTATGTGTCACCTCTTGACCCTCCATGGTGAGCCAGATGCTGTGCAGGTCTTGCAGTTGCACGCCTGCCAACTGGGTCAGTCTGTTGGCCTATCGGGGAGGAAGTGATTGGGTGGTGCAGCGAGCTGAAGTGTCTGTCCTTTGTTTTTCTTTTTCTTCTTTTACTTTTTTTTTTTTTGCTTTCATTTGCTTTGCTAAGGTTGGATTCATGAGGGGAAACCGCCGCCGAGTCCGTGTCGTAGGGGGAAAAGGGACATGCTGTCTTGGTTCAGCAAGAGTTTATGTGCTCTCAATCTTTCCTGAAGTTTCTATCTTGCAGACCCAGCAATTTCCTGTTTCCTTCTTGCTGGCCCTGATCATCACAGAGATAGTGCCAAAGTGAGAAAGCAGTCTTAGGGCCAGAGAGTAATTCCACTCACTTGTAAGCACTCAATTCCAGCTGCTGGCAAAACAGCAGGCTCCTTAAATGATCTCCAGTGAAGGTCCCAGAAATCTGTTACACTGCATTTTATTTGTAAAGACAAAGGCTGAAAAAATTTTATAACTAGATTGAACAGTCAGTTTAGCATATTACATCACCAAAGTAATGTGAAAAATTCTAAGCAGCCCCATGAAATAGACTGTAAATGCCTCTTATAGAGATTTGCGATTTATTTTTTTCATCTGAGGTTTATTTGTTGGTGTTAGTAGTTTTTTTAAACCTTTGGTATGTTCAGAGCTACATGGATGCAGTTTCAGCTCTGGAACCATTAAGTGTGAAGGACATGAAACACATCTTTCTACATACCTGGTAAAATGGAAATTCTTGTCTGTTCAGAAAGGGGCTAGTTTTTGACTGATCTCAGGTTTTGGCTTCTGTTCTCCTTGAAGGTACCCATATAGCTTTTGCTGCCCACAGTTGTGCTGGAACCAGCAGTTTTCCTCATTCGGTGCAGTACAGAAATGTCGAGCTTTTCTGCAGTCCCAAGTACTTCGCAAGTCGGGCTCATCAGGGAAGTTGGAATGAGTACTCAGTGGGAAGAAAATGTGGATGGTTTAAAGGAGACATAGAGGAGGGATTAAGTGCTACAGCCAAGGTTACATGGGAAATCCATCTACCCTGCAGATTGGGGCTGGACAACTTTAAACTGCCCATCAGCAAGTCAAGAGGGAATTAGATTGTGCTTTTAAAGAAATGAATGAGCTTCAAGTGAGGGAATGTGAATTAGTAAAGCTGACTTTCTTCTGGGGGCACACACTTCATCACCCCAAAGCTCGCTTTTGAGCGCTCTCTCTCCCTCTCCTTCTCTCCCTCTGTCCTTCCCTCAATCCTTGCAGGTCCCTTCCTCTTCCATTGTCATGAGTTGCAAGTAGGCTTTGCTCAAGCCTTAGTCTTAGAAAACCGTGATAAGCAGGAGTGTTTGGTCTGTTCCTTCCCAGTAACTTACTCCTTTTGTTCACAAAAGGAGACTGGAAAGGTCTCCACATGCAGTCCAATACAGTGGCATGTTTACATCCCGTAAGCGGCCTTCCAGTGAGAATGGCAAACCTTCCTTTGTGCTGCAGCTGCCACTTGACTTTGTCTCCATTGAGTCATAAGCATCTCACTAGTCGCCTTGTACGACTTTGAGCGTGTCCTCTGATTTTACGCCAGCTTTGCAGAAACTCAATTCGAAGAGGCATGGATACTATTCTGTTTAGCTTGCAAAGCCCTTCCCTGTCAACCTTTACTCAGAGATGTCTTAGGGCTCCTCTCAACAGAGTGCCTCACCTGTGCACAGCCTGGGAGTCCGGCTGCTGTAGCCGCTGAACTTCAGAGGGATTTTTGGAAAGCAAGAGAGAGAAAGAGAATGCATTTTTCTGTTTCAAGACAAAAAAGGGTCAGAGATTCCCCAGGTAAGCTCAGAATTACATGAAGCTTTGTCTGCTTGACATGAAATGATCCTAAGGTAGTTTTACAGCAGTAATTCACGTTTTAGAGAGTAGTTTCTGAAAGATGCAATAGCTGCTATTTTTCTTCTTGTTAATGGCTTTAGGCAGTTCCCGTAGATGGGAGCAGATCTCATTGTGCCATGTGAGTATTTGCATTAGTAGGGACTTTGTTCCTACTGCCTGCAGTTGCTTTTTTAAGTGTGGTGTTTCTGCATTCAGGGAAGCAAAAAAAAAGGTAGAGTATGCAGTGTTTTCAGATGTTACCTCATGCATGATATTTTCAAATTTCATTACAGCATGTAATTTAGTCCTTTCAGTAAGCTAGGGGTTTGGTATAGGACTCTAGAACAAGCTAGCTTGTCTACCTTGTGCTCGTATAACTGAAGAAAATATTACAGAAAAGAAAGGAGGCATGAATTTTGACTAGGTGAATAAAGAACAATGCACAGATACGTGGTCTACAGCTGTGCCTTACCTCACCACTGCCCATCATTCCCACTATACATCCTCCAAGCCCACGTCTGCTAGGGATGTGTGGAAAGGCAGTGTTTTGGGGCTAGTTATGGACTATATGAAATGGGCTCTGATGAACACCTGCTCCCAAACACCACATTTCTTCCGTTACGTGGCTTTAAGTGAAACCCAAAACCATAGTTAGCATTTCTTGTATTTAATTTGCAAAAGAGACTTACAGTGCATACACTGAATGCTGGCCATATGCCATAAAAACTCTGCATCCTTTGCAAAGAAAAATTAATATCAGAACTAACTCACTGGATACTTTTTCCACCCCCTCACCCCATGGAGTTACAAAGCTCAGGTATATTGGGACTACGGTGCCAATGGATCAGTAAGGCAGAGAAAATTCTCGCATAAGATTTATATAACAGTTTTGAACATGCAATGCCAAAAAGTGGGTAGAGGCACTCCTCACAAATATGTGTAAAGCCCTTGTATCATGAGATTTCTCTGAGAGTTGCAGATTATTCCCATCTCTAGTAATCAGTTCAGAGCAATTGCTGCTACCAAAGCTCACTTGCATGAGCTGGGAAATAACTGTTACTTTGAAACTCCACGGTGATCTGCTTTCAATTGAGCTGCTGCTTAAAGAAGAAGCAGTAAGCAAGATGATGAAAACAATTGCAGATAACTACAAGCCCAGTTGCCACTATATCTACCTTCAAGATTCAATTTAAAATATTCCATTAGCCAGCAGGGTAGCAAAATTGGTTCTTTTTGTCAGAAATGCTGCATACAATATTGCTTTTTTTTCCCTTCCAAATTAATGCATTAGCTTTCTGAGCTCGAGGACATCCTCAGAGTGCTTGTCTCACTTGCAGGTTGAAGTCTTTTAATAAGGTAAAAGGTGGACAGGCTATCAGCAGGGATAAGCTTAATAGTGAGTTTACCTGTTAAGACTCACAAAGGCTTCAAAATGTGCTTTACTATATAGATGTGATTCACTCACCCACATTTGTTACATCTTAGGTCTTGGTATGCCATAGCCTGTCACATCAGGCATCTCCTTTGGGCTAATAATCCAGGCTCCTTTCAAGCCAGTGAAAAAGGAAAGGCTCTTCCACAAGGCAAATTTCCCCATCCTAAGATTCATGTCAAGGATGGTGGTCAACCCACTGACATCAAGTGTAGACAACCCTTCACCGCTGAGCTGATGGCAATCTGTTGGCCAGCCTTTTGTCAACATTGGGTGCAAAGTCCTGTTTGAACCGGTGCTAGGTGAAAGAGTGTCAGACTACTCTTAAAACATGACCCCTTTTCCTGCCTCTAGACAAGNNNNAAATTTATCCTGATCTGAGAGGTTATAAATCATGCTTAGAGGGGCCGGGAGAAAGGAATGTGTTATTACGAGGAATTAGTACTCCATGTTTGCATTTCATCAGCCCCAGTCAATGGGGCCTTAGAGGCTCCAGCCAACATCAGGATCTAGGGAGGTGCGACGCAATGGGTGGGTGCAACAGTGAGAAGCAGGAGGGAGCTTGAGTTTTGGAAGAGGTCACAGGAGGGCTTTTCCTGGCCTGTTGGAGGAGGGCACCTCATGCAAGCAAGGCATCATGGAAGAAAGAGAAAGAAGCTGACACGCTGGTTATTAATGGCAAAGGAAGGAAGGGGTATGAGAGCCGTTAGCTGTACAGGCAGATGGGATTTTGAGGGAGAAAAGGGGGGACTTAAATATCACAGTCACTATCTCATGTCTCATTGAAACAAGACAGCTAAAACCATTCTGAAAAATGGTGCCAGCCATGGTGGCCCATTCTCTCAAGTGAAGCACTCAAGCTGAGTGCTAAAAATGCAGTTTTACTTGGAAGATGATGGGAAATGCATGAAGATCAAATGTGACAGGGACTACTTCATCCTTATTCTCAGAAAGAAGAACTCGAAATGTGTAAGTGATATTTGTTGATAGGCAACCTGCTAAAAGCATGTTTTTTCTTTGGATTCAATGTGTGTAGCAAATGGTAGAACATCAGGCATCACCTGCTATAAACAAGCCCGCCAGGTGCCTTCATGTTAGAAATGGCTTTGAATATCAGACAACTTTTGTGTAGGTGCTTGCAGCTTTCTAGCCAGCTCCAGTGGAATCAGTCAGTAGATAAAAGCCTCGTTCCACCTCAGGGTAGAAGCTATCTTTCAGAAACAAAAATACTGGGATTTGTTCAGCACTGTGCCAAAATTTCTTACTTCTGTATGTCTGGAGATGGCTAAACAAAAAACATGGAGGAATCTTCCCCACTTTTTACGGATGACAGATAGTCACTTCAGTTTGTTTTAGCCATTTAAAAATTAGGGGCATATTCTCAAGAGTTTAAGCTTGCTCTGCAGTCAGTGTAGGGAGACAGACACCATCAGAGGGGCAGTTTATCCCACCCATTGTGGGGATAGTTTTTGCTGCTTTCAGTGAGTGGCACAGAGCGCCTTACAACCAAACAGTTCAGTTTTAGGCAGATAAAATCAAGTGAAATGAAAAACCTGAATGACGTGCCAGAGGTCACATAGCCCATCAGTGGCATGGTTCCTGAGCTGGGTACTGACTGGTGTCCAGGCTTCAAGCACGCCTACCCTGTTTTGACAGAATTTAGAGAAAAAATTATCCAAACTAGGGTGCAACCAGAGACTGTGGTTTGGGGCTGCAGCTGCAGCCTAGCAGGTACGTGCCTGACTTAGGTTTAACTCAGTTCACGGGGGTAGTTTTGCAGGCACAGAGGAGCATGAGGAGCTAAGGACATAATATAGCCTCCCCATCATCCCTGTTGCTGTTAGCTAGTTTAGGGCAACCTCAGGTAGATCCACCTTACACTAGTAGTTACCAGCAATGACTGCAGTGGGGACTTTTTGAGATGTCTCTCTCCTACAGTACTGCTCCCTTTGGTCAGGGCACTATCATTTCCTTGACAAACACTGCATGGACAAATCCTAAGGCTGGGATTTCTCATCCTACCCTGGCAGCCAGCCTCCTGAACGGCTGCTAACTAAACCCTGCTCCTGCCTTCTCCAGGTATTCCCTAAACGCAGCAGGGAGTAAGCTAAGCAACACTGCAGGCATAGTGGTACTTCCATTTAATAGCAACTTAGACACCCAATGGTCTAGCGGCCCTGGTGGCCCAAAACGGTTAATACTTCATGCAGATGAGCCCATATGCAGGAGATGCCAAGTTGGCCTCCAGATCAAAGACTCCTGTGGACCCAAGGGTGGCAATTGTGTACACACAGGAAGGGATGATGCCTCCAGCCCTGCTGTCTTCTCCCTCCCTACAGAGTCAAACCAGAGCAGCCACAGCTCTTGCTCATGAGCGAGGGAAGAGGCATTCAGCGTTCAGCCGGTCACCCTCTCCCCTGGGAAGAAGGCAGTGGCTGGTCCAGTGGGTTCAGTCCCAAGGGACTGAATCAGCACAGGGCCTCAGGTTAAGCTCGGCTGATAAATACCTACTTCAAGGAAATGCCAGGAAGAAACCTCGTCCAGGGCCTCATTTCATTGGGCACTAAATCAGCAGTTTGTAATGACTCTCATACCCCAAAATCACTTGAATGCAATTAATGCAGTATAAGTAACTGCACATAAATTACACATTTTTAATGAAATACACATGAACGTTGCAAAATTTAAGGGCACTTGATGGACAGAGCTAGTGAAATCCTCCTTTCCTCCCAGGCTGGGTGTGGGGTAGTATATCTCTGAGGTATGCATTTAAACTCCACTCCTGTGTTGATCAACGTAACACAGGGTCAGGTAATTAGTGCTTGTGGTAGCAGCAGATAGAGAGCTCAGACTTGCCAGATCCTCCCTGGCATTACTTCTTCCCTCACGTACAAGTACACTTACCAGTCAGGAAGAAAAACTAAGCTGTTCTGATCCATATTTTCACTCCTGTCTTTTCCAGCCACTTCTACATCTACAACTGGGACAAGTCATCTCACGAAATGTGACATAAAGCAGAAGGCCTTCTGTGTAAATGGGGGAGAGTGTTACATGGTTAAAGACCTCCCAAACCCCCCAAGATACCTGTGCAGGTAAGAAATGCTATTTGCTTACTTTGGTGGAGCCACCAGGTTCCAGAAATGCTTTTTCTTTAAAGGAGCACCTGAACAATTTCTTCATTTTTAAGTATTTGGATGTGAAAATAACCTATCAAGAATGACCTCTGTGTTCTATATATGAGGCATAATAAAGGCTAACCAGGAAATCCTCCCATGTGATGCTGGCACAGCAAGCCCCATTGATGTTTACATGGCATGATGTAACACAACTTGAGCCTTATATTAGAAATAATAAAACAGATATTGTAAACTAAATACACTGCAAATAGCAAGAAAAGGTGCGTGGGTAACTGCATTGGATAAGTACCCTTTATACAGGACAAACTGGTTATTTTGTCTGCTGTAGTAACTGAACATTTTCTGATGGGACTGGATTCACAACTGGAGTTTTTGCTGTTGTGTTTAATTGCATAAAAAACAATAAATGTCATGGTAATTGGTGGAGGCTACCATTTTGTGTGAGGATCTTGATTCAGGAATTCATATAAGCCTGAGTTTAGTTTTAAGGGCGTGTTTGCGCCCCTTTCTCTAGACCTGGCCTGTGCTGTATCGGGCTGTTGCAATAGTCTGTTATGTTGGAGAACACTCATGAAGAGCTACAGCGCTGGAGTTCACCTCCTGCCTGGTAGTGCATTGTGTAGCATTTACCTCTGGAGCTAAACTAGTCATAATGGGTAACTGCTTCTCTCTGGCTTGAGAGGGAACTCAGCATTTAAACCTTGGGAAACGTCCTTGGGACCTAGCAGGACTGAGCGGAAAGGGGACACTTTTGTAAGGATATTGCTGTTTTTCAGACAGACAAGAGACAGCAGTCAGTGAAGACTGTCGTCTGCTGTAACTGCACAGATTTTAATTCTTCTAGGACTAAAAAACAAACAACACTAATTGTAAAGATGTCTGTGGTGGGTGAGTTAGGTGAAGGTCTATGATGCTTTCATAGGCTGCAAAGGCATTGACTGCTTGTCTCTGCTGTTAATTAAAAAGAACCCCACCACCAAAAAACCCCGCAAACACCAAACCCCACAATGTTCTGAATTACTTGTGAGCTTTCTTTTTTTTGTAGAAGGATGTTACCTGCACTTTATGATGTCTGTTTTGCTTTGGTTTTTCAGAGATTGCTCTGTTGCTGAAAGTGATGAATATTTCAATGATTTTAGAATCATTTTTAGCTAAAGTGAATATGGAGAAGTTACTGGCTCTGGTGGGTTGGATTCTTTTTTAAGAGAGAGAAAGATTTGTGTTAAATTTACATGATCATTACAAGCCACCAGTATGAGATGAGCAGTTTGCTATGATTCTCCAGGGCATGCAGGAGAGCCTACCTGCCTGTTTAAACTTCCTAACCAAACACTGCTCAGAAAACTCCAGGGCAGCAGAGCTGAGCATCTAGCAGACTTGCTAATAATTAGCATTGTCTTGACAGTTTCAGAGGTATCCCATTTTCACTGGTACGGGGACTTCTTCTTTTTTTTAAATTCAGAGATCTGACTGTGTTTGTTCTTTGACATTATAGATTGGCTAATTTTTTAATTAAATGTCTCAGAGACACTTGAATGAAGTGGAGATATTTTTTTCCCCCTCTTGTAGACAAGAAATAACCTTTAATTCTGGGGCTGTAGTTCAAAGAAAAGACAATTCCCAAATTTGGCAGATGTGGCTCTCTCTGGGTGGCCCAAGATCTATTTGGAAAAAGCATCAGAGCTGTAAAATCAGAGAGGGTGAATCTCATTTACAGTAAGGCAATGGAAAAGGATTCTTATCCTGAGAACAGTCAGGGCCACTGCTATTTTGCAGGGCCTTTTGCTATGCCCTCTAATACCTGCCAGAACTGAAACTTTATGTTGTGTGGCAAAACAGGATGCAGTGCAGCCACATAAGAAATGAAAGTGTGAGTACTTGAAAGTGGGTGTACTGGGAAACTGAAGAGGCAAAATACGGTTCTCTTCTTATTTCATTAAAAATACAGATGTCTACTTTTAATTCTAGTATTCCAGTGTTAATTAAAATAAGTATCTAACCAGTACACATTGCCTTCATTGTTCTGAGAAAATAAATCTTCCCCCAGAACATGCCTGTGGAAACAGAATGCTTGAAATATGGTACTTGCTCTTCATATTTCTGCCTCAGTAGCAAGGTCACATTTTTCCATATTGTCCATCTGTTGAGAGCAAAAACAAAATTTATAAAGCATGAGCCATATCATTCTAAATTGGTTTTATCCCTAACCAAAAAAACATGACTCAGATTCACAACAACCATGGAATTTTCCAAGTGATATCTCTGGTTTTGTAAACCCCCTGTACTATAAAAAAAAGGAGCTCCTAAATCCATCTTCTATTAAAATCTAGCTACGTATTAAAAAAAAAGCCAAAAATGTGTTTTGTAAAATACATAGTATAATGATGCAGACTGGACCAGGTCTTGCTCTCACGGATACTGGTGTGAACTTCAAGAAAATTCCCTGCTTTCAAGAGGTAACCATGTGAAATACTCAGGAAATGTGTGAAGACTTAGTAACGCACTGTAAAGCTATGTCTATGGTAGCATGTATGTTCCCTATATGTATTTTAATTATGGCCCCAGACTGAACAAAACAATCTCAAAATAAGAAAGATGAAAAAGGAAGCTTTGAGACTACTTAAATAAACTAGTGTATAAAATTTTCAGAAGTTTCATAGGAACATGAGTCATATTTTGAAAACATCACAGACTTTGGAAGCCTGGAAGTTACTAGCTTCCTATGAGACTGAGGTTCCTAAGTAATTTCTGTTCAGTTGGAAATGTATCCACAAGTTCACTGAAGATGAAAAATCAGATAGCTTCTTCAATAAATTCGAAATTAAGACCAGAATTCCTAGGGCTTGCTTCTTACTTGAATAAAAATATATATGAATATAGTATCTGTTACGCTTTTAAAGTGTTCTTTTGAAGTATCCTACCATGAAGGCCTTGCTGGTCTGACTAATTGATTCCTTGCTCACAGAGATTATCTTTTCTAGTGCTTTTGTTGTTGCTGAAGAAATGAATTTATGTCCGAATTTCAGTGGATAAAAATAATGCTTTTCTCTAACAGAAGGATGCTGCTTCTTTTCTTAACAGCAAAAGAGTGAATTATGTACTTTTTAATGATATAGCTGTTTTCTATATTCATCTTCATGTAAAGGCCTTGGTGGAACAGAAACTGACAGAAGATTCTTGAAAACAGCAAAAAGAGAAAATTTGTTTCCATGATACCAGCAAAAGTTCCAGAGATACTCATTCAACAGGCAGGACAGAAATAGTAGTTCTGACTTAGGCTATGAAATGGAATACTAAATATGGAAGTGTACTGTACTTCCCATGGAAAAAAACTTTCTCCCACAATGCATTTACTTACAGGCAGCAGATGAAATGGAAATGCAAGGTCCTGATGCATTCAGCCATTCCTCTCCTGCAGAAAAACAGTTTGATGATAAGCGATCGAAGTTCTGAGAAGTGCCTTCTGAGCGCATGCAAATACCACTCTTCGCAACTATTTTGAGTAGAGGAAAAAAGCAATTATTCTAGTATATGTGGTTTAGTATTGTGGTTTCACCCAGTTAATACAATAAATAAGTAGTCCGAGTAGCCTTTTTTTAGGCAGAAAGGAAATTATAAGGCTCTCACAGCACAAATGTCTACTTGTTGCCCCGAGTTGCTTGACTCCAACTTTTGCTAGTGTCGTAAAAGAAAATGGCACATGGGTAATGAACTGGAAAAGAAAGACACCACAAGAAATAACATCTGGAACTTTGAGTAGGACAAGGTGTTTTGAAAACGACACCATTGCAAGCTGTTGTAAAAGCACAGTCTACAGTAAACAGCCTGCCAAACAGCACTGGAAGTGATGCTGCACTGCATATCTGAGCAATAAAATGCCTTTAGCATTCACACATAATTGTAAGCGGACAGGCTCATCTCAGCTCTCGTCTCGGCTGGCCACGCTGGACCCGTCCTTAGCAGCAGGTGCTGCAGTCCATTTGCTGACAGTGGTTTCAGAGCTAGTATAAACACACCTGAACTGTTCTCAGCGCCATCTCAACAGGGCTGACCCTGCTCGGTCTGGAATCGATTTCAGCGTTTTCTACACCAGTGCTCAAGCTGCTTTCATCACCTCCACAGCTGCACCAGCATCTGAAAATAAGCACAGACAGAGCAAGCCACCACCACCAGCCAGTGGCAGGAGCAAAGCCTGAGGCTTGTAATCGGCACCTCGTTCATTGGCATTGTGTAGGCTTGAGCCTGACAAGATGTAGAGGTCCCTGTGAAATGAAAGCCAATGCAGGTGTGAATACCAGCTTTCCAGGGATGAGTAGTTAACAAGATCACCATAGTGCAAAATAAAACTGAAATTACAGGGGTAAAACATTTTTACTCTCATTCAGTAACACAGATCAAAATGCCTTCTATCAAAGGCATTTTGCCTTCCATGAAAGTTGCAAAAAGTCTTCTGTCATGCTCAGTGATATCACCTTTTCATTGCAGTTATCCTTGTTGCATTTTTCTCAACTGAATATATCTGTGGAGACTGGGATGTCTCTATGCTGGGTACTTATCAAAAGGTGTGACCTTGGCTCTGAAGAACATAAGCTCCCTTCTTTAATAAAAAACATATCATTACAGCAAATCAGCTTCAAAGAATGATCTGCAGATTCTCAAAACATTCTTTTATTGTACGAAAAGCATTCCTGCGTGGTTTATTTGAACAAGATACTAGTGTTTATGCCTGACATTGTTCCTCTGCCAAAGTGATTTTCTGGAAGTCACACTTGTACAGGGGCAGCATCCCTGACTCTTAGGGCTAGAGGCAATTGTGGAAAAGTGGAATTTAAAATACCAGGACAACTTTCAATGCATGTAAAACTGGGATGGATAGAAGAGGTGGAGGATTGTTCTGAACAACATGCATTTGCAAATAAGAAGGCTCTTTGGCCCCTGCAAGTAAATGATGAAGCAGTTTGAAAAGGAGGCTAGCACCAGATCAGCAGCAGGAGAAAAAGAGGGGGAGATTCTTGCACTATGGCAAACTCATGAAGAGCATCGGAATTACAGGCAACGCAAGTGAGATATATTCAAGGAAGCAGGTATCAGGTAATTTCAGGTTACATGCTGAGTAAGAGTGGATAGAAGAAGGAGGAGGAAAGAAGACTGAAATCTATAGATGTTTAGTGTGGTGGACAGTCATTCACACTTACGTCTGAAGCACAGGAGCCTGCATTGCTATGGTGGTATTTTGGGAGCCTGAGCTCTGCCCCAAAATGGAGAATAAAGGTGAAGGAAGAATTGACAGCCAGCAGCAGAAGAAAAGAAGACAAGACAGGCAAAGCACTGAAGATAAATTCCTTCACTATGACCAAGTGGAAAGCTGCACTGAAGTTTTCCGCAGAAGAGCTTATGAACTGAAAGGATGGACAGCTGTGGGGCTTCAAATTTTGAGAGCACTTCTGCCCTCTCATCTTACTTGTTGACTGGACTGACTATTTTTCCATTTGTCAGCCATGTTGAATATGAATATACTTCCTGGGTTTGGGTTTGAGTTTGTCGTCTCACTTTTTGGAGTTCTTTTGTTTTTTCTATGATTGCTGTTTTACCTATTCCCCTTCAAAGGAAATTACTGGAAGACACAGCGTGCCATTACAGAAACAGGGAAATCATGGTATTTTCACAGATTTTATGTGACTGGTGAAAGCAACAGTGTAAACTGCTGTTATACACTGCATTGCAAATTAAAAAAAACTCAATCTAGTCCCTTCGTGAGGTGGAATAAGCAATGAGCTGATACACATTTTTGCTAGCCCTAATTCTTCTTTCTTTTTCAAAACAGACAAGCAAAAAGACTTCCTAGATTTTTTCCTCTGGTGGATTTTTGCTGTAAATTTTGCAAAGTGTTATCTTCCAGAAAGGTTACACTTTCTTGCCCTTTTTCTGATCATTTTTCACTAACACCTAACCAGGAGGTCACTTAATGTACTCCCATCTCCATAGGCCAGCAGATGTCAGTCTGTTAGTGCAGTGGTTTTGGTGTACTATTGCTTATCACGTTTTTGCCCTTTAGGTGCCAACCTGGATTCACTGGAGCAAGATGTACTGAAACTCTGCCCATGAAAATCCAAAACCAAGAAAGTATGTTAAAATAATCTGAACTTTGCTTTCTTCCCCAACTACAGCAACAAAA
>JAVKLA010000074.1:30554082-30584606 GCA_034782735.1 Sagittarius serpentarius | reverse complement strand
AAAAAAATTATTCAAACAATTTTTAATACTTAACAGGCTAAAACATTTTCTAAATTCTCACTGCACATACATTTCTCTATGGACTTTTCCCCAAGGCTGCTATTATTTTTTTCAAGCTAGTTCAATGAGCACTGCAAACAGCATGTGTTATTTGGCTGGGCATCATTAACTGGCTCTGTAATAGTTAACACCGGTCAGAAAGAGAGGGCAGTTTTGGGGCAAGACCCAGTATAACTGCAAGTGCCCCGTGGCAGTTCAGTCCCTGCTTCCCAAAACTCTTCTGGCCTTAAACAGGGAGGCCAAGGCTCCTCTCAAGGCACCACGCTGCCTGCAGAGCCGTGGCCAGGATCCCCATCCCATCCCGCCTGCCAGCATCCCCTGCCACCCGCAGCAGCCCCCGCGGGACCCCCAGGAGTCCCCCAGTCAGCCCTTTCTGTCCCGGGCAGGGAAACGCTGTCAGCCAGGAGCATGGCCAGGTTTCCCTGGGAGCTTGCTGGTTTACTGGGCAAGACATGCCCGGACGCCTGTGCCTTCTCAGGCTGCCATTCCCACCATGGCTCAAGGGAGGACATGGCGGTGCCGCCGTTCATGCACACCGCGTCGAGCTGGATCGTCCTAAGGGCCTTGTTTCGAAAGGCGTGGGAGGGAATTAAGGCAATGAAAGCAGACCCAGGGGTTTACCTCTCCATGCCTCTCAAAGACCTACAGTCCCAGCAGACATGCCAGTGCAAGGAGCATTGCTCGGGGCTGCACCCCCAGACCTGCTCCCTCGCTGCACCCCCCTCCCCTGCGGTGGGTGAGAGCCCAGGAGCATCCAACACGCAAGCAACAAGCCTCAACCCACCGGCAGCCTTAGCAAGGCCATCACTGGCCAGCCGCCAAGCTCATTTGCAACAGCCTCAGCCTGGAGTCAGTGCAATTTTTCCCTGTGTATAAACAACCAAGCAGAGTTTCCACTGTTAATTAATCTTCTTCCTCCTCTCCCTTCCCCTCCAAGAAAAACGGGTTGATATGTCCTTATTCATTTTGCTTTCACAAGCTAACAGCTGACAGCATGACAAAAAAAAAAAAAAAGCATTTCAAATTTGCCCCTAAATTGCTTAGCGCAATTCTCCTGTTTCCTGTGACATCCTCATAATACACCATTTCCATGGCTAACTAATAAGCGCTTTCAGAAGGGGCAAAAATGGGAAGGGCATCAAGTGCCACTAACTAGCCTAGGCGAGGAGTTATGCTGTATGATAAATCCCTTCACACTCTGCTTCAGCCTTTTCTTTTTTTTTTTTTTTTTGGTTCCCAAGCATTTCTTCACTCTGTTTTTTCCAGTATCAAGCATGTTGTGCCAGGCCTGCAGTTGACTTCTCAACCCTTTAACTCTGTCTTTCCCTATATTTCACCTTCCTCTTTTTCTCTTTGTCCTGGTTTGATTTGGAGTTTCAACCCTTTCTTCCTTACCTTTTTTGACTTTCTGTTCTTGGAGTTATATTTTTGTTTTCTTTAATATGTTTTTGCAGCATCCTAGTTTTACCGAACTCACTTCTTCCCCTCCCCCTTCCCCCTCCTTGTTAATAATCAGTGCTGTTAATTTTGTCTGACAGTACTCATGACCTGTTTGCTGGTGTTTTGGTTTACAGTGGGTTTGGCTTGTAGGACAAATTCATTCCTTGGTAAGGTGCATTGTATCAGAGAAATTAAGATTTCTTTTTTGCTTTGTGGTTTGTTGCATTGAATATTTGCCATTTGCCCACAGCAACTTTAAAACTAGACTAGATAAGCCTGGGAAACACATTGGAGGAAGGACTGTTCCCTCTTCAGCAAGGAGCATTTCCTCCTGAACTGGCCTGACATTTACGACACCACATCATTTAAGTGCCTGAGTTTGGACAGGGACTGATGGCACATGTGAGGGACCATTGTGCATCTCTGTATCTCCTGGTGAATTGCCCCACAGACCTTTTGTGTTCATGTAAGTCCCTTCCAGCAGGAATAATGCTGGTATTTATCCCAAAGGTAGTGCAAAACTGTGCAGCTTTTATACATTCATTCATTTTTAATCACCTGCTGTTATTCTGACTATGGTCAATATTGCAGTCTGACTTAAGGCCACCCTCTGGTCTGGATCTTCCAAGGCAAGTTTTCTGGATGCTTAGTCAGAAATAAGTCCTCAGGAAAGCTAGACAGCCTTTTTTGTCCTAAAAGCAGGAATGCACATCCTCATCCATAAAGTGTCAGCACAGAACGCGCCTCGATTGGACTAGATGATCTTATAGGTCTTTTGCAATCTAAGAGATTCTATGATTCTATTCTGTGATTCTGTTTCAGCGCTCCTGACATAACATTTCCCAGCACAGCACGGAGCGATGCTCTCTGCCAAGCATGAGTGAGCCTGGAATGCATGGGTAGCTCCAACCCAAACATTACCAGTGCTACTAACGTCTTTATAATAGTGAGATATCTCTGATGAATGAGATCAGTAACAAGTTGTCATCACTGAGCAAGCTGCCGCTCTAGATAGAGCAGTTCCTTTGCTGGACACGAAGAGACGCAAGGAGAAACCCAACATTTCTCTGATACAAGGCACTGCTGGTTGTTGATACTGCTGTGGTTTTGGAGGAGCACCACAGAAGGAGTCTCAGTTTTATGACCTGGGCTCAAAACCTGTCTTCATTTTCATTGGTGATATAATTACAAGCCAAGCTCATGTCTCAAATGTAGAAGGATATTTTGAAATCTATCTGTAAAGGCAACTGAGATATAAATTGACATGGGGGCAGAGGGACATTGGATGTGAAAACAATCCAAAAGAGATAATAAGAAAATACATTTCTCTTAAGGCCCATAAAATTGGCCTTCATTCCAGCTGTCTTTGCAGAGTAAAACTTCCACAGCATTTGCAAATTCATGTTATTACCTTAGTGCATTGCATTTTTACTTCCAGCAAATGCTGTGTTTGTCAATTGTGAAGTTGTTTGTTAGATATTATTCTTGTTGACTTAAACAAAAAAAAAAGATTACTTTTGACTGTAATGGTACGAGTGACCGCTCGTCCCTGGTACTGTGTTAAGAGCTTATGGTGTAGTCCTGTTCTCCTTGCAGTCAATAATGAGTCTGCCTGAAGTGTCGTGGCTGTGTTTCCGTGTGGCTGTGTGAATCTGTTCAGTGGTTTGTAGCATGCCAGCTGTTGACTGTGTGCTCCTTGCTTAGCCATCCTCCACGTTGTGACCTTCTCTGTTTTTGTCCCTTTCTAGAAGCTGAGGAACTGTACCAGAAACGGGTGCTGACCATAACTGGCATTTGCATTGCTCTTCTAGTAGTTGGCATCATGTGTGTGGTGGCCTACTGCAAAACCAAGTAAACTTTTCTCTTCTTTTTTATATCTGTGGTTGTTGGTCAGGGCCTTCCCAGTTGACTGTAGCTTCTACTCCTCTGAGCATAAGGTTGTATCTGGATTTCTCCAAAGCTGAGCTGAAGATACAGACCTGTGGCCAGGGTGCTCCGGTCCCAGCCAGACAGGTGCAGGTCTCCCTGTCCATCAGTAGTGCAAAAATAAGACAGGCAGCTGAAAGGTTTCTCACTCTTCAAATGTGACTTGAGCAAATTTCACTGACTTGCAGTTCGTGTATCACCCATTCCAGCTGGTTTCCCCAACTGGAAAGGAACAAACCCCAACATGGGAATCATGTTGCCCTCCAGCAGTAAATTTTACGTATCAGCCTAGTTTGTTTGTACTTGAAGCAAGATTAATGGTGCTAAAAGTTACTAAACACCAAAGGCCAAAGAACTGAACGCGAAAGTGCTCCCAATGCAAAAGTAGGTACTTAAATGCATTCTACGAGTCTCTGTAAATTACTGGAGGTGACTCTTAAACACACATGAGGCACTCTGGACCATAAATTACACTGAACATCAGCAGGATTTGTGCTGCCAAAACTTCTGGCTGCTCTTATAAATCTCCCCACCAAAACACAGAAAACCCTTATCATTAATCTTCCACATTTGTATAAACCTGATTTACTGTTGCAGGGCCTGATTGGCAGCTGGGTTGTTGGTTTTCCTTGTAAGCCCCACGAATAATAGATGTGTTAAAAGAGGGGGAGGAGGGAGATCATTTGTCCCCCTCGGTGAGAGTCCAGCCACACACACACACTGCTGCCACCCACAGCCTTGTGCCAGTGGTCAGTGGGGAATGACTGAAACGGTAATAAAGAATCAGATCAATTACTACTTTTAGAAATGACGACTGGCAAGCCAGGGCAGCTGAACAATATCCTTCCTGGTCCAAAGTTCATAGAAATGAGCCAAGACATGCCTATGAATTTCAACAAACATTTAGTCAGGGTCCTAAAGTATGGTTTTCTATATAAAGAACCCCCAAAATCCATCAGGGGTCTGGATGCTTTGTCACAATTTGTCACAGACATCAGCAATCACTGCCAGCCAAAAGTGAAATGTTTTCAAGCACAGCTGATGAGAGTGAAAGTGAGCTGCCAGTTCATGGCCCTCCAAATGTAGCAGTGACGCCAGACTGCTATCTGTGAGATGTTCCCCGCATGCTCTTTCCCCCAGTAGGGGAAAACCCAGAGACCAGGGGAAATCCTGGAATGGTGTTAGGAGAACACACTAAATAAAATATAATGCCTTAGATTTTGTTGGTCTCTTTGTCAGAGATACTGCTGGTCAAACGCTAAGGCAATCTCTTTGACACTGAGTCTTAATTCAGAGGTGCTTTATTTGCAAGTCATTTACATTAAGGGAAAGGCTTCTCAGAATAGGCGAAGTACACATTAGCTTTCCCAGTATTCTTTCTTCTCAGTTTCCTGGAGTAATTTCTTTTTTTTTTTAGTCAGTGTACTGTTACTAGAGGACAAACAGCACACATGGAAGCATGCAAAATGCAAATAAATTGATCACTGAAGGTGGGAAGTAATGCAGATTCCTAGGGACAGATTCCTGGGCAGTATCGGCCAGGATCTCAGACCCATAGATGATGAACTCAAACTCCTTCTAGAACCCACTTTCTCTACCACGTCAGGGGGCTTGAGTCGTCCTTAGCTTCTAAGGTCTCCTCATGAAGGGGTGCTGTGAAATCAAGTTAAACCCTTGCCTGTGTTGCTTCTCAGCTCAGGCAGGTCTTTGGACAGCTGCTCAGGTATCTCCTGGCACTGCACTCTCTGTCCGCCTTAACCACCTGTGTGTCCTAAGATGATGCCTGGTTATCCTCCAAACACAAAGCCCATGTGGACCAGGGGCTGTGTCTTTCTGAGACAGGAGCATTTGCAAGGCAACTATGTCTGCTTATACCATTCATGTGGAGTGACATAAATTAAACATCTTCCACTATCCAGGCACATGCACACAGAGAAAATATATAAAATGCAGTGTGTCAAGTCATGTTTTCTTTGTCTTTAAGCTTCCCTGGCTATCAAGCTTCAATATATTTATTGTTTTCCCCCGCCTCTCCTTTTTGGAAAGCTTCGAATAGTCCCCTTGAGTTCAAAACAGGATTGAAAATCGTTATATCTTACACTGTCCTACCTTGCCAAAAGTATCTGCACTTCTGCATACGGCTTAGGGAATAGTGTGTATTTTAGTTCTTGCCACAGCCAAGGTCATATGCACTCTGAAGTGTGTTGGAGCCTGCATCCTCCTTTCATTTCCCTGGATTCTGTGGCAGGATGGTGGAATTTCTCCAGGATAATCAGACAGAACTGGGGAATATTGATAAATTAAGTCTGAAATTCAATAGCTCTTTCCTCAGTTATTTATTTTGGTGTTCTATTTAGTGTGTTCTGCATGGCCTTCACAGCACCAGGTTTTACTATGCTGCAGGTTTTGTTACTGACAGCCTGTAATGATCTCCTGAAAGGTTCTCTTGAGGAGAGCTGGAAAGATTAGCAACTGCAGAAGGAGCAGCTGAGGACGGGGCACAGTAGAAGTACCCAAGTCAGCCAGAGACCATGCCGTTAGTACATGTGGTTGATGGATGGTTCTGCTGAATGCGTTAGCAGTCCTGGCATCCACCTGGCAATCATTAGGTTCCAGAGTTAATCTGATGGTGCTGTAACGAAACCTTTCAGAGCTTCCAGGATGGCTGCAGTCTCAGGCATACCTCACATACTCACTCAGTTGGATTTCTGGGGCTTCCTCTGCACCTTTCACTTCTTTAACACATTTATGTATTTGGAGTGCACTGTTGAGGTAGGGGATGAATCCCACAAAAAAATGTGTAGCTGCCACATCACAAAGATTGTGGCACACGCCATGTTTTCCAATGGTTGCAAGCAAGCTCCGAGGTGAGGCCACCTTTGCTCCCTGGGGTGAATGGAGAAGTGTAACCTGGTGAGCTGTCAGAAACCTGGCCGTGGCTGCAGTGAGGGTGTCAAGGTGACTGGGTTAAAAATCTCTCCCCGCTCCCTTCTGAGAGCAGAAAAGAGCTCCTCCTGAGACAGAACGTGGCTTAGAAATGGCTTCCCTCTTCCTCACCCTTTTTCCCGTCCCTCTGTGGCCTGCTGACTCCTGGAAGGGTTCCCACACATCCTTCCCCCTCTGCAGGTCCCCACAGCTCCAGCTGCAGTTAGACCTGCGGTCTTCAGAGTTACTCTGAGATCTTGCAGCGGTGGGGAAAATGCTGGCAAAAAAAGTGATGTTGTATTATTATAATCATCATCAACATGCTGAAAGGTGCAGCTGCTTTCCCTTTGTCTATTAAAATCGTTTCCGTGTTTCATGCGCAGGAAGCAGAGGAAAAAGTTGCACGATCGCCTTCGACAGAGCCTGCGCTCGGAAAGGAACAATGTGATGAACTTGGCCAACGGGCCACACCACCCCAACCCGCCACCGGATAATGTCCAGCTGGTGAACGTAGGTTTTACTGCCTAGGCTGCCAGTGCCACAGAAACGCTCACCCCGCAGCTTTTCAACTTCTACGTGCCGCAGGCTGGTGGCTGAGCTCTCTTTGCTTTCTCCGCCCAGAAACAATTAGGGACTTTGCAAAAAAAATGCAGTAAAATGAGATACGTTTCTGCAGGTGGCCAGTTTACTGGGGCATGCTGCAGTGCTGCAGCTGTGCCTGTGGATCTAGGACACCAAAGAAAAACACCTCAGAAAAAAATACTAAAACAGCTCTACAGCAGGGCTAAGTGCTGTAGGGATCAATTTCTTCAAACACACATCTTGCTTTTCCTACTGCCCTTGGCCTGATGGTTGGTGACTAGGGACAGCCCCCTCGGATCAGGAATGTGACGTTATGAACTCGGGGGTAAAAGTCTGAATGAAGATCTCACCTGGACAGTAGCCGTGACTGGGGAGACAAGGCTGGGGCGGATACTCCACCAGCATCCCCCAGCCATTTGTCAGAGGAGAGCAGAGAGTTATTCTTCAACTAACCCCTTGGCCAAGCTCCTTGGTCTTAGAGGCCAGGGCTCACGCTGCCTGTAGCTGCTTCCACCTCTCCTCCCTTTCCCAGGGAAACCTGGTGCTTGCAGGGAATGTTGGCTTCCTGCCACCTCGAGACATCCCTGCTCTCCTGCTCCACCATCGCTGTACATACTCATGACAGCTCGTTGCAGGGGTGAGCCCTGGCTCTGCTAAGTCAATGGCAGCGCTCCCACTGACCTTGGTTAAGGCCAAGACACCTTTTCAGAAAAGCTAAGCTTCCAATATTTCTCCACAAAAGGCCTAAATCCATGGTCAAATAATTAACAGAGGGGAAACCAGGATTTCCCACTGAGGAGAATGGAGAATCCTACCAGCGACAGCATTGGTGGGGGCTCCAGAAGAAAGCTGTGAGGGAGGTAGGGCACTGCACACCTCCAGCCCCATCTCAGGAGGCTTTGGCCCGTTCTGCAGATCATTCCCTGATGAATAGGTCCGCCCTGGTGCTGCATCCGTGGGCACTGAAAATAGCCATTTCCTGGCCAGATTCTTATCCTGCAGTGAACAATTGCTACTGCTAACTACTGCTGTCTTCTCCACCAGAGAACAGGTTTTTTCATGCATATGGTAGTAACTGGGGGGTTGCCGTTCCAGGTCTCTATCCACGAGGACTTCTCATCCCTTGTTAAATACATATGTTGTTTATACCCTGATTGGGATGCACACCTTTGCTAATTTCCTCATTTGTTTCCTCCTGCTTTGAGTTTAGCTGGGGTATGTATGCAGAGGTGTACACGAATGTGCACATTTCTGCCTGTATTTAAGTGACAAAGTTTGTGCTTTGGCACGTGTAAAAAACTGCGACCTGGGGGGGGAAGGGGAGAGGGACTGGAAATCATGTCTGCAAATGTGCTGTGAATTACAGTTTGTAAACCTGTGGTTTGTCTGGGTTTTTTCAGCAGTACGTTTCAAAAAACGTAATCTCCAGCGAGCATGTCATTGAGAGAGAAACAGAGACCTCATTTTCTACAAGCCACTACACCTCAACAACACATCACTCCGTGACAGTCACCCAGACACCCAGCCACAGGTACTGCAGTGGGAAGGAAAACAGCACCTGTGATATCTGTTGCTGATATCTGTGATCTGTTGCTGTTGCAAAACCGAAAAGATGTTTAAAAAAACAAACCCAGAAAAATCTATGCTCCCTCCATAGTGTTTTCATTTTAAGACTAACAATATTTAATGCCATATCACCTAACGAATTACCTTTCCAGGAATTTACAAAGAGCTTTATAGACTGAATGGCATTCCAATACTGTTACAGTGAATTTTACTATACGCAATTGCTAAATCAGTGACAGTCCTGGTGACTGGAAAGCCCTCCTTCCATCTGCTTTTATACCCACATTCAAAACCATCTTGATGCATGTGGACTCATACAATTTACAAAACCCTTCAGCCCCAGTTGCCAACCCAAAGGTTACACTGCACATCCTGAGCGGCAACAGAGCCCTTCCTTTCCCCTGGCTAAACTTCTGCTCATCTGCATTTGCCACCAAACAACCGTCTCACGCTCCCCTCCCTTCTTCTCCTTTCCTGGTTGCTGCTCTCCAGCTGGAGTAATGGCCACACCGAAAGCATCCTCTCTGAAAGCCACTCGGTGCTCGTCAGCTCCTCCATGGAGAACAGCAGGCACGCCAGCCCAGCGGGGCCCCGGGGCCGCCTCAATGGCATCGGTGGGCCACGAGAAGGCAACAGCTTCGTCCGGCATGCGAGAGAGACCCCTGACTCCTACCGAGACTCTCCTCACAGTGAAAGGTAGGACACACCACCTCATTGTTTCCAGCTGGCAAGGCTTGGTGTTCCCCGATGGTTTCAAAGCTTGGGAGCGCAGGAGGAAACCCAGCAGTGCCACTGTTCATGTACGGCTTACATCTCCTCATTCGTAAAGGTGGAGAGCTTGGTACTAGCTTAAAGTCTACCAAAAGCATTTCTCCCCTTCTTGCCTCTGCTGGATTTAATCCTAATAATCAGCAGTTCACATTTGGATAAGCACCACCAAAGTAATCTGTCAGAAATTTCCATTGTAAAGTAAAAAAGGATCTTTGCCGAATTACCAATTTCTTAGAAGAAGCAAGTGAGAAGACTAAGGGATTTTGTGAGACACAAAAGGTGGGGAGAAAGCAATGCATTGACCCATAGGAGGAAGGCATTAAGGACTCCAAAGCAATGTAGGAATTCTGTCACCACCTGCTTTCTGGGGGATTCCAGCTCCTAAACCCATTATCTCCTACAAAAATTCCCCTTGACACTTTATTAGCAAGGAACACAAAGTGCAAGCCAGAAGAACCCAGCTCATTATTAAATCAGGAGCAGTCAGAAATAAAGCTGGCCAGGAGTTTTCCAACTAAGTAATTTTTTCTGTGAAAAGACTGGTTCATCAGTACCTAAGGTCTGCCTTGAAGTGCATCAGTTGTAAGAAAATTTTACTGAAAAAGTCTTCTCAGCTTTAGGCTAGTATATTTTCTCAAGAGCATGGGATGGCCCCAGAGTAGCAAGAGAAAGACTGAGAAGAAACAAGACATTTAAACAGAGCTTTGCTTCCAACAATCAGAGGCAAAAGAAAGGGAAAGTAAAGGGTTGCTGGACCAATTCTCTGAGCATTGTGAAATCACAAGGAATTTGATCTTGTGGGATGTCCATGATGTCAAAAATGCAGTCGGGCAATCCCCAAGGAGACCGAGTCGTATAGGAGACAAATTGTGGTTTCCAGAAAAATGGATGTGCAAGTACAGCAAAAGCTATTTCTGTGGTACTCCCTCTGCTGCACAAAGAACAACTGCTTAGCAGCAGGATAAGGCACCACGGCTGAGGGGTCTCTGAATAAGGCCTGTAGGACCACTAAGGATAGTGAACTGGCTCTCTCCTTATAACAAAGTTATCCGTTACTTACCATAGAATGTAATTTCAAGATGTGTGGCTCACATGACATAAACAGCCATGGCCCCAATCCAGTAGAGCACTTCAACAAGATAAACTTTTAATCGTGCAAGTAGCCCCGTTGAAATCAGCGAGATTACTCGCGTGGGTAGAGCTCAGCGAGTGCTTGAGTGCTTGGCTGGATCAGGACCTATAGCAGTAAATACCGCATTGTCTCCTGCCTGAGAACTGTACAGGACTCACGGCCACAGGCCCGCTGACGGTGAGTATTCCAGCTTAGTATATCTGGGCATCTCAGTGTGAGAAACGAAGATCATTTGTGCTGTCTTCCCACGTTGCCTGAGACACCGCGGAGCATCATTCTGATATGAGCTGTTTAGATTTCAGTGGGGGGGAAAGGAGCGTGTGCCTTTCTGTTTCAGTGAGAAGAAAGAAGGCATTTCATCAATTATTGTGTTTCTTGAAGATTATGCTACAGGTGAAAAGCAGCAACATTTCTGTGGTAATTCACCAGGCACTGATGGCCTAGCCTGTGCCTGAAACGACCGTGAATTTCTAATGCAGAAGATAGTTCCCTGGGCATTAAATTAGGCCTCATCTATTTTTAGCAAGCAGGAAATACATGGCAGATTATTTCTGAGATGGATTGCATGTATGTGTGTGTATATAAGGGGGAAAATGAGAGTTATTTGCAACTAAAAATGACTCTGAAACATAAAGGCATGTATGAGCTGAGAAATTACTTCCTGAAGCCATCAAACGTTGCTGTGCCGTGAACTGGCAGATCGAGGCTGTGCTCCCTCCACCCTCTAGTCCCCCAGCTGCTTCACAATTTTGAAATGAGATGGAATAGACATTGCAAGAGGTTCGTTCACATTACCCCATCCCTTTGTTGGACCCTGTGCCCTGACACCTGTTCATACGAGCAGAGGACCCAAGGTCCTGCATTTTAAAAAGTCCTTAGCCATCTTACAGGAGAGAAGACCAAAAAACACCATCTCTGCGCAAAAGGCTGGACTATATGATGAAGTTGGCAGCATGTAACTAGTTAATAATTGTTGGCTGGCCGTGGATACAGTCTGATCCCCTTTGACTGAGCCAGCATGGTTTACCTCTTGTTGGCCATGAAGCTGCATAAATCTATTGCCTTTTAACCTTCCTTTCGGGACAGGCTAAAGCTGCACGTGTTTGGCTCCTGTGCCTCAGCTCGTGGACAGCAGCTTGTTAGCACTGTCCCATTATGGTGTGGGGGAATACACCAGAAATCTGCGAATGCACAACACCCCAGTATGAGTAACTTGGCACTGATGGAAGCTGAACACATTTAACTAACTTAGTGCATTAACTGAAGCAGTTTAGCTAAAATACAGTGTGTCAAGAAGATGTACGTCCACCGCTGTACCAGCTGGGGAAGTTGAAAGGCTTCATTTTTTCAGACAATGCATATTTAAAAATATGAAAGGGATGAAAAGCTCGCTCATGGAAGGAAAACTAAAGAATGACTTCATTCATCTAATGCACAGACCTATTAATTGCCCTCTTCTCTCACTAGCAACCAACTTGATTAATTCCCATGCATAACTCCAGTTTTCTTTTAGTTTTTCCTATTCCTCAGTTGATGTAAATCAATGTGCCTCTACTGAAACCAATTTACACTACTACACCTCAGTTCAGGGTTGGTCCCAGTTTCTATTTTATCCAATAACTCTGTTTTAATCAAGTGTAGTATGTCAACTGAGTCACAGATTGGATAAGAAAGTTGGATTCAGATTTATTTTGGTAATTTCAGGCTCAGATAAATAAATCAGTAATGGAAAAGTAAATAACTTCATCAGTCATAGCCATATAACTTGTCTCAATGGGCCTGTGTAAGAGATGGAGCTGAGAAAGAGTTTAAATTCGGACACAGATAAAATTCAGGCAGGTGAACTTAGGATAAGAACAAAAGCAAAGCCAAACCATGCAAAATGTCATGTTGGGCACTGTGCCTTTGATCAAGAGGTTTCAGGCAGACCCTCACCTGGCATGAATCCTCATGACCTCATAGCATCTCATGGAATAATTTTGCTGATTCAAACCAGCTGAGAGTCTCACATTTTTTGTCCTCTTCTTTGGGACAAGCTCTGTACTGGCACCTGAGCTTCGTTTTCAGAGATCATCTTTGACCACTACCATTCTCACCGAAACCCATGAAGAAACAGGGGCACGTTTTGCAGAACTATCATGAACACTAGGCCCGACAGTCCTTTTTGTCAGCATTTCTTCGCACACGAGGACAAATAATGATCCCTGTTTCTTTGCAGATACACCTACCAGCCAGGGTAACTAGCACCCAAGGAGTGGAACAGCACAAAGCTGCTGGGACGGTGCTGCAAATCCTCCTCTGACTACCCCCAGTGATCAAAATTAGCAGAATCTGGCTCTAGATTTTGTACAAACTTTGCTTTCTCTCCTTAGCCTGAGACACTCTGGTTGCCAGAAGAGGGTGAAGCCCCAAGAGGACTGTCCCTCAGTTCCCTTCCTTTCTCTCCTCCTGTCTGTTTGCGTGCACTCCAAGTTCTGGTCAAATCCTGCCAGAAGTGCAGCAGCCGTTTTCCTTTTGAGAAAATACTTGCAAATGCATTTTGTTTCTGGCAGCCCCCCACTCTCTGAATCCCATTCCTGGATTCAGTCCAGGAAGTTATTCTGGCAAATGATTTACAGCATCTCCATGGCTCTTCTGAGGCGAACAGACCTGGGGGCTTTGCCGTGCTCCTCCTGCTCTCAAATATTTTTGCCCAGAGTCCCAGAAGTCAGCGATTTAATAGGATTAATAGCAACAGGAAAGTTTTCCTGGTAGCCCTGTGTGAGGATGCTGGGGATCTTAAGGGATCCCTGCCTTTTCCCTCCCAGCCCATGTGAGCAGCTGTGTTCATATGTCACCACCGCTCCTGTGCTCGCAACCTTTCCCCATCTCTTTTCTTCAGGTATGTCTCAGCCATGACCACACCAGCTCGCATGTCACCCGTCGATTTCCACACTCCGACTTCTCCCAAGTCCCGCCCCTCCAAAATGTCACCACCGGCTTCCAGCTTGACCGTCTCCGTCCCGTCAGTGGCAGTAAGTCCCTTCATAGAAGAGGAGCGACCGCTGCTCCTGGTGACCCCGCCGCGACTACGTGAGAAGTACGATCACCACCTTCAGCAGTTCAACTCCTTCCACAACAATGCCGCCCATGAGAGCAACAGCCTGCCGCCAAGTCCTCTGCGGATAGTGGAGGACGAGGAGTATGAGACCACGCAGGAGTATGAACCGGCACAGGAGCCTCCAAAGAAACTCGCCAACAGCCGGAGGGTCAAAAGAACAAAGCCCAACGGCCACATTTCCAGCAGGGTGGAAGTGGACTCCAACACGAGCTCTGAGAGCAGCAGCTCTGAGACCGAAACCGAAGACGAAAGAATAGGCGAGGATACACCGTTCCTGAGCATACCGAACCCCGTGGCGACCAGTCTGGAGCCGGCCACTGCCTACCGGCTGGCTGAAAGCAGGACTAACCCGGCAAATCGCTTCTCCACACCCGAAGAGTTGCAAGCAAGGTTGTCCAGTGTGATAGCTAACCAAGACCCTATTGCTGTATAAAACATAAACCACATAGATTCACATGTAAAACTTTATTTTATATAATGAAGTATTCCACCTTTAAATTAAACAATTTATTTTATTTTAGAAATTCCGCTGATAGAAAACAGGAGAGGAAAAAAAACTTTTATAAATTAAATATACGTATGTACAAATGTGTTATGTGCCATATGTAGCAATTTTTTACAGTATTTCAAAAATGGGGAAAGATATCAATGGTGCCTTTATGTTATGTTATGTTGAGAGCAAGTTTTGTACAGTTACAATGATTGCTGTCCCATAGTATTTTGCAAAACCTTCTAGCCCTCAGTTATCCTGGCTTTTTTGTGCACTGCATTATAATGACTGGATGTATGATTTGCAAGAATTGCAGAAGTCCCTCTGGTCGCTTGTTGTAGAATCCCCAGATCAAAAAGCCCTGTAATGGCACTCCCGCCCTACCCACCCCACCACAAAAACGCGCGCACACACAAACAGAGAAAAAAAAGAGGAAAAAAAAAAGCTGAAAAAAAACCAACAAAAAAAATATTTTCTTCTATAAGAAGTTTTATTTGCTTTCTGTATATGAACTGAGTTTTGTCTGCTCTCTGCCAGCCAAAAGGTTTGCTTCTTTGAGCACTGGGATAATAGTAGATCCAACAGCATGCTACTATTAATTACAGCAGGATAATAAAAAAAAAAAAACAACAACACAAAAAAAAAAAGAAACAAAAAAAAAGCCAACCTGCATTAAATAATGTTACTTATAGAAAGAAAGTAATACTGTGATTTTAAACCAAATATATTATTAATCAGAGGTCAGCTTGTAATCACTAGGAGCTGCCATTTCATTATTTTCCAGATGTTAATTGTTCTAGTAATACCTTAGAAAATGGGTTTAGGTTAGCTGAGGCTTTGAACCCAATACTCTATTAAAAAAAAAGGAAAAAAAAAGAAAAAAAAGAAAAAAGAAAAAAAAAGATTTATATTAGTTTAAGTTAATGGGGCAAATATAATAGTAGATATCTGTAATCAAGCAAGGAAGAGATCTAGCTGGAGAACAAATGCCACTAATAAAAGTGCAATCAGTTTTCACCTCTTTTTTTTAATGTTGATTTCTAATAGATGATTTATCCTTTTGTTTCCCCTCAGTTTTCTCCCCTTTTTTCTCCTCCTCAGAAAGAACCCTGATAAGCTTCTAGCAATACCTTGTTAAAGCTGCTGTTGCAGTAAGGGTTACTCTTGGACACATAAATGACTTTCAGGGAAGAACTGATTTGCTGAATGGTTAAAAAGTGTAGGCAAGTAGGAAGGACGTAGTGGAACTATGGAGTTCATTTCTACGCGCCTTTATTGACTCCATTATTTGGAGTGAAAGAGGCCAGGCTGATGCAAAGCCCATTTATGAAGGCAAGCACACTATGTGGGTTACAGCCGTAGTGTGCATGGCTATTTGGTAACGGTGTTTATACAGCCAGTGATGGCCTTGAAGTCTTTGACTGGTAATGAACAAGGATGCTGTCAGTGCTGGAGTGGTTGCATCCATTCACACAGAAGCAAATGGCCTTTTTTGCACTGAATTCCTATCAGTTTAGTCAGGGTCACTCTGCCTCTTCTCTTCTTTTGATTTTTGTTGTGTGTTCAGTTGGCACAGCATAGACTCAGGATTGATGTGGAAAACAAATGTTTTTCCTAGACTCCGGGGATTCTGAAAATGAGAACATATGTTCTACAGGTATTACTGGACTCTAAATAAGAGCCATGTCAAGAGAAAAAGAATTTCAGCCAAACTACACTCACCCTTTGGGCCACATCCTGGTCCTAGTTAAATGAAGAGAAATAAGTCAAGGAAATTTTGTGAGATGTAAACCTGAGGAACTAAAGTCCCAACTCAGTAAATTGTTCAAGCATATGCTTATGCTAATCCCAGCAAAAGTTATCTTCAGTATATGCTAGACTCCATTGATGCAGCCAGTGCATGCATAAAGTTAGGCATGCGCTTAAGATTTTTGCTGAACAAGGTGTCCTATTGATTTGAGACCTGAAAGAAAAGTCTAGTAAATGAAGCTGTTTATCAGGATGATGAAAATCAGTGAGTTGTTCACTGTACAAATCAACCATGTCATATTAGTAAGAACATGGGTGAGTCTACCTGACCACCAGATTCAGCAGAAAAAAACAAACAAACAAACAAACAAGCAAACAAAAAACCCTTAGTATAGGAAGAAGGTGATGACCAAGTTGTATGCTAGGATGTTGGCGGCAGAAGCAAAAGGCTAGGAAACTAGCACAGCTTTGGGCTACGTGGTGGCTGAAATAGCACTGCTTATTTGAGAAGTCTATGGGAGATGGCAAAGTTCGTCAAATACATACTGTCTGGACTCCCTTTGCCGTTTTTTCCCTCGCTGGCATGTGCTTGAACACACTTTGCCTTTGCAGACCAAAACAAAAACTCTCTACAAATTCTAGATACCATACGCTCATTTTCATCCCTTTAGTCATGCCTATTTATCTACAGTCCCATGCAGCAGAACATCCACCTCCCCAGTTACTCTGCAACTTAGTAGTACAGAGGGCCAGGTGGGCTTTCCTGGTGCAGACCACCAGTGTCCAAAGGATTCGCACTGTTGAGTTTCCAGAGGCACTTGAAAATCTGTCCTTTCAGTAAGGTCTCTGATACTGCAAAGATCTTACAGGGCAGACAAGACAGAAAAAGGATGGCAGAGGAACAAGAGATTTGCCCCAAAATCACCCATTTTAGTGGCAGAATAGAGATTATGACACAGGACTTCTGTAATCTCCTCCAGTATAGATCACCCACAAGGCCAGCTCTCATTGAAGTGTCCGTGTTAGCCCAGACAGATCAGTCAGGATGGGAAGGGAACTTGCCTTGAAGTAGAGTAAATTATTTGACTACTAACACTGTTGTTAATATAGAGGGCCAGTATAAAACAAAGGAGCAGTTGCATGCTTGGGAGCTGTACGTGTGAGATTTATTCGGTGTAGGTCTAGGGGAAAATGTCACACCTCTTCTGTTGCAGTGCCTCAAATTCAAAGTGGTGTGCAGTCGCTGCTCCTCCTGCCCCTGGTACATATGGTAGTGTGTTATAGGGTAAGCATGAAATTAGGCTGGGGACTTCACATGGACCTAAGAACAAGAAAATACAATTGGGGATATGGCTGCCTAAGCCCTTAGGTCTTTGGGGAGAACCCAGCCTTACAGCACAATTCATGCAACAGAGAGTTATGGGAGTTGCCCTGGCTTGGCACTCACAGAAGTGGGAGCAGGATGCGGCCCCTCACCTCTGGACTTGCTTTCAGCACACTGTGAGGGTGCTCTGCATCAGTCAAGTCCACACCCCAAAGTTAGCAAGTCTACACGGCCACAGGTTCTGCTGGCAGGCTGCAGCCAGCTCCTGCTGGCCAAGGGGCTGGAGGCTGCAGCAGGACGGAGCAGAGCCAGCAAGTGCCTACGGGAAAGGCCAGCTCCCCTGTTGGGGATATTCGCTTCATTACCCGGACCTCTGAGCTAGGCAGTCCCAACATCCTTGAGCCATCACTGTGTAACCCTTGCCAACTTTTGGCTGAAAGTCATGGCAAAGAGAAATGTACTTTGAAGAGGGGGGAAATATGCCAGTGGTGGCAGAGTTGTTCAGATTGTCCTAGTTTCTTTCCTTGTCATTTAATTGAGCCATGAGTTTTCCCTGTGTATGTGTTTATATGCAGGAATTATTCCAGGATAAAAGGCTTCCTTCAGGGGTATATAGCTGGAATATGTTGTGCACAGCCTGGTACAGTCCGCCTGTTCAGCTGGTGTAAATCATTACAGCTCCACAGAGGTTCTCATGTAACAGAGAAAAACCTACTCCCTCCTCTCGGCCCAGCTATTTCCTTCCTCACTTGAGCCACCCCAACACCCCCAGGTTTAAGAGATCAATCACTGCCTTTATCAGGGAAACAGGAAAGCTCCTTCTCTTTCCAGTCCTCCAAAACACTACTGCATTTCCCTGCTTCTCTCACACATGTTGCAAGCAGTTTCCTGAGCATCCAAGATAGCAAATTTGTGTCCCCTCAAAGGACACACTTCTCAGCCTGTTGACCACTTCTTGGCCCTGCAGTGTGGCTACTTACCATCAGCTGGGACTTACTTCTAGTAAGAAACAAAAAAAGCACCTATGAAATGCTGCAGAGAAGGGCAGACAAAGAACATGGCCAATTATCATCATTTGTAATTCTCTATTCTATTGTAAATACATCTTGTACATATTTGGATGTTTTCATCATTTACTGTCTTTATGGATTATGTGTTAAATGAGACTCTCTTAGTTTACTGTGTAACACTGTAAATAACATAACGTCCTTTATTATTTATGCATAGGCATCTAACACGCGGAGAAAGTTATCCTCATATTATTTTAAGATATATGTCAAAAATATGTTGCGTATTTCTTTTTGCTTTGAAAAAATTGTAATATATCCTCTTTTTCCCCTCTTTTCCTTTAAAAGAAAAATGAATGCTAATTTATTGTTCAGGAGAGAAAGGGGATGTAACTGAAAGGCAAACTGTTCAAAGAACATGCTATGGAAGCCACAAGCTACTGATAAACTAAAGAATTTATTATCCCAAATACAGCAATAAGTAATTGTTGATTTATTAAGGTTTTGTTATTCATTTTCAGTAAAAGAGGTGCTGGATTAAATTGTTTATGTGTTGTACTGGCCCAGCTGCTCAGCAGACTGTGTCAGGTCACTAGCCACCATCTTTCTGGATCCAAACATTGTTGTAAAGGTCTTGTTCTGTCTTTGTGGAGCACTGTTCCCTGAGTTTTCTCACTCATCCCTATGGAGGTCTTTGGCAGACACTCTTGTTCCTGCGTTCAACATTTTTAGTTTCTTAAATTAGAATTATTAGCTTTACCCTGACCATTACTACTTGGAGCGGAGGGAGGACAACACAGTCTTGGGGCTGTGAGAACCTGCTCTACAAAAATGTCACCTCACTGCTCAGTAACAGTCAATAAAACAAATCAGATACTAGGAATTATTAGATGACCTCACCATGCCACTGTATAAATTCATGATTTGTGCAGATCTTAAATACAATGAGTGGTCCTGACCGTCTTGTCTCAGAATAGGAATAGTATAATGGGGGAGTGTTTGGAGGGCAACATGGGGGAACAAATATCTGGAGCCATTGAAGTGCGGGGGACACTGAGTAGGCTGGGTCTCACGAGTCTGGAAGAAAGGACAGCTGAGGGGAGGTATCAGAAAGGTGTATGGAAACATAATTATCTTGTAGAGGATAGGAAAGGACTGGCTGTTCAGTACCTCTTCCAATACAAGAAACTGAGTTATCGATCAAAACTACTGGGCACCATATTCAGAAAGGTGTGGCTCTTCATGTGAGGTGTAGGGAATTTGGAGAACTCCTTGCTGCAAGAGGCTGTGGATTGTAAAAGTTGCCATGGGTTCAAGGGGGGTCCAGATCTTAGACAGTAATCCAGTAAGAATTACTAAATCCTAATACTAAAAGGTGGAAATACTGTGCACTTGCCCTGCTGTTACCCTTCTCCACCTATGTGCCACTCCTGTAGAGAAGGCAGGGCAGATAGCTCATCTGGCTGTCCTTACATGATGTTAGTATGTAAAGTCATTTGGTATTGACAAGCATTAAACAAAAGGAGGAAAGCTACAAGCGAGCAAAGGAAGGAGGAATGCAGCAAAGATATCTCGGATGTGTTTCACATCCATTTGTTCCCAGGCCTGGTGGAAACATGTAAGTCAGATTCCTTCCACCTACCTATAGGTACTGAATCAGATGCCAAACTGAGGAGGGAGGGAGGGAGGGAGGGAGGGAGGGAGGGAGGGATGGGCATGGGTTTTCTTTCACCCTCCCTCTCCGATTCACAACACAGAGAGTGAGGACCTGGCTGGCCAGGTTCAGTTCCCCTCTGACAACTTCCCTATCTTGCCATTGCACGTAGAGGGATCCTGTAGCCAGGGGTCTGGGTGCTTGGGCTATTTGCCTCACCCAAACATCTTAGTCGGGCAGGGCCTTGTCACCTCAGAGCAAGCCCAAGCCAGCATCCCATTGCTTAGTACGGGAAATGAAGATGCTCCTTTTATCTTCCATTGCAGGCGGTTGAAACGGGAATGGGTTGTTCTGAGAAGCCAGTCTCCTCCTGAGGCATGCCCACTGGCCTTTCTTGGGTGGGAGGCAAAGGCAGAGGATTTCTGAAGCAATAAGTACCGTAAGAACCACTCAGATTCATCAGGACTAAGGACCTCATGTCACATTTGACAGAGACCAGAGTGCTTCAGGGAACACATCCTTGTGTGTCCCAAATGGCTGTCCTTGCAAAAACATTGTTTGTCACTCCATGCTGTCTTTACCCTATTGTCTCTCTCTGCCAAGCTCCTGCCTCCGCGCTTCTCCACAAGGTCTGGAAGCAGATGGCCTCAGGAAACACCACAGGAAAAGCAAGCAAACCCTTCTTCTCATTTCTGCAGCCCACAGCTAGGTATGCTCTTAGCATGCCAACTCCATCCAGTTATGAGCACACGATTTGGATGATGCATTCCCCAAGTTAGTTCTCTTTGTCTCAGCTACTGCTGATGGGAAGAAAACTGTATCAAATGCCTCAAGATGTCGCAGCTAGTCGCTGATAATTAACTTGTGTAGCGCAAGCAAAGCAACATGGACTGTGCTCACGTTAGGAGCCTGAGAACTCTTCCTTAGTGAAAACAGACCCTTAACAATGGCAGGAACAATTCAGGGCTAAATCTCATTTTACCATTCAGAAAAAAGACACACAGCCTTGGGGATTTCTGTTCCCAGAGTGTTCCTTCTACTTGATGGTACGACCTTTCGCTGAAGTCATTACAAAGTAGCCCTTATTAGAAAAGTGCTACTGATTGCAAAATTATTCCCCATGTCTCCAGACTAAGTGCGGCAGGACAAATGTCACAAATCACTGGTATGTTCCTGATGCCCCCATTTTCACCCATCAAGACAAGGACTTAAGGAAAGTTCCACGTCTCCCAGTAAGGAAGAGGTGGAGCGTGATCAGGCCAATGCACATCTAGGAAGGCTGTCACATCAGCGGAGTTGAGGGCAGTATGGCTCTCTCCACCAGTGGGTATTTAGAGCTCTGCACATTCTAAGCATTGCACGGATTGTCTGAGTCCGAGACAAAGCATCATCAATATGAACAGAATGAATTCCCCTTGAAAGCTAGACCTCACTCTCTAAAACTTTACATCCAGGAGGTATCCTACCACCAACTTTAGCTGGAAGCTGGACTTTTGTCATAAGTGGCAGCTGCTGAGGTTGCCATTTTTTTTCCTTCCCCTTGGGGACAGCGAGAGATTTCCCTGCACTGGATGTGATGCCCCGGGAACTCAGGAGACAGGAACCCTGGCAACAACGCATAGAAACCACTCAAAGTACGGCCAGGTCTTCTGATGACAGCAACAGAGGAGATGGCGAGGGAGTCATTGCAAGGTTGCATGCTCATCAGTTGGTAGGGAGCACAGTGATTGTTAACAACTGATTAAATCATTACCCTGGTAATGGCCAATTTGGAACCAAGGTTCAGAAGCCAAATATTGTGTGGGAGGTATTTTAACTTACCCTGCACATTACTGCAGACGACTGTGTGATGTGTTCGCTATATGTACACACACATACAGTCTCCCAGTTTACTGTAATGATTTCCTCATGTTCAGTGCATGCTCAGTGACAGGATGGGAAAAACGCCTCAACAAGGCCATTCAGCAGCTGCAAAATTGCCTACATCCAAGAGGAAACACCTTTTGTACAGCAGAGAGGAAAAAATGGGGATGATATTTGACCTGTACAGCCATGAAGAGACGGAATGTCTCTTGCTTCCCAACTGGACAGGCTGGATCACAGCTTGCAGAGGAGGTTTCACAGGCCTACAACTGAGAAGGGACTGGCAAGGTAGAGGACTGAGGGGACTCAGACTAGGGTCAAGGATGGCAGTGTGTCTCTCCTTTTATTGAAATAATGCTAGACACAAAAGTTTCATCCCAAACAGGAAAAGGATCACTGAAGATGCCCAAGTCATGGGTCCTGGGCCCTCTATATGTGGCAAAGAGAGAGAATCTCCAAAGAGCAATTCTCATCCCGAGTTCTAGATCTCAGGAGGTTCCCATCCTGTGCTCCACCTTTGCACCCTAAAGGCCCCAAAGCTGAGGGTGAAGTGAGTCAGTTCCTCCACAAAAGCAGACAGTAATCTGCTGAATATATATGAGGAGACTCATATTACTTACACCTACAGCGTCATTCCTGGGAAAAGCAATGGGAACTACTAGGGCTGTGAAAGATGTAATCCGAAATTATAGAAAATAGAGGCCACTTACATGAATACCACAGCGTAAACTCAGGAACCTGCAATTCAGCATCCAGTTTTAAAATTACCCTGTAGTAAAAGCTCTAGAAAACAAAATAATACCATCCTAGTGATACATTAACTATTTCAATCATTAAAAAAAAGCCCTGCAATTCTGACATCTTAGCATCTGCACATACCATCTTACCATACTCAACTAAAACATGCAGTATTTATCTGATGGCTAATAATTATGAAATAAAGCTTAAAGTAATAAAACTCCAAATAAGAACTGGCAGACCACAGCTATCTTGTCTCTGTTTTATAATCAGCAGCTCAGTTGTCATGGTACAAGATCGTGCATTCTGGGTCATATCAATGAAATAACAGAAAGGAACTCTTACACTTTAGTCCCCATTACTTTCATTTCCAAGTGCCAGCTTCCTTCACATAGGAATTACATGCCCTGTTACAAACAGCTTTACCAAATCCAAAGAGGAAATTGTGATTACTGAAGTCCAGGTAACAGATTAGAAGTGCCAGTAACCTGAAGTCCAGGTAACAGGACTGCCTTCCCTGTAATCCTACCCTCAGCTCTTTCTGTTATTTGGCTGCCCGATATAGTCCAGAGAGTATCTGAATATTTCTGTGCCTCTCACAATTACTTAAAATTGTCATTCTAGGACTTCAAATGTGGCAAGCACGGTGTAGTTAGTAAACATCACTTGCTGCCTTACAACTTCATTTGACGGACAAGTGCTCTATTGGCTCAGCAGCAGAACAGCTCTCAGCTGGTCCACAAGTGTCTGCACTAGGTTCTCAGCTGCAGAAGAACAGCATGCGTGCTGCTCCTTCTTTGGTGTTTCACCAGGATCACATCATCAATGTCAGTGCATAGTTCCAGGATGTTCTTTGGAAATATTTTTGGTTGAAGATCTAAAAGAGCTGAGTTGGTCTGTTTACCACCACCTTCCCATAGTCATGCACCACATCCTTCAGATTTAAGGAAATAGAAAGAGCTTTTGAGGGGGAGCAGAACAGAAGGGATGCTATGGGATTCTGTCTTAGGAGTAAAAGGTAAAGGGCTTTGCCATTGAGCCCATATTTAGCTTTGTTACACTCACCAAGCAAGGTAGTATTCATTGCAAACTGAGGTGATGGGAAATGTGTCATATGGTGTGAGGAATACGGTGATGTTGAACTTCAGAGCAGAGGCTCAAAAGCCCTTGCAGTTAAGGAGTGGCACTCAGAGACCTGGCTGACCTGGGAGCTCTAAAACCATTCAGAGCATTGCCCTGATAAGGCAGCAACCGGAGTGCATTGCAGCACGTCATGCCCTAAGCATGTGTGGAGGTTTCAAACGTCAGGCATTCTTGGCTGCAACTTGCTTTCAGGGGTGTTAAGTGCTCCCAGACTGGCAGGGAAGCTCTTTGGCTTGAAGACACCTATCCATGACTTTCTTCCTGAAGCCAGTGAGGAGACCCAGGGTCTCAGCAGTGCTCCTTCCAGACCAGAGAAGGAGGAAACAAATGCACAGCTTGACTTTCTGTATGTTGGCCTGAAACCAAACACTGTGTCAATACTCTGCTATGACAGCTATGGTAGTGAGAACTACTTCAGAACAGAGGCATCCGGTGACTGAGAAGCTGAACAGTCTCTTGTACCAAAGAGTAAATGTTTTCCCTGATTTCTTGGAGGGGTGGTGGGTGGGAGCTGAGATGATGAAGTGCAGTGAAAACTTTCAGCCTACAGGCTGGGTTAGAGTCCTCCAAAGCCGGGGGGCACAGACAGCACTTCAATAGCAAATGCTCTCACCCACTAACAACATGGAGCCTCAGCTTGGTCCTGGTGTCAAATGCACCGCAGGCTCTTTGAGAGAGGAAGGCGGCTGGTTTAAGTGCTATTGCTTGGTGGCTGAAGTTGAGACAACAAGGTCACAACCATCCTTGTACATCCAAGCCGTGACATGAATGTCCAGTAACTGTAGATCTGTAACCAGCTGTCCCATCCACCTGTAGATAAACATTGTACCTATATAGCAAGAACTTGCCGGATGTTATCCTCTGCCCACGCAAGACGTTTATTTTGCCTAAAGTACACAACTGCACTCATCCAAATGTAAACTCTCCCAGAGGACTCACTTGGTAACTCTGACAGTTCTGTTCTCTCTGTGAGAATCCCCAAGATTCTGCAAACTGGAATCCCTCTAAGGGGAGAGGATATCCCCTTTGCTGCTGGTAGCGAAGTAGCAGTGACAGCAGAGAGCCTGACATGCACTGGCCACGTGGCCACTTAGCTAGGCTTCTGTAAAAAAAAAAAGTGCAGATCAGACTCTCTGCTGTGGTAAACATTGACCTACCAGGTTGGCTATGCCTATGTGAACAGTGGAAACATCTTCAACAGTTGACATTTCCAGGAATTGCTGAGCTTTCTCTATGGCTACACATGCTGGTCCTAACTCACACTCTTGTACTCAGACTAGTAAATTACCCACCCTTCTTCTCCCCAAGATACCTGACTCGGGCAGTCCAAGTGAAAAATGACCCACCTCGTGTATGCTGAATCCTGTCTCTCTGGAACAGCCTTTTCCACTATTGCATTAAACAGAAAAAATGCCTGAGGTCAGATTCTGTAGGAGGGGCTTGGGAAAGTGCAAAAGCTCTGAAGTAGCTGGGCAAAGAGAATCCTGCTTATGAATCATTAATGATTTTGTGCCTCCCCACAGAAGAAGCTGCTGGCTTTTAACATAGAAACTAAGATAACTGGGTTAAACGCCCAGAGTCTTCACCCCTACCCTTCCCAGGAGAAACTTTGCTGCTTTTCTTGGTCTTTGAAGGGTAATGACTTGCCCTGGAGGAGAAAACCTTCTAAAACTATTGTAGCCTTCATTTGCATGTGGTGATTATCCTCAGTATCACCATAGTTTGGTTGTGCAGATGAGCACTCTGCAGCTTCTCAAAAGATAATGATGTTCCTGCCTTCATTTACAAAGCTGCAATGGTTTGGCAACAGCATGAATAACTCCTTTGCTAATAGCAATCACTAATGCAATGACTGGGATTAAAACCAGAACTGCTAATGCTATTAATGTAAGTGACAGTGATAATGTCACAGTGCTGTGTAGCAGGTAACCTTGTTATAGCTGAAGTTTGTAACCACTAGCATACTTCTGGGTTCTCTCTAAGCTAATTTGCAGGAGCTTTCAGCTGCAAATGGCGCACGTTTGGAGCGTGAAATACCAATCCCATGCAATGCCCCAGTTCTTGGAAGGACCTTGGAACGAAAACGCATCTGAGCCTGGTGCTGTTAATAGAAAAGGAGAGGAAAATGTTTCAAGGTCCCTGCTGGCAGCTGAAACACAAGAAAGCTATTTGGAGTGCTCAGTAATATGGTTTGGTCCTGTTCCATGATGGCTGGTGGTCAGAAGATTACTTTTAGGGTGCATGTGAAATAGGCCATGACCAGCATCAAAGACGGGAAGAAAAGAGCATCTCTCTGCTTCTCCCATTTCCTATGGACTACCTAGTAGGTCTCCTTGGACATCTCCATGTAGAATAGGCCAAGAAGTTGACCAGCAGTGAGTATTTAGGACCTTTGGGGAAGGAAGGCAGGAACAGTTCAGAAGGCATAACTGGAAAGGAGTGGCATAAATTTCTTGCTAATGAGAGGGAGCAAGAATTCAGCATAGCTATGACACTTAGGAACGCCCCACCCCTGTTAGAGACAGCACCACAGACTTTTGGGCTGAATAGCTGTGAACTGCGTGTGGTCCCCATTCCCCTAACACCTACAAGCTGCAGCCAGAGGGCAATGGCCAGGGACAGGACAAGTGCTTTGACTAGTTCACAGAAGCTTATTCTAGAAAGGCTGTACACAGCAGTCATCTTTCTTGTGTCTCCTAAGCTAGCAGGAACACCTGCCTGGTCATCAAGAGCAAGTACTAAGAGGAGGAGGAAAACCAGTGGGACTGCTGAATTATCCAGCTCCATAAGGTCGCAGGCTGTTGTTGAAGAAGCAGACAGTACTTGCTTCTCCATTGCAAACAACTGTGCACAGTGGCTAGAAACAGCCCACTAGAATTTACCCCTGTACAAGCAGCACTGGAGGAAAATAAACGTGAAACAAATAGTGCTGTCCAGTCAGCAAGGGAGTCTGCCACATGGTGAGGAGAGGTCTGCTTGCCTCCTTGCAAGCTGAAACCCTCCCTGGCAGAAACAAAATTACAATGGATTTCTGCAATTACCAGCAGTACACTTCCAGAAACTGAAGCCTTTCCTCATTTACTCTAAGGATGGAGGAAGAGTGACTTAACTGATTGGCTGGGGCATGTTTATATGGTTGTCCAGTAACAAATCCCAGGCACTGTGCCAATTAGCAGGCCTGTGTGATGTCTGAATTATGCTCATTAGAGCATTCTTGCATCCTTGCTGCTCTGACTTTTCCGCACTTCTGAATAGAAACACACCCGTCTTCCAAAACAGCACATAAGTGCTGAGCCTAATCCTCAGTCCGATGTTTGTCCTGGTTTCCGTGTGTCTAATTCTGCCCTGGCTTCAGAGAACAAAAACACAAACTGCTAGAAAACAAAACTCTGTTTCTTACACCCAAATGGGGACAAAGTTTTGCCTTTTGGTTTTTGCCCATCTAATACTTTTTCTCCGAGATCACAGCTAAACTCCTGGGTGGCTGCAGCCAGGGCGCCTTCCCGTAATGACATTGTTCCAGTCTTGCAACGCTTCATCCAGCTGATGCAGTTTTTCGCTTGCAGAGGACCAAGAATTTTGTTTCTGCAGAGGGGCTAGTGGCAGATTGGGTAAGGTTTTCTTGCTGCCCCACAGGACCATGGGTGTTGGTAAGCTGGGTTTCTCTGAGGTGTGCTGCGGACTTCTTGCAACGATTGCCACTAATTTCCAGGTTGCACTTTGGCATTGCCTGTTTTGTCTCTTCTTCAGTTGCCAGAGTCTGTAGGATCTGCCATGCTATGCGTAGGTGGAAAACAAGTTGGTGTATACTGCCGGAGAAGACCTCTTATGCTAGCCACAAGGAAAGGAGTGTTCCACCTGAACAGGACCTGTGTATTTCAGGGACAGGCACTCTGAAAGGCGAGGATGGACCAAGGTTCTTTGGTGGCCCACCTTCCCCCTTGGCCATGTCTGTTGTTTTCACAGTTAACAGCCTACATTCCCTGTGTCCCCCCAGGTACTGAACCAGTCCCTTCTCACAAGAAGGTGCCCAGCAGCATTTATGTCTGCTACTAGCTGTTGTAGCTACAATTACTAAAAACTGCATCTCTATTAACAATCTGACCCATGTAAGGTCACAAGCCGCGTGAGGCTACCCTACAGCATTGGCACTCTATTGCCTCCCTAGCTTACTCTGCACCAAACGGAGCCGAAAGTCCCTTGTTCCCTGTTACAACTTTTTCGTTAAAAACATCTCTTAAAAACATACTTGCAATTCTAAGAGTTTGTCACTTGAAACTGCACTTAGAAAACATAAAGGGCTTAATCATGTTGAAATGGATCGTCTGGCTTCTTTTTTAGTTGATGGTGCTGAGTTACATTCTAGTTTCTATGCAATTGCAAGAGAAATAAAAAGACGTGTGGAAGTGGAAATAGCCTAAGCAAGGTAAAAGTCAAGAGGTTTAATTGATTTTTTTTGAGTCAACTTGTGCATTGAAGTGCAACCCCTCAGAAAATAATTTTCTGGATGTGCAGACTGTGTTGCTGTAGGCAACAAGAACAAGCCAGAAACTTGATCAGATTTCTGGTCTCGCTTTAATGCTGATCTATCCTATCCAGTGCTATTCATGCATTAAAAAAGCCCTGGTAGGAGGCTGGCAAAGTCAATTTCAGATTAAGAGCACTGAAGGCTAAAAGAATGCAATAGGAAAGGGTTTCCAGAAGTTATGGTCAAAATAAAAGGGAAAGAAGGATATAGTCTCAGTTGCTCTTTAGGGCAAGTAAGTCCCTATAGTCCCTTGATTCTGTCTTATGCAGGGAGGTACTCAGCCTTTGAATAGTGTCAGATGATGAATTTTGAAATTAAAGGGATCTGGGAAAAAAATCTGTGACATCTCTAGTGTTTTACCTAGTTACCAGCTAAAATAAATATTTTCTTATGTGTATTCTTCAGGCAGCATGGTCTCACCTGCATAAATGCAGGCAGCACACATGCCGAGACATGGGCTGCACAAATGATTCTGTACTCAACCCAGTTATGCTTAGGCCATTATCAAAGGTCTGCTTGCTGCAAGGTCTTATAAAAAACGGACATGCTAAAAGGAGGCAGAGAGACTGTGAAAGCAGCTGCTAGTCCGTTTAGTCATGTCAGCATTCTCAGGCTGTTCTACAGCAGGCAAGAAAAATTGGTTTGACACTGAGTCAGATTCAGCCAAGGCATCTCCTCTATGAGCTAGCTGGAAGGGTTAAGTTCAATTACCTTCTTCAAATATGCAATTAGTTGTTAGACTTCCCTCCTGTCCCTGGTATAAGGAGGGGTGGATCTGCTTTATCCAGCTGCATGCGCTGTGCTGTTTTGCCTGTAATTGCTCTCTCTCTGAGGACTTCAGGATGAGGCACTTCAAGTGGATGGGAATATTCCCTTCCAGCCTTGGAACAGACCCAGGTCTATTCAAGGCAAACAGACTATGGCCAGCTACACTTCTCTTCCCTTCCAGGACTAGGCCACCAGTTTACAGAGGACAATCTTATGTCATCTGGCTCCCAGCCTGCCGTATTTTGTGCAGGACTGCCAGTATAGGGGTTCCTTTTAACCTCAGAGGGCTAAATTCAAGCTCACTGAATCAATCACAGTAATGTCATGAGGTGGTGCCTGGGAGACAAATACAATGGGAAAGCCTGGTGACACCACCCAAATGGGGCTCTGGGATGGAGAGTGTACAGTAAAGCAGTGAAAAGGCAGGTGTACTGGCCAGACAGAAGACGCAAACCCATAAATAAAGACCAAAAATTCTCTTGCGATGTTGACAAACCAAAAGGGCAAGGAAACAGGAAAGGTGCAGACATCTTGTCCACCACCACATCCCACTCGGTGGGAGGGGAGTTGGACTGGGTCACAAGCTCCAGCCAGTTTTACCTGTCTTTGGGGTTAGCTGTGCATACCTTGCACACTGAAGGGCTGGACTCCTGCTTGCATGCAAGGCATCAACCACACATCGGCCGTTTTGTGCAGCCCAGAATATCAGATGGAGTACATGATCAGGTAGGCGAGGGAGAAAAATTTGAACTAGTTGCAAAGGAAGTTTTTGGTTGTGCTTATACTTCAACAAACCTATCTTTTATTCCTTCTTTCAGGATGAGATCTCTCCCAAAAATGGGCATGATCTTTGGTTTCAGGGGTACAAAAGCATCTACCTACTTGTGTGACTAGCATTTTTACAGGTGTCTAAGGAGTGTTAACAGAAGCACAGTATATCTGTTTAAACTGTTTCAGCAGCTAGGAGAGTTACATACAGTGTCAGATATTTTTCAGATTAGTCCTTTTAGCAGCTGATAACATATGGGTCTGAGCTGAAATGCTATGATGTAAGCCATGCAAGAGGCCTGCAAGGCAAATTAAGCAATAACATGCTTGCTGCTCTGGCATCATAACAAACCATGTTTCTTTCTAAGTGGTGCACAGTGGGGAGGGAGATTCCCTCCCCTTCACTCTCCTTGCATTCACCCTCAGGCACAAGATGACAGGCTCTGTGCTAAATATCTTGGGCTGCTTTGTAAGGCTGAGGGTACCAGCTGTCCTCCCGGCAGCCCCCAACAGTGGGACAGAAGGGCAGCACCTGGAGGAGCTGGCAACTCCTTGCCTCTCCTTGTGGGCTCCTCCAGCCTGCCCCAGAGCCACTTAGGTGGGGAAAGCAGGGGCAGGGCATCCTGGAGAGACTAGCTGGGGGAAAGCAGGAGAGCAGAGAGAAAAAGGCAGAAGGGAGAAGGCTGCAGAGTAGGGGTGAGGAGGAATAAAAGGCTGCTTTACACCCAAACCAGTCGCACTCTTCCTGGGCACTGTTGCCTGTGGATGGATAGGAGCAGAGATGGCCCCTGGAGCTGGACAGGACAGGGCAGCATGGAAACCACTCAGCAGCGTGGGGCAGGCCTTCCACCCGCGCACTCTCTGCCGACAACCGGAATGCTGGCCTGGGTTCAGCTCTGCCTGCTGGCCCAGCTCTGAGCACTGCTGTGCGCGTCACTTGCTGCAGCCCAAGCAGTTTGGGAGGGGGCAGAAAAAAGGCCAGGAAGGGTG
>JAVKLA010000074.1:30543496-30553982 GCA_034782735.1 Sagittarius serpentarius | reverse complement strand
GGGGCAGAAAAAAGGCCAGGAAGGGTGCAACAAAGAGTAGGACACACCTGGCCATTACAGTCTGGGACAAACAGCCACCAATTAAAGGGTAAGAGGGTAGGAGGGGGACAGGGACTGCTCCTGGGGAGAGCTGCAGGACTCCCTCAGGCAGCAAGCAGGGGCCAACAGCACGCCCTGCAGAAGCGTTAGCAATGCTACGTGTCCTCTTCAGCACAGGGGCAACATCTCTACCCTAAGACCCAAAACCATGTGGTGTCTGACCTATGATTACGTGGCTTTCTGCCTGAGAGAGGGTAGCTGGCAATGCTGCAGTGGGTCCAACACCCCTCACGACAGCCAGGGGAGCACGGGGCAATGACAGCCCACCCGCTGCCTGCCACAGGGAGCTGGCAAGGGATGCTCAACAGCAGGTTTCAGGATGCCCTGGTCCTGAGCCACGCTTCAGCTGGCATCCACCACCCTATGAAGGAGACCTGTGGTCACCCAGCAGTAACCCTGAGGTGGCCTCATCGCCACGCTGCTACTTGGGCAGTTTGCAGGGAGAGGCATAAAAAGCCCCCCCGCAGTGGGTCTTAGACCTGCCACGATACCAGGGAGAGGTGTGGTGTGGAGAAAAGAGGCAAGACTTGCGCAGTCAGGAAAAGCCACAGTTGCATACGTTGCATTGCACACTGAGACTTCCTGAAGCCCAGCTGCATGTCCCAGTGGCAGCGCCTGCATAACTGGATTCCTGAAGCTAACCTGCTCCTTTTCTGGATCCTTGGAAATCCAGCCTGGCCTCAGTAACAAAGTGCAGACACACAGTGGAACACACAGAGACATATCCTGTGCTGTAATGCTATGATGCGGAAAACTCCTAGCTGAACTGCATAAAGTTCACATAACCCTTACTGCCTGTAGTCTAGCCAGGAAACCTCGACCTCCAAGGTGAGGTCATTAAAGCTGAACTTCTGGAAACTCAGAGGTGTTTAGAGAGCCTGTTAATTACTCTACTAATCCTTTAGACGATGCTGGCTCCTGGGATTCGTGGAGCATTTTAGTAGCAGCTGGGCCCTGATCACTCCACTCCCTCCTCACAGGAGTACCTCCTGATGCAAACGTCGCCAGTGTCTTCTCTAGGGCCACACATGCAGAGGTAAGACAGCCAGAAAAGTCAGAGGGTGTCAGAAGCTGGCCCTGAGCATTTCTTAGCAGATGTAAGTCCTTTTTGTCTCATTACCATGGAGATGACATCATCTGTTTGCTGTGTTTATCTGACACCTATGAAGTGTCACATGGTTCCTACCCGCTGTGGAATGAGCTGCCTATTTTTTCCAAAATCATGCCCCTTGGAGTACCTTAACCCTGTAGGCTAAGCAAGCCAACAGGTCAGCAGAGGGATGGAGCACCCTGGAGCCAGAGCATGGTTTTAATGACAGGGTGGAAACCGAATGCCTAATCCATGAAGAATGGCTATGACAAAATATGAACAACTGAATTCATAATCATACTAACACTGGGAACAGAGCTCAGCAAAACAGTTGTATTCTTTCAATCAGGCGAAGTAGCTGTTGCCCAGCAGCTCTCACTCTTTCCAGCTGGACAGTCACATTCCCAAACATGTCCTCTTGAAGGCAAGCCTTCCTTAGAGGGGGGCAACTGATGCCTCTACACAGCAGAGGGAACAGCAGTGTTTTGTGGACCCATTGTATTTAATGGATTTTGTCAGGCTGATCAGTGATTTTCCTAGCAAATTTAAATGACCATTGTTGAAAAGCAATCACAACTGATTTGTGTTGCTGCATCTACAGTAGCAACCCGCACCAGCTACAGCAATGTCATGGGCATGAGGATGCTGCTCAGCACTTCGGGCCATCAGCCTGGTCCTCCTTCAGCTGGGCCAAGGACCTTGCACACTCAGCTACAGTGGCTACACACATACAATTTCCTAAGGACATTTATGCACCCAAATCTAGCTTATCTAGGCCCTCAGGTTTCCCGCAGTGACTGTTCACAAAGTGGGAGCCCCAGGAGCCCTCAGTGGGGTCCCCAACTCCCCCCCAGATTATGCCTACTCCCCTGCAGGCAGCACAGAGGGATCCAGGAGCTGAAAATGAACACATACCCATGCTTATCGATGGGTGCAGGGGCTCCTGGATAAGGCCTTACCCAAGGACCATCATTTCTCTGACTTTCTCATTTGTACAGCATGGAACATGCTGCACAAAGCATGCTGAGACAGATGCACAACTAGTTATTAGCAGAGTCTGTAGCTGATGGCATGCATTGACTGTAATGGTGGAACTTACTTTTGGGGGAAAATAAAGATTAAATGAGAGAAAGAGAAAAGGGAAAGGAAAAAACTCTCTGGCAGCAAGTGGGGAGAGAAGCAATGCAGGTGCCCAGACAAGCGTCCTTTTCCTGATTTCGTCTCCAGGGCAGCAGATGATCCCCCCATAATACTTCCCCATAGCAACCGTAAAGTTTTTCATTAGGTGCACAGATTCCCTCCTTTTTCTCCCTGTTTATGGGATGCTGTACACACTGATGCACCCTTTGCTCAGGTGTAAGTGCTGCACAATGGACTAGCTGTTAAGCTTAGTGCATATGTGTAACGGGCTCCCAAATGTAAACCAAAGCACCCATAGGCAGGGAAAAAAGGGGAAAGCAGGCAGAGTTCTCACGTCAGTGGCAATCACATCCCGTGGGAGCCCATCACAGCAAGGCTGGCAGAGTCACAGGTGCAAGACCGTGAGAACAGCAGCAAAACAACAAAGGGAGAACACGCCAGCAGACGGTCTGGAAAACACAGCCACACCATCTTGGGTGAAAAAGTACCGATCTGTGAGTAGAAGGCAGGCTGCAGAGTCGCAAGTTTCTACCTGCAGCAAGCCTATTCGCAATAGCCTTTGGCATTACAAATGCTAAGACACCAACGGCACCTTGCGACAAGCAGCTGCAGCAGGGAGGAGTGCAGGAGAGCTGCATTGGGTAGTCAGTAAGCTAAAGCATGAAGTGCTGTTTTTCACTTTGAGAAAGGAAGGCTGACTGACGTTCCTGCCCCATACCTACTATGGACCCATCAGTGCATGGATCTGAGCTTCTCTCTCCCTCATCCCAGTCAGGCCATTGCTACCACGTGGCTGTGTCTGCTCTGTGCAGGGCTGTGCCCTCCTGTGCAGAGGCACTACCAGTCTGTTTAGGAGCTGGAGAAGTGTTTATGCTGGGAATCCTGAGAGAGGTTACCTCTTCTTGCTCTGCTCTAGTCCTCTGCAGCTCGCTTGTGTCAGGGTTAAACAAGTGTAGGCTCATCCTCTTTCCTCAGGCACTAAAATCTCCCTGTGCACTGCTTTGAAAAGTCTCTTCATCTAGTCTGAATACGAAGGAGAGTCAGAGGCGTATTCCTCAGCTGTTTCTGCAGAGCTGAGCAGTAGCTCTGCCGCACAGAGGTGTCCTTAACCAGATGATAACACTTGAGCCATTGTTCAGCAAAAACTGGGACCGTCAGGAAAGAGCAGTCAATTAACGGATGTTGCAGACTAAAATGTTGTTGCAACCTGTGGTTTTCTGTCTCCCCTTATATAAATCAGGTTTAGGACTGGCAGCTCTGAGAAGATAGTCCATGAAAGTATAGTTTCTTTGTAAAAGAAACCAAAGCGCTGTTTGCTTTTGTGGACTGTGACCTGACGTACCTGAGTAAGGGAGACTACTGAAGAAGACTGGGCTCGGCCTGATGTCAAATTAAGAAGCATAAAGTGGTTTATCCCCATTCTGGAAGAAGTCTTTTTGTTGCCTCTGTGGACGAGGTTTACTTAACTGATTAGCGGCTAGCTCAATTTAACGAACAGCCTGCTCATGGTCTCAAAACTGGGTCTAGACAAAGTAGGTATCAATCAGGTAATCTGAACACCGTTAGGTCTGAGTTCATCATTACAGTTGCGCTGCTTTAGTGTTTTGATGATTATTAGACAGCACCGCATCTTACGTCTACTTGTCAGCTTTCTCCAAAAACCATAGTGGTCAAACACATGGGTCTGAACAAATCCAACAGTTCTTGCTATTTGGGCATTATTCATCCCTCAGCTTCTGATCCATATGCAAGTCACATGCATAAGCTATATTCTGCAGCCTAGCAGGTTAGATACTGATATTCAGAAGCACATCAACCTTAAGTCAAATGGACTTCAACACAACCTCCGTGTCTCTTATGAGCAGCAGTGCTGCAGGAAGGTCTCAACAGAGTCTTGCTACCAGGTTAGTAGTAGTTTTGGTACTTAAGTCTATGTATTCTCTTATGTCCTGAAAATAACATGATAAAGGAGGGAGAAGTGGGGAGAAAGAGACAAGTCCTTCATCTCTGGTCACTGGTGTGCAATAGGTGAGTTTTCGTTTGGAGAAGTATGGCAAGCTATGGTGGCTGATGGGTGACAAGCGGTGCAGTGCCTCCCTAATGAAATAGCAGTCTCTTACGAGGCTTTACAATGCTGACCCTTGGCCCCCGAGCAGAGCAAGCCGCTGTTCCGCCCCAGCTTGCACTGCCCCTCTTTCTACAGGTGGGGATGAGAAGAAGACTCTTAGGCTTCCTCTAGCTGCTACTAAATAACATGGTGCAAAGAATGAAGAGTCAGCCACAGTTATGTTTTTGAGAAGATGAAATAGGGTGATGGTTTCTTTCCCCGTGTGCGTTGCTGCACAACATAGACAGATACAAACAAGATTTGTCACTCTGAGGGGGCAGAGTGAGATCTTGTTCGGACTGTTATGTATGTCAGGAACAGCTTAATCACCAGGAGGCTTGCTTACTTGCCTAAGACCATTGCTCTATCTTTCAGGAATCATCAATGTTCCACTTAGGAAATATTTTTGCCTCTAGTGATTTGTATGTGTGTGTTAGCTATCCAGCAAAAGATGGCATGACTAAATAATCCAACAAGTGTTTTATCAGCTTGTGTTTGCTCCCGATTCAAAGACAATGCCCCCCAAAGAGTCATTCCCCAGGAATGCAGATCTTAGAGCTTTGGCATTAAATTTCACTTAATGGAATTTGCTGCACAGATAAAACACAAAAAACAGCAAGTCCTGACTCTGAGGACATTTCCTCTGATAACAAACAGTTGACATAGGAAAAAATATAATTTATCCACTGGTTTGTCTGAGGTCAATGATTTAAAAAAACAAAGTTTAAAAAAAAAAATCTAGACAAGCACCCCAGAAGAATGGATTTCAAATTGATGAGGTATTTCATCCTGATTTTCAAGTCATATGAGCTCACTTGTTGCCGGACATGCTTTAGAAGACTGGCACCAGGAGCTACTGAGGAGTTGTGTTGCCCTTTCAGCAGCCAGAGGAAACCGTGCTTCATATCTGGTGCCCTAAGAGCCCTCTGGACAGCCAAGCGTGACAGAGATCTGGCCCTGGCCACGAAGGTGGTAATAAGTGTTACACGTACTTCAGATGTCTTTGGAACAAAACAAGCATCCACAGACATGTTGGTTCTGGTGGCACGCTGCGCCTGAAGCTTTGCCAGGGCAGTCATGGGGAAACTTTCTCTGGTAGACCACAGTGCTCTTCCAAACTGGAGACTGAACATGCTGGTAGAAACTCAGGGAAAACCAGGAAAGGCTTCCACCTTTCCAGAGTACTGCTACCTTCTACAGATGCTGCTGTCTTTATAAGTTTTACTATCATGTCTTCTCTGCACCCTAGGCCAGGGGCTACTGACCCCTCCTTTGTTGATTCAGCAGGTTGCAATGGGGACAGGAGGGAACTGAAAGGGGTTGTAATATGTTTTAAGACCTTGGCACACAAAGAATTTTTGTTGCAGGCAGTCGTCTCCATTCATTACTGCTCAGGCATACTAGTCAGATACCTGGTACTTGGTACTCCTCCAACTTGTCAAGGTCCTAGAAAAACTTACTAAAGCATTGGGTGGGGATCATGTAATGGGAGAGACACACTGTCCAGCTGCCTCTCTGCTAAAGGGTACAAGCCCTGCTATTGCCTTCCTCATGCCCCATCCTCCTCTCATGGACCTCCAGTCTGAACTTGTGAAGTTCACCTGCATTGTACCATGAGATGATTGATTCCCTTACACCAAAGCAAAGGCCTGCGCTGTTCCACAGTGCTAGGTCAAGCCTGCAGCATAAACTAGCTGGCAGCGCTCCTTTAGTGTGCCGAGAAGCATACTGTGCAGAACATTGTGCCCACTGGGGATATGAATGGGGAGCTTTCTTCTCAGTTCCTGTCTATTGCTTGTCTTTCTGATTGACAGTCCTGAAATTAAGGCATGCAATGCATTTGCCATCTCTGTTAAAAAAAGCACTTCCACCCTAGAGGATATTACAAAAGAAACACTGAGTGGTTTGACATTTGCTATCAGCAATGGCAGCGTACATGCTCTTTTCAGGAGTAGATTTCAGTCCCCAGGTGAGATATTATTAGTAGCAGTATACCTGAATAGGCACAGACCTAGGACTTTCTCAGGAAGAAAAGAAGAGAACAGTAACTCAGTGCTTTGGGCAAGCAGACTGCCCTGCCCTGCTCTAAGAGCACGGGTATTGCAAGAGTGTGTGGTATAGATCCATTTGCAAAGTTAAAAAAGGTGTGCTATGGGGCTTGTAGGTTGTTAATGCCTTACAGTCATCTAAGGAGCTCGGTTGGTGGTGAAGAAAACCACCTCCTCTGGAAAGGAACTCTGATGTCTATAATTGCCGGTGGTTTTCTAGTATATCAGTCTGCCCATCCAGTATCAGCTTTCCTAAAGTACAAGTGAAGATCTGGTAAGGGAGCAATCACTCATGAAGAATGACATCTTGCCTGGCCTCCAGCAGCATCCAGAAGCCTGTTCTCATCAGGACCCAGGTGACTGTCCTCTTTCCAATGCCCTGCACCTGTACTAAGCTGACAATGATGAAAGTCACCTGGAGCAGAGCTCTTTCTATTCAGCTCACCTTCGCAATAATCAAATACTAAGAAGTAATGCATTCTTGCTGCTGGGAAATCTGCAGACTCCTAGCTAGTTCTGTAGCTTGGAGGGCAAAAGAAGATGACAGCAGGCAGGAGAGGTTATTTGCAGAGTGGGTCGGAAAATTGATTTATTCCAACCATAAAGTAGTGTGGGTGAAAATAAAAATAGAAACCCTTAGTCAGAAATTTCTGCATTCACTATCCATACTTAAAGCATTTGTTAGAATGTGGACATGAGCCTTTTGAGGGCACTAAAATTTACTTTTGCTTGTTTCCTTCCTTTTCTTAAATATTTTCACTTGTTAAAATCCCTAAATATCAGAAAATGGATCTTCCAAGAAAGAACTTTCTTATTAATTAAAAACCTTGGTCTGATTTTCATCAGGAATCAGGATATATAAATATGCTATCTGCTCACCATCAGTCACTCTGTCCTCTAATAGGCATTGAAGGTATTCACCAATATCTCAGAGGATTAAATTTCCACAAGTTTTGTGGAAGCCGAAACTTGGGTAGGAGATCCACTGCAAAAGGGACTGCGACTTGAGTTCACCAGGTATTGCCTTTGGCCTGTGGGCTGCCTCATTAACTTACGTCTCTTGTCCAGCCAGTGGTTAAGGACCAGTTGGAGGGGCGGAACAGTGGATGGGACGAAGTGGGGAACAATAGCAGTGCTGCTTAAAGTGAAATCCTGTGAAGTGAGCTGGAGTTATGAGCAAACTGTCTTTGTTAGTGCTTCTGCTCGTTTGATAAACCTTCTGAAAGGAATGAAATTCCCCTCTCTTTATTCACTGCTCCGAAATGAGAAAAGCAAGTGGACAAACTGCCTTTTCCTCTAACTCATTACTGCTCTGAGTGAACAAATGCAGAAATCCAACTGTTTCCATTGCCTTTGTGGTCTCAAGACCAAGGAGGCATCTGCGGCTCTCTTGGCAGGCCGTGGAGGTGTCACCTTGAAATAGGCATCTGGGACAAGAGCCAAAAAAACATGCTTCAGCCCAGAAAGGATTTATGAGATCCTATCAATATCGCAGCCTGTGCTTAATTTTCCTCTTGAGAATTTGAGGGATAACATGCTAAAGACACAAATCTTCAAGGCACACAACCTTTTTCACTATGACTGCTAGCAGAGTGTGACGGAAGAGCAGCTAAGTCATTTAGATCTCTATAAGGATCAAATTATGTGAAATTTGAGTCTTGCTCTCCATTAGAGCTGAAATTGGATCCTAGTTGATCTAGTTGTGTGTGACACTTTGCTGCCTTCACTATCGAGCTGAGATGCCTTCTTATCACTCTCTGACGGACTTTGTCCATAGCCAGTGGTGATCTGAAGCTCCACCACTTCTCAGGAGTTTCCCAAAGCCAGCCTGTGATCTGCGATAGCAGAGCTGTGGATTGTTAGGAAAAAAAAGATGGATCATGCCATGTTGCAACTTCCATCAGAATATTTAGAAACTTATTTTAAAAGATCCTTCATTGATACCTGGATCCAAAACTAAAAATATGAGGATGCTATTTTAATTGCTGGTTCCAGCTTACATGGAATCCAGCTGTCCTTTCATGGATGCAATTAGATTCTTCCTTGACTCCACCAACACAGTACCTGGCAAGTGCATTTACTTGTGTGTGTAACAGAATGAAAGAAATACCTTTATTTGTGTGTAAAGTTCTGACACTTACCTGTTTTGTTCTTTGACCTTTGGTACATGCAGCCATTGGGCTAATTTAACTAAAATGTGCCCTTTGTGCAAGCCCTGCTGTAAAAACAGTTTCAGTGATTTAACTAAATGCAGTGCTTTGCACATCTGAATGCATCAATGAAAATTAACCCAGGATAAGACATCTTCTCTGAGGGAGCTTTTAAACATACTTTCAGGGCTCTGGGAGGTGAATTACCGTGAGTCAGCTACGGCAATTTAAGGATTTGTAAGACCTTCCTTGATCCTGGTCTTTGCTACTGCCACAGCAGGAGTAACCACCCTGGTTCCCTCAATGTGCAGGTGAGATGGGTTTTAAGCAGCATCAGTTGAGCTGCAGACAGCCTCTTCCCTCAGCAGCCCCTGCTGCTAATCGGCTGGGAGTTACCATGCTGTTCAGGACCCTGCACCACGACACGAGCCCAGGAAAGGGCCCTGCCCAAAGTTTTGCTTTCAGGTTTGCTATCTGACATGCCTTTATGGCATAACCGGGCCTTCGAAGAGTCACTTAGATTTTCACTCCAGGTGGCCACCTGCATTTGCGTATGTGTGTCTTGGTCAAAGGCACTGGTCTTTCTGCAGAGGAGAGATCCACTCTGCTGGGCCATGTGCAAAAAAAAAAAGAAGTATATTCTTGGCCCTGAATGTCAAGAGCTGGTGGCAAATGCTATTTAAAACCAAAATCTCCAATTCCCTGTCTGCTACTTAAGGGTTCCTCTTAATGGCAGCAGCTCCTGGCAGGTGGAGTAAGAGAAAAAGTTTCCTGGCAGCGCCAGGAGGATTTCGTCCAGTGAGGCACAGGCGAGGTCCTGTGTGTATCAGGTCTTCATGCGCAAGTAACCAAGCCTTCTTTTGGAAGGGCTAGACTGGGCAAGAGTGTCTCTGGATTTCCATGGGATTAGCCAGGTTCTGTGTCCTGTCTTCAGTTACATGAAATCTTATACAGGTACTAGAACAAAGATTTGCCTGGCTGCAGCAGTCAAACAGATGCCACAGAGCTGGAATGACATCCACTGGCCCACAGTTTTGGCCTTACATAAAATCATATGGGCTCGATACGGTTTACTTAACAGCCTAGCAACATGAATCAGCCTGAACCTGTCAGCAGGCTCTGTGCCATGTGGACAGGTAGTGTGAATTTATTTTCAGGTTTGCTTCTAAGTGTGTCAAAGGGTTTAGTGAGGATTCTGAAGTCCTAGAATGCCAATCCACTACTGAGATTTGATTCAAAAGCATCTGCTGGCCATTTGTTTTATCAAACAGCCTGCCTTAAAGTCCATGAAAGTTGGTGTGACCTTAGCCTATACATAACACCTCTGCAGTAAATATCAGTTTCTGCAGGAAGCATTTCATGGGCCAAAAGGGAACAAGGCATATCTGGTCTAGCTCTCTGCTATAAGACTGGTTGTGCCATCTTAAAGACCTATTGGATGGAAGGGAGAGGGAAAATTTAGCTAGCCATAAAGTCTCTCCTAGCTGATATGAAGAGTCAAAAGCTGTTTGGGGTTTGTGTGACAGGGTTTTTGGTAGCAGAGGAGGGGCTGCAGGGGCAGCTCCTGTGAGAAGCCACCAGAAACTTCCCCAGCTCCAAGTCAGACCCACCTCTGGCCAAGGCCGAGCCCATCATCGACAGTGGTAGCACCTCTGGGATAATACATTTAAGAAGGGAAACCTGCAGTGGAGGGAGGAGTGGGATGTAAGAGAAACCCTTCCCAGACCCCGAGGTCAGTGAGGAAGGCGGGAGCGGAGGTGGGCCGGAGGAGGGGATGGCCCCGCAGCCCCCGGTGAGAGGGCAGGCTGTCCCCCTGCAGCCCATGGAGGGGAGCGGGGGAGCAGATGCCCAC
>JAVKLA010000074.1:30522177-30539585 GCA_034782735.1 Sagittarius serpentarius | reverse complement strand
CCTCATCCCTGTTCTCCATATAGAGCCAAATAACTTAAACTTCTGCAGCAACAAGAATACCCAAAGTTTAAATTCAAAGTGAATTCTGGCAGCTCAGAAATCCCAAATGCATTTCACTCTCATGGGATCCATTCCCACTGCTGCAGCACCACAACCCCAGGTTCCCTGGGGTTTGGACATCACACTTTGTTGTTAGCATGAACTCTAACGTCTTTCTCCTCAGCCACCTCTTCTCAGAAGGAAGTGTCCTGCTTGTATTTAATCACTCACTTTTCATGCTTCAGCCTCTCCACACAGCACTCATCCCTGTGCTGCTCCTTTGGCTGCACAAAATTCTTCTGTGACGAATGAATTGGAGCTGGTATTCAAGATGTGGATATCTTAGGCATGTATGAATTAACATAGTAATATAGTCTGTTCTGTTGTCTTCCCATCTACTGATTTTTAACATTAGTTGCTTTTTGTATTTTTACTGTTCACTGAACTAATATTTTTGCAGACAGACCCACAATAACACAAAAATCTGGTTTGTAGTGAAACTGTGGAATTCACAATTCACCGCTTTGTATGCAGTGTTGACACTGCTCTTTCTGCATGAGAACTGCTTTGTATTAAGTAGCAGAGAGTTTCATCTACAACCTTTTCTTATGTTATTTTGCATGTTGGGTTTTCTGCAACCCTTCTCAGCACCTGTTGTTTTACTACCCCAACTGTGTGTGCTTGCCAAAGTTCGTTGCCTCATTAGGCAACTACCCTTTCTACCAACCATTTGTAAACAGGCTGTGCAACACGCACTTCTGTGTAGATCCACTTCATTAGAAACCTGTCTTCATTGTAAAATCTGACTTTTTAGTCACTTGTTACTTGCTTTATTTTAACCTGTTCTTTACCTATGCAACACCTTTCTCTTTTAGCCCCTTGGAGCTTAGCTTCTGCAAAAACCCGCAGGGAATCATCTTTGCAAAAGCTTTTCTAGAAACTCACACAGTACCTAACAATTGGTTCTTCCTCACAAACGTGTTCAGTGGCTCCTCAAAATGACCTCATAGATTAATGAAACTTTACTGTCTTGGGCAAAACCTGAGGAGTCTTCTTGATCGTATTTGTTGTATCCATAAATTCTATCTTGTATTGCTCAGCGTGGATATCAAAACGACTAACCTGCACTGCCCACAACACCCCTCTCCACAGCTCTTTTTAAAAGGGTATGTTATTGACCACCCACTGTTACTGCACTGGGGTTGTTCTAAGTGATAGCTCTCACACCACAGTAACTGATGTGGGAATTCCATACTTGGGCTCCTTTTGAAGTTTTGGACGAGTGTCATTGTTCAGGGTGACTTTTTCACACTTTGTTTTATAAAGTTGTTCTATAGTTTTATTCAGACACAGATCCTCCAGCATATCCCAAACGAAAGTGAACTATGAACTTTAGAGAGCAACTTTCAAGTGAACACAGATGTGAAGAATGTATTTAGTTTTCTGCTGTGGCCTTATCTTTTCACCTTGACCTCTGTGACCACCCACACCTTTTACACAGCCTGTGAAGGGCGTCCTCCTGGTGAGCAGAGAAGACACGCATGCCCTGGGCAAGTTGCTCCTCCAAGGTTTTTGACCTCGCTGTTCATAACTCTGACTAACCAGAAGGATTCCCATTGTCCTCGTCTGGCCTCACTTGGAACTTTTTTTCCTTCTCCTGGTAGCATCTTTTACCCTGCTGTTTAATTATGTCAGCCTTTCTCTTTTGAACTGGGTCTTGCACATTGCTCTGGGCCAAGTAGTCACCTGGTGTGACATTTCAGTGCTCTATTAATTATCACTTTTCCACCAACTTTCTGCTACAGCCAGTTTATTAGTAGTTTCACTTAAAACTATGTTGTCAGTTCCCACACATTATTTCTAAGATGTCCAGTATTTATCAAGAAGTACACGTATATATGTATATATTATGGTTTGATTTCCTATTGTCTGTGTTCTGCTTAAATGAGAATTGTTATCTCTTCAAACTGCTGTTGTTCTTTTCTTTTCCATGAGCTTCTACTCTAGCCTTTTTTTGAGGGTGCAGTTTATCTCGCTTCACCCCTGCAGATGGATCAGATGCATCATTCCAAACAGTGCATTTGGCTGTACTTCATTGCTTTTCCTTCTTTTTTATTTTCTGTTTTGCTATTTAACTGTTTTAGCTGCAGCCTGCTTCCATGCTGAAGCTCTTCCACTCCAGAAATCAGTCCCTTGGGAGTTCTTGATGAAACTGAACATTTCCCCCTTACAACTTCCGTGTGTTTTTTACTCAGCTGTACATTAAGGCTTTGCTTTTCTACATCTCTGACTGGCCATGAACATGCTCCTGGAAGGAATTCCCGAGATTATATTGTCTAAAGCCATACATGTTTTATACAGGATCTTCCTTCTTACCCATCCCTTTTTCAACCATAACTGATTGTCCATTGCTATCACCTCCTTTCCAGCACTATCACCTCCTTTCCAGCACTCCCTAAGAGCCTACCTAGACAAGGGTTTTACTACCCTTACGTCAACTGCCAAGCAAGTCTTCATGTAGTCTTCTCCAATATCCCAAGCAGATAACTTACACACATGCTATTTATATTCAGGCTTTGTAATAGCCTGCGTCTTCCTCTCTGTTGGGATACCTATTACCCTTCATGCAAGGCAATATATGTGCCCACTGTGGGGCTCATTTCTCACTTTTTTTGTTAGATGGCTATTAGATTTATCCTTTTCTCAGCTGCAGTGCATTGCTAAAGCTGAGTTCACCTGCCCTGCAAAGTCCAACACATGTCATGATAAACTCCTCTTTCTCACTGAGTTTTTCCAGACCAGTCTCTGGGGTAAGTGGTCTGTGCAAGGGAGCTGGGCAGTGATCCACCTGCCTGGCAAGCAATGGCATGTGTGCCATGAACAGGAATGTCTCCTGTGCCTTGTAGGCTTTCCAGGAGGGGAGAATGAAATTCCCTTTCTACTATTGTTTGGGGTGATTGCATTAATTTATTCCTTAGTTTAGACAACTTACTTGGCTTCCATGTCGGGTTGGTTTCTCTGTGGGAGTCAGGACAGATGCTTCGTTATACCGCTGGCTTTGTGTTGGGGTTTGTCTTACACACACTACAAAAACCTACACACATCAACTCTGTGTGCCTGGAGTCTTAAAAGCAGTACTTCTTCAGATAATGTTTTTTCAGAACTGTTTAGTTGAATTCTTGACTGAAAGCCTTCCCTGGGTCCTCAGCACACTTGAAAGAGTCAGTTTCAATAGCCATATATCTGAAAAGGACTTTTCTACAGCACAACAAAGCAAATTCTGCCTGTATGAACAGCACACACAGAGTTACGTGCAGCTAAAGAGCAGTAATTTGTTTGTAAGGGGTCCACCAGCCTGCCATTTCCACAATATCAAAGTGACGGGGATTTTTTCTTTCGTACTTGGCATTCATAATGATTCTGCCAGGGAAGGAAGCCTGGATGATCTCGAAAGTATCTGGAGAGTAACACATTTTCCTCCTTGCATCTTTTTAAAACAAAGTGGTTTTGGGAAATAGTCCTGAAACTTTCAGGCAGTAACTCCGGACACCAGGTATAAAACGCTGGCCCCTAGTGGTAATTAACAACTACTACCACTAAGAAGGCAAGTCCTTTTGTGAAAGGGTGATGAGGAAGAGCATAAAGCACAGCATCTCTGAAATAACGGTAGTATTTTTTCATACTTCTTATTGCTGGGACAGCAACCAACTGTGGTAGGAAATAGTAGAAAAACACAGATAAATGCTCTGTTTTGAGGACTGAAGTCGACGTCAATTCCCTAGGCTGCCAGGACCAGAATGAATGCACTTTCCCAAATGAATAAGCTTTCATTGTGTTCTAAAGTACCCTTTCCTTAAAATAAGCATGGTCTGGGAATCAATAAGGCCCGTTAAATGGATTAAAAATGGACCAAAAAATACATCTCAAAAAGTAATTGTTCAAGTGGACCAGTCTGTGAATGCAGATGATTTTACTTGCATCCCTGAGGATGGATTTCAGTCCAGGGGCTGTTCAATATTTTAATCAATAATCTGGAAGGAAACATGAAAATCATTGCTGATAAAATTTGCAGATGAAACAGGAATGCATAGAATAGTGAATGGTTAAGAAGGGTTCCTCAGGGAAATCCAGATTGCTAAGCCATGTACTGCCCAGTGTGTATGCCTTTGTATTTGGCTAATAGTAAAAAACAGTCAGAAGCAGTCTGTGATGATGGGAGAGACAGTTCTGGAAAGCAATGCCTCTGGCAGGGTAACTTAATGTGCATTTTGAGTGAGAAGCTGCAGCTGAAAGGGTTAACATAGTCCTCCTGTACACGGGCTGTGAACAAGGAGCAGGGACCGGGAGTTACAGACGGCTGGCTTTAGCTGTGGTGACACCATCCTTAGGCTGCTCTGTCCAGCTGGGTGCCACTGGTATGGAGAGGATGCTGGAAGAGGAAAAGGGAGGTAGCATAAAATGGGAAAGTGGAGGGCTCAGAAAATAGATACATAAGTGATGCAAGGTCTGAAAATGCTGCCTTGAAGTAACAGGCTTCAAGCACCTTGGTTTATTTAGAGAGAGAAGGATGGGAGATTTCTCACTCTAAAAGCAGTGGTTTTCATCCTGTGGTTACTGACGCACTGACAAGGGACCATGCAGGAGAACTAAGCATAACTGGACATTTAAAATTTGCCGGACTGGAATCATCTTTTGCATGGGAAAATGCTCAGGTATATGTCAGTTTTAAAGTCTTATAAAGAGTGGTTTGCAAATAACAAAACAATAGGAAGGTAAGATACTAGAGAGAGGAAAAAAAATCCTTCTAAATTCAGGAGCTGCAAAGACAAAAGAGGATGGAAATGTTTAGCAGACAGAGTAATTGCTGGAAGCTAAGTAGCGAATTCTCTTTTCATTGAAAGCTACACATCTTCCTGCAGAGCAGAGTATTCTAACTTACCAGCTACACTTATCTTCCAGCAGATCCAGTGAGGATGCAGGCATATATGCCAGGCATATGTGCAGCATCTCGCCAACTTAGAATTAAGATGCTTCAGGGGCCTGGGCTCTGTGGCCTGCGTCCTGCAGAAAGGTCACATTGGGGAAATTTATTTCAGGTGCTACTTTCAGTTGACTTTAGCAGCCACCACAGATGAGATACCTTTAGTAGGAAAACTTCATTTCGGAAAGGTGGACCCAGGAACAGGGTGCAAAGGCATTTCTGACTCTGAGCAGCAGGGCGTGCATGAGAGGTTTAGTACTTATAGTTCACAGTGATAATTAAAGTGTAAAGTCTGTTCCTAATCTCAGTAAAAGTCTGAACTGAAGAGCTGCTAGCCCCCAAAGCTCCTTGACGCGATTTTGTTGCCTGACAAGTGTCCTGATCACAACGTACCAGATGGCACAGTCTCCTAGAGGGATGGAGCTGTGCAAATGTGATGAGGATAGCTGCAGGTTTCAATTTCAGTCCCAGCCCACTGCTAATTTTCTTTAGTCGCTGATGCAAAATATTGATTTCAAGGCAGATTTAAAAGTGTTACTAATCCACAGGGGAATAGCAGTATATATTTAAATTCCATATGTTGATTAAAGCTGTCAAAGGTCTTATATGTAATTACCTACATGTTTTTGAGTGCATTTAGTTCTCAGTTCTGTAGGCACAATCTTCAAGATGGGGAAAAGGCAAAAGAAATAAGATAGCATATTTGGATTAAGGATGACACGCAAATTCTTGAAGCATTCAAAAAGGACTCTCATGGTTTAACCCCATCCGGCAGCTGAGCACCACACAGCCACTCGCTCACTCCCCCCTGGTGGGATGGGGGATAGAATCAGCAGCGTAAAAGTGAGAAAACTTGTGGGTTGAGATAAAGATCGTTTAATAGGTAAAGCAAAAGCCGTGCACACAAGGAAAGCAAAACAAGGAATTCATTCACCACTCCCTATGGGCAGGCAGGTGTTCAGCCATCTCCAGGAAAGCAGGGCTCCATTACGCGCAACCGTTACTTGGGAAGACAAACGCCGTAACGCTGAACGTTCCCCCCTTCCTCCTTCTCACCCCACCTTTATACTCTGATCATGATGTCCTGTGGTGTGGAATATCCTTTTGGTCAGCTGGGGTCAGCTGTCCTGGCTGTGTCCCCTCAAAACTTCTTGTGCACCCCCAGCCTACTCGCTGGTGGGGTGGGGTGAGAGGTAGAAGAGGCCTTTACGCTGTAAGCACTCCTCAGCAGGAATGAAAACATTCCTGTGTTATCAACACTGCTTCCAGCACAAATCCAAAACATAGCCCCTTACTAGCTACTATGTGCCAAAACCAGCACACTGACCATGCCGGTTTAGAAGGAGACTGCTTGATATTACAGGTCTTTGGCAAAGTCTTGGCAGCTGGATGTGGTTTTCTCATTCCAACACCTTTTAGGAAAATTTCCTGGCCAGTAAAAGACCTCAGTGTGGTGTGACTTTCCCAGGAAGTATGACTACAAATACCCACAATCCCTCTTTGATGCTCTCTTCTCTCCTGAATCTCACCTTCTTTCCCTGTGCCCTTGAGGGCATGTGGCCAGATCTATTTTTTACTGCAGCCAGCTCTGCTTCAGATGGAGTTCCACCCCAGCTTTGGTCCTTTCGGACCCATTCCGTCAATTTCTGGATTACTTTCTTCTTCTCTGTTGTCACCTCCTGGTCTTACTGAATGTTACGTGGAAGAAGTGTGACAACACAAACCAGCACCTAGCATTTTAGGACCACGAAACTCCTCAGTCTTGCACTGGGCCTTGAGTGCCTAAATCTCTTGGGTGCGTTTGGAAACTACTAGCTAGATATCTGATTAGAGCTGGTCAAAAATACTCCGTCTGAATGGCTGTCTGGCAGAAAATGCCGTTTTGATTAGATTGAAACATTCCATGGAAACATGCCAGTTTTGATGAAAATTATCAAAGTATTTTATTTCTGCCAAGCTGGAGCTTTTCATATGATGAATTTGGCACATGCATGGCATTATGATAGGCAAAATGGCAATGCTGAAGTGAAGAATTGCAGCCTTTACTGAGATGTTGCATTTTGATAAAATTATTTTTTTAATATTTTCAAATTTAATTTTAAAGGGGGGAGGGTGCAGGGGACAGCTTTGCAGGGAAATGTCAAAAGCAAGGCTCATCAAAAACCACTTCATGCTTTCAAGCTGCCTGTCTTTAAAAACCTCCAAATTCTGGGCAGCTTGCTTTTCAAACACAGCCTGCCACCCAGCCTTCCCACATCAGCAGCCCAGTTCAGCCATGCTCCCCACCTGTCCCACTGGGCGACCTCCCTTCCTTCCAGCAAGAAACCTCTCCTTGAGACTTGTTGTGTGACAAATGTCTCCTCAGTTCCTGCTAAGGGCCCGTTCCAGGTCTGCTTTTCTCAGGGGGGAATTCAGGGAAAGGCCTCAGTGTCAAACAGATGCCCAGGAAGAGCTGGCCCTGGGGAGAGGAGAAGGCATGTGATCCTTGAACAGCCTTTTTACTGCTGGAACTATTGAAAGGCATGGCAGAGAGTTTGACCATGGTGTTGCAGAGCGTGCGGGGACACAGGTCCCGCGGAAAACGGGCACTGAGTGTGTGGCCCCAGTATGAAACCCTTGAGGCTGATCTTGCAAAGGGAAAAAGCAAGCCATGCACCCCTGGGTATTTATCAGTGCACCCTGGGAGAGGAGGGCAGGTGATCGAATTAAAAGGCAGGGAACCATAGGCTGATGGGGAATTCCCTTTGCACAAAGCCTAATTAAATTTGGGCTGCCATGCAGAGAAGCAGGCTTGTCAGTAAGACTTCCAAAAAGGGATTAGATGCCTTAAATGGAGACAATCTGCATTTGTAATTACACTGCCTGGGATAACATTTCTGTGGGGTACTTAGCCTTGTTGTTTGGGGAATAAACTGATCTGCAGCTGGGTTTGGGACAGGAGTTCCCTGTGCTGAAGAGTCTTGCAACGAAAGGAATATTATGCACGTTTTATTGCTTCCTCCAAAAGATTTGGTTGCCAGCCACTGCTGTAGGCAGTCTCTGGACTAGACTGACCACCAGTTTGTATCTCTGGAGCATTTCTAATGTCCCTGCATTATATTACATTAGTGTGATAATGCAGGCGATTCTGCTCCACAAAGAGCAAAGTCAGAGCATTATGAAGCACTGCAGTAATAATGCAGCTTTCTGTTACCCAACCTGTTCTTGGGAAGAAATACAAGGAAATATAACTAAGCTTGTGATATTACAACAAATATTAAAATGCAAGGGGAAAACTGCATTATGGCGCAGAACAGGCATGCACAGGGCTGAGCGCTCTACCGATGGAAATCTGCTCAGTCAAAGAAACTGAGCAAGTGAGAACCACAGCCACTGTGTTCTCGCATGAGCAACAAACGTAAGACACATGGACGAACTTTTGGGGAACATGAGGCTCCTGGGTACCAGTTTATTGTTGCTTGTGCTGAGCAGTGTACCTCTCTGGTGTGGCAGTGGAGGCTCAATTGCTTGCAAACTGGCAATGGTTTCTCTCTTTCAACTGTGGGATAAAATAGCAATTTCGAATAGAAAGTAAAGCCTTCAAACACTGTTTGTTTGAAGAGTGAAGAGAGAAACAGCCTTTATGGGCCACCCACTGTATAAGGCATGACTGAAGGGAAAGGTAAACGGAAATGTTTCCTCCCAGAAGAGCGACAGAAATAACATTTGGGACTGAACTGCAAACTTTTCAGAAGCATGGAGTCAGTTACAGGGGAAATCCTAGAGAAGATCAAGAGGGTTAAGACAGCCTTTTATATTGCCTGAACTTACTTCTGCACAAGGAAATGCAAGATTTCCTTGCCCGAGCAAACAATAACCCTTAGGTTTGTATATCTGGGATGAGGAAGACAGATGCACAGATTTACAGCATCTGTGTATTGCACTTCTGGTGATTACGCAGTTCATGGTACTGATCCTTCAAAGTTACATATATTTTTAAGCAGAATCTTGTGAATAGTCTCATTAATCTCAGTGCAATTATTCCTGATTATAATAGTGAACACAGGTATAAGTCTTTCTGAAACTCTGTCATTAATTCCTGAAGAAGTAAATGGCCAGGATTAAGGAAATGGCTTTTTCTTTTCTGTATTCTTAATTTCTTTTCTTTGGTTCAAGTCCTGATCAGACTAAAGCCCCACCCCAGAAGTCAGACTAGCCAAAGGCTACCAAATCATGCAGTTGCCCAGGGAAATGGACAGGTCTTGGATGCTCACTCAGTACCAGCTGCGAGGGTGGAAGACCTTGGCTTGAAGCACACCTGCACCATGGTTAAGGGCTCCTGGCTTTGTACTCAGAGACACTAGAAAATCTCCAGCCAGCTCCAGGCAGATCATAGGACATTTTCCTAGGTTACTGAAATCCAAACATTCAGAGAGAGGTTTTGTTATCCTTTTTGCCTTTGCAGGATCCTGGTATTAGTATCCCTACCTAAGTGACTTACATTTCAGGATAGGAGAATTTCGTCCCACCTGAGGAGTTTAAAAAAGACATAAAAGAGAGAGCATGTGTAAGCAATAGATATCACAGATGTTTAAACCACCATGGCTTATTGTTTTAAAAGACTACCGCTGACATTGACATGGTACTTGTCCTTTCAGAGAGTTTGGGACTTTTGGTTTCTTTCTCAGGGGGTCTGGACTTACTGACGTCTTTGGCTAGGATCTTTTTTTGCTCTGTGAGAACTTCAGCAAGTCAAGCTGTGCCCAAAGGGCACTGGAGGTGGCTCAGAGGACTGAGATATTTGGAAAGGGATACGCACAGGTAATGCAAAGCTCATGTGTTTGCTGAGTGTGCCCCACTGCTCACAACTGGGATAGTCATTGTTCTGGTCTCTGCTCAGCTCTCAAGTTGGTTTTGCAAGCCAAATGCTGAAGTACATAAAAGGGCCACAGAGACAGCTGAAGAGAGAGTATACCTGTGTAAGAGATAGGAAAGCGTTGGGGATACTGTATCAAATGAGTGGTGCAAAAGACTTCGGCGACAAGGTTTGTGCTTTAGCTGTGGGACACGAAGCCATGGGAACACAGGCTCCACAGCTAAAGAGGTCCATGAACAGCCTGTCAGTAATGGCAGTAATTCTCCTCACGGTGCTGGCTGTTTATCTCTGATAGAGCACACATCCCACCCGGGAGAAGACATTAAGGTATTGGAGTCCCTGGCATGTTTCATCTCCTTTGTTGCTGCTCTGGCTGCGTAAAGCAGCGCACACGTGCTCTCATCAGACATGGCACTTTGATGTCTTGTTTCAGCCCCTGGAGCAGCAGCAAAGCAGATGGAACTTATTGGTGAGCCTGGCCAATGATTTCTGAAATCACCGTCTAACCAGGGTTTGTAAGAAAACATGTGAGTAAAGGATACAACACTTCTCATCTTACAGAGCAGCTTATCCAGAGCTTGATCCCTCTGGCTCTTATGATGACCTTGACTTGCTAAAACCCCCGTCTGCCATCAGCAGGGGCATCCATTGCCTCCTGAGCTTCGCGTGCTGGTCGCCGAGTAGGCCCGCTCACGCTGTCTTACTCGCTCTTTCCCTTCTTCCTTTCCTCTTCTGCCGCAACGACAGTGCTGCTTCTCCCAGCTGTTAAAACCTTTCCTCCAGCATGATCTTCTTGCCAGGCATTTCCCCTCTGAGACGTGGCAGAGTCATCCAGGGGTCAACTGCTCTGACATATTACTGGAAATCTGACAAGGTAGGGGAGCTCACGGCAGCTCCTCCCGTTGCTTTTCAGGCCGGCCGAGCTCGCCAGAGGCCGATTGCTAGCTGCCTGCAGGACGAAACAGGAGGATTGTGTTGGCAATTTGGCACCCGGCGCTGAACATATTGGTTTCCCAGTCGCAAGCTGTTTCCTGGAAACCAAATAACCTCTGTGGCCAGCACCACCTCCTATTATTCTTTATTAAGAATTTAGCTCGATGCATCAAACTGGCCACAGACGCAATTCAATTAATTGGCCTCCTCAGTAGATTTGCTACTCCGGTATAAACAAGGAGGCTGGCTTGGGAGAGCGGAGCTTAGCAAGGCCAGACGGGCCTTCCAAGAAGAAAGTGCAGGGAGGATGTACGTGTTGAAAGGCTGCGGGAGCTACACTTAAGCTTAGCAGGCATGAATGGTGTGAGCTCATCCAACTTACCGCTCCCATAAGCAAAGAGCCGCAGAAGACCTCCAGCCTCTGGAGAAAGACTGAGGGAAAATATGGATGCATTGGAAAAGGGCTGCTCCAGAACATGCTGCCAGAGGGAGGTACCAATCCGTGATCGCTGGGCGATGCGGATGCTTCAGCAAGTAGAAGCCCCTTTTGTTGCTCATGGGATAGCGCTTGCAAGGTTTTCCTTGCCTGGGGTGGGAGACCAGGCTACACCTGCCTCACCTCCCATCCTCATGGCCCTTCTGAAGGCACAGCCCTGATGAGCGCTGAGCGCTGAGGTTGCTGTCTCAGGACTGTTGTGCTCCAGGTGCATGGGGCCGAGGAGGGTTGGGGTTTTCCATGTGGGCATAGCTGTGTGTCCAGCTGTTTAATGCTATTTGTCATCCCCTTCCTCCACCACTCATTTCTCCACTCCTTTCCGCAGTCTGAACCTCATCCCTGAGTGACAGCCTTCCTCTAAACTCCTTACTGTGTGCTTATCCATTTCACCTCCTTTTCCACATTTTTTTCTGATCCTGCCACTAGAGCTGGTACAGGGCCTCACACCTTTCCTGAGGAGCGTTAGCATGAGCCAGCTGCTGATTTCTTAGCCACAAAACACTTCAGAAAACTCCATCGTACCAGGAGGGACCAAATTCCTGCAGCAGAAAGTCCTTGGCAGCAGAGTGGCACATTGAAGACAAGCTAGGGCTTAGGCAGGTTTTATGTAGGTGCAGCTAGTGGTGAGTAGCTACGCACACGTACATTCACAGGGAGTTTGTAGGCAGCGATAGAGATATGCTCTCAAACCTGTAATCTCTGTATGTACTTTGCATGATTCTTTCTTAGTGCGATCCCTGGACCAAGCACATTTTTTCTAGAGCTGGGCATGAATGCCTGTGTAATACATTCTGTCCTACTCCTGCAACCCAGATGGAACGCTCAGCATATTCCTGATTTCTGCGAATTGCTTGTTTTATGCAGAGGTTTTTTTTATTGTTAACGTCACCTGAGGAATCCCCACCTCTATGTACAAAGACTTGTTTTCCAATAGAAGTGAAACAGACTTCTTTGTGTATATAAAGTTATTCATAAATTCTTCTATTAATTCTTCTTTATAAAAAAATATCCAACAATATAGATTGGAAATTAAAGCACCACGCTGCTTAGAAAGAATTTACCACTAATAACAATTTGTCATTAAAGAATAATTTTCTTGCAAAATAAAATTTTATTCCTGACTACCTTGCAAACACAGAAAGGACAAAATTTCCAACAAATTGTTCCCATCTCTGCTTCAAAAGATTTTTTTAAACACATATTTATTTCTTAGTTGAGTTTCCAGACTGACAATAGCCCTTTAAATTGGAAAGCACAACCATACTTTTTCTTAAACATGGAAATATTGGAAGAAACCTTGCTAGATAAAAGAGATAATTGAACAACCAGTGCACCCTTCATTTAGAAACCTGTTTGCTGTCTGATAGGCATTTTTCATCTGACACAGAGAAAGACATGGGACTTGTCAAAGATCTGAAAATAATGCTATGAAGGCAAAATTACCACTTGCAATTCATTACTCAGATGTTGTCTTCCTGGAGAAGTAGCTGTCTGCCCAGGTGAGCCTCACCCCAGTGTCATGCATGAAAAACACAGTCACCTCCCACTTGTCACTGTTCCCTGTTCCCTCAGGCCTCACTGCTCTGTGGATCCCAGAGTTGTGTGATTTGCACATCCCTTTTTCATGCTCCAGTCTCAGACATGGTGTGACGGGCTGTGAACTGCTGCATTTCCAGCATTTACACATCCAAATGGCTAGGAAAGCATATGTTTTCAGTGGTGAAGGGGGATGACCAGGGGAACCTACCTTTTTCGGAGTAAGATGTGCTACAGGCATCTAAAAGCTATAGGCTTGATGCAGAGGTAAATGGATGCAGTCCTACAGCCCGCGTGCTTTACCCGATGTCGGTCTAAATCAGCTAATTGTCCCTGATGGTCTTTAAATCTATGAAATGCTGACTTAAACTGCTTGATCATGGACTTTTCTGATAGAAATCTCTCCTGTTTGGTTTTAGACTGGTCCACAACATAAGATCCATGCATTTTCACACAGAAGTAATTGCAGTAGGGACATCCTTAAATAAGTTTATAGAATGTCTCTGGTCTTCTCCTCCACCCCCTGCTCCTTTTTTAGGGTTAAAACCTCCTTTTGGTGGTTTGGTTTCTTTTCTTCAGAAGTAACTTTCAGATCCTTTTGCAGTTTCTGAATGTTGGATGTCTGCTGTGGTTTTTGTGGAGGGTTGGCGAGAATTTTTTTGCCAGAGAGGGTGTCAGTGTTGTGAGAGCAAAGAGACCTCTCTATAAAACGCGAGGCTTAGGCATGCGGCTGGCACGCACCAGCTAACCCACAGCAAGTGTCGCTGTGTGCGCTGCGATCTCACGCGCTTTTCCCCACCTACTCTTTTGCTGGCATCGAAGCCACCCCCTGCCCTTGCCAGAGGGTTGTGCAGGTGATGCAGTGTTCAGCCCTGCTCGCTGGCTTGCCGAAGTGAGAATGAGGCAACTGCTGGCTGGGAAAAGGCTGGAGAAGCTATAACCAGCAGTGTCCTGTATAAGCGAGAACTGCCCTCACGCAGAAACTTCAAAGGAGACAGAACGAATCACAATCCAATTAGAAAAGTCGAGTACACTGAAACATGCAGGAGCTGTTTTACCAGGGAGGCTGATTTTGGAAGAACAAAGCCGAAATTAAAATCAGCCTCACTCTCTTCCTTGTTTAGTCAAAATCAATAGTATCACCACAAAAGGTGTGATTTCAACACATCAGCAGTTTGGCTCCAAAGTGATCCTGGCAGGTCTAGTAACTATAACGAGTAGAATCATGACATTAAGAAAGGCAAAGTGTTGAACTAAGACTGCATTAAGATTAGAAATCTATAGTATAGGAAATAACATCCTATCACTCCCCCGAGGAAGAGACAACTAGCCATCTAACAACAGGTTACTTTCATCTCTAATTTTTATAGGATACTGTAAAGTAAGTTAATTAATGTAAATGTATTTTTTATGAACAGGGAAGGTGCGATATCTGCCCTTTATAAGCAGCCTGAATCCTCAAAAATATTCTTCATAATAGCACCCATGTGTTTTCAGACAAGGTTTATCTTGGTCCTGCTCAGGCTGGGACCGAGAATGGTGCCAGCACAGAGCATGAACGCGTGGATAGAGATGGACTGTCTCCTCCTGAACATTTTGTGTTCACGCTGATTATTCCAAATTCATCACAAGGCTGGACCAACATACAAGCCCTAGACAGAATGTGTAGATTTCCTGAAACGCTGACATGCCTACCAGTCTAAAGCACTCTTCTCTGGGGGCACGCTGGGGTTTGCAATCTCTCCTGTGGGGGTGTACAATGCTTGTGCGTCACTGCGATGTTCTCCATCTCCACCTGATCAACTGGGATCCAGCGGTTGTACTGGAAGAAAGGATGGAGACAGGGCCACACCAAGGTGTCCTTTCTCCTCACTTGCGTTGCCCAGTGCCTCAATCATTTCTCCATAATCTCTTTTCTAGTTATGAGGAGATGCTTGCTGTACGTAGCAGTTATTCCCTAGATTGTCTCCTTGAATTCAGCCTCATTATTTTGTCATTTTGACAACGAACTGCATTTGCCATCTGCTGGCTCCAAATCTCAATACAATCCAAGTCCCTTGGAATCTGGTTACACTGTTTCTTGTTATTTGTTCATCCTGCAGTTTCTGCATCATCTGTAAACTTGGAGCTCTCCTGTCAGATTCTGCTTTCCATTTTTTAACCAGGGTAAATCTGGACCTTCTCCACTAAAGTCTGTGGAATTACTCCAGAGTGAACAAACGGAAACCAGAGCTGCATATTGCTTAGGTTTTCAACACCCTCATCCAAGTAATTTTATATTTATATATAGACACGTTATGAACAACAGATGTCCTAAAGCTGACCTTGAGGACACTTTTCATCTATTCTGTTCCTTTGCCATTTTTCCAGTTGACACCCATTTTACCTCAGCCCTTTGTGTTTGTTTGAAGTTAATTCAATATTAATAAACACATTCTTACTGTTATGAATGAAGTTTTGGCAAGGTGAATATACTGTCAGGCTATGTTTACGCTCTTTTTTAGCCTTTCATTTTCTTCATTTTTTTTCTTCTTTTTTTTTGGATAAAGATTTTTTCTTTACTGTAACAACAAAGCGTTACTATGTAGCAGACCGCTACACGAGCCTGGGGACAGTAGGTTTACTGTGCTCCCCAGAATAAACAATAAAAAACTAGCAAAGTGCCTGAATGCATGGAGTTTGATACTCCACGCCAATGTGGAGGAGAAACCTAGTAGAACTGCTGACCCATCACATAACTCTGCAATTTAGTATTATGAAATCCCTTCCCTTTCCCACACCTCGGGAGCACCAGTGTGAAGCAGAAAGCAAAACATGTTTTGTCTCTACAACTCTTTCCCCTTCCCTTCTCTTTCTCCCGTGCTGGTGAATCTTACTGCCTGTCATAATTAAAATTTTCAGCATAAAGTCTCCAGGGCAGACTAGAGCACATGGGAATAGTGTGAAGGCAGATGCAACCTGCTATCAGGACGTTTACACCAAACACTGCTGCACACTTTGGAGGTGTTGCATCTTAACCAGCTGATTTTTCTGCTTACACCTGTTTCCAAACCCTAACCCTTTTCCTCACAGTTTGCTGTTTTGCTTTTTAGCCCCTAGTTTCTGTCACGGTAGCAGGAGAGACATGAAATCAAGCTTTCCTCCATCTTACAGCACCTAGTATTGTCTGTCCCGTGGAACCAGGAGTAATGTGATCCTGTAACTCGAGACATCTCATAATGTGCACACACCAGGGAGTTCAAGTGTTTTTAGCATTACCTAACTCCCAAGTACTCAACTTTTAGCTCTAATTTTCTCTTGGCAACATGTGGTGCAATTTATATATATATTTCTATGCAGTTTCCTAGGTTTTTAACACAAGGAAATATAAATAGTGCCACGTGCAAATAAAACAGCCCACCCACGTGGTCCACAAGGTTTTGAAATACAAGCATTACCAGACGTTGCTGTTCCCTGGGTTAAAGGTCTAATGTCACCAGCTAGCTGCTCTGTTTGGTGGTTATGCTCTGTGGACAAGCCTTAGAGAAGAGAGGCACCATGCTGAATCGTAATTCAAACAATGTGGGAGAGGAAATGTGCATTTTATGCCCGTTCAAATACGCAGTTCTAGGAGATCTGGCTTGGAAGTGAGCCTCAGAAAGCACGAGTGAGATCTCGCCCTGTGTCATGCTCCCTCCGGACCACAAGTGAGCCTGTTCCTCCTCGGTGGTAAAAGATGTGAGTGGACTCTTGTCTTCTAGTTAAGATGCTGATTCTTCACTCCCTACAAATAATGTGGTAAGGAATATGGGAGGAGCACCTCTCCCAGGGAGAATAAATGTGGGATGGCCTGGCTACAAGTTAAAGCACCTTGTCTGAAGACAGAAGTTATTTAAGGTCAAAAAAGAGAAAAAACCCTCCTCTTTCTGTGTCCTGCAGAAAAACATAAAGCATGCTCAGAGCAGCATGAAAATCAGGTGAGTTGAAGAGCCAGAGAGCAACATGAATGTTTCCTCAGCTTCAGGATTAATTTCTTGCTGACCTTCAGACAAAAGTTACCTTCACAGAAATTGCAGGTGTTTAAATGATGATTTAAGGTTCCTCAGAATGAAACAGAAAGTGTTTCCTTGGGGCTTTGCACTCTCTGCCTGGCCTTCCCATGTCCAAAGTTACTTTTTCAATAAGGGTAGAGGAGGTAACAAGGCTGTAGCTCCGACTTCTGCTCCCCACTTCAGCAGAGTGGAAATATACAGTCATCTTCCCACTGCTTCAGTGCCAGATACCAGTCTATTGGACTGCTAGCAGCCTGGATCTCAGGCTAGCCTAGCCCTCAGGCATTGACTTGCAAGCGCCAGTGGAGAGGACAGCAGCAACAAGAGCGTAGCCCCTCTGACTCCCCTGGTGTAGAGCAATTCTCCCAGGACCTGAGCATCTATCTCACTCTCACAAGGCTCATGATGTGCAGAGTTGCCCGGCTGTCAGCAAATGCAATGAAATGCCAGTACTATCTTCTTTGGTCAGTGGCGATCTTTTGAATGTAAATCACGATCGACAGTTTGCATGCCTGGATTTCGAACAGTGGCTCTGCA
>JAVKLA010000074.1:30473051-30496681 GCA_034782735.1 Sagittarius serpentarius | reverse complement strand
CCAAGATGCTTGTGATAGCAGCTGGAAGGGCACCCTGAGCTTTTTTACACTGTATGAAGGCTCCCAGAAGAATGGCTTCTGGCCTCTTCAGCTCCATAGCTCTTAATATCATGGATCACTTTAACAGGATTGCTAGCAAACCTTAGGAAAACAGCTGTGATCTGAATAGACTCAGACAGTGGAGCAGGGCTTAGCTCAACGTCTTTCTTTTAAAGAACACAGGGTGCTGGCAGGACCCTCAAGGCTCTTGAAAAGTACCGGGATCGGGAGGAGGTAATTTTTTAAAAAACATACCTAAATGCGAAGCCAGTCACTTGCATTTATTTCTATGAGTTCTTCCTTACACTCTCACTATAAGCTACAGGAGGAAATTGCATCTCCTGCAAGTTGTCGGAGCTGTGCATGCTGCACAGTGCAGCTAAGGAACTGCAGGCATTATGGAGAACAAACTCCTTCAGCAGGGTAATGATGTAGGGACACAGGAGAGCTTGCAGGGACAGAAGAAAGGGCAATCCTGGAGAAACAGGGAAAAAGACTGCCCCCAGGACAGCGAGTCCAACTGTAGCAGAAGAATTAGCTGAGGAACCTTACCCTCCCACCTTGTTAAGATACTGGCACAGGAAAGGAGTACAGACTTTTGTGCTTAATATAATCTAAAGCTGTTTTTCTTATTTCTAGTCTGTTTTATTTTTTCTGGTTTATTGATGGAAAGCTTACTTGTTCCTTTCCTTTTGCTAGACTGAAACCAGGTTTTCCTGCTAAGCAGCTGCAGAGTCTCTTGCGTGCAGGAGCGCTGCCTGTGGTTCTACGTGGTCTTGCAGAAGGCACAGGCTGACCCAACGTTGACTGTGGAGCTACAAACTAGAGGCCATCAGAGAAGAAGAGGAGAGCTGGAGCACCTAGCAGGAACAGCTAGAAAAGTGCAAATCAGCTAGAGCAAGCAGCAGCATTTACTTGCCCAGGAAGACAGTAAGCAAGTTCTAAGGCGTTACTGATGAGAAAGAAGCAATCCGGTTGTTTATTGGCTATGCTAAAAATACATATCCATACACACCAGAAAAGCAGTCACTGGTCTCCACGGTACCTGGTTTTCTCTCTGCTTTCTCTTTCCTCCCTTTGATAAACTCATGTTTGTTAATCCATGCTTTAAAAGTGAAAAGTTAGGTCACTGAGCACAAGATAGTTTAAATTTAACCCTTTTTGTGTTTTAGGCTCACATTCTTTTATTATGACCACTAAAATCTAAAACCAGCCATTGCTGCTGCAGTGAAGCCCTGGTGAAAAGCTTCCATACGCTCTACACAAGACCCGCAGCTGAAGTAAAGTTACATGTTTCTGTTAAAGGAAGTGGAGAAATTATTTTTCTCATCCTCAGCTGCTGAAAATAACTCACTGCATTTTTCAAAATGCAGTGCATGTGTTCTCTCTCTGCCTGGCAGACCATACCACAGGGGAGGTCAGGTTTTCTCTGCAACTTGATATCCTCAAAAATTGCGCTTAAAAAAAAAAAAACACGAAAGAAAAGCTGGTGTTCTCCCATCATCCTGTGGCTCCAGGAGCTGGAATACCAGCTCGCATCTCGTGGCAGTACTGAGCCAGATTGTGAAGTCCCCACCTATCAGCCCAGAAACAGGCCATGGCAGGCAGTCATTACCACCTCACACGTCAGTAAGGTCTGGGCCAGGAAGGTGTCATCTCTGTCAGGAAAGCACAGGAAGGCATATTGTTGTGGCCACCACATCGACTGCCCAAGCTTTACAGGAATATCGCTACTGTCCTGGCCACACTGCTGCTACGCCTTCCCTGGGAAATCGCCCTCCCTGCACCATTTCTCACCAGCGTAGCGCACAGGGCCGCAGGATTTTGATGACTCAGAACATATCTTTAGCTCTGCCACTTACCGGGATTGCTTCACCCGAAGCCTCTCCAGAGCCGTCGGGGCGATGGCACAGAGGGCTCTTCCTGGCTGGGCTGGCTGAATGCCACATGCCACCGTCACCCTCTCAGGCTGCTTCGCTCGCCGCCGTGGAGGGCGGCAGGGCTGCCTGCAGGCATCAGCTGCCTTTATTGCTCAGGTCTCTCAGCGGCTCGACGGAAAAACATATCTGCCTCTCTGGCAGAGCTCAGTTAGAGGGAACACCAGTCTTTCCTTCGGTTTACCAGCAGGTAGAAAATAAAGTGTCTACTTACCTTTTTTTCATTTATGTACATGAAAACATGAGTCATTTGTGTTTATAAAATGAAATGCGTTCAAAATGGCTTAATCAAATTAGGTGAGTCCAGTTTAAAAACTAGAGCAGCCATTGAAGGCAAAAGGAAACCCTGAACCAGTGGAAATCCTTACCTGAGCCCTGGGGAAGAGGGTGTTTTTAAAAGGTGAAGTCAGCTTGGGAGAGCTATCACTTCAAAGGTGCAGAGAGAATATTTTCCTCATCTGGAGCACTTATTTGGCTGTTCAGAGCTGAGAACTGGAAGGTAAAAGGAAGGGCAGGAAAGTTTAATTTTCCTCTTCTAATCTATGAATATAAACAAGATGTAAAATGAGATTTATTACTGTTAAAATCTTGAAGGTCATTATGACCAGGAGCTAAATTCAAATCACTCACTAAGGATCGTATTACTTTTGTTTAACAAATCACTTAGTTTTAAATGTCAGACATGTTTTGATAAACCTTCTCTTTTGCAGTATGCATATAGTACTTCTATGTAATTACAAATGAAAAAAGAAGAAATTAGATACTTCTCTCCACATAGACACAACCCTAGCTGAAGTGCTGTTTGGGGGCTAAATGAATCCCAGTTCTCTTCCAGAAGCTGTTTAACTGAGATCACAAGAAGGAACCATTAACTAGGAAAAGCAAATGGGTCTTCATCAGCCTCCAGCATCATAAAGAAAGTAAAAATTATTAAGCTGAATAAACATGTTAAACCTTGTAACTGAGTGAAGAATAGCTGTGGGTCCTGAGTGTATCCCCAGCTCAGCCAAAAGTTATGTTGGATTTTTATCAGCAAATGAGAATCAGACTTTCTTTGAGGAGAAAAAAAACAACCTGAAAGTCCACACATAGCAAAATGTAAGCAATAATTTAAATTGAAGCTCCCTGCTTTTTGATTTAAATCATGATTAGACATGATGTTTTAAATCACCGTGATAAATGAATTTCCCTCTTGTCAGGACTCTCCTTATTAAAATGACACATCTAAATTCTCAGTCAGAAAGGCTCAGCTATTAGTCAACACAGGTCTCCTGGAGGGGAAAAAAAAGAAAAAGTTTAAACCGGGTTCCCCATCCCCCTTTTTTTCACCTAATTCACTTTGCTTCTGTTGATTCTGGTTTTATCACAGAAACACGGCTTCTTTGTCATAAGGAATGTCACCTGCAGTTAAAATCATGTTAAGCAGAACAGAGATTGCCCGGAGCACGTGGTAAAGATGTATATGAAGAAAACGCAGGTGAAGGTCGTGTTTTGCCTAGGTTTTGTAGGATCTGTGTCCATGTGCAGTCTCCCTCCCAGTCAGCCTTGCTTTTCTGGTTGCCGTTTTGTGGTGCTCAGCCCAAACGAGACCCAATATACCTGCCTAAGCCAACCGTGAGACTGGCGGCAGAAGGTTCCCCCTGCAGCCCCCTTCCTCCCACTGTTACCCAGCAGGTCCCCGGTGCAGCAGGAGAGGACGACTGCTTCTTGACTCATGACATCACTGCTTCGCACACCCATATCTTTGTTCGAGCAGATGTTCCGCCGGTTCCTTGCGTGTCGGGGGCAAGCAGATTGGTCTTCTCCAGCAGCCACTTCAGCAGTCAAGCTTGTCTTGACCCTCTCTGCCTGACTTTGGGCAGCGCAACGCCCAGGCACAGCGAGCCAGCTTACAACACAACACAACCAGCCCACCTGGGGACCCAGGTCCAGTTGCACGGCAGCAACCAAACTTGATTTTCTGTGGAAGGGGCGATGGCTGCAGAGGCGCTCCTATGCCTACATGCTTCTGACGTCTCTAGGCGGGTTGCCAAACCTATAGGATTTTTTACCTTACTGCAAGATTGTCCCGGACCAAGAGGAGCCATTGCAGAAAGCTCTTCCCCACCTCTGACCCTGGTTTATTCTAGTACATTGCTCTTCTGAGAAGGTGTTCGTAAACACCATTAAACATGTTTCAATCATCTTCGGTAATTCTTTTGAATAATTTTATATATGTCTGTCAGTAACCAAACGAGGAGGCAAACTCCGTAAATTTTTACTAAAACACCTTTTCCTTTAGTAACCTCTAGTTGTCAATTTGTTAGTTGCGTTTTGTCACGCAACTTCTCGTGTTTTGGGTTCAGTATACTGGGTTTTTACTGCTTTTAAGTAACAAATAAGAAAACCCAGATGAGGAAACCCTGGTACATAGCAGGTATCTTTGTCACGCGTGTGGAGCACTGACACACCAGGGAGACAGAAGGGTGATTGCCAGGGAGGACTGCACAGATGACAGTGACAGACAAGTACCCCCAGGACGCGATGACTGAATTGAGTGTGGTAAGTCAAAACAGGATCTTTTGTCAACAACGAGGACACCATGCAGAAATGGGACTTTCCCTCCCTGCAGAGATCAGGGAAGGTGGGCCAGACCTTGCGGGTTTAACTGCACAATCCTATCTGCTGCCATAGGAACTACTTTAACTGCAAATTGAACTTCAGAAATGTAGAACGAGGATCAATCATGTTTCAGTTTGATTCTGGGTGGGACAGCAATACGAATATCATAACATTAATAATGACCTGTGGATTCTTATAAGAAGGAAAGAAAAGTCACATAGCATTAGACGCTTGCAAAAGAGTACTTGCTGATTTTCTTCATTTGTGTAAATAAACTGTAGTGTTAATATACTGATTCATATTCATTTAGTACTACACTATTACTAATGTAAAACTACTGACGTCGTATTATTAAACTGATCATTAAACTGCAGACAGCTGCTGCTCGGGAGTAAGCCTACATGTTTGTAAATACAGCCTGTCACAATGGGGTGCATTAATAGAGTTATATGGGTTTGACATTTTCCTTTTCCTCCTTCTGTGCTTTCCTGCTGTCACTGACACTGTGGTTTTGCAGTTAGCTTACTGTGCAGGCATCCCAAAGAACCTGCAGTGGGCTGAGCGAGCATTACCATTAGTTGCTATTTCTTGGAGCATAATGCTTTTTAGGATAAGGGGAGGGCCACATCCATAGGATCTCAGGTGTCACCAGTGCTGTTGAACTCAGTCCCCGGTTGTGTCAGGCAATGCAGAGCAGATGCATATCACAGACAGGACAGCAGGCTGCCCATGTCACCTACGCTCCACGTGCCTCAAAAAGCTTCCTGGCACAGCCTCAAGGACACACGGGCTGGTTACACAGTCACAAGCCAGTGCTCTGGATCCCAGAGAAACAGTAGCTTCAGGTGATCCTAAAAGCAGATCACACTCCGTTGTACAGAGCAGAGGAAAAAGAACATCAGCATCCTCCACAAAGCTGTCCTGAAGGGAGAACTGCCTTCTGAACCCAGTCTAAAGTCTGGTGTTAAGCCTGGCTGTGTTGCAAGGATGCACCAGAGGCAACCACAGCAGCGTAAGGCTCATGCCACTCAAGTCCTGTCTTGACAATGGTCAGCTCCAGGCGTGGTGTTGAGGAATGGTAACATTCTTCACGTCATTCTTCTACAATAATACTAAAATGACACACAGTTTGGTGTGAATTTTTAAACAGACCACAAAATGGTTCACGTGCTAACAGTTCAAGGTTTCTTGGACCCGATACAATGGCACTTTTCTCATTTGCTGTACAAAGCGGATCTTGAAGAGGGAGCAGCACACTAAAAGACGCTCACTCATGCCCACATGTGCCCGGGCTGCTTGCCAGGGGGGTACCCCTGAAGTTCAGCCCCTTCAGTCCAGAAGTCTGAGCACTTACTTCACTTCTCATGTTCGTAAGTATCTGGGCACATCATTCCCATGACTACGTATCACCGGAAAATAAACAGCGCTTTGAGTACCTCCTTCAAAGCGGACTAGAGAATACTTGCGCTTCAGGCAAGGAAACAGGAAGGATTCCCTAGGCCGACAGGCCAGGAACCACAAGCGACCGTGTCATAAGCCGTTTCTTGCACGAAGGACCATGTATTTTAATTTTCCTGCCCCGGTACTCGGCTGAGATGCCGCCCAAGCGAGGGCTGGTTCGTCTCTCTTTACAGGTGAACGAGGTGCAGAGCTCAGACCCGGTTTTGGGGGACGTTCGCCCTTTTCGAGAGGGGTGCGAGGTACCACGGCGACCGGCACCAGGAGGGAAGAGAGCCCCGAGGGGGCGGCGGGCGGACGGACGGACGGACGGACGGACGGACGGACGGACCGACGCGGTGCCCGGCCTTGCAGTGGCACCTGGTGGCCCTGCGGGATATTACACCCGCGGAGTGGACACTCCCGCTCCCTGCCACCCCCACACACACACACCCTCCCCTCCCCCCAGCCCCCCGCACAAGCAGGACCGGTGGGCTCGCCGGAGGGTTTTGGGGTTTTTTTGCCGGAATGTTTTTTGCTGTTCGGGGAGGGGTGGGGTTGTTAAATATTGATATGGGTTCGGAGGATGCAGTGGGCTGAGGCATCATGGATGTGAATTCAGGCTAATCGACGCAGGATGTATTGACCATGAAATGCATCCGCAGGGCTGAGTCAGTCCCGTCATCTCTCAAGGTCATGTTGCCCCATCTGTTAACGAGTGTCTGGGACAACTTCACAGCTAGTCCCGCTGCTGTTTGGTGCATTGGCATGCTGATGCACAGAACAGTATTTCGGGTACCCACAGTCACCCCCGCTGCTCGTAGCAGGCCAAAGGCCAGAGCCCGTGTCTCCCAAAATTAGGCTCCCTCCTCCCATCCACCCTGGACACCCTTCGTGCACTACAGCCGCCATCCAGCCCATGTCAGGGCAGATCTCAGGGCCTCCTCTGACAACAGCGGGTCTGTCACATACCAGGGGACACATCTGTCCCCACCCTGCAGCAGGGAGGGAAGCCAGCTGCGGGTGTGTGGCCCTGCTCCATCACAACAGCACTGACTCTAGCATGGTGCCTGAGCCTCTCTGACACTCAGGAACTGGGGTGCCAGTGAGCAAATCAAAGCTTTCACCAAGCAGTGTTCCCACCTGGAGCAAGAAAGAGGCCAAGTGGGCTACAATCTTGTGAGGCATGCCCCTGACTCAAAGGGTTTGAGGTGGGAGCTCTATCTGCTCCTCCACAAGCGTAAAAATTCCTATAGCCTTGCCACTTTCCACAGCGCCCAAATCGCTGTTGCTGCTCCTATAGAAAGAACTCTGGACATCCCCACCCTGTCCTCGCCAGCACCCCCAGAGCTGGTTTCCTGCCCAGCAAATTAAATTTTCGCTCTAAAGCAGAGCCCTGGTGTCAGGTAGCAGGCATGTCTTTTGGACAGGTGGGAGAGGGGATGCCGGAACAGCTGCAGCATGGGGGCACGGGCACACGCCGGTAACCCTGCCCAACACAAGTGGTTGGCTCTGCAGTCACCCCCATCCTCCCACAATGCCACCCAGCATTTGAATTACCTACAGTCTTCTGCGTCCTGGTGCTCTCAGCAGCTCCCACACTGTGGGCTGGTGTTTCAAATGTTAAAGAGTCCTTAGCCTGAATTTACATTTATACTATTTTGGTGACACACAGCAACTTCTGAGTAGGATTAAATTACATTGCACTTACTATAAGCCCCTTGTCAGTGCCCTAGCAGTATGCACAGGGATTTAGGATCCAGTGACTCTTGGTTCCTTCACGCTTGGTTCTCTGTTACCAGGTTACTGGACAAATTTCCCTGTGGAAATTTGTAACCCCTGTGGATGTAACTTCAGTTAGTTTTGATTAGCAATCCTACCACAAGTGGCACAACCTGGGTCACAGCTGCACAAATGTTTGGTGTTTGCATGAACGAAGTAACATCGCTACATACAGAGGTGGAGACAGTGCATATGCAACCTCCCACCCAGTGTGGGGACAATGTGCCAGCAATTTCCACCACGCCTGTTGAGTTTTGACAGTCCCTCCTGCAGCAGCAGGGAAAGACCGATCCTTTTCTTAAAAAAAGGATTCTTAAAAATCCAGTAATAAAAGCAAATTGTGTGGACACCAGCTTCCATCATCTCTGAGCTGGGCAGGCCCCAAAAAGGCAAGTTCTTCTTCAAGACTGCTTGCATCTGTTTGTTGCCTTCACACTTTAAACCTAGGTTTAGGTGATGTATGTAACAGCATTTGCTACCTTAATAACTACCCTTGTGCAGGATGCAAGAGGTCTGTTTGTCCACGTGCCAGCCACGAGCTGTATGGCAAAGTGCCATGAGGTGGGCTGTGCAAGCATGCAACAGGGGTAACTCTGACTGCAGTTAAACTACACTCCAGTCACAGCAGCTCCTTGCCTTCACTTGCATGTCTCCAGCTCTGTGGAAACCTCATCTTTAGGCCCATACAGTAGTGGGATATCCCTCATAACAGAACTTGGCACTCCAGACCATGTCACAGGGATGGCAGACCTGGCCAAGGCTGACTCCTGAGCAGGATTACCTCCTCCTGATGCCGTATGCACCTGAGCAGCACCCTCCCCCAGAAGACAGATTCACATCAGCATGTCTAACTCAACTTGCCCTACCTTAGGAACAGCTCAAAGTTGTCTTCCAGAGGTTTTCAGGTGTGTTACCAGCAAGCTTAGCTCAAACTTCACACCTCTTGGCCACTATCTTCTATTTCTTCTCTTCTTCTACCAAACAAACCCCAAAAACCAACACCCATTTCCTTCCAAAGCGTGGCTGACAGTCACAGCAGTGAGGCTGTCCCTGGGGAGCATCCTTGCCCTGGTAAGATCCAGCACAGAAAGCTGCTCTACCTATCCTGGGGAACTCCTCCCCTTCTGGTGCAGGGTGACCCTGCCAAACTAGCAGCAAGTCTTAATGCTGCATGCCATGGGGCATCTTAAAAACAGCTCTGTGGTGACAACCAGTGTCCCCTAGGGCATGGGTCTAGCTCCTCTGTCCATACAGGCATACAGGCTATCCCTCTCCAACCTCACCTGAAATCCTCCTTTCATCTTTCCCACTCTCTCTGGTGAGTGACCATCCCATCCCACTAGAAAAAGAGTCCTGTTGGACAGGTTGGCCTTCTGCCAGAGTCTGAGGAGGGGCAGCGAGGCGGGGTCTATCAATGAGAGGGTGCCACAGCAAGGGGACAGAGCCTTCCTTTCCTTTGGATCTGCCCCAGGTGATATTTCAAGCCTCTGCTTCCTGTTTTTAAAGAGTGGAGCCGAGCAAGCCAGAAGCACTACTGAGCACGGAGAGAAACCCTTCCCCACCGACAACGGCCCCAGCAAAGCTGTCTTGCATGCCTGTCCCCTGTGCCTTGAGAGCCCAAGGGTCTGGGACCAGCTTCTCTGTGGCAGACAATCATTTGAAGCTAGAGCAAGGCTTTTCAACCAAATGGAAAGTGCAGTCCACCCTCCAAGTGACCTGCAACGTGCAGTGACAGTCAAGATGTTGTCCCTGTGGCCACTGCCTACTGCCTGGATTCCTGGTCACATTTTGGCTGTGGGCTTTGACTCTAGTCATTGGGCCAGATAGTCCAATTCTGACCTCTCGGGCAGAAGAAGAAGGGGTTTTATTTAATTCTAAGATTAAGTCTTTTTAGGCAATGAAGGAGCCTTTTCTGATCAGCGTTTGAACCTACTTCCATTATTATGGGTCTTTTTGTGTGTACTGCTCCTACCTCTGGAATGGATCTTCTTGGGTTTCTGTGGTCTTTGCACAAAATACATGGCACGGAGGGAAAGGATATGTTTTTGCTGACTCTGGGAAAATGGCAACCAACCAAATGCATCAGTCAGGAACAGTGAGTAATAGCTTTAAATGCAAACAACTGTTAGCAGCACATTTTAGTGCATTAATAATTTACACTCCACGGAAAGTTTAATTTATGCAAAGTGAGAGTTTTGTGGCATAGTTACAAAAGGCACACGTGATCCTGGGGATAACAGATCTATAGCGAGCCTATGACTCCTCCTGGGGAGCCATACCCTGACCGCCAAGTCTCTTGGTTTCATAACAGGTCTTGCTGTACTATTGGTACAGTGTGTTTCTCAACACGCCAATGGCTGGGTCAGGGGTGCAGTACAAGAGCATTTCCTCACCCATATAAAGAAAAAAAGGTATTCTGAGGCCTACGCATGCTAAAGAAATAACCAAAACCGCAAAGTGTGCACACCAACACATTCAGAAAGGTTGCCAGCAAAGACAAAAAAACCTCAGTTATCTTCCAAACTTCATGACCCTGGAAGGCTTGCTGGATTATTACCGATGCACTGTCCCTTCCATCTCCAGGCTGCAGCTGCTGCACCTCAAGCTGCCTCGGACCCTGCCCTGCCCCAAGGACTGCAGCAGCCAGTATCCCCTGGAGGCCCAAGGACACCCCATCATCCAGAAGACACATGCTGGTGGGCCAGAAGGATCTGGCTTCTCTGCAGGCAACATACAGCATTGAAAGGGAGATTGACGAAGCTGCCAAGCAGCGCTGGAGCCTGCAGCAAAGCCTATCAAACAGACGTGGCTTTGCTTAGGTTTCCCCAAACCTGCTGTGTAAGGCAAGTTTCAGTCCTCCAAGCCTACTGCCCCACTTACTCCTCCCAGCCTGGGGAGACATGGGACCACAGACCTGCATACCCAGAGCAGCCAGAGCCCGGGAAGGTTGCTGTTTGAAGCCATCAGAAAGCAACATGCAGCCTCTTGCCATTTAATGTGGCTTTTTGTGTACAGAAGACTACCAGACTGGCAAGTCAAATGCTCCACAGGTTAGAGATGCCAGGTGTTTCCCCTGCACCTGGGCAGAAGGATACAGCCTCCGCCTAAGTCTCTTTCGATGGTGCTTTTCCCAGACTCTCACCTCACTCCAGGTTCAGGACGGACAGCAAGTGAAAGGAAGCAGGAGGAGAAGGTAACTAATTTGGGGGGGGAGGGTGGGGTAGGTTTGGGATGGGACTGGGAATGCAAAATGGATTGGGCTTTGTGGGCTTGGTGGTGCCCCATCTTCCCATAATATTTCTGGGCAAAAATGCTGGTTTTAAAATGACCAGTTACACAAGCATTCTTCATTCTGTTTTAATTTGCAACCTTAGCAATCATCATGTAAGTTTTTTCCTGTAGAATACATGTATGTATATTGCTTTCAAGACATTTGATGGATCAGATGCGAAACAGCTGTCTCTACACCCTATCCTTCTCCAAGGCCAGAGAGTTAAAAGATCAGCAAATGGCTGTAAGTTTTAAATAATTAATTCATTAACCCTGAGTTTAGGAGACACACTAAAAACAAGGTCTGCACATGAGGATTCAATAACAGTGGTTTAAAAACACTCAGGGGGGAATGTCAGACAGCAGGACACAGCAGCATGTGTCCGCCCCACTCCACACTACCTGGCTTTCCATCCCTCCAGCTGCTTGAGAAAGCGCTCCTGTGAAGGGTAATTCAGATGAGCTCTCTCTTTCTATTAATTACACAGAGAGAGCCTAGCTTTAACCTCAGTCTGTCTTTTGAACAGCGTCCACAGAGCTGTGCAGTATGCAGCTCTACTACGTCAGCTATATGAAACCTCCCCGCCATTCACCTCATGCATACACAGTAGTGACACGCTTTTCTACAGAAGCACAGAGCCACCCTCATTGTATTTCATGCTGGGCTAACTCCGCACTGCTGACAAAACACAGAATCGCATGCTTTGCAAATGTGCGTTACCAGCATCGAGGTCTTTGGCTTTCTTTAATGCCTGCCACAAGTAAGCGCTTGGCTTTGTTTCTCTGCAAAATGCTGAATGAGGGTGGAAAGCTAGGATCTGACCTCTGAAGCCCACAATGCACAGTTGTGCACCCACAGCATAGGATCGAGGCTTGTCTTGCATTGAAATTAAGAGAGTCAAAGTCCTCCTTATATTTCTTTTCTCTAATCACTTTCCCAGTCATTGGCTTGCTGTTCTTTTTCGGGGGTAAATACTCCGTTGTTCCTCTAATGTATGCCTAGCACAGCAACCTTGTATGATCTGCTCCCACCTGTGTTAACATCCCCACCCCGCCAGGTCCTCCTAAAGGAAAGGAAACAGGGCAAGTGTGTGGGCTAGTGTCAGTGTTAAGGGGATTTTTGAAGAGCAAATAAATATGCAAAAATGAACCAATCTGGGAAAAACAGATCAAGTGGCCAGAGTTCAGAGGAGGAAAGAAATTTTGACCCTGAAGTCTGTGCACACCTGGGATCAAAGCAATGTGGCAGGACAGCCCCCATCACTGGAGTGCTGCGGGAAGTCAAGGAGGAGGCAGAGCACAGTAGGCAAAGGACAGGCCCGACTGCCCAGACGCTCTGCCATGGGACAGGGGACGTGGCTCTCAAGGTCTTGCAGGTAACGGTCAGGGGATAGACCAACACCAGGGGTGGTGTGGGCACATCAGCGGCGGACCGGCTCACCAAGAGGTGAAGCAACAGTTGGAGGAAGCCTCATGATGGCAGGACCAGGTATTCAATGGGGACTTTTCCCACCAGCAATAGGTTCTGGAAGGGCTCCCGGCTGGGGCACCAAAAATCCCCTGGGAGTGGAGCCGACTGGGCAGCATCCCCATGGGGGTGGAGGGGATGCTGCACCACAGGCAGGGCGCGCAGGGCAGGGGTAGCATTGGAGGGCAGGGTCAGCCACCGCTCAGCGATCCCCCAGCAGGTCCCCGGGGACGAAGCAGGTCAAGGTTGAGACAGAAGTCCAGAACGTTGGTCAGGGTCAGCACGGTGGCCAGGCATGGGCATGGCACCACACAGCCTGGACAGGGACTTGGGACCTCAAAAGCAGCTCTGGCGTGACAAGGGAGGCCCCAGGTGAGGCTTTTCCCAGCTCCTTCTCATGCTCACCTTAGCTGCTTCCTTGCAGCCTGATCCCAGGTATCACTGCACTGGGTCAAAGCTGGCCTCGAGCATGGGCAGCCAGACCCCAAGGAGGACAGGGAGGAGGCTCAGGCCTCTGACACAGAGAAACTGAAGCGGAGAAATGGGGGTAAATGCTTGCAGTGAAAAAACACCCCTCCTTGTATTTTGTTTCCCTACACGACCAGATGCCATGGAGGATGGAAGCCACAAAGGCACAGGTATGTCAGGGGGAGCTGGTGGAAGGCAGAGGCTGGAAGCGTAGAGGCCAGAGGAGTGTAGTAGGAAGGGTAGGGAAGCGATCCCTGCTCCCATTTGTCTGTGCCCCAGTCCTGCTTTTCCTCTGGGAGAGGGAAAATGAGGACCATGTCCAGGGCTGACCTCCAGGGCCGCCTCTTTCCCAGGCTCTCCTGGCCCCGCTGAGACTGCTGCAGGTTCCCAGAGACACCTCCAAGCTGAACACAGGCATCTTGTGAAGGGGCAATCTCATCTGGAGGTTTTGTATTTAAGATGCAAATGCTACTGCGGGCTCAGAGGCCACTAACATGTATGACTCCTGTGGGAGCTGATGGGTTCCAGGGAATAAATGCCAGCCCAGTAGGAACTGTTTTTGTCCCTGCAGGAGGGGAAATCAGGACAGATTGTTAGCACTATGCAAGAGGTTGGGACGCATGCTCTCATTCATCCAGACCCAGCTCTTGTTGTTGGAAGTATGGAGTTTTTCTCAACTGTTTTGCTATTGCCTTTCTAAGGCAAAAAGAAACCAAAAAAGAAAGGGCTGTGCCAGGATATACATAGGCCTGCCACACAAATTGGATTCCTCTGTTGGATAAAATTACAAGCCATTTACATGGCAAGAAGGCTAGCAAGTGGGGGGGGGGGGGGTGGGAGAGAGACTGGTCAGCTGCTTCTGCTTATTCCTTCTCAGAGCAGTAGGGGGAGACAAGAGATCAACTTAAAATTCACAATGGTCAGTCTTACGCTTGATTAGCCTGCACAAATCCTTGCCCTAAGTCTCCCAGGGAGATGTTCACTAAGACTTCCCTCCACCCAGCTCAGGAAAAAAGGCTCTAGAGGGTGATTAAAGACCAAGAGGCCAAATTTACGTTGCTCTGAACCAGCCTGTCAGAGCCAAGGGCTTAATGCTTATCCTCTAGAACGGATGCATTGTGAGAGGATCTTGTGAGGCTGAGCGACTGTTACCTTACACCACAGCACACTTTCAGCCAACTGCTCTGGGGACTCATCTTTCTACTGTGTATAGCAGTGGATGCAGATGTTACCTCTTCTGCAACACCTGCCGCTGACCACTTGAAATTTCAGAATGTGGGTTGTAAACCCGTTACTTCAGTCTTCCTTTCCCTCTCACTCCACCAAAGTAATACGAGGGACAATAATGCACCACAAACTGAGATAAATATGCCTCCTATCTTTGGATAATTTCCATCTACCAGATTGCTCAGGAAGCTCAGGATCTGACAGATTCCACCACGGAAACATAGAAAAAAAATCTTCAGTTGTGCAGCTGCAGATATTCTGTGCCACTCCAAGAGGAAAAACAGAGATTGATGGCAGCGGGTGGGGATTCAGCAGTTCTCTTTGCAAACATGGGGTTTATGTCCAGCTCTCAGTCCTGATTTAGAAAAGTCTCCAAGTCTGGTGTTAATGCCACTTTCCCAAAGGGCTTCATTTGTGGAGTTTAGTTATCATTTGCACTGTAGACCACGGGGGAAAGAGTTTAAGACATGTCTAACAGATACTGTGTGCCACACTGGCAAAACACTAGCGGTGAGAAATTCAGTGGGACTGTTTTGCTTAATTGAAACTAAGTACATGCGCATAGAAACAGTGACCAATACTGTACGGTTTGTGGCCACAAACTTGCTCTTTCTCTTGTTAGATTTAAAAATAATAAAAAATTCACTAGCTGTTTGGTGAGGAAATTTCTGGTGAGGAAACTTTTCCAAGGTAAGTAAACCTTGCAGCTGAATTTCTTGGTGTAAATGCTATTCACATCTTTCCCCATGGCTACCTATTCATAAAACACACGGATGCTTGACAGCAATCTTAAAATAGCCTGCTATGAGGAACAATGGCATGGAAATTACCAGACAGGTGAAAATCTGCTTTTCCAGCAATGTGGGGAACTCCATATTAGTAGTTACGTTTGCCTGCATCATCATACATGGGCATGTGTATGAATGACTGTCCCTCATCTGAATGGCTCCACCCAGATAACGCCATTTTGCAGATCCTGTGGACGTTTACTCCTCCATAGACTGAGGCTGAAAGAACTCGGGATAAAAACTGCAACGGTCTACATACCAGGAAAAGATGTGTCCTTGGCAAGTGATGACCAAGATCACCAAGTTTTTTTCTTGGTCAGAGAAAGTAATTTGGGGTTTTCCGTGTTAAAACAGGGAGGCTGCTTGTGTACCTCTCCTTGTGCCCACTGAAGACTTTTCAGCACCAATAGACTCTCAGTTTTATCCCTACCCTTTCAAGCACAAAATTCCATGTTCATATGTGATATAAATACTAGTCCATCATCAGAAAGGCAAGAAGGTAACTCAGATTGAGGCTACCCCTATTTCTGGGGAGTGGAGATATTCATAAGCTATGCTTATTTTTAGCAGAAGATGGTAGATAAATCTGAGCCAGCACGTTTTTCATTCAATCTGTGCCCGGACACTATCAGATGGTGCTTCCTTGTGCCAAGTACTAATGCACTTTACATTGGCACTCAGTGTCAGGACACAAAGCTCGCCAAGTCCTTGCTAAATCTGCTGATGCCAGGAAAACTGATAATAAACAGCTACCCAGGGACACAGTCCCAAGTTTTTCCTCTAGCTCCAAAGCAGCACAGAAGCTGTACCAGTGCAACGATGTCAGCTCCTCTCCAGCTTGTGGCTATCAATGCCGCAGAGGAGGTTCCTGGACTGGGAAAAAGGGGTCCTGAGGCCATGAACACAGGCATGTATCTAAAGATGGAGATCCACCTGCTTCATGGGAATTAGCTGTGTGCTTAAAACTGGCCGTTGAGAACCTTGACAACTTGTGCCTTAATGCTCAAACGTCTGAACTAATGACAATTAATATAAATATAAACCATTCTAAATATAAATATATGTATGTATACAAACCACCTAGCAGAGTGATTCTATTTTTTAGCACTCCTTAGTACCGCTTGAGCACTGAACATAATAAATTCAGTCTTACAGGCCTACTTCCTATGGCTGCCAGTCCTACATATGATCAGGTCACCTACAAAGGAAAATTCTACAGACTCCTCCAAAGAGCTCACTCTGTTTTACAGGTCATTGTGTTTATTCCTTGAATACAAGCATCCAGAATTCTTGAGCTGTAAAATTCCTGTTCCTTTCCACCAGGTGCCTCAGCGCCCAGGCTTCTTTCTTGGATTGCTCAAAGCTTGGTATCCACATGTCTTGGAGAGAAGTCCAGCCAGGGTTTGAAGACGAGAACCAGAACGCCTCTGGTCTGGGGCAGCTCAGATGGTTAATCTGAGCCTTCCACCTCTGGGGCAGCTGTCCCTGGCAATGGAGAGAAATAAAAAGGGTTACTCAGGGACCCAGGCAGACAGAGAAGAAAGGTGCTATGCTGTTAGTAAACTATCAAAGCACATCAGTGACATTTTCCTTCCCACTACAAGCTCTAGCCACGTCCTTGTGGATGTTAGAGGGGAAGCTCTCCCCATAGTGTCAGGGACAAGGCCAGTCATGCTGACAAGAGCCTGAGTCTCAGATCAGCTCTGGCTGCAAATAAGCAGCACCAGCCCACCCAAACTGAGCAAGTTCTATTTTCATCATTATACTCTGTTTTCATCTTAAATATGCACACACTTAATGAGATTTTTTTAAGGAGAAAAAACAAGCTATGAATCTGACCAGAAGAGCAAACTGTTCTTTGTAATCAGCTTGACTAGAAAGCCACAAAAGCATGGGGAAGGAGTATCTGTATCTAACCTATTCTATACCTTTCCATAGCTGTACTCCTAACTGAAAGAGAGGAGATCTGTCCAGATTTGCACCAGACTCTAACGGGAAACCCTGCTTAAATGTAATGCTTACCAGTCTGCATTCCCCATCACTTCAACTCACCTTCGTAACTTCAAATGCTTTCTTCATCTCCCTTCTACTGTCTGACCACATAGTGTACTGCTCAGACTGTGACCAGCTAAAATATGGCCTAATGGATATAGGACAGCTGTAGGATACTAGAGCCATTGACGAGTTCCATTAGTGGACACAAAAAGGTTTTTTTTCTTTCATACTGATAACTGAGCTTGTGGAAAGTTTAAAAAATGGCTACTGACTCTTGGTACATAAACCTGGAAACCTTAAAGGAATGTGGCAATTAAAATGAGTATCCACCAACTCAGAAATATATGTGGTGAGAGTTTTTAGCTTCAGTCTAATTCCAAGTAAAGCTCTGTTTATACCAGCCAAATCCACCACAGCTAGCAGCCGCAGAAGACTGAACAGTCTGAACATGGTGCCTTTGAAATGGCCTTCTGTTGTCATGGCTGGCACCCTTGCAAGACTGCTGGGCCCTCAGTGCTGGGCTTCCTGATAAGACAGCCATTTCTAGTTGGTCTCTATCAGCATAATTTCAAAAGGATTAGTCCAGGAGGAAAAGGTCCAGTTCCTCTCACAAACACACAACCTGGCTTAAACATCGATGTTTCAATGTTTAGTCACCAAATGTAGCCACAGACAATGGCATGTTGTCACTACAGGTTTGAATGCACCCACACATACACAGAACCACACAGTCACAGAGTATTTAAGCCAGGAGGCACCTGCGGTGATCATCTAGTCTAGTTCCCTCTTCCAAACAGGTCTAATCATACCTAACTGCCTAGCGTAGCATTGAATTGAGTCTTAAAACACCTCCAACGACAGAGATCCCACAATCTCTCTGGGCAACCTGTTTCCAAATGTTCCAGGTCATCTAAAGCAAGCCAGCAAGGTAGGCAACTTTCTGTAACCTGATAAAAACCTCCTCCCTGAACAATTCAAGCCTTCTGCTGAAAGGACCACCAGCTCAATGGTCAGCATGTATGAGCTCAAGCACTGCAGCAGCATGAACAACACATGCTCTGGCCATGCAGCCACACCTTCTGCCAACGCCTTTTGACATGAGGATGCACAACCCAATGGCATTGCAATACCAGTGGTTGCAGGCTGGCCAGAAAACTGGTAACCAAACTTCTGGGACAAATCTGAGCCTAGTGCCGTTTTAAAGCCTCTCTGAGACACAAGGACAAAGTTACACATACCTTTTCTTTCCTTCTGATGTTTTCCCACACTCTGTTACACACCATGCACTCAAAGGTGTCAATGTAATTGTCCTGGGTGATATCCTGCACTCCCCATTTTCGTTCCTTCATTGCTGTAAGCAGCCTTGGGTTGGAAATGTCCCCTTTCAGTTTCCATTGTAGGTAAGACTCATATTCTTGATCGTTTGTATCCAGTGTTTTGATATAGCGGGCCAGTTCCCGAGGGTGTGAAAAACTGGATACCAGGATTGCACTCTTGTTACTAGGAAGCCAGTCTACAACGCTGGGAGACCCAAAGTACACTGGCACCACGCCCAACTTCAGTGGCCGCCAGAGTTTTTCAGTGATGTAATCTTCACAGACAGCATTTTCAAAAGCAAGAATGAACTTGTACTGTGCCAGTATTTTATAGAAGTTCCCATCATCCATGGCTGTTGGATTTCTGAGATGCTGAGGAAGGTCTCTGTTATGCAGACATTCCCCATAAGAGTCTACTTCAATGTGGCACATCAGCTCACGCACATAGCTGTCCCGATCAGAAGGAGGGTTGCAGTCAGACTGCACATACACAAGAGGTGCAAGCCTCTTCCTCAGGCTGTTCTTCATCTGCAGCGGGATCATGTACTTCAACGACTTCAGGACCTCTACACCCTCAAGGTACTGAGTGGTCAGCGGCAGGTGAGAATGGCGGCTAAAGGTTGCAGTGTGGTTGAATAAGGTGATGGTTGGTTCGTGGAACAGTTTGTAGTTGTTTTTTGGTGACTCTTCATGGAAAAGGGCCCAATCATGATAGTCTTTACGAGGGAGTGGTAGGCTGTCTATATTGAAGTCAGTACCTAGCGAAAAGCAAACAGTGTTTAGTCTGCCCCTACCTATCGTGCAGCACTAACTACAATGATACAGAAGTCTAGTTTTAATTTAATATCAGCCCTACAACCATCACATTTGTGACATTATAAGGCAGTATTGCAAAGAGAGCAATTCATGCAAAGACAGAGGAGTGTTATGGCAGAAAAAACTGAATTTGGCAGCAGAAGAATCTAGAGAATGGGGATCAGTAGTTAATATTAGAAATGGTTTCCTTTCAGGTCACATTAGTTTAAAGACCTCTCATTTCAAGGGCTCATTAGCAATTTTATATTTCAATGCACTGAAATGAGACTAATAAGATGGTTAATAATCCCCTGGTTCTGTAAACAGGGGAACAGATGGTATTGTCTCCATCTATGACGTGAGGGAAATGGTTACTGCAGGGCTCAATTTGGTTCTAGTAGCAAAACAACAAAAAGGATGCTAAAATATTGGACAGGGTTAAGGAGAAAAATTACAAGAATGACTCCAAGTCTTGAAAAGACATTCTACTATAGAGACTCTGGAAGCTCATCTATTTAGTTTATCAAAGAGAGCATTAAAAGGTGGTGTATCACAGCTGCCTACCAGATACATAAAGAAGCAGCCTGTGACAGAAGATGGCTCCTCAAACTAATGCCAATAGTAGAAGAAGAACTATGTCTAAGCTCTAAAAACAGACCACTGCAGCTGCTTGCTCCTCCCTGCAAGGACAGGGAGACTCCATAGCAACTTAGGAAAGCTGTGGTGGAAGCTTTAGGACCAACCTAGAAGCCTTTTCCCAAAGGTTTGTCTGTGCAAAACTGAATTCAAAATACCACCTTGTGAATCTGACTCCTGCTCTCCCTTCAGTACTGCTGTACAACGCTCATATGACTAGCCTTACTGCAGATTAAATGCAAAGCTGATGAATCTCTGTCAAGCAACTTCCTCACTGTCTTGTAACGCTGTTTTTTACTTAAGTACAAGCACTGAACATACAAAACTTCTAACTGCTACTGCCAAGTGAGAGAAGTGGATAAACTGAAACAAACGGGGAACAGCTGGTTTAGAAAATACCACAAATCCCTTCTCTTTGGACAAGCTATTCTACCATCCCAGTTACGCTCGTAACTTGTCACTCTCTGTTCTACCCTGGACCTCAAACCACTGATGGTAAAAAAAAGGGAGCTAGCAAAAGTCTAACACAGAATTTTGATCTAAAAACTAATACATAAAGAAAGAAAAAAAAAATGCCCAGTGGTCTTCATGGCTGCAGAAGCCTGCCAAGATGACTCCAAGAATGACCTTATACAGTCAACGTAAGACTTCAATACTGCAGTGAAGATAGATGTTAGCTGCCAATAACATAAAAACTTCCGATAGAGCAAGATCCTTCAAGAGCATCAGGTAGGTTTTTTTAAGGCCACTACGTATCTGACCTTCTGTTTTCCACTGAAGGGTGGTCCCTAGCCCTCAACACCAAAAGGCTGACGGGCTGTGCCACTCACTGAAAAATGCTATTTGCTGCCTCTAGTTTTGACGTGTTAACAGTGATACAAGAAGATGAGGAAAACTGAAAGTGAATCAAATTCTCACAGGGAAGCTTATAAGGCCTATCTGGTTTTGCAAACACTTTGTTCTAAGTGATCCCCAGGAGAGAAGCAGCAGCGCATACAGACAATAATGAAATGCTGTGGATTGAAACCATAGCACTTCAGCTCTCTCACTTGCCAGGGTGCTCCCTCTTTAAGGTAGTATTGCAGGGAAGAGGGAAGAAAAATACAAGAAAGAATGAGACAAGGAAAGGGATGAGAGAGAGACAAAAATGCAACCTGTAAAACTTACTAAACAAGAATTAGGCAAAGAGAAACTTAAAGAAAAATGCACTATAGATCAGAGCACATCAGAATGACTGATACTAATACAACGCTTAATCAATATCAGTCCAGCAAGAAGACAAAAAGCTTTTAAGGATTAAAGGGAAGATAACATCAGCATGTTCCCAACCCCATGAGATGAAGGAAATAAAGGAACTTATGAGGGGATAAAGAAAGCACAAGACTACAATTATGAGCAATTTCAACTTCCAAACTATTTATTAGGAAATCTTAGATATGTGGCAAAGTACAGAAGAGAAAGACAGATGCTGTCAGAAGTTCTGCATCTTAGGAGACATCTTTCATTCAGGATTCATACTCCAAGGACTGAAGGCTCCAGTGCAGAAAAGCTGGGCATCCTCCTCCTTTAGGAACAACACCCCCGAGGCTCTGACAGCATGACACCAGATCCAGCTCATGCTGACTCAGTTGCATTGGTAGTTCATGCTACATGCAAAACTCGGTGAAGTATGTGACAGTGAAATGGTGGAGCTGGGAATCCCTCACAAAAGCAGAGACAAAATCCAGCAAGTGGATGCCACATCTCACTTCCAAACAGGAGATGGTGGCACATGACAAAGTCATCACCTATACTTAGGGGCTTCGCAGGCCAGGACAGTAAGTCAGGACAAGCTGCAGAAAAGAATGTATTCCTAGCAAAGCAGTTCTGCGTGAAAACACCTGTACCCCATATTTTTGCATAGTATTTTTCCTAAGCTTTGGATCATTCTTCTCTTGACTAGCTCACTGACCAAATATGAGGGGAAATTTAATGCAGTTTCTTTGGAAGGTGAAACTGTGCCCTGATCCAACCTTAGCATGGGAATGCAGATGTTCAAGCTTTCACTCAGCAGGCTGTTTAGAGGGAAATCTGGAACATCAGAATCTGCCTTTTTGCAGGCCCACAGCTCAGTGCATCACGGTGGTTAGGTGGGGCGAATGGGGGGGTGGGGCTGGGGGTGGGGCTGGGGTGTTTCTTTTCTGTATTGATGCAGTAATTTTTCTCCACCTTCAATACCATCTATGACCTTGGTCTCTGCAGGTTTTAGCATTGTGAGATCATTTATTGTGGTTTAAAACTAAGTATTTTGCATATTTTGACATTTGTCTTTACACGTTTCATAGCCAGCATTACTAGAAAAATTAAAAAACTACAGGGAGAGTGTTTTGCCCAGCGTCCTTTAAAATAGTCCTTTAAAAATAAGTCAGTAAAGCATGTCCACAAGCCTACTAAAAATGAACAATAGCCCTTCTAATACTGAAACAGACGAACAGAATTATGACCAGAGACCAAAGACCACCAGACTTTACAGCTTTCACAGGATTCAAACCCAGCTTTCCTTGCCTTTAATTGGGTTGGCTTCTCATTCTTTTGCTGTTATTCCTTCACTTTCATACTTGACCACTGTTATCAACTGACAAAGCCGACCTACTTGGAGCTCTGAAAAGACTAGTGATAAGTTTTTGGTTCACTGTTAACAACCAAGCTAAGGGTCCTTTACTGTATTTCCAGTTCACTTGTATCCTGACTGAGTGAATGAGATTCAGGACTCTGTTTTATTTCATTTTGTTTCCAGACACAGGAGCTGAACCTACCAGTCACAGAAAAGCACTTGGCTTTATTTTTCCACCTAAAATTCATTCTTTCTCTGAAAAGCAACTGTGTAGGGAAAAAGAACAAAATCAACAAAATAAGGCCTACTTTTAAAAGATTAATCTTTTGTGTTTTGTAGACTCACTTTACAGTACATGTAGTGGGAAGTTTCTGAGGTAGCAGAGCCAGAGCAGCTCAGAAGTTGCACTAGCTGCCGCCCTGTGTGCAGAATCAATAGATTTCTTTCACTACTTTTCATTTGCAGTCTGCTAGCAATCTCAGCACATGAGGCAGGGGAGTTGCACAGTTACCAGCGAGGGCATTATTTTAAGACAAAAGACTTGCACAAGTGCAACAAAGGCCTTGCAGAACCTCTGCTAGGGGTGACAAGCCAGAAGACTGGAAAAAGCTGGCTTGATCTCAGACTGTCTTTTCATGACTTGGCAACTACGGGAAATCATCTTTTCTCCCATAAACAAGGAGCATGTGTGATTAGAGAGCAGCATGAGACAAGACAACGGTCATCCCACAGACGTGCACCGCCACTTTTCAGAGTCCTTTTACAGAGAACGTATGTCTCTAGATCTCTACTGATGGTATTCACCACCAAGGCAAAGTTTAGCACAATGATCTGTGTAAGTTTCCTGCTTTCAGTGATTGCCATCTAGAATATTTAAAGGAAAATAGCAGGAGGGAAAGTTACTCCTTTAAAAAGAAACAGATCCTTACCATAGAACAGAAATGCTCTCGTCATCTGATTGTGCTGGTAGGTCTTGTTGATAGTAAAGAAGCAAACATCCTCCCCGCACTGACCCAATCTCCCTGTCTCTCCAGTCAGGGGAGACCACCAGAGCAGGACGGGATAGTGGTTTACATCAGACTCGGTCTTGAAGCTGCCGTGAAGTTCCTGCTTCTTAAATTGAAAAGCATGTCTCTCCACAGGCTTTAATGGGCCACTGTGTAAACTGGAGATTACTGCCACCTTATTCTCTGAATTGCCCAGTTCAGTGATAACCTTCAGGGAAATAAACATATATATATCACAGTGCATCACTGTCATCAGCCAGGACACCTGCTT
>JAVKLA010000074.1:30440338-30450837 GCA_034782735.1 Sagittarius serpentarius | reverse complement strand
GGCTGTGCTGACACAGATTAGGAGTGTGCTGTTCAGCTGGACGCTCTGTGGGAGCAGAATCCTCCAGCAGGGAAGCAGTGAGGTTTCTATCACTCCAGCCATGCGAAACACACTTGTCCAAGTGCTAGCAGGCAATTCATGCAGTGCAGTGGAGACAAGGGGCTTCTGGAGAGGTGGGCCCCTACACAAGCACAAAATGCCATAAAGCTCCTGTGGCCTTTAGAACAAAGGTAAGGGAACAACATTAAGTGGTGGCGTGGAGTCATCCCTTACGGGCTCACATGAAGGCTTTGCAAATGCTGGTGGACTTGCCTATGTGCAAGATCAAAACAGGCAAGGGGAGATACTGTAGGCGCAGTTTTCTTGCCCTGGGCACATGAATGGAGAGAGAATATTAACACCTTGAGCCACATGTCTCAGATGTTGTCCCAGATATGCCATGGTGAATGCAAGAATATGAAAAACGCTCCTCAGCCTGGCCCGTGCCCTTTTCTGAACATCTGTGCTTTCTGCACATTACAGACACTGTGGGGTAAGATGTGTGCTCTGCACTTTCTATTCCAAGTCTGGTTTTAGTTGGTGACTACTCCTGTGGCTTTGGGGTTGGCAGCACATTTCCCTAGTGTATCTTCTGCTTAAGGCAGATTGATTTGGGAAACTTGGGTAAAACGATGTTTGGCTGAGTCTTGGCAAGCCTGTTAATGTGGCAGTATGGCATTTTACTTCTAGTCCACCAATGTCAAATATCCTTCAATATTTAGTTTTTTCTTGTAAATAGCCATCTGCATTAAATACCTCAATTGGAAAACATTTTCTCTCCCTTTAAGGCTGTGCTGTCAGGCTTGTGGTACAATACATTCTAACAGCAAAGGGTAAAAAAATTATATTTGAATGTAAAAACTACTTTATTTTTGTCCTATAACAGGTCCTTTCCAGAATCCCTAGCAGTCTGGACTGGTCTGTATAATTTTGGTCATTAATAACATTGCCATTTTAAACTACACTGTATACATTTACATGAGTACATTCTGTGTGGGTGCCTACACAATATGGGCGAACAGTGGATGAAATCTGAAGCAGAGAATAGACATGTCTATAGTAGACAATCATCTGTTTTTCTCCACAGTATGCTGAAGTGCTCAAATAGGGATGACCTGTACCTAGCAGAAGTCACAGTGTAAAAGTGACGTGGTCATTTTCTCTGTTCATCCCTGCTCTGCGCTTAGCATCCTTTTATCTTAATGCATCACTTGGCTTCAGAACCCACACCCTTCGGACACAAGACGTTTTCAAAATTAGGAGCCTATTCCTGGACCAGAAGTGATGCTGTTGACACTGTTAGGAAAGGAACACGTTTACAAGTTCTGGGCCTCCCTGTGCGTTCTCTGAAGAGAATAACTTACCTTCTACTGCTAGGGTGGGCCCTGAATTTGCAGAAAAGGGGAAAAAAAGAAGGGGGAAAAAAAGCATTATACTGTTTAAAGAGGCACAAAGTGTCTGCATGTGAACATTCAGTACAAGACTGCCAAAATCAAGGGTGCACGCACTTATTTAGCTTTATGTAAGCACTTAGCCTGGAGAGCCAATAGAAGCTTCACCAAGTTTAGCTAGGAACCCCACCTCAGGATGTCTAGATGTCTACATCAGCTGCCCTATGTAAGCTCCTTGTGGTTAGGACTCTCCGCTCCATTATGTGTGTCACCCACCACTGTTCCTCAAGAAGCCGTGGGATATAAGCCTACCTAAGCTTTCAGCCTTCCGGAATTAAAATCTTTGCTGTATCATTTCTCTGCTGCGCAGCAGCAGGGAAAACAGATGTTAATCACTAGATGGCAGTGAAATTCTCCCCGAGTTCACTGGCACTGGCTATGTCCCGGCAAGCAGAGGTGTAACTAGCCCAACTCTTTCTCCGTGCAACACCACTAATTTCACACCTGCTAATTAAACATGGAAGAGCAGCTGCTTGGTAAGTCAATACATAGTACCACAGAGGGCTCAAGCACAAGTATTCTGGGAGGGGCTAAATGGTCATCTTCACTAAAAATTGCTGGTGTTAATTGGAGAGCAATTTTTCATTAACTGAAATGATAGCTCCTCTGGCACTAGACAACTTGTACCAGATCTGGACTCTGTTGAGTCCTGGTGTTCTAAAATGACTGTGTGACTAAACCCCTCTGCTCAGGGTGTGGGTTTTGTGGCCAGTTTAGACCTTTTGGAGACTTGCCTCCAGCCAGAGTGCTGCACTCATGCACCTTCACAAGCTGGGAAGTTTTGCTCCCCTAAAGCCAGCCTTATTATGGCAAGTTTCTCTGGTCCCTCTGTAATGAAGTGCTGGCCGTTACTGGCTGTTTCTGTGGATATGAGTTGAAGGACAAGAGGACCTGCTCCTGCTTCTTGCAAGTCAGGGGAGAACTTGGGCCTCATTGAGGAAATCGAGCATACTGTTGCAGGTCCAAAAGTGGCTGCATCACTCACCAAGAGGCAGGACTGAGGACTTTGGTGAAGAAACAAAAAGACAGACCTCTCTTCCTCATCCACTGGTTCATTGAACCTGAGTCTTGCAGGTTGTCACCACAGTGCAGGGGTTTTAAGTGAATTAATTGATGCCATGTGTGACTTTTTAGCCAAGCCAGCCTGAGCACCCAGGCTTACTCAGGTGCAGCTGCTTCCTGTGTGTGTATGCACTGAGCTGCCAGGACATGCTGCCATTACCCCCTCCTGTGGGTATAACGCTAGCTTTGGTACCTCTGCCCTCATCTGAAACTGCTGGGTGAGAGGTGTAATGCTGCTGTATCAACACTGCTGATGAGCAGTGATCTTGCCGCTGCAGAAGAGGTCTTGCTGTGCTTGGGCTTCTCATTCTTTTGGGTCTGGGTTGCTTTGTACAGATGCATTTCGTTAGTTACTTCAGTGGTTTCCTGATTTGTCCTGTCTGTTGTCCAAGTCTTCTCTCCGACAGACCCAAGAACAGCTGAATAAATGCTTGTAAGGCTACCAAGAAGCTTTAGAAAGAGGAAAAAAAAAGGAAAAGGGAGCTGTGTTTGTATTGTTGGTGTACATCCCCTGTCCTTCCCCTTCTGCCAAAGTCTGTCACCAGGACAAGAAGGTGGCACGTAGATAACCTTCTTTCCTTTTCAGAGCAAAGGTGCTTACACACATCTGTCCCTGCTCTAGCTTCCAGCCACACCATAAATATGGAGAGTTTTATTCCTGTTTTTACTAGAGGATGGTGAGAACACACTCTCCCTGTACATCATAGCATATGGTGCTCACTGGCTCTGCTGGCTGCTTCTTGCATTAACAGTTTCTCTGCTGAAAAATGAGCCAAAATAACCATTTGCAGGTACCCACAGCCCAGGTGCGTGGCCAGTGTGGAGGGGTCCCAAGCATATAACCCTTTGCAGCACTGTGCCAGCACTCTGCTACCAGCTGAGTGGTAGTGCCCATCATCTTGCTAAGTCATTTTAGAGGACTAGCCTACAAAGACAGTGAGCTCAGCTGAAGGCTACAAAAAAAGGAGAGAGTATTCAGTGTTCTAAAGAGGCAAATGAAAACATGTTTTTAAAAACACATTTTCAGATGTCAATGTTGATCACTTTAACAGAAAAATTAAAAACTTGTAAATTGAGAACAGAAAACTGCTTGGCTTCTGACATTCAGAGGGAAAACACGAGAGAGATTTGGTTTAGGCAAGAACTGATTATTTGTTAGAAGAGGATGTCTGGACAAAACCCCAAAAGCTGGACGAGTTCTGCTTGCCATTAGCAGTGTCCCAAGCATAGCTAAGTCCCTCTTGGAGCTGAAATTTTCTCTTGTGTTATTGCAAAATGAAGGGGAAGATGACGAATTATGGGGTCCAGGGCAATCCAAAATCACTACTCATGCATCACTAACAACAGCTAAAAATATTACAGCAAATGATTTCAGGAGAGGTGTCTGCTGCTGAACCGGACAGAGCCACCTAGCACACCCAGCAATTCTGTGCTTTTGCAGTAAGAGCAGTGCCTTCCCCTCAGGTTAGTCTGTATTGACTTTCTCATTTCTGTTTTTAATTGCTAATATATTGGTGGTTCTGTGCTTGTCTGAGCTATGCAGGCTAAAACTTACATGGAGAGCAGAAGGGAAAGATGAGATATAACCCATTTTACTTCAGGATTGCTACTCTGCAGCCATGGCCAGGACATGACCCTCATCCCTGGGCTTTATATCCCATGCTGCCAGCTTTCAGCTGTCACTTCATAGCATGGGCTTTTTACAGCAGAAACCACGTGTCCTCCTATGTTTGAAAATGCCTGGTGTACACAGAGATGCCCCCCCCCCCCCCAAATGCTAGCAGTCTCTTTGTCACCACTGGAGTTCCAACTTTCTGTTCCTCAGCCCCATGCCTGCATAGCAGACACAAGCAGTGTAGGGCAATGCTTTTCCATGCTTTGCAATGCTGCACTTGTCCTGGGTAGTGCTGGAGTTGATGAGATTTTGCAGTGACTTCTAGAGGGCCTCTTTGCTCACAAGAGTGCTCATGGAAAAGGACCTCGCCATGAAGGCCCCCTGAGACGCCCCCAAGTCTTGGGCCAGTTGTGGAGACTGGGCTATGTGACTCCATTCAACCATCTCATCACAGCATTCCACCCACCACATGATCCCTGCAGATGAATTGAGAGGTCTAGCCATGAGGTAGCAGTCAGCTTAAATTTTACTGAAATAGAGGCGTATAGATCCAAAGATTAACCACTACGCTTTGCAAAGAGCAGCTTCTCTCCTGTATCGGATGGCAGCATCCACAGCAAGAATAGGCACAGAGCGGCACTCAGAGTCACTCAGTGATTTGAATTCATAGGGAACCTGCCTCAGTGCGGATATTGTTTTGAAAGAGGGTGGGGACAGCAGAGGAGAAAAGGGCAGAAAAAAACAGAGGGCAATAAAAACCTAGTTTATAGCCTGAACCAGTATTGTAGCATGGCCCTGAGAAACAGGTGCATAAAATACACCTGAGCAGCAGAGGAAAGAGTGTTTATGGTGATGCACAGGTATTGTTTTATTTGCTTCCTCCTGCTTGCAGAAACAGTGCTTTGTAAGTAAACAGGATACGTCCCTGATATCTCCTCCTTGCTGGAATACTGCTTGGGACACTGCATTTCTGATTCATTCACACAGAGTGGAGTAAAACCAGCAACATTTGTGGTTATCAAGTAGAGGCACGTCAGTTGGCTCAGAAGTAATTGACAAAGGAACAGTAATAATTTCAAGAAAGGATAAATTCTTTTTTCTTTGTCCTCTTCTGACAGAGAGCAGAGCTGGAATTTGGAGAATTTTTAAAAGATGTTTCTATTTCCTAGTACCCTGTGACTTTAGGTCCTGTAAGAGCAGTGTGCCTACTGGAACCATGCCATTGCAAGGGTATGTGGTCAGTCTGGAATATTTTTGTAAGAGGACAGAATGATTTGCTGAATTTTCAGTGTTTGTTTTGGCTCAAATTCTTCATAAAGGTTTGGCCAGAAAAGTAGGAGAGAAAGAGGTAGCCAGGGCACTTTTAGCTTTGTATCAACACATGGTATCTTAACAAACGTTAAAAACTGACTGATGAGAAGGATGAAAGCTCTCAGAAGTGAAGGACAGATCTGGGATAACCCCTGAATGCTGACTCCAAAGTGGAGTGGTCTGGGAAGGTGAGGAGATTGATAAGACAGTTCCTGGTTTTGCCGAAGTCCAGATATATTTGCTGATAGAAGGAAAAGAGCAGCAATATATTAGAATTCTGTGCAACGCCTGCATGCCTATGTCTGTGTACAAGTACCAATCAGCTCAACCTCTTCACGGCACTCATCTGGCTTCCAAAAAGATTATGGGAACATGCAAAATCAGTTAAAGATGGCCTGGGGAGAAGGCAGTAGTTTCAGGGTATGTGCAGGTGAATATGGGGATGCCACTGCTCAGGAAAGATGGCAGACATGACATCTACACCTGGACTGCATGTCTAAAAAATGGAACAGCTTCTGCAGCTGCTGGTTGCTGGTGAAGTATGGGCATAGCAGTGTAGTATTTGCATTGCACATCCTAGCATTGTCCAGCATTCAAAAGGAGTTCTAAGAAAAGTTTAAACTGATGATTTTATAGCATATTTAGTTGTTCTTAGCTCAATTTAGCTCCAAGGCCAAATACAGTTCCCACAGGAAGTATGTATCTGCTAAAAATTCAAGCCCTGCTCTCTTCCGGTGCGATGCTTGTACTCCACTGCAAAGGCTCTAGAGAGGAGGCAGAGTGGGGCTCTAAATGAGACCCACTAAGCAAAGCCATCTGATGTTCCTGATGACTGCAAGTTTGCTTGTGCTGTTCCCCAGTGCTTTGGACACTTCAAGCTGGACTGTGAGACACCGTCAGTAGGCCTGGGAACGTGGAAGGATTCAGTTCACAAGAAGTATTTATGTGGAAATACCATTTCCTATATAGTATCCAGCCACAGGAGTCCCACAGCCTTTCTGTTTTCTGCTCCACTATCATGGCAGAACAGGTGTCCTCAGAGCAGATGCCAAAACAAAACAGAAGAAGTTAAGTATGCGAAGTTCTTTCAGGTCTCTTCTTATAAATTAGAAAGCAGCAAGACTGTCTTTCTCTAATTTTAAAAGCTTTATTTACAGATCATGCTGAATACCGCCAGTAAGAAGCTCTGTATCATGTTGAACGACTACTGAACAAGAGGAGGCAGAAAAGCAGCAGTTAGAAAGTGTGGTGGGACGCCTTGACATGTACCAGTGTACAAATTTAACATTTGAGCATATATGCAATCACAGTTCCGTATTTATCTTACGATGGCCGGACTGATCCAAGCAACTGATTTATGTAAGTTTTATACCATTGTAGTGACAGCCTGTCTTACCTCCAAGTGTGAAGCTGAACCATCAAACTGACAAGGAGCTAGAGTTCCATGTAGTAGGGTGCCCAGCCTTGGTAACGACAAGTCCAGAGTGAAGCAGAGATCACTTCCTCAAATGGAGGAAGCCTGGTAGCGATAGCAGTGAAACAAGTAACAACACTATTTCAGTGGGCTTTCAGTAGCCCAGAAAACAGTGAAAGATTTCACAGAGATTAATGAACTACGTGGCTCCTCATGTAACAGTTTTATCACTCAGGAGCTCTGCTCTAGGATGTCACTATTTAGTTTACTATGCAAACATGTCCTGTTCCACTGCAGACACTGAATCCTTTTACACTGGCAGGGAGAGGAACCACACGAGGCCACACAAGCATCTCTTCCCTATTTCAGAGGATTTTATTACTTCCAGGCACAAACTTTATCATATTTCATGTTGGGAAAATTCGTGAATTTTTCTGTTTCTCACTGTGACTTATACAATGACCTAATTAGCTGTGAGATCTGGGTCTCTAATCCCTTGCCTGGCTCTGACCTTGAATGACCTTGGCTAAGTAAAGTTTCGTTTTGCAGCCTGTATACCCATCCGGAATATACTAATGTTGACATTTTTTTCCTCATGGCTTTATAGGAAGTCTCACCTCTGGGTTATTCTGATGCATAGGAGAGAAAGAATGAGGAACCTGATTATGGCAGGCTCTTCCCTTAGGGACAGAAGGATCCATCCACACCAGAACTTTATAAACCTCGCTAAAACTTTTCTTTCTCATTCTGCCTGTGGAACAACAGCATGTGGGTTTGAGAAACAATATTGCTCAAAACAAGGACAGTAGAAGTTATCAATAATCAAGTTAATGCTAAGGAGATAAGAATATTTTCTACTGGTGGCCATGACCTCTTAAAGGACCTTCAAATTCTGTTACGCATCTCTTTTCCCACTCAGCCAGAGTTGCCACTTGCTTATCTCTGGGAGTCTGGGCATCTTACATTTGCAGTATTTGCTGTATTTGCAGAGGAGATAATCAGCACAATTGCCACTGAAGGATGTAACACAGGTGCATTTTACATACTATTGCACATGCAGGCATACTCTAATGTGATTCCAAAAGCACCAAGGCTTTTACCTATACTGTCCCATTGAGTATAGATACTGGCCTTAAGGCAAGAAAACAGTATATAACAACAGGATTACAGTTTTCATTTTGGACTCGAGCCTACAAAGATGGAGAGGAGGCCCCAGAATTCTGCTTGACTGCCACAGGCACCAGGGGTGTTTCAGAGAAGTCATGTGCTGAAGGGCTCACCAGCATGTGCTGGAACGTGCACTCAAGGGATATCTGTGTAAGTACACCTAATAGAGGCAGGGAAGGTTATTAAACCCTTTTGCAAATGAAGCATGGAGAGACAAGATGATTAGCCCAAGGTCTTCCATGACCAAAGACTTAATCTTCCGGGTGCCAGCGATGTGCCTGGGTTGCAGTCTGTATTTTACCAGGTGCATGGGGAGAAGCTCCTGTGGGAGGCCACTCTGCCACAAACAGGATAAAACTGAGCACAGGCCAACACAGCATCGTAGTGCTTAGAGTGAGGCAGAGTTACGTACACAGGGAACAACAGCCTCGCACAGAGACAAGATATTGCCAGTCAGCTGATTTACTAGCTTGCAAGCTAGCTTGGTCTTCCAGGGACTGAAGGACAGCATCAGCCAAGGTGCTCTTGGCTCATGGTCTGTATTTCGCATCTGGGTGAGACAATTGCCATTTGCATTTAAAAATGCCGGTGCTAAAATAAAGTAGTAGGACACACATGACCCACTGCCCCACTCTGTGCACTGTTGCTGTGAAATGCTGGCAACATAGGCACAGCTTTGCCTCCAGAACTATCTTGGACATACCACTTGCATAGTTTGGTAGTGAGTTTTACAACAGTTGCAGATTTATCTTTGGTTTCTTGTCATCTGTGCTGTGCTTCTTGCAAACTCCTTGCATGGTCACCGACTCTTCCCCTCCTTTCAGAAGCAGTGAAGCCTTGGCTCCCATCAGTCAAAACGCCCCCCAGTTTCTCCTACAGCTTATCCAATGCACAGGTATTGCTTGCTTCCAGTGAAAATCCCTACAACCCACTGGAATTTTCGACAGACTGGATCCAGGTTACCCTCTCAGTAGGCACTGTGTTTATGAAACTGCATGTGGCCAAGTGGAAGATGAAGTGAAGCAGGTGGACAGAGGACAGGGGACAGAAGTGTGCACACGCATGTAAGGGGTAGAAGCAGAGGCTATCTAATACGATCAGCATGGCAAGGAGGTGGTGCAAGAAATGAGGTTGGCACTTCCTCCTTTCAGCACTTACTGTTCACTCCTGCCTTTCACTGCAGCTTGATGCTTAGGCTGCTCTGGCGTGTGGGCCCTCACGGCCTTCGAAACAGACTGATGAGGAGGTACTTCACCACTGTGAATGTACAAGAAATGCAGGGCTGGGGCAGACATGTGGGGGCTGTGGAGTAAGGCAGTGGAGAAGATGGAAGTGTTGGACTGGCAGAGATAAAGGAGGGATGAATGCCATGAGCAGGGTAGGAGATGAAAACTTAAGAGAAAAATGAAGACAGGTGGGAGTAGCATGGACAGAGAAGGCGAGGGAGATGGTGCTATTCCGGATGAAATCTGGGGGAAGGCCAGGACGTCACGGTAAAAAAGGCAGCACAGAATCAAGACGCTTGATGTGTGTACTCCGTCCAGCTGAACCAGGCAAGGAACGCAGCCACACTCTGGGTTGTTCACCCATTTCAAGACTAGCGTGCTTTCATGACAGGGCAGGAAGCAACCATGACGGGACGAAAAGTTCTCATGGTGTGGAGAGACAGAGACACTTGTCTGGAGTATGATGACAGACGGCATGTGGGGCCTCCTCCTCCTCCTCCTGACCGAGCTGAAGCCCGACCGGAGGACGCTTCTGGCAGGAGCACTCTGCAGGCCTGACAAAGGGGGGAAGGGGTAAAAAGTAAGAAGGAAATCAACCCTATGCCTGCGTTGGAGCCCGCAGCGCCGTTCCCCACAGCTGACGGAACAAGTAACGCGATCAGCGACTGAAAAATAGGTTCGGGGCATGCGCACTGGTCTCCGCCACTCTTTACCCCCCGCCTTTTACATAAAAGACCTGATTAACGCGTGTCCCTGGGTCAGACCGGTCCTGGCGGCTGCGCCGCCGGGCGCTACTACCTTGGCCGGCTCCTTCCCCCGGCGCCCGCCTCGCCGCCGACAGCCCTCCCGGGGAACTCCGCCGGCGGGGCCCGACACCGCCCTCAGCCCCCGGCCCGGCAGCCCGCGCGGGACATTTCCTCTTCCTCCCGAAGTGCGGCCGGGGCGGGAGGAAGAGGGGAGGGAAGGAGCCGGGAGCGCTCCAGCGCGGCGGGCAGCCACGGCGCCGCCGTCGCTGCGGCAGCGGGCGGAGCGGGAGGCGGCGCCAACAGCCGGCGGGGCCCAGAGTCACCGTGTCACGGCGCCCGGGAAGCCGCTGCCGCCGGATCCGCCCCCCGCAGGGCGAAGGGGCGAGGGAGGAGGAGGAGGAGGGAGGGAGGCAGGCAGGCAGGCAGGCCGGCCGGCTGGCTCCTCGCCGCCGCTTGTATTTTTGCCCC
>JAVKLA010000074.1:30318057-30333262 GCA_034782735.1 Sagittarius serpentarius | reverse complement strand
GGGGGGTATCGCGGATCAGAAGCCCGTTACACCCCGACTGAAAAAGAGGTATTAGCAGCATCTGAGGGGGTTCGAGTTGCTTTGGAAGTTGTTGGTACAGAAGCCCATCTCCTCTTGGCACCGTGATTGCCCATGCTACACTGGATGTTCAAAAAAATATCCCCTCTACACATCATGCAACCAGCGCTATGTGGAGTAACTGGATAGCACTGATCACACAACGAGCTCGACTGGGGAAATCCAACCGCCCAGGAATCCTGGAAGAGATCACAGACTGGCCAGAAGGCAGAGATTTTGGAATATTGCCTGAGGAGGTGGCTCATGCCCAAGAGGTACCACCATATAATGAGCTATCAGAAAATGAAAGGCGTTATGCTTTGTTTACTGATGGATCCTGTCGTGGTAGAAAACTATCGAAAGTGGAAGGCTGCTGTGTGGAGCCCTACATGACAAGTCACTGAGGCCACTGAAGGAGAAGGTGAATCAAGTTAGTTTGCAGAAGTGAAAGCCATCCAACTAGCCCTAAGGATTGCTGAACAAGAAAAGTGGCCAGTACTCTACCTCTATACTGACTCCTGGATGATGGCTAATGCTCTATGGGGATGGCTCCAGCAGTGGAAGATCAATTGGCAGCGCAGGGGTAAACCCATCTGGGCTGCTGCGTTGTGGCAGTACATTGCTGCCTGGGTAGAACACATGACTCTAAACGTACGTCATGTAGATGCTCACATGCCTAAAAGCTGCACCACAGAAGAACATCGAAACAATGAACAGGTAGACAAGGCTCCTAAAATTGAAGTAGCTCACGTGGACCTGGACTGGGAGGGTAAGGGTGAGCTATTTGTAGCTTGATGGGCCCACAGAACATCAGGACATCTGGGGAGATATGCAACATACAGATGGACTTGTCATCGAGAGGGGGACCTGACCATGGAGGCCATCACACAGGTCACTCACAAGTGTGAAACATGCTGCAATCAAGTGAGCCACAAGAGTAAAGTTTCCCTGGAACAGAGAGCTGTGGCTGGGTTTTCAATCAGGCGAGGCCTGGCAAATTGACTATATAGGACCACTGCCACTAACACATCAAGGTAAGCACCACATACTCATGATGGTGGAAGCAACTCCTGGTTGGCTAGAAACATGTCCTGTAAACCATGCCACTGTGTGAAGCACCATCTTAGGCCTTGAAAGGCAAATTTTGTGGTGACACGGTACCCTGGAAAGAACTGAATCAGACAATGGGACTCATTTCAGAAATAACCTCATAAGCTCCTGGGAAAAGAAACACAGCACTGAGTGGGTGTATCACATCCTCTATCGCCCACAAACCTCTGGAAAGATTGAGAGATATAATGGACTGTTAAAGACTATGTTGAAAGCGCTGGGCAATGGGGCATGCAAGCACTGGGATACAAATTTAGCAGAAGCCACTTGGCTGGTTAACACCAGAGGATCTGCTAACCGTCCTGGCCCTGCCCAAACAAAACCCCTACATACTGTGGAAGGAGATAAGGTCCCTGTAGTGCACATGGGGAAGTGGCTGGGGAAGGTGGTGTGGATTGCTCCTCCCATGGGAAAAGGCAAACCCATTTGTGGGACTGTCTTTACTCAAGGACCTGGGTGTACTTGGTGGGTAATGCAGAAGGATGGGGAGACCTGGTGTGTGACTCAAGGAGATTTAACCTTGGGGGAAAAATAATCTGTAAAATAATCTGTGATGTAAGTTGTATGCTGTAGGAAGTAATGTAGCAGGAATGATCTGAACCACAGCAGAGTGAATTTTGCAAGGAACTGAATGAATGCAACTGTGACCCAAACCAAGGTGGTGTTGGTGCCCAACAATTGAACATACTGCTTCTCCTGTCCTGACCAACCATCTTGACAGATGAGGCCCAAGTCATAGCCTGTTTGTGAACAGCTGGAGGAGTGAAAGAAGCCCATAGAGTATCTGTTTGTTAAGGGATAGGGGAGAGTAGTTAATGAGAATGTATAAATCTGTATACTAGATATAAAGGTAGTTTAACCATGTAGTTTCAGTTGTAAGTGTTGGTAAGAAGGGATTTCAGTAACAACAATTAAATACAATGGCATGGTTAGAAGATACATATGTATTAAATTATGTGGGACCTGAGCATGACGCAAATAGTATGGAATGAGGGGTGGAGATTGTATTGGGTCTGGCTGAGATGGAGTTAATTCTCCCCATAGCAGCCTTCATAGTGCTGTGCTCTGTATTGCCAGCTAGAAGAGTGTTGGAGAAGGAAGGGGGGGACAGTCATCATTTACGTTTCTCTTCTGGAGAAACCATTACGAGTACTGAAGCCCTGCTTCCCAGGAAGTAGCCAGACATTGCCTGCTAACCATTTCCCCTTGGATTACGGGGGCTTTATTCTGCTCCCCGTCCCTGTCTTCCAGCTCAGCAGGCTGGGTACCTCCAGAACAACTGGTCTTACTATTAAAGACTGCAGCAAAGAAGGCATTAAGTAGCTCAGCCTTTTCTTTATCCTTTGTCACTATGTTTCCCCCCTGCATCCAATAAAGGATGAAGATTCTCCTTAGCCCTCCTTTTGTTATGAATGCATTTGTAGAAACATTTATTGTCTTCTACAGCAGTACCTAGATTAAGTTCTAGTTGGGCTCTGGCCCTTCTACTTTTCTTCCTGCATAACCTCATGACATCCTTGTAGTCCTCCTGAGTGGCCTGCTCCTTCTTCCAAAGGTCAAAAACTCTCCTTTTTACTGAGTTCCAGGGAAAGCTCTCTATTCAGCCAGGCCGGTCTTCCCCACTGGCTCATCTTCGGCACATGGGGACAGCCTGCACCTTTAAGATTTACTTCTTGAGAAAGTCCAGCCTTCCTGCACTCCTTTGCCCTTCACGACTGCCTCCCAAGCAACTCTGTCAACCAGGCCCCTGAACAGGCCAAAGCCTGCCCTCCAGAAGTCCAAGGTAGCAGTTTTGCTAACCCCCCTCCTTACCTCTCTGAGAATCAAAAACTCTACCATTTCATGATTGCTATGCCCAAGATGGCCTCCAACCATCACATCACCCACAAGTCCTTTTCTGTTCACAAACAACAAGTCCAGGGGGGCACCTTCCCTCATTGGCTCACTCACCAGCTGTGTCAGGAAGTTATCTTCCACACACTCCACGAACCTCCTGCACTGTTTCCTCTCTGCTGTATTTTATTTCCAGCAGACATCTGGTAAGTTGAAGTCCCCCCTGAGAACAAGGGCTAGCTTCTCCCAGCTGCTTATAGAATATTTCATCTGCCTCTTCATCCTGGTTGTGTGATCTATTAACAGACTCCCACCATGATATCTGCCTTGCTGGCCTTTTCCCTGATTCCTACCCATAAACACTTGACCCTTTCATCACCATCATCAAGCTCTAGACAGTCAAAATGCTCCCTAACATACAGGGCTACCCCACCACTTCTTCCTTGCCTATCCCTTCTGAAGAGTTTATAGCCATCCATTGCAGCACTCCAGTTGTGAGTCATCACACCATATTTGCATGATTGCAACTATATCAGTTTTCCAGCTGCACAATGGCTTTCAACTTCTTCTGTTTGTTGCCCATGCTACGTGAACTGGTGTAGATGGCTACTGATCCTGCCACCTTTTCTCGGGGGGAAGCCCTAATTCCTATGTGACCGTTCTCAGGTGCTTCCATGGTCTCTAACACATGAACAACTCTTACATCTTTGCTGCCGTGTGCATCTCCATCCCCTACCTCCACTTAGATGGCAAAGGTGCTGCACATGTTAGTACAGGGACAATTCAAACATGCTCATCGTGGAGCAGGCTGAAGGACATTGCTAGCACACCGTCACTCAAACACTGGTGTGTCACCCCCAGGCTTATCTCTAGTGAGTATGGTCTTACCCCTTTCCCCCTTCAAATCTAGTTTAAAGCTCTTTCAGTGAGCCTTGCTAACTCCTCATGTCACTTAAATTTGTTGATTTCCTCAGGTGCAACTGACAAGCCACAGACTGAACCTGCCTCACAAAACTCTCCCATTTGGTCTGCAGGTCTATGACATGGAAAAACGTGCTTGAGCACAGACCCACGCTCTGTCACCATGGAGGGAACAAGAGAGCAGTAGTAGCTGCTCCTATGGGTGGGCTGCCTTGTGCAGTCTTCCCCTTTCATCAGCAGAAGCAGCAGCCCAGACCTCCACATCAGGAAGTTCCAGTCGTACAGCAGCCACTGCTACTGTCCACCTCTATCAGGTTGGCATGGAGGCAGAGTTTAGCAGCTGTAAACAGTCTGCACTGATGCACGCTTGCATAAAATCCAGAATTCATCTTCAGCAGCCAAAGATTAAGAGTCAGTGAAACCACAGGCTATGCTTGGATATTTGGGGTCCTGTCCTCTCTCATGCAATCGTGTGGAAGGTTTATGCAGCAGCTCCATACTTCACTAACACTGCCTCAAAATGTTATTCTTCTCTTTTGTTGTTTCTGAACAAAACTAAAAGAATTGCTCTTGTAGTAAGGTGCAGCAGCACAGCTGGAAGAAAAACAAATCTTTTCTATTATTAGCTTTCTGGAAAGATATTATTTTACTATGGAACAGTGTGTTTTGACCCATCTTGAGCTTTTCAAGTGTTAGAATACTGTATCAGTATTGGTAAGAGATAAAAGCAAAGATTTCCTGATGACCTAACAGATTCCTGAGATGCAACTGTCTTAAAAACTTCTAGCATACTGGCAAGCCTGAACCCAGCCTGTAACATCTTAAGACACAATGATTTTCAACTGTCAATGCTGTTCCTCCTTTTAATAAATTGTAAACATTTGCCATGGTACAAAACAGAATTTATAATCTACTCTTCCATTCACGATTTCAGTCATTTTTTCCTTGTTCAACAACATGTTCTTGTTACACATATTTTTATCTGTTAATGCACATATAAGCTGCAGTTATGTGACCTCTGCAGGAAAAGAAGAGGCACAGTGTGAGGATGAAGGAATTTTTTTCTTTTCCTTTTTTTTGGAGCACAATACAAACTCAAGAGACATCAATCGCACTTTGTCTTAAGCATAACGGCTCCTGTTGTGCAGAAATCCAGAGAGAGAAAAAAAACAAACATTAATTGTAGAAACTTTTAAACACTGCAAACTAACTAATCATCTTTGGCTATATTGTAAAGGTTAGTAAAAGAAAGCAGGCATGAGCTTACTTTATTTCAGGAGTAACGATTTCTGCTGCTAAACTGTCTGAAGGCTCTTGTCTTCCCAGAGGCATCAATCCTGGGTTAGGAAAAGTAAAAAAATTAGCAAGCAGACCAATAACTTTCTTTAAAAGACCAGAAGTAAACATTGTTCTAGAAGTTTACAGTTTTAGAGTAATGGCAGACAATGGAAAATGACAAAAAGTCAGGCTACAGCAAGACAGACAAGGACAATTTTATTTGGAGAATAATCATTATTTGTCTTCATCCAGTCTGATAAAGTAATTTTGTGGTGACTTTTCTGTTCATTAGCTTATCTAAGAACTACAAAGTTGTGCAACATTACACATAGAAATAAACTGCAATACAAGAAACATCATACAGAAGCATCATACACACATGAGAAAACTTAACATCTCTCTGAAGAAAATTATGTAACTACACAGAAATCAGAAATACATTACAAAAACATCACACTGAGGAAGAGACTAAAATTTCTGATTGACTAAAATAACGCCTAAAGTTTTCAAATGCTTACAAAATTATGAAGAGCCAAAGGAGCTTTTCACTGCTTATCTTAGAGGAGCTTAAATTTATTATGTGCTAAACAAAAGCGCATTCAAGACTCTCCAGAGAAGTCCTGTAAACTTTAGAAAAGATGCATTTAATCTCCTCATTTGTCCTTTACCTGTAGTGGCGAGTTGACCCTCCTGAGCTTGTACACATCTAAGCTCTTCAATAGTTTCTTTCAAAGAATCCCTTTCTGTTCTTAACCTCTGAATAATTGGAAAGAGAATGAGTATCAGTCTTGGCACTACAAATTCATCTTTAACAGTACACAAGTCACGAAAAGGCACAGCCTTCAACACTTTAAAAAGAGTTTAATGCAACTCTAGAGATGATTTTCAAATTAAGGCATCTCAGTCTATTTCATAACAGAATAAACAAATATTATATATTCCACATGAACAGTGTTGGGTTTTTTTTGAGAAGGGTTGCTGCTCTCTATTTACATTTACAGGGGTAAAAATACCAGGGTATAAGCTTACAAGATCAAGATATTAGTGACACAAAGTTCTGGTACCAGGTAGTAATCAGCATCCACTGAGGCCACTCAGCCATCTTCCTTTTCCCCTCATTAGGGCTGATTCCAAGGGAAAGGGAAGTGAATTAAGAGACCATAGATTTTTCCCTCACCAAGAAACCAAGGTTTAGCCAAGAGTGAAATAAAAAGCATGTGAGTACACAGTCAACATAACAAACAAACTGCATTAAGTTCATTTTGTTTGTCTTTCAACCGCAAAAATGGTAGCAGCATTTCCACATCCGCTTCCTCCTGGGTAACCTGGCCTTGCCATTCACAAGCATGTTAGCTATGGAAGAAAACTAGCTGCTTGAGGCTCAGTCCAAACAGAACTGAAGAACAGGACTGGACCACCTTGGAATCTAGACAGATGGACTCTTCAATAGCATTAGGTAAATATTCTCCCAATTTGGCAAAAGTCCCCTTTTGGCAAAAAATGAGAATCTACAGGTAACAGTTTTTTTTCCCAGAAGGTTGCCAAGATTCAAAAATGAAAGGAGAGAATGGCAACTATGTAAAGATCCAAGTTGTAGTTTGCTCCAAAACCAGGTATTCCAGCATTACTAAAAGGTCTAGGACAGACCTCAGCTCTGTGTAGGTATGGAGTTGTGTTGGCTTACAGCTCCTTGAATTTCATCCTATTAACAGTTTGGTTCAGGTATATTTTATATTTCAGCCCAAATGGATCCAGGACTTGGAATCCCTTTAGCAAAGAATATTCTGGTGAGGTATGACAGAGGCTTCTGCTGTATTTCTGAATCCTGCAGGGTGAACTTTGGTGCGACTGTCAGAACAGTCTGAATGAAGCGTACATTCTGTTAGCACTGAAAGTCATTTCACAAACCCCTCAGGTGAAAAAACTGGTTTTACCACAAATACTACAGAAGAGCCACACAGAGTAGTGCTTAAACTCAGTGGCTGAAAGCAAGAATTCTGCAGTCTGCTACCATCAGTCAGAAAATGCTAAGTTGATCAATCAAATGCCAGAATATTTTAATGAATAGAAAAAGCTCTAGAGCTTCATTTGTACACTGCAGACAAAGTCATCTCATCAAATTATCTTAGTACTCATCATACAAGACATCACAGAAGTAAAGTTCCAAGCTACATAGTTGAATATATCAAATATGCTACCACACTTTGCCAGAACAAAGACAAGGACAAAATCAATTTTAGCAACTGTTTCCAAAATACAACCGACAAGATACTACTACATAGCTCATGACCTGTGGTGGGCAAACCTTACCGATACGTATGTGACAACAGGGAACAGAAAGAGTAGGTAACACAGGTAGCAAGTCACTAATTCAAATGCTGAGAGACTTCAGGTCAAATCTGCTTCTCACAGATGCATATCCATTCAAAAGAATGTATTGAAAAACATTCGCCCCAAAAAATGCTATTTGCCAGGGGGTAAAACAAAACTATACGACAATGGCCTGCAATTCAGATCCTTTGTGCAAGATGAAATGGTCCACCAAGCAATGGGTAAGCCACAGACACAACCTTACCATTGTCAAACACAAAACTGGAAAAACAAACTTTAAATAAAGAGCAGGAAAGAAAGCCAAAGCACAATACGAATACAGTTACTATGGGCATTCTGCATTCCAATCCGAACTGAAGGGCAGATGGAAGTGATATCAAGGACAAGTGTCCACAATAGTTTGAAAATTTAGTGAAATATGGAAATCAAAGACATATGAACAGAAAATAACTGAAAACTTTCAGTTTAGATGCTATTTAAGTGCAAGGGCTGGAAATTTTGGAAAGAATTCGACAGGAAATACGACTATTGAGGGAAAAGTCTACAGAGATTCTCACTGAAGGGTAGAGGGCCTTAAACTTAAAACAAGCCTAAGAAATTGCTACGTCAAAGCGTTGGCCTTGGTTTGAAGTAGTTTGAGGCACCTGCATATACATTCCTAAGAAACAAGCTGAAATCAACTGGTGAGAAACAACAGTATGCAAGAGAAGGCTAAAGGATCAGTCTTGGCAAGAGAGGACAGAGCAATTAATTGCAGAATCACTAACAGCAAATGACAGAGAGGAAGGGAATAGACTGGTATCCATCCTGTGTGTTCCATGTTGGCAGTACAAGATAGATCAACGAGCTGTCATAAAAGGCGAGATTGCCACAAAGGACATGTCCCTCTACATGACTAAGCCTCTTGCTGCAGCAGTCATGACTCCACAAAGAGAAGCATGCTGATGGTACCTCAAAGAATGCTTTAGAAAAAAATGCAACAGGAGTTTAGTTCTAGGAGGATACTGCAGAAACCCTACTTCAAACAGTTTTTCAGAACACATAATTACCCTGGGTGTTCATTAACCTTCCCATGGTAAATGGTTGAGAAACAAACAACTTCAGATCCCAAATATGAAAGCGTTTCCTCTTAAAAATGGTTGCGCATGTTTTTGTACAGTCACTTAATTCCATGCTGTAGAGTTCTTAGGTTTAAAAAGGATCTTGTACACAAACATTAGAAAATTTAAAGTGAAAAGACTTCTGATTTTAAAAGCTTGCTGTAAATGGCTAACTATAATTACCGTATCTCTGTGTTATAAAGGACACAGTTGCTATCACTACTACCAATAAAATAACACCTTGGCACTTACATCTTTTTCTTTTTGGAGGCTGTCTACTTTTTCTTTCAGTCGTTTGCATTCATAATCTAATTTATCAGCTTTCTTGGATTCTTCAGATAACCTGTTTTGTAGTTCAACTGCCTGTGAGAACAAGAATCAATAATTTGTCTGCAAATATTAATATTAGAACAAAGTACACAAGACAAAGTAGCCAATTACCATGCACAACGAGTCATGTTGTAAACAAGTGAAATAGTTACCTATAGGACATACTAAAATCTGCTTTCATTAGTTGTTCCATGTTTCAGCAAACCCAACAGCATTCAAATGTTAGGTCTCAGCACAAGCAAAAGAAGCAAAAACTGTGAAGTATTTTCAGTATATCTAAAAACAAGAATCTAAGCCCAAGCATGGTTTACAGAAAAAAACCTATGTAGTTCTATGGATGAAAAAGCTTCGGAAAAGTAGAAAAATCCTCCTGCATTCTGAGAACCCTAGGAAAAAGAAAAAACTCTGAAGAAAGCAAATTACACCTTTTGTTAACTCTATTTCATAAGGCTTACTCGGAATTGAAGCACAAGTTTATGCAGTCAGGTAGCGTTTCTTAACCTGAGATTTTCCTAATAATTTTTAATACACTAATATAAAGATTCAGCCACAGGCTCAACCTGTTTGCTTTACTTCAGAAGGAAACACTGCTAACAAAGTCGCATGTATACTGTCAACTACAGATCAGTAAAGAGCTTTTAAAATTAAATGAGCAGAAATCTGAAAGCTGAGCAGAAACTATCAGCGAACAGGTGGTAAATCAGTAAAGTCTTGCCTTTCAAAACTCATGGGCCTTTACTAGCCAAGGCTCATTCCTAGAAGACTAGTAAAGCTCATAAAGCAGAGAGCATGGAAGCAAGTAAGCTGAATAAAGACCGACCTGCAAACACAAAAGCTGAATGAAGAATCAGCTAAAGACATACAGCTTCTTCTGAAGCAATTCGTAAGAAGGCTTTTTCATGGCTTTTAGATTACAGGGAAAGTTAATTAACTTAAATTGTGAAGCAAACCAGTAGCCATACCTACATTAAGACTGCCTAGTGGTTCTAATTACCTTTTATTTTCAATGTGTATAGCTACAGCCAAATAACTACCAGGCCTAAAAATCTGCATGGTCTTAAGTCTTAGACAAGGACTTTGCTGTTGTTTTTGTTAAATTAAAGGTTGCAAAAACCCCACATTTCTGCCTGTCATTTCTGAGATTAGATTTTTAAAAAGTATCAAAATGTGAGATACAAAAATATTTTGTTTCTCAGATGTGACATCCACCACTGGGGTATCAGAATAACTGCAGGTGTAAAAAAAAAAAAAAGCAGGCCTTCACCTGTGATTGTGCCCCCACTTGCAAAATAGGTATATTTTCACCTCAAATGGAAACAAATGCATTAAATGTTTGTAATCACTCATGCTACGGTAATGGTATGCAGAAAAACACAGCAGGAAATAAATTGCCTTGAATTGGGACTTGGGAGCATATAGAAAGATATACAGCTACATGGTAACGCAGAAGATTAAAGAAAAAATGAACTACCATCACATTTACTGAGCATTATCTGACATATGGAATGAGCAAAGCAGGAAATTTGCAGCAAAGAAAAACAAGACATACTGTTAAAAATATATCAGAATGCACATGCACAAAGGTGCTGAATTAAAACTACAAAAAAATAATCCTGGAATCTTCACATATCATTTCTTCATGCTGCAATGGAAAGTTTCTTAGAAAATGCTTGTGCTTGCTTTCAGAAAAGTGAACAAAACCTCTTAAATAAATAAATGCTATTACATATCTCAGTACAATACATCACCACTAACCTCATCGCACACAAACTGCTGGGTGGGGTGAAGATGCGATTTCCTTGCAGATCACTATAGGAATTTGAACCAAGCACTTTCATCTGCACAGCACAGAGCTTCTAAGCCAAAGAAATAACTCCTCTGACGGCATCATCATGGGTGGGATTGGATCCTTCACACACCAGACAAGACACATTCCACTACAGGGGCACACTAGTCCTCAGCAGTGACATAACATCAGAATCCTTATACCTGGCTTAATTCTTATAGCACCACTTATGATTCCCAGAAATCAATTTTGTGACAGCTCATGATTCACAGGCAGGTCTCAAAAGGAGCCCAGCCTCACAGACACTGACAGCAAACACACTGTTCATTTTGAGGCATTGTGGTTAAGTGAAGAAAACTCACATCTGTCACGAGACACCTGAGTTTTATTCCAGTCTCAGTCAGTGGAACAGTTTTGTACAAATTAACAGCTCCTCATGAAAATGCTACCCATAAAACACAGGGAGTGATGAAGAAAAGGAGGAGTACTTTCGCAGCACAAATGATGGGACTGCCTCTTCCAAATTCTTTATTGTTGTTGAAATAAGAATGATCAGATGCAGATGTCAAGGTTACACAACTATATCATATACTCAGCTGTTCAATGGAGTGAAGTTATTTGTTGCCAGTAAACATGATACTATTCGTGTGTGAAAGGCCACTGCTTTCTAAATTTACTTTGCCCTTTGATTGTCTGTTATTTCAGCATTTTTCTTGTCCAAGGTTTTTTTTTTTCCCCTGGTGGAATCATTTGGACTGTATTTACAATTAGTCCATAGAGGCTGAAGCTAGTTGTCTTAACTAAGATGGCCAGGTGCAGGGAAAAAGCTATCAGGTCTTAGGGACACACATGCTCTTGGGCTTGCAATGTTGTTAGTGGTTGTTTTCATGTTTTTATTCTGCTGTAAGATGACATATAGGGACCCTTGTGCCATGACCATTCAAGCTTCTGGGCAAGCAGAAATACAGAGCAGGCCCTACTACTTTAATGAACCATGTTCTGTCTGGCCTTGTAACAAGAATGCTAGAATGATGTCACGTCAATGTACTGGAGAAGCAGAGAGAAGATTAAGCATATCATCCACCTTTACAGAAACAGGATCACGCGGCACTTTGATAAGCAGGAGGATAAACAGATGCCTTTCACTCCAGAGAGTGTGCTGGTGACACATTTTGTACTCTGCTGAGTGCATATAAACAACAGGGATGGTACATGTCCTTCTCTCCATAACTGGACAAATTCAGATGTATCAGACAAACTAGAACCTTAAAAGAGGTTATTTAATCACAGGAATAACTTACCTCAGCTGTGGCGTGTTCCTCACTGCTGGAAATTTGTAAGTGAATAGTGGGTACTTTTTCTGAAAGAAGAGGCTCTAATTCAAGCCCCACTACTAAATACAAATTAGGAATAATTTGAGAAAAAAATGTATGTTGATTTTTTAAAAGAAATACTGCTTATTTGCAAACTAAGGTAAACTTGAGATAATGATAATAATTGCAGGAAAGGAGGACAAAGGTAGTACCCACAAAACATGGAAGTCTTCTAAACACAAGGAGCTGTTTATTCATAATTTCTTTTTTACTTCGAGGTATTAGCCATGTTATGAAGAGAAAGTGTTGAACAATACAGAGAACTGTTGCACTGATATCTGTTCTCACCTGTCTCTTGTATGTTTCCAGCTGACTGCGTGCTGCATTGGCCTTCCTTAGCTCTTCTTCTAGGCTCACGGTATTTTGCATGTACACTGTATTCTTCTCTTCTAAGAGTTTCACTTGCCGTCGCAAATCACCCAGGTCTTCCAATTTCTTTTTGTATGACTCTACCTGGCTTTCTAACTTGGCTACTTTATCAGAAGAATGCCTGGAGGGACAGATTTGTATCAGATTTGTACTCTGAAAACTACCAAAACGAAATGTCCTGAAGCTTCCTCACTGTTTTGCCTCAATGAAGAAGACATTCTGACATCATGGAGAGAACAAGAAAGCAGTCATATCCTCCTATTACTAATGTTTTCAGTTTTAAATTGCCTGCTTCCCTCCCGTAACTATTTGTCAACTGAAAGAGCTGCTGATAGAGGTACTTTTAGACACTATCACTCTTCCTAATACAGCCTTACCTGCTTCCAATCCTAAAATAATAGTTAAAGCACCTTCACTCCCACCCACTTCCTTTCAATTCTAAATTGATCCTCAGTCCTGCACTTCACAAGGGTAAAGAATAAAATTTTCTGCCCTTCAATGTGTTTTAATCACAGCCAGGAATAAAATCATAAAGATCTGTCTCCTGAGCAGCATATACTTGGTGACACAGAAGTACCATAACAGCTTTGGAGCCTGACTCCTTCTAAAAATATGAAACACAAGGCTCCATTCATAACATTTCAGAGTTGTTTCAAGTCACCTGCTGCACTGCCAGGACAGCAACAGCCCTCACCACCACCCACCCACCCCCTTGCTACTATTACTGTCCCCAGTTTCATTTTAGAACCAACTGATCTACAGACTTGATTTCCTATGAAATCTGGAGAATCCCCCACTGAATTGATGGTCAATTTATCGGACACCAGGCAAGCCAAATCTCCTTAATCCTCAATGAAGTGCAGAGGTGCTCTCTGGGGCAAGGAATTACTCTCTGAACCCCTGCTGCCCACACAGACAGTTTATGGAATTGTACAGCCTGATGGGCTCATTCCTTATATTAATGACAGAGGAGGTAAAGGCAAACCGCTTTGGTAGAAAGCTGCTGGTGAATTAGAAAAGTCAGTATTAAAATAAGCCTTGTTAGACTCGCTACAAAGAGTGATAAAGGTGGGTGGCGGATAACTGTTCTGAATAACCCACAGCAGCAAGATGCCACTACCGAAGGATTATGTTCCATAGTAAAAGGGACTGTCCCACCCTATAGACCCCTAGGATCATCAAATCATGATAACATTGGGTGCTAAAATCCAGTGGCAAAGAGAGCTGTAACAGATGCTGTTCATACTAGCATTATATGATGAACCAAAAGCGCCACCTGAAGTCCAAATAATGCAAACCCAGGAAAGGAAAGAGTCTAGTTCCCTGATGAGAACAGATGCCCAAGTCATGATGAAGGTGAGTAGAGAATACTCAAGAGACCAGTGAGTGACTTGTTATGACCACAAGATGGTGTAGGATTGCTAAGTTTACTAATATTTATTGATTAGGTACAAAATAACTATATGACTTAAGCAGAATTGTGTGGTGGTCTGTGTACTTACCTGGAGGATCCAAAAGAACCTTGGCATTGAGAAAGTGTTTATATTTAATATTAAAATCATTTAAACAAAAGCTAATGAAGACTAAGTACACAAATGACATGAATTAAAAGTTCATAGTTTAAAAACTGTTAATGGAACAGAGTCTACCTGAGCACATCTATCTCATCCTTCAAAGACTGAGCCTCCTCTGCCAATGCAGTAAGCTCTTCTGTTTGTTGTCTCAATTCAGCAATTTCCTTTTCTAGTTCTTCACAGCGTATTCGATAGTCATCTTTGGCAGCTTCTAATCTGTAGAAATGAAGTAAAACAGAAAATAATTTTTCAGCTTGAGCCACAGTTACATTTCCTCACCATCGTGCACTTTAAAAACACATGAAACAGCCTTCCGGTGCAGTGAAGGAAAACAGCAGCCCAATGGGCTTATTCAAAAATGTAGAAGCAGATTGACTTTTTTGATGCTCCCAGTTTGATATCAGTCTTTCTGTTTGGAAGACCACAAGGTAACGTATGTTCTCAGAAAGACAAATCCTGATTTTTTTCTGTCATAGTAATTTTTCACAGTGGAAAGTTCAAGCAGAAATTTCCATCTTTTTTCATCTTGGGGCATACAGAGTTTGAACACGACATCTTCATCCTAAGATTTTGTTCAGCTGTTCAACTCCTATACACCTTCAACAATATTGACGTGATTGGCAGATGTTCTAAATGCTGTAGAGTTCTCTTTTTACTTATGAAGAGCCTGTGCCTCCCCAATACCTCTGAAGAACAGTCATACATTTAGTTACCTAGTTAGCATGTAAAGAACTCAGAGCAAAGTTTATGGAGTGAACTACTTATACACAGCATAAAAAGGCAAAGCTGCATTAACCTGGCAGTGAACAAAGGGAATAACCGAGAAACTTTTTCAAAGCATTGCGAACAAATGGAACAGGACACAACCCGGAACATAAGTCCTATTGTGATTTTGATCTGAAATTAAAATAAAAACAATCCAGGAAAGGAGGTATTGGCATGGGGCGGGGGGAGGGAAAGTATTCTATCCATTCCTTCAAGGAGTCCAAAAAGAATCTACAAGAATGGAGACAAGAAATAGTCAGTAGGTCATCTAAACCATACACAACAAAAATCTGGATCATGGTAAGACCAGAACTGTCAAAAGATGTAAAGAGGCAAGAGCGGAAGAAAAACTGTTGTACCACACTAGGTTTCAGTTAA
>JAVKLA010000074.1:30297127-30308331 GCA_034782735.1 Sagittarius serpentarius | reverse complement strand
GAATTACATAAACTTACAATGAATTAGTCTTCCATAGGCATTTGCAGCCGAAAATTGATTTGCCATGGAAAATGCTGATGGTGTTTAAAAAAAAAAGGAAGTGAGAGCCTGACAGTGTGGGTGTATCTCCATTAGAGTTACTGGTGATCAAAAGATACGTCAGGGCCGAGGCAGGCCTGAGCTAGCACCTCTGTTATTTACAAACCTTTCTTTTGCTATCAGCAGTATTAAGGCCCACATGACACAATAAGTTTTTGGAAAGACAACGTTAAAGCATTCAGATTAACAGAGCTGAAAAATTATCAGGAGAAAAGTAACACTGTCAGGAGAAGAAAAACTCAAAAGACTTCTCTATATTGGTGCTAAAGGTCTGTATTTCAAGGCTGCAACAGTGGTGCTGACCATTAACAAACCAGCGTAAAGGAAAGGAATTTGCAGGACGTCTCTTCCATATCTCTGTTTTCTTCATTATTTTTCCACTCAGTAAGATGCTTTTGTCTCATTCCCTTGAGTAGGATTAATCATCAAGACAATTAAAGCATGAGACTTCTTCCCAAAAAATGCCACTGGATAGCTTTTGTTCCTACCAACATACCAGGTTTGCTCACCTAAAAATCAGGAGTGTTTTTTGTTTTGTCTTTTTACCACAGACCATCACACTTGCATTTTCAGTGGGAATACAAGCCATTTTGGTTTATAAGCTCCTGCCAAAAACAATTAGACCCCTTTCTCTGAGTGTCAGCCATATGGAGCTAGAGCCCATATGATACTGCCAAAGGTGTTCATTTTTTTTTCACTAAAAAAATCAAGTTGCTCAGCAAAGAGAACTGCCAGTGTTAGTAGTTGTTTCTTCTCCTCAAATACAAGCGATACCATTCCCCAGGTGCTCCCCAGCACAACAGAAAACAGAGCAGCTGGCTGAGGTGTAGCAAAGCAAGAGAGCTGCTCTGGGGAGGTGAGGGAAGAGATGCCGGGAATGACCAGCCAACACCACTGCAGCTCAAGAAGCCATTTAAGTACCACAAGGAAACGTTAATTACTGGGCTCTCTGATGCTCACAATTAACAGATGGATGTTCCTCCTTGCTACTTGAGCTATCCTGACAGCACTATGATGTTTTGTCCAACATGAAGCTAGAAGTCACTCTTGAAGCTGAGAGTAAGTTCACAGGTAGTGCAGCCAGAAACCAATTCAGAAGGTTTTTTTCCTGCCACAAAGATTTATGTCAGTATACGTTCCTTACCATTATAGCCAAGCAGTTCAGAAAGACAAATGAAAGCAATACTGTTAGTTCCCCTCTTCTAAATGGTAATAACTGACCTGTCCAGGAAAACAAGGGGAAGTTGCCGTGCAGAGAGGTGCAACAGCATAAGTTGAGTCCCCAGCTAGCTGGCTGTAACAGCTGGGCCATACTGCTGCTCAGTGGGTTTTCTTCTTTACCCGGGCACTTCATGTCTGTTCTCCTGTGTCTTGAACACTAACATCCTGTTTCAAGCATCTGATGGGCATTTTTCATCACAACTTACTTGCTTAGGTTCTCCAGAGTGTTTAAGAATTTGAGTTTCCTGCTATGCAGGAAAAATCTGACTCTTTTAGTAGTTTTTCCTTATGACTCTCTGCATGACTTAAGCAAAAGTACCACTTTCCTTAACCAAGCACAAATTCAAGGGGTCCATAAACCACCAAAGACCTTGAAAGTTCAAGAGAAAAGACCAAATGAATTTTAAGGGCCAGCTTGCACCTGGGGAAATGCCCTTGCAAAGGCTGTAACTTGAAAGCATAATAACAACTTCTCTGTGCTTAATTATACTCTGGTATCCACACCAACATCATCCCCCCATACCGTCCATATTTCAATGGGTTTCAGAATGAATGAAAAAAAGGATGACAGCAACAACAGAACAATAGCAGGAAACAAGTATCACTAGCCTTTTCAGCTGTGGACAAGGCTAAAGACGACAACAATCTGGTCTCTATAGAGCCATTCATAAAGGGTCTGTAGAGAGCCTTTATGTCACTCAAGTGTCACAGGGAGAGAGGCGAACAAAAAATACACACCTTGACAAACTGGAAATTCTAAAAGAAAATCAGGTGTCACATCTCAGCAAATAAATGCTCTGAATACTTCAGAGCATGGGCCTATCTCTTTTCTTGAGATCATAGCTGGATGAATCATAGAATCATAGAATACCTCAAGTTGAAAGGGGCCCATAAGGATCATCAAGTCCAACTCCCTGCTTCTTGCAGGACTACCTAACACTAAACCATATGACTAAGAGCATTGTCCCGATGCTCCTTGAACTCTGACAGGCTTGGTGCCGTGACCACTTCCCTGGGGAGCCTGTTCCAGCAACCAACTACCCTCTCAGTGAAGACCCTTTTCCTAATGTCCAGTCTGAACTTCCCCTGACACAGCTTTGCTCCACTCTGACCTATCGCTGGTCACCAGAGAGAGGAGATCAGCACCTCTCCCTCCACTGCCCACCTTGAGCAAGTTGTAGACTGCGATGAGGGCACCCCTCAGCCTTCTCTTCTCCAAGCTGAACAAACCAAGTGACCTCAGCGGCTCCTCGTAAGTCTTGCCCTCAAAACCTTTCACCATCTTGGTCACTCTCCTCCGGACATACCCTAACAGTTTGATGTCTTTCATATACTGAGGTGCCCAAAACTGCACACAGTACTAGAGGTGGGGCCGCACCAGTGCAGTGCAAAGTGGGACAATCACCTCCCTTGACCGGCTAGCTGTGCTGTGCTTGATGCAGTCCAGGGCACATTTGGCCCTTTTGGCTGCCAGCGCAGCCAACAGCGTTGACTCATTCAGCTTGCCATCAACCCAAATCCCCGGATCTCTTTCCAGGGGGCTGCTCTCCAGCCTCTCATCCCCGTTTGTACACATAACCAGGATTACCCTATCCCAGGTGGAGAATCCAGCACTTCCTCTTGTTAAATTTCATACCGTTGGTGATTGCCTAGCTCTTTAGTCTATCCAGATCTCCCTTTGAGGCCACTCTACCCCCAAGGGAGTCCACAGCTCCTCCTAGTTTAGTATCATCAGCAAAATTCCTTAATGTACATTCGATTCCTGTGTCCAGATCCCTTACAAAAACGTTACAGAGCACTAGCCCTAAAACTGCGCCTTGAGGAACCCCACTGGTGACTGGCTGCCAGCCTGACGTAACCCCATTTACTACAACTGTTTGAACGCAACCTGTCAGTAAATTGCTCACCCAAAGTATTATGGACTTGTCTAAATGTATGCCGGACATTTTGTCCAGAAGGATACTGTGAGAGACAGTACCAAAAGCTTTGCTAAAATCCAAAAACCCCACACCTACTGGCTTCCCCTGGTCAACTAAATGGGCAACCTTCTCATAAAAGGAAATGAAGTTAGTTAAGCAGAACTTCCCCCTTGTGAAACCCTGCTGGCTATGACCAATGACTGCATTGTCTCTCAAGTGTTTTTTAGTAACTCCAAGAATAATCTCCTCCACAATTTTGCCAGGCAGTGAAGTGAGACTGACAAGCCTGTAATTACCAGGGTCTTCCTTCTTTCCCTTCTTGAAAACTGGGACAACCTTTGCCAGCTTCCAGTCAACTCGGACCCCTCCAGACTCTTAAGACTGTTGAAAAATAATGGAGGAAGGTCCTACTCTCAGAGTATCTCAAAGTTTTTGAGATACTTTCTGACCTCTTCATTAGCACCTAAGATCCTCCTCATTTGGTTCTGAACGCCCTGGATTTCTATGCAGCTTCAAAAGTAGCATTAAAGTCACTTGAACTACACCAGTACCTGAATAGTAAGCTTTTTGATTCACAGAGATTCAGAAATCTGTTCCAGAAGAACAGACCCTCATCCTGTGATTTCTCCCCACTTCTACTCCTCGTCTCTGAGAAAGGGCACAAACACTAAACAATTTCAATGCCTACTCATCAAATGCCAAAAATTGTGGGCTGCTTCAGATCTGGCTATTTTATCAAACAAAGGAGATCTTTACAAAAATCAAACACAAGATTTTCAAGAGAAGGAAGAGGGTAGGAGAAGATTTTCTGTTTTAAGACAGTGCAGAATAAAGTGATGCTGAAAGCAGATTTAATAAAAGAGGGCATTAGAAAAACCCACAAAAACATTGTATTATAGTTAAAAAGAAAGCAAAAGTACAATATCCCAAAACTCAGGCAAACTGGTGCTTAGCAGCACTGCCTGGAAGATGATTTAGCATAAGGATTCTTTCAATGCTGATTTCAAAAGTCCTGTCTGCAGTGTTAGAGATAGCAGTCCACACACAGACAACAAGATGTACAACTGCTTGGATACGGCATTGGTCAAAGTGATAATAGGGGATAGGGTTCCTGTAGGCTCACTGACATCTCTTTCTCTATTCAGACATTACAGAAAAGTGAAATTGCTCCAGAAATCAATGTGTAATTTAGTTTCTCTTGTCCAGGTTCAGAAGAAATGGGATTACCAGCAATTTCCTGCTTTTAGTGGCCTACCCTGCAGTAAACCTCCATCTATGAAGACTGATAAGCACTTCACTTACAGGCACTTTGGGCTCCTAAGAAGTCACATGGGGACTTCACGGCTCTAGTGGTCACTAGCACTGTAGTTTAATTTTCACTGTGGTTTTAATTTACTACTGAACAGCACTTTTACAAAATGCACTGCAGAATACTTACTAACTTGTAAAAACATATTAGCACAAATACTTTCATTAGCTTATTCATAACACTACAGCTGACAAAAGAATGGTCTGCTATCCATTTTTCTTTCTTTTCACTTATCCAGTTAAAAAAAAATTTAACAGTTCATGGAGTTTTGCAATTTCAAGCACAAATTTTGAAGAAATTCTACAGTACTTGGTTACTCTTATAAAAGCAGTCTAGTGCACTTCAGGAGCCACAGGGTAGGAAAGGTAAAGGAAAGGGAACCCAGTATCAAAAGTATCTAGAAGTGTCAATCTTCTAGATTTAAAGAAAAGTGGGACATTCAACCAGAGTTCCTTGACATAAAGAAGCTTTACTGATTTCTTTTTCTAAGGAAAAATAAATATTTTTCAATGTAAAATGGCAAAAATCTATGCCCCTTCTTTACTTCCAAACAAGTTTTTCCAAAGTGGGGGAAAAGCATACTTCTCTAAAATTTGGAAGGCTGAACTTTTACACACTGTGGGCATCCCAGCATACCTCCTGAATGGCTGTCATGACAACATGTTGAACCGATTCTTCCATCATCATTATGGTCTGGATGTACTCTGAAAATAAGAGCATTCCGAAACGTTACTGTTGAAACTGAGGTCACACAGAACATGAGGTCAGAAACTGCATCCTTCCTACAAAATGACCAGGTGCCACAGATGACACTGAAATCCATCATCACTAATGTGTGTTGTCCCACCCCAACAAACTCAACAAGACTTTATCAGAAGTCTGTTCTGTCATAAATCCAGGCCCATTGGAACTCTGCAACAGTGAAAGAAGTACATGAGTGTCATCCATTTTTTTCCTTCTGGCATCTCAGACTTCTGAAATAATTACTTATGCTCCTTTTCTCACTTTGTTCCCAAACTATTCAGGCTATACAAGTACACAATCCACACAGAGGTTGTCCTTTTCCATAAGTTTAACAATAATGTCCTGCTTTCCTACAACATCCTCATTTCAAGGCATTTTCATATCTGTTCTTGGTTTCTGTTCTTATTTCTGTGCTATGCCACACGTAAGTCCCCTCCATTTTTCCATTCCTCACCTATGCATAGATGTGAGCTACAGAGCAGCTACCTTGTAAGACGATACAGTGGTCAGAGGACAAACTGATGTTTAGTTGAAGTCAAGGAGCTTATGACTGGCCCGGTGTCATATGCTTTCCAGTTAGATATGATCACCTTTACATGCAACCTGTATTCTTTTAAGGATTTGCCCACGAGGAAGATGCTGGGAATCAGTCACCTCAAAGTGATTAATTGCCAAGTCTCACTCAAAGTACATAAAACCAGACTGTTCTGATATTTCAAACATGCACATTTTTAATGTCCAGACTGAAAGAGTATGAGAAACACAGAAATAAGTTATACTTCCCACTTGAGGAAGCCAAATAGTCACCAAAAGGAAAGAAGTTAATTTTACGTAAAACAGAGAGGACAGGAGGCCTAATAAAACAGTTATTTACGTACTCATGGAAGAAAATTACCTCTATTTTAATTAATAGGGTGGCCAGATTGTCTCCTGATTAAGCAAAGAATAAAAGTAAATTTAGGAGGAAAAATTAAATTGATCTAGACACCTAAGAAAACTGGAAAGGGGAAACTAGCTATAAAAGCTAAGAAGCACCATGCAAGAGGAAGACAAAAGGTCTTGAAACTCTGGCTGCCATTTTGTCAGAAAGGAAACCAAAAGGACAGATATCTGATGCAACTTTAATGTAAATACAGTAAACAGTTTTATTTACCCACATGTATTTTATAAATATGTTCCTAGCTTCCTGTTTTAAGTGTTAAGAATAAATATTTGTAGTTGCTTTGTTACCTTAACCTGGCTTGAATTAAGTGTAATTTAAGGTGACTGGGTAACAATAAGACACCCTGCACCCAAGGTAAGTTTAGAATATGAGATTTGGGACACTTCAACAAGCGTCTCTGTTGTTCATCACATCCTCTGTGGTATCTGCAGGAAAAATGAATGGCTCCCTATTTTACCTGTGCAGGTCAGATAGACAGTTGGTGCCACGACAGTCAAGAGGCAGAAGTCTCTGTCAGTGACTGCTGAAGTCAGATTCAATCACCTAACAGATGCCTCAAGTGACATTTTGGATGCCCTTAAGGTATCATATGCTTGGTTTTCAGCTGCTGCCCAGAAGGGCATGATTGCCAACATTACTTTTTCCTATTTGCCAACCTCATGCAAAAGTCTCAGAAACTACAGTGACTTATCTTCAGACCAACACCCAGTCATGCTGACGGCTCTAGGCCATGTAGTAAGGTATTAGCTAGTAGTAGAGGTGTTGACAGGAATGCATTCCTAAAACCAGGAGTCCCACAGAATAGTGCAACAATCACATTTTTTGATTCTTAACTATCTCTATCTACCTCACAAATGGTTAAAGGATGGGCCCAAGAATTTTCCTTTGTGGAGTGCCTTTTCAGCTCAGCAAACAAAAACTGAAAATACATATGTTGGAAGCAAAACCATTTCCACAAAACCATTTTCCTCCAAAACTAGTGAAGCTTATAGCAAAACAATAAATTTTATCTGTAGGACAAAATAATATCAACACTGAAAGACACATTTGTGTCTGACAGCAACCTGAGAAATATATTTTTTCCCCAAAGTAGTTAAAACTCAAGCTGGATTTTCATTCACTGCCTGGGAAAAAACATGCTTTCAAAATTTCATACCTTGCTTCTGTTCACAGTTCACAGCACATCCCAAAATAAGTTGAAGCATTCGCCCAAGCTCCTCAGCATCAGCATGCTCTCCGATCAGGTTAACATCAGGAAGGATGAAGTCATTAATCTGTTGCCCTAGAATCTGCATAAAGACCCGGTACATACATGTCTGTATCACTACACAAAAACATACACACATATTTCAAAATACAAAGATGATTCAGAATGAACAAGAGCAATTCACTCATACTTTAACACAGTTTTCAATCCACCTTTAAAACAAGCTAAATTGCCTAACACCTAATATCCAAATATTAAACCATACTACTTGACACAACTAACATTTGGGAGAAGACAAACCTGACTGTCTCAATAAGAAACTATTAGTTTCAAACTTATCTGAAGAAAAAAAAATCTTGCTAAGAAAGGTAGCAAAGGCAGGCTTCCACAGTGATCAACAGCACATGGATAATTACATTTTTTTTAAAGCATTCCATTTTTTAAAGCCTAAAAACACCTCACGTAGCATAAAATATTATACACAAATCTCACATTTCTTACTACTAGAAAGCCAGAAATTGAAATATTTAAGTTATACATGTGTCTAGCACTGATGGATGATAAATGTAAGATAGTAAAAAACTCAATCACTCAGCCTCACACTTTTAGAAAATATAAGGATATTCAGCAAGTCTCAGAACTCAGAAAGCTAGTTGCATCGAAAAGAATTTGAGGTAGTAGTACAATACATAATTAAACAGCCCACGTGCAGAAAGAGGAAAAAAAAAAACAAAACAAAAAACCCCATGTGACTTACAGTTAATGTAATCTGATTTATAATTAAGAAGGATTTACATTAATGATTGTCAGTAGAAGGAATTAAACAATTCTGCTAAATTGTTCATAAAGAGCTTTCAGGGGGCTGAAAATATGAATACGAAATATGGAATTAAACACATCTCTGACACATTAATTGCAGATAAAAAGAAACTGTCACTTTTTAAGCAGGGTGCAAGAAAAACAATGACTATGGAGGGAATCAGTCATTTGTTTGCTGGATGCCCTTTTTTGTGTTAATACTCAAGGAAAACAGAAAATCAGATAAAGGTATTTATAAAAAACATCTAACAGACGTATATGAAGAATACATGGAAATCAAGCCATTCAAAACTTTCCCAGGCTAAGGCTTTGTGGAATTGTTGTAGTTGAGTTTGTTCTTGTTTTATATGGTGGTTTTTGTATTGTGGCATTATTTTTTTTTAAATAGCTTTCTCCAAGAATGAACACCAACACTACTAAAAATCTCTGTATACTTTAAAGGACCCAGATTCATTCTTGTTGGAAAAGAGTTCCTTTAGGTCATTCTAGTGAGAAAATATGAATGCATCAAGCACAATGGAAAATACTACCATTGTATATAGACTGCAATAATACAGTAGAACACAATATTCTTTGAATTATACAAATCTGGTATGTGTTTATATATTGACCTGTAGTTGCTGAATTTCTTCCAAATGTAATGCCAGATTTAATTTAATACTACTACAATGGCTTCATAGTTACTGATAACATAATTGCTGTCAAAGAAAGCTGAAGGGAAGAGGCATATCAGCAGGCACTATGAAGAAGCCAAGGATGAGAAGTTGTAAATAGAGGGTTTTGAAATAAATGTGAGATACAATTTTAATTCAAGAAAAAAAAATTATTTGAAAGAAATATGAAGGATAGACTATGCAATAAATATCTTGAGATGAAAAAGAACATTTTTCCCCTTGTTTAAAAGACCTTTACAAAAGAATGGAAGTTTCAATTCCAGAGCAGCAGAGTTCTGCAGCAAGATTACTGGGGCATAACAAAGCATGCAAGCTATATATAGGTAACTTTGGCTTCCGTAATATAGTTGACAAAGACAGCAATGTAGGATAGTTATTGAAAGACTATCCTCGTGAATGCAATACAAACTTTTGAATTTTTGGAGATGAAAATTAGCACATACACTTCTCAAAGGCTTTTAGCTACATCAGGTAAAATCCATATACATTCAACATCTATATTTTTCTAGAAGGTGACTTCTAGGAGCAGGAATCAGGTTGAGGAAAACGTAACCAGGATTCACAGTAGAATCCAGATCATCCCCCTTATCAGCACAAGCATTTCCTCAGCAGAAAAAAAACCACCAAACCAAAGTCCAGTCAAACTTATAAATATGCATTACCTTTGCAGAACTTAATCAGCTTGAAACAGCTAAAAACTTGTGTAGCAGTAAAGTTTCCACAACTGAAACTTAATCATCATACATACCAACTAGCTAAAAAGAAGCTGGCATCACTTTGTCATAGTAATATTAATTTTCTATAACAAAAAACTTAATTGTTCCTTTCTAGAATTGTCACTTATGACCAGCTTGTTTAACCACCAATTTTCAAAATTTATTTCAACATGGATACCTGACCATTTACTGAATATGAGCTTATGAGTTTAACTTTTTATTTCTGAAAATTTGTTTATTTTTAAAGACTTAAGTTTATTAACATATATCTTCCTCTCCAAAGCATTTATGACAAGCTAATATTTTGAGATAAGCAATGTCCAGAAAGTACATATTATGGATTTTGTGCTGCAGCCTATACAGATCAATTTGCCTCAAAACATCACTGAAACTAAAAGCATATTTCAAGCTGAAGATTCACCACAGAAAAAAATACTGTACTGTATCTCCTCTGAAGTGGTTAATTTTTCAGTTTGCCCAATAGTCTAAGAGGGAATGCCAATGGCACACTCCAATATCCCAGGATTAAAACATTTTATTGAAAATTTTAGTGTGGGGAGATGCTAAAAATGCTCTTTACTCTCTCTCCTCAAGAGAAAAAAAACAGATAGAGGCAGTCTTCAGCTGGAGCAGAGGAGGGAAAAAAATCAAGCACAGGTACTGTTAAATTCCATCATCAGAACATAGTCAAGAAAGACATCTACTGTTTGAATGACAGAATTTGCACATCAGACTCCTCTGGAAGCTCTGAATATTCAGCAAATCATGTGAGAAGTTCTGGAGAAGGCTAACACCTGAGAATAGTCCATGAAACACACTGTATGCCAAATACTTTGCAAGAAAGTCAGAACTTAATCAGTAGAACATAATTAACATTAAACTGGTTAACTAAAATATGTAATAAAAAAGGAATGTAGATGTAGATTACTTAAAATGGCTCTTACCTCATGGTTGTATCCCAGTATTCCTTTCAAAATTTTCTTCAGGTTGCTTACCTATTTGACAAGAAGGATGAAATACAATAAATGCAGGGAACAAATTACAGAGAAATGATCATAAAGTATGCAATCACAGAAGAATCACATAAAAGAATCATACAATTGTATCTATTTGCACAATGAGACTTTGTTTGAGCAGTTTAGTTTAGAATCATGAAAGTTATACAATAGTCCCTTACGACCAGACTTCTAGACCTGATCACAAAACTTTATTAATTGACAGAACCCATTTAAATTTATGAAAAACATCACATTGTCTTGGATAGGCTTTAGATCAGACTCTAAAGCATGAATCTTTTTTGGAGTACTTGTTTATATTGGGATTACTGTTATACCCAGAAGATGAAACATACTTTTCCTCCTTTCTTCTCTTGAAGTATCCTAGTGATCTACCTTCTGCAGAGATAAACCTCTTCTTCCAAACCAAGACCAGCTACTGCTCAATATTCTCGTTCATTCCCAACCTATGTAAGCTTGCTTAATTTATTAACTCTGTCAACCATTATTCCTCTTAGTTCTTTCATTTTTGCTTGTCCCCCCCACCCACCCCCCACC
>JAVKLA010000074.1:30278960-30294040 GCA_034782735.1 Sagittarius serpentarius | reverse complement strand
GGAACCCCTTTCACATCCATTCCCTGCACCCATATCTCTGTTGGAAAAGACATGAAACTTCTCTGGAAAGAAAAAAAATAGTGACAACTATGCTTTATTCCACTTCAAAAGCTGTTGTGACTCACAGATTATTAATTATTGCTAAATGAATCTCTATTCACTTTCAATCTCTTTTCCATCTGCTATTTCCTGGTTTATTTCCCCAATCTTACATTACCAAGGACAGGCCTCCTGCTTTGAACTAATGCATCCACAAAGGCAACTTGCATGTTATCATTGATACTTTGAACACCTAAATTTCACTAATATCCACAGCAGAGCTGTGTGGATGTTCCTTATGTTAAATGATCACTACCCTCTCAGTTTACAGCCATCTTGGCTGTAGTATAGTACTACATAGTTGGCACACATTGTTCAGTGTGACCGACTTTTATTACACAGCATCAACCTGATAAACTGACTGGAATGAAAGCAGAGATGGTGCGCCCTGGGTTACTGAAAGCAACACATGATCTGGCAACATCATATGACTTACTGTTTGCAGGGCTTTTTTCTCCTATTTTTTTCTCACCTGTCATATGAAATACCTATTTTTATTTAATTACAATTTACTTAATGAGGGTCTGTAAGGGTAGTCTGTCTAGATTTTTCTCTTTATGAATATACAGAAGGAAAGCCTGATGAAGTAGACAGTAAAAATGCCCTTAAGCTTGTGAATGCTGACGAAAACGGAGCAAGAGGTTATCTAACCTCTTCTTTTCTCTCTAATGTTATGACAACCAGTCCCCAATTTCACATTTATCCTTATATCACATGTATGACTGAAATCCTGTTTGTGTTGAAGACTGTAAATTGACTTATCTTTGTACATTTCAGGTCCTGAAGTGTCTGAATGGGAACTCCAATGTTCTGAAATGCTGTTCAACAGTATCTTTTCCTGGTAACTTATGCACAGACCTATTTCCCTTCACACAGGTTATAATTAAGAACCTTACAACCTCTGGAGGTGTTGCTAGGGCACACTTGCAAGTTGTAAGAGAATTCTTAATCAGCTTCAGATATCTCATTAAGGTACACATTCTTCCCTGCTGCACTTAAAAGCGGGGGGAGGGAAGGGAGTGTGTGCATGCATCATCCCCACCACATACATTAGGTTTCTGCTCTAAACTGCAATCTGTGGGAGCCTGTCTCTTCAATGATTATAAATGGAGCCTAGACAGAGATTCTACCTCTAGCTTTGGGGGTCATCCCCCTCCAACCTATCTTCTGCAAAAGAAATCCCAAAAAGAATAGATAGACATGTCCTTGTGTTAAATGACAAGAAAAAATAAAATTAAATATGGTTGTGAGCACAGAGAGCATTCCCACATTAAACTTATAATTTGGAGACACTGACTTAGGAATTAAGGGTATATCGAAACAGAATTAAATATATCAGTTGCTAATTATCTTTTTGACAGAAATGAATGTTGGCTTACAATACACCTATCATCTCTGCTTCTTGCTTGCAGAAAAACATTCACATGACAGGCTTCCACCCGTTTCAGAAAAAAAAAACTCTAAAAGGCTGCTCATAAGTAAGTGCTACCTTCCCTTGCAAAAGGACAAGAAAGTAGCAGAAAGGCGATACTGTACACTAAAAACTAGCTTCCATTACTCCACCAGCTAACCCAGCTTGTACTGTAGAAGAATTCAGAGCAAACATAACTGTACTACTGCAGGGAGTCTAAATTAATTCTCAAAAATCAGGTTTGCTTACTTGAATTACAGGACTAAGTAGTCTGTGCTCTAATTTCATTGGTCTGTCCATTTTGCAATACTGTATCAAACACAAGGCATTCAAACTGTACTAGCTGCAGAAAGTCTAGTGGTTCCTATTGTTTGAATGTGCTATTCAGTAATGGAACAAACACCGCTTCCTACTATAAACATCAATAAAATTGTACATTAAACTGTACATGCTGTAGTCTGAATGCCAAAGCAAAAAGTCCAGAAGAAAAAGTCAGAAATAAAGCTGAACAATGTATTTCCTTCCTTTCCCAAGCTAGGTATGACCACACTGAACAGGAAGGGAGGAAAGAAAAAAAAAAAAAAAAAAAAGAGTGTGTCAGTTTTATCCCAGCCCTCAGACAGTTAACAACTTAGTCTGTAATTGCCAAAATTAACATGTGCATATCAAATCGTTAACTGTTTAAATTTCTGTTCTATTACTGGTATTCCTGTATGACTTGACATTGAACTATTCTTATTTCTTGATTACAGAATTTCATTCCTGCAAAATTTTGCCAACAGAATTATTTTCTGCGCTGTTTCCCATTTTCAATAAAGGCCATTTTATCTTCAAAATGTCATCTTCTTCAGCATGAAATACTAGTGTGTACACAGTTTAAACTCTGTATTTAAGTGCTCACTTGTACATCAGGAAACAGATACTTCTCTGCCTATTTTTTTTTTTACCACAACGTAAAATTGCAGTTAAGGCAGCAGTGAGAAGTAGGTTTTTTTGGTTACCCAAGGAAAAACATAAACTGCTATGTACACTGATGTATGCTATGCCCCAGATAATTTAACCCCTAAGAAGTAACAACATGTTTCTCTACTAAACATGCAGACGAAGATGTGGTCAGCTGTAATACACAGAATGCTTGCTAAATGCTTCCGAATTTGCAAGTCCCCTGAATTCTAACATTTCCCTTTTTCTATCCTGTGCATTGCTTGTTTGTTTAAGTCAGACAACCTGCCCTGAAACCAAGAATATAACAACATCCCCGTGAATTTATACATTTGTTTTAAACTGGTATAGCAACAGCAAAGTATTTAATAAGATTGCATTTTTCCAGTTATCAGAAAGTGAACTGCTGAACCAAAAAAATACAGAAAGCTGACCCATATATTCTTGTTTATTCCTCATATAAGATGGTGTCCAATTCAAAGTTAACAACTGCATGATTTGCTAAGTATCTCTTTCAACAATGATTAGGAGGGCTGTATCAAGCCTACACTAACCTCTATCAGGCTCTCCTAACCACTGCTCCACAAAGTAGAACTACCTGCGTATTACATTTTGGTTTGGTTTTTTAACTTATTTCCCCTACTAGGCTGGCTCCTTTATGTGGTCCATAATATCAAGAGCTTGTACAAGCAGTGACTATTACACCATATTATATCAGAGGCAAAGAGCAACCATGTTTAGCAACAAGAATATAATTCAGCTTATTATCATGACTTGTGAGGCAGTGAGATAACTCAATTATCATTTTTCATGGCACTTAAAATATGAAAGGGAAATCTATATCATCCAAGTCATGCAGATCTATGTTGCCTACATTTTAAATCTAGTGACAAACGAATAGAAGTGCAGAGATTTACAGTGTTCCTATAAGTCAGACTATAATGATTAATTGACCGATAGACATTTGAACAACTAGATTACTAATACTGTTTACTCACATATAAAGAAGAACAGTTGGCAAAGTATAGAATTACTTTCCTGGTTACAAAATAAGAGTTGAAATATCACATTTGTGTCTTTTAGCATTCTTCATGAAAAGGGAAGTGGTATATAAAAAATGTATACAAAAAATTGGAGTATACCTCTCTTTTAAACAAAAAAGAAAAATCAGTCTTTAGTTCTTATTTACAAGGATATATAAAAAAAAAAAAAAAGGAATGACATCAGCAAGAAACTGAAATTTGACCTGATGTTTTTCCAACCTCAGCCACATAAGGAAGTTACTAGATTGCTCAGCTTTTTTTTTTTTATTCACACCTGCTAAGCCTTAGCATCTGCCAAACTGGTGTGAGACACCAAAAAAATTTATTCCTAAAGCTCCATATGAGAGTAACAGAAGCTGCTGCTCTGCTTTCAATCAGCTGAAATGCTATTATAGCAAACAATTCTCAACTGGTTGTTCTCAAAATTTAACAGCCAGGACTGCAATATTCCTTAGAAAAAAGCCAGAGAAGTATTTTAGAGAAAAATGAAACCTTGTATCCAGCTGCTCACTTGCAATTCCATATGCTTCTTTGAACAGTTCATTTAAATTAACTGCTCTACAAGAGCACAACTAAAAGGTTTTTTAGGGATCACGTCTTTTGTTCACCAGCCAGTCAATTTATCCTCATCAATGTACACACATTTTTGCTGGCAGCCCTGGTAGGCAAAACATTCTAAAGCAGCCCAGACTTGCACACAGCTGGCCACGGAGCAAGGACCACGCTGACAGGTCTGCTGGCCAAGTCAAAACATATACAGCAGCAGTATGCTCTATCCCTGTCTCAGGTGGCACTTATCTGTGTGTCCCTTCTATTCAGCCAGTCACATTGATGAGCCTGTAAGTACTAGGGCATTTAACAGTTGTAGCCCTTCCCCAGACACTCAGAAGGGGTTTTGGTAGCTGGAACAAAATGGGTTTTATAGGAAATGTGAGCTAACAGACAAACTATCACTATTCTGTTTCCCCAAGTAGTCAGGCTGGACATGGCAACTTAGGAAGATACATATACCATTCTCTGAACAAAACTGGTCAGAAGCTACAGTAATATCTGCATATGAAACTATGTTCTTCAGGTTTTATAAACCAAAATGCTCCTCAGCCATAGCACTGTAAATTCTATTGCCTTAAGGTTTGCAGAGAAAGTACTAGAATACAAAGTGATACAAACCACTAAGCAAATAGAGCATGGTTAAAAAACATGCTGAGTACAAATAACACAAAAAACATGACTTCCTCTCCTAAAGCTCAGTAGTTGTGCAGAGCTGACAAAGTAAAAGGAAACAACACTTTGCCATTTTTATTTGAATAAACTGCTAATTATTCTGTTATTTTTATGGAGCTGCTTCTCAGAGCTCTTTTTTTCTAATGCTACTTTCACACTTTGCATTTTAAAAAATCTTTCAACATTTGAAAAACAAAGAGGTAACTGACAAAAATTATTTTAGTATTTTCCTTTTAAATTATTGAAACCTGATTACAAAGTCAAAATGTCTTTTCTTCGCTAAACTGTGCAAGACTAACAACATAAAAACCAAGTAAGTGTAATTAGAATGGTCTAAAATTCAAAATGCTGCACTATAAAGCAGGGTCTTAATCTAGGAATATGCTAATGTTGAGATACAATATTTTATTAAGAACTGAAATACAGATTCACAACAAGCAAAGTAAGTCAAATACCTTTAGCCTCCAATTATCTCCTACTTCTGTTTTGATCCTGTTCAGCCAATTTTCATCAAAGTAAGCTGGATCTCTGAAACACAAAAGATGTAGAGTATTCATTAAAAACAGGTTACAGAAACTGTGAGGATACCTTAGTGATTAAGCCCATCTCAGGCTGAGGTTATTTAAATGACTACCTCTGTATCTGACACATAGCCTGTATATAGTAGTTCAGAATCCTGTTACTACTCACTTTTCTAAGGCCTTGCACCCTGCTGACAACACAGCTTCATTGGTATGCCATGAGTAGCCAATACTTTTGAGGAAGCTGCTGTACTTGGAATGCATTTTGCTAGTTTTTCCCTCTGTAAATTCTTCTTCCAATTTATCAGCTGGTGCTGGAGCAATATTTGCTTGCACTACTTGAAAGTTTTTAAAAAATTACTACTTTTCCACATTTTATGGGTCCCTAATGCTATACACAGCTTACAACTATTCAACTTCTAAATAGGAAACTTGAGACTGGACAATATATACATTGTCTTTATACAGCGAGAAGAGTTAAAAAGTATCACTGAAGTATTTACTACTGAGAACACACTTTATTATTTCAGCTACCAAACACTACCAGTTTTCACAAATCTTTTTGTGGTAACCCTAGACAAATCTTTTTATGAACATCTTTCCTTAAAAGTTTTTCTATCTACTGCACTTTTGACAAGGCAATCAAGACAAAGAATGAAAGAGCACCTACTGCTTGTAGAGTACACTTCTATTTCTATGAACTTCTTCGCTCTCTTTTTTGTTTGCAGTCCAGAAAGCCAGCTGTATCCTGGGCTGCATCAAAACAAGCATGACCAGCAGGTCAAGGGATGTGATTCTGCCCCTCTATTCTGTTCTCATTAGACCTGGAGCACTGCATGCAGCTCTGGGGCCCCCAGCGTAAGAAAGACAGGGATCTGTTGCAGTGAGAGTTGGGGTTGCTTAGCCTGGAGAAGAGAAGGCTCTGGGGACACCTCATACCAGCCTACCAGTACCTAAAACTGGCCTACAGGAAAGCTGGAGAGGGACTTTTTACAAAAGCATGTAGTGATAGAACAAGGGGTAATGGCTTTAAACTGAACAAGGGTAGATTTAGGTTACATGTAAGGAAGAAGTTCTTGACTGTGAGGGTAGTGAGGCTCTGGGAACAGGTTGCCCAGAGAAGCTGTGGATGCCCCATCCCTGTAAGTGTTCATCGCCATGATGGATGGGGCTTTGAGTGGAAGATGTCCCTGCCCATGGCAGGGGGGTTGGAACTAGATGATCCCTAAGGTCCCTTCCAACCCTAACCATTCTATGGTTGTACTCCCTCTCTTCCTTTTTCTCACAAGCACCTTGCCTAAGTTGTTTCTTCAAGACAACTCCCAAGACTCTCTTGCCCCCAAGTTCCAAGTTCACCTAAAAGGCTAACATTTTCTACTGTTCAGTTAAGTCAATTTTTCTTTATATCATACAGAATTTTGAAAATGCTATTATCAGAACTAAGGAGAGGGAATGCACTACAAATAACTGGTTTTAAAGGAGCAGGTCAACATAATACAAGGAAAGGCTCTTATTTCAGTCAACATATAAAGTTAACATAGTCAAGGGAAAAAAAAAACCCACCTTTTTTTGTAGGCATAAGGCTCTCAATAGTCAGTGTGCTAGGCCAAGTTAGAGTTTCATGTTAAGTATCTAATTTCTAGACTTACACTGCTGCATTTGCCACTGAGTACTATTAGATTTACTGCTGTATCCTCTACAGATAGAAGGGTTCTGGACTGAGCTCTTTTTTTAAGGGCAAGATGCCATGAGATCTTTTGGCAAAAGCTCAAGAAAACTATGAGCATGTCTGGAGATTCAAATGACATCTGTATCATACATGCTGCAAACCAGCAATTACATCAGTACTTACTTACATTACAGCACAGACTGTGTAGCCACACTTTGTACCTGATGCCCACTATCTCCTGTACTCCATCTTCCCCATAATGTCTTCACAATGCACCAAGGTCTGCAAGCAGCCCTTGTTACAATACACAGCAATGGAGAGAGATCACAAACAGCAATGTTTCTCTACTGACACATTCCAATCACTACTTTTACACATTCTGTTACAGACTCTGGTGACGATTATGGCATATTTCCTTTCCTCTGACATGGGATCCACAAATATATAGCTGGAAGAACAGCTTTAATTACTAGTTAAGTTGATGACTCCCAATTACTCCCATTCAAAAACAGTGCAGTTCTAGCACAGATGACAGAATCTTGAACTATGAAACAGAAAAAGCAATATCTTATCCAGAGCTTCATCTGGTTTTGAAATAGATGTGTTCAAATAGCTTTCAAATGGCCTCTCTACACTCAGAAGACAGGTAAACTGAAGAACGAAATTGATTTGAATACATACAAGATCTACGGGAAAGGAAGGCAGCTCACATTCAGTTTTTAGAAGAAACAAATGGCTCTCCTTGCAAAAAGTCTTAATTTGTGTAACTTCCACTCAACCAGAACAAAATCATCTGGACAGTAATGAAAAAAAATGACAGTTCAAGCCCCATGAAGCCCCACTTGATTCCATTTGAGGTGTGGAGTTCAAAAAGCACCCTAGTACCTTTCAGATGGGTCTTCCGGGAATTGCCAACAGCCAAGTAAGCCTTGCCTACAACAGACTCACAACTGCAAAGTGTTTATTCAGCTGAGTGAAAAAGCAGGTGTGCCTAATTACCTGTGCTTCACCAGCAAAAAAGACCAACAGGACTTTAAGGACTGTGTGTTACCATTTTAAGGACTGCACTTGGTCACTAACACCTTCAGCTGCTTCAAGGCTGCAGTGCCATGATTATACCAATTCCTGACTTACCATTTTCATTGTAAAAAGCGACTCTAAGAAGCAATATGGATAAGCATAAACAACTGCCCACAAGCAGAATTACATCTGGACTGACTGGATGGCTAATATTGCACACCCAGTTTTCAAAATAAGGGCATCAGCTGAGGGAGAGCCACAAGATTTCACAGTCAGCTCCAACTCATTCCACTCTGGAAGACTGTACTTCAATAGCAACTAAGCAGCTTCTCCCAGCTACTACTGCAATAAAGTAACACATCTGGCCTTCACTGTCTTGATGGAAGTCTTGGGCTACCTACACCTTTATATATGTCAGACATACATAAGGAAGGCCCCTGAGAACTAAATCCAAACTAGGTGTGGCAGTCCTCTCCCACAGATCCCATCTGTTTTTCCTTTTGAAGTGTACAAACCTCACGGAAGTAGCCAACGGTCCAGCAGCTGATAAGCAATCCGCTCTAAACCATCAACACAACAGTGGTCAGAATAGTACCAAAAATTCTCTTTAGAGCACCTCCATGAAGATTACGCAATAATTAGTAGCATACTGCAAAAACACTTGGCCAGGAATACAACAAGCAGAAAAGCAACACGTTGGTTATTAACGCCAAGCAAATCTAGAATGACCATCCTTTCCTCATCTGTGTATCACCTCAGTCATTCCTAGTGTGCCACTGTAATTTCATTTCTGTCCTCAAAAGTCTGATTAAGGTTCAGAATTAATACCAATAGCAGTGCTTTCTCTATATATCAAACTAATGGAAATCAAACCTGAAATAAATTTTTTTCCATCAGAATTTCTACAAATACTTTTTAAATGGGACCCCAAACTTTAGGTTATTCACAGTCCTTGCTGCAAACAAGTTCCCCTCTGCTGAATCTTTGGGAATCGTGACTCAATCATATTCAGAGTTCTTTAACTCCCTCTGTCCATGTCATTAAGAAAGATGCTGTCATTTCTTACAGTGTTTGAAAAAGCATCACCTAAGCAAATACGAAAATGTGTGGTTAAGAACTGAGCAGCTGCGATTACAAAACCCACTAGCTCATTTTGAAGAGGTACTGCACTAAATAAGGGCAGCAGAAAACTGACTGGAGCATCATCATTACCATGAGATGACTTGTTTAAAGAAGCATTTTGAATTCAGTAAGTTCCTGAGCCTAGATCCAAACTTGGGACAATCTCTTGCACTAGGTAACTTTCCCCATTTATAAAGGTATTTGTATATCAGTTGATTGTTGCCTAGTATCTGAATAATACTGCAGATAACTGGGACTTTTCTTCAGAGCACAAGATACTTATGCTGTATCACTTCATGTGATGTTGTTTTCAGCAGTGCTCATTTATACCATCTCCATCTTATTTTGTATGCAAATTTTCCTTTATTTAAGCGATCATCTCTCCACATCATCGATGCCAAGAGACAGAAATATTCTTCTGAAGAGCATGTAGTATAACTCATGATTATTACTCATTTTAACAGTGGTACAGTAAGCTGCTTTAAGAAATGTCTGTTTACAAAATCTCCCTCCCCCAGCAACACACAAAAGCATGGCTTTTATGTTCTGCATATGTCAAAACATACACAGCATGCTGCAATGTATAATATAACAAATGAATAACTCATTAAGTGGGGCACAATGCACAGATGACAAATTAAAGTATGTATCATCTCTTACATTTACCAAGGCTAGTATGACAGACAAAGAAAGAATTAAAACAGGAGGGACACCAGGTACTAAACAGCCTCCAGAGTAGGATAAAAGGAAAATTTAAAACAGGGAATTATGCTGTTCTAGAGATAACAACGGACAGTGAAAACATGAGTAACACCAGTGAAGGCTACAAAAAAAACACAAAAAGAGAATGCCATTCAAAAGCAAGCTACTGCACTTATATCTGCTCTAAATAGTATAAGGTACATGATTTTAGGCAGTCTACTCATAAATAGTTCAAACATTTTCTTTTGCTTCCAATCTTTACTCCTGGAGTAAAGCACTCAGTGAAATAATCAACCTTGATTGTGTACAGGCATCTTATCTTACTGTATTTCATACCAGTTCTAGTCAGAAGAACCAGCAACCTTCACATCTGAACACACAATGAACAATCTTACAGAATAATACAAAAACCCATAAGCTAAAGCATAGGCTGAATTTCTTCTTCTGAGGTAATATAGTTAGCACCGGAGAACTCTGTTCAATGGTACTTTAACCTGAAATTCCAAGATAAAGGTTTTATGATAAAAAGAAAGAAAGTGTCATTCAGGGATTTACAGACACGTGTTTATTAACTACTGAATCTGTAAGCAAAATGCCCATGCTTAGTTACATAGCACATATTTCTGCCATTTTATATCATACACCACATCAGTGAAAAGCTTTTGAAGGTGTCAGAGGTGTCAGTAATTCTCGCTGTACCCTTTTCTTCTCACAGCCTCTTCAAGCAGTTTTATTACAGAAAATTCTGCTACATGAGTTATTACTTCTGATTAATGGCCCTTACTTACAAATGGGCTGCTACCTTGAGTGCAAAAAATATTGAGAACGTATGAAAAATTGAGAACAACGGAAGGAGCTGCTGGCCCTTTCTGAACACTTGACACAAAGCACAGCTGTTTATTATCAGCTGATGAATAAGGATTATTCTTCCTTTTTTTTTACTGACAACAAATCCTACAGATCTGTTATAGAAGTTTTCTGTATATCTAAAGCAACTAATTCCCTGAACTAGGGATCTTTGAAACTGTTCCTCATCATAAACTACTGTCTTAATTTCATCTCGTTTCCATTATCTCCTGCCCTCATAAGTATCAATGGACTCTTACAAAGGTGGTGGTTAAAAAATAGAAAGAATAGAGAGTTCAGACTTTTAAAGTTTCCAAGAAGAAATGCTATCCTTACTCTCCTATGAAAATACATCCAGATCAACAGATCACTCCAACATCTTTCATTTTTCACCAGTGCTCCACCTCACTTAATATGAGTTCTTTACTTCTTGCACTTTCTTCATAGCAAGCTCTTTTTTTTAATTCTCACTGGATATATTAATCTGCTCTTTCAGCTGCTTTTTAAACATTAATAAACTATAGTAAAAGTCCTGATGCACCCAAAAGTCATCAGAATTCTCCCCTCACACTTTTATGTAATTAACTTATTAGTACCATTAGCCTCAAAGCTCACCACTCACTGACCGATGATGCCCAGTTAGTTCCTAAGCATTGCTCCTCCCCAGGCCAACTCCCTGCAGTTTATATACTGGGCATGACATCCCATGGTATGGAGTATCCCTCTGGCCACTTTGGGTCAGCTGTCCCAGCTGTGTCCGCCCCCAACTTTCTTGTGCCCCTCCAGCCTTCTCACTGGCTGGGCATGAGAAGCTGAAAATCCTTCACTTAGTATAGACACTGCTTAGCAACAACTGAAAACATCCGTGTGTTATCAACTTTCTTCTCATACTAAACCCAAGACACAGCACTGTACCAGCTAGTAGGAAGACAACTCTATCCCAGCCAAAACTAGAACAGAAGGGTAGACTGGAAAAGCATGCTCTAAACTTGTTTCATATTGTTGAACATTCCACGATTCCTAACTAAGTATTCTTCCTGGGGTGTGTTTGAAGGAGCAAAAGGAGGATTTCACAGCTAGTGTCAAATTTGGTTTTGTTTTCAAGAAAGAATACTTAAAATGGCCTTGTCAACATGCTCCTGATCAGTTTTCTAGTCATCTATAAAAATGTTGATCCCTGTATTTGGCCTATGTTCCCACCTCTACCGTCCAGGGAAACAGACGTTTGGCCATTCTGCAACCCTTGGTATCTACTTCAAAAAATCAACTGGAGCCACCTTCTGTTACTACAAAAGAAAGAATCAGTAATACTTTCCCTCAAAAATTGTTCATATGTTACCACTCCTGTTTTACAATCCAAGATCAGCTTGCTGCTGCACTTCAGAGTTTCTTAACAGGAATGCAGTCAAGATTTAGCAATATTTTTGCTAAACCTCTGCATAAGAATCAATGTATTCATTGTACAAGTATGCAAAATGGTAAATCTGAAGCACAACAATCAGAAAGTAAGACAACCAAGCACCATTTTTATCAGGTTCAAATTATTACCTAAGGCATAGAAAAAGAACTTTAAATTGTTTAGCTGATCTTTACATATAAACTGGGGAAACTAAAGAATTCCTGCATTAGTGTCAGCATGGCACTTGCTACAGAAAATACTTCAAAATCACGCTACAGAAATGTAGCATTTGTGTTGTACGTCTCTTTTTAAAACACCAGTTCATCAACTCAAAACAGTATCTCAGAACAGTTTTCCTTTCTTAATACCGAGGCAGGGGAAAAAAGCAGTATTTCAAGTCATGGTAGTACCAGGCTAAAACAGTAAGGCTATTGAAGGGCCTTTAACACTAAAGTCTCATTTTGGTTTGTATCAAGGTATATTATGTCTTAGATCCAAATTCTGATTAGTCTTTGAATAAGTGAATCAAGAATACATACAGTTATCAACTGCTGGCCCATCATTAAGTGGAAACTGTACCCTACGGAAGAACTAGGTAAGTTCAACCCAGATAAATGCCCATATTAAATACGTCACTATTACATTTTTTCTAAGTGCTCTGAAAACAGTCACAGATGATTATGCTGAAATTCTGACTTACTATAAAGTTTACTGAATACACCATTTATATGGTCACCACCTTTTTATACTCCAGCAGGTAAAAAAAGGACAGTATCTCTCCAATCCTAAAAAAAAAAAAGGAATAGTATCCGATTTATGTTTTATTTACCTTCAGACTTGTAAACTTGATGTTCAGACTTCAGAAATCTTGCTCTTACAAGTGAGCTGATTGAAATGCTGGGTTGGAAAATCCATTTCTAGTGGGGGTGTGTGTGTTGTGTCGTCTTTTGTGTACCAGCAAAATACACTGAAGCAGTAGAAAGACTGCTTCAATTACTCTGAAGCAAGACGACTCCTGACATTACTTGAAATGAGTTTTGTTTGATGCAAAAATACGTAAAGATTGGATAATTCTTTTAAGTGATGCCTCATCTTCCTCACAGAAGGAGAAATTAACAGCAGAAAGAAATTTTGCAGCATTTACATCTTCTTTGAAGTTTCAACTTCAAGGAAAGAGACTGGTCTCTACTTCAAGCCTTTAAGATTCTATGCTCCAGATCTTACCTCTTCACATGCTAAAAAGTGTTCGCTTGAAATATTTAACTACATTGAGACTTCCTCCTTCCCCCTTTTTTCTTCCTGTGAACTGGTAGCTCCTTCTTTCACTAGGAGGAAGGCTCCTGCTCCACCTGAGGATTTGCAACTACAGAACAGATGCAGTGCCCTCACAGCAGTTAAGGGGCTAGGAGGTCTGTCAGACAAATCATTTGTGTTCAGTAAACCTCAGCCATGCAGCAGCACAAGAGGGAAGTGGCAAGCATTAGCAAGTGATGGAGGACCCTCATCTTGTGACTGACTCATCATCCAAGAAGGGTTGCTGCTTACTAGAGGTTTGAATTCATGGCACTGTTCACAGACTGCCAAACTTGTCCAGCCCTCAGACTGTAACTCCTTTTGCTCTTCCACCTGGGCACTGGCTCTACAGCTAGTAAGACCCGGAAAGTATCGAGTAGGATTGTGTGGCGCTGGAAGATATGGTCAAGGCCCAAGTAGTGTTCTCAGTCACACCACTTAGCAGGAAAGGCTTGAGGAGCAGACAGATCCTGCAGGTCAACAACCAGCTGTGAACTGGTGTTGGTAGCAGGGTTTTGGTTTCTATGACCATAGAACCCTCTTTAAGAATCAAGGACTGCTTGGAAGAGACAGGATCCACCTGACTATGGTGGGCAGAATCATCTTTGTCAACAGGCTGGCCACCCTGGTAAGAACAGTTTACAAGGAACAATAGTGGAGGGAAAACACAATTAAAGATAAAGTGACAAAGTAGTGGACGCTGTTGGCAAGCAAAGAGCGTGGGACGATGGGAACAAGAGATACCTCACAGACAACAAAACAGCGCTGAAGTGGGGTCACCCCAAGCATATGCACATAAATAAGGAAAGGTCTACAGAAAAACACTACAGGGAAAGCTCTCATTCTCAGGAATCAGCAAGACTGGACGCACATGTGAAGTGCCTCTGCCTTAATGCATGCAGCATGGAGAACAAACAGGAGGAAACACAGCTCTCTCTGCAGTTACAAGGCCACAGTCTCATTGGGATCATGAAGATGTGGTAGGATGACTCACATGACAAGGTCGCTGACATGAATGAATACAGGCTCTTTAGGAAAAATAAGCTGGGAAAGCAGTGGCAGGGTGTACTGGGTTTGTCTGGTGCGGTTTTGGTAGCGGCAGAGGGGCTGCAGGGGTGGCTCCTGTGAGAAGCTGCCAGAAGCCTCCCCAGCTCCAAGTCGGCCCTGCCTCTGGCCACAGCCAAGCCCATCCATGACTGTGGCAGCGCCTCTGGGATAATACATTTAAGAAGGGGAAAACATGCAGCAGAGAGGAGATGTGAGAGAAACACCTATGCAGATACCGGGGTCAGTGAAGGAGGGGGAGGAGGTGCGCTGAAGGAGGCAATTCCCCTGCAGCCCATGGAGGTTAATGGTGGAATAGATGCCCACCTGCAGCCCGGGGAGGACCACACACTGGAGCAGATGGATGCCCCAAAAGATGGCTGTGACGCCGTGCAGAAGCCTGCGCTGGAGCAGTCAGTGCGTGAAGGACTGGAGGCTGCGAAAAGAACGCAAACTGGAGTAGTTCGTGAAGAACTGCAGCCTGTGGGAAGGCCCCATGTGGGGAGAAGTTCGTGGAGAACTGTCTCCCATGGGAGGGACCCCACACTGCAGCCGGGGAAGAGTGAGGAGTCCTCCCCCTGAGGAGGAAGGAGCAGCAGAGATAACATGTGATGAACTGACCACAACTCCCATTCCCCATCCCCCCGCGCTGCTGGCAGGGAGGACGTGGAGACAACCAAGAGTGGAGTTGAGCCTGGGACGGAGGGAGGGGTGGGGGGACGGTGCTTTAAGATTTGGTGTTCGT
>JAVKLA010000074.1:30260263-30271887 GCA_034782735.1 Sagittarius serpentarius | reverse complement strand
CCTCAGTTCAAGAAAGACATGGACCTGCTGGAGCGAGTCCCAGAGGGCCACAAAAATGATCAGAGGGATGGAACACCTCTCCTACAAAGAAAGGTTGAGAAAGTTGGGGTTGTTCAGCCTGGAGAAGAGAAGGCTCTGGGGAGACCTTATTGTGGCCTTTCAGTACTTAAAGGGGCCGATAAGAAAGATGGGGACAGACTTTTTAACCTGTTGCAATAGGACAAGGGGTAACGGCTTTAATCTAAAAGAGGGGAGATTCAGACTAGACATAAGAAGAAATTTTTATGATGAGGGTGGTAAAACACAGGAACAGGTTGCCCAGAGAGGTAGTAGATGCCTCATTCCTGGAAACACTCAAGGTCAGGTTGGACAGGGCTTGAAGCAACCTGATCTAGTTGAAGATGTCCCTGCTTATCGCAGGGGGGTTGGACTAGATGACATTTAAAGGTCCTTTCAACCCAAACTTCTATGATTCTATCAGACAAGAGTCTGGGGAAAAAAGGGAAAAACACACCAACCACTTGGCTCAATCACTAGCCCCAGCAGGCCTTCACACGTTCCATCAACTATGGAGAAGTAACGGGAGAAAAGGATTCTTTGATTTTATTAACTATTAATCCAGACCTCTGATTCACACAGCCATGAACATGAGCTGTCTGTTTTTATACAAGCCATAAAATAACGAGTAGCAGGTGACTGTTTCAATGCAAAGGAAGCTATCACTGGGGACTAAATGGCTGCAGGAAGCCAGAACCTTAGAAAATCTGAGTTACAGTTCCAGATTACGTATATGACTAGTGAGTATTTGTTAGCTACTAGGGATAGAAGGCAGAAAAGTATTTCATGAAGAATACTCATGATACGAAGGCCAGACAACTGGACAAACATTCAGTTCTCAAAGACAGAACAGGATAAAACTTGTGATAGGGAATCTAGCAACCCATGAAGCTGGAACAAAAAAAAAAAACCAACCAGCCAACAAAACCTAAAAATGCCCTAACCCCCTTTCCTCCCAAAGACAAAAAAAACCTCTCCAGTACCTTACCCTTGTCAACACTAAGAGTTAATGAAAGACCTGCTCTCTGCACAGTGATTATATACTTATATACATAGCTTGTTTTTTATTGCTGGTGCAGTTGCATAATCCACCTTTTATGTATTCTTTTCTAATAACACCAGAAATCTTTATTAGAGGTTCTTAGCAGATAAAAACACTGTGTGACTGGTTACCTTATGCACAAACACAGCAAAAGGTAACACCCAGTTTCCAATTAGTTATTTATCAGAACAAAGTACTCCCCAACTTATAAATGATCCTTTAGAATTATTTACCCATTATTTCCCTACATTTTTGGAAACGACTATGCAAGCTTACAAGTAGCTGCCATGTAAAGCCTAGAACAATACTGTATCACCACAGAAGAAACGGATCACACAGCTAAGACAGGGAGAAGTGGCTAAAGGGAGTAAAACCAAGAAAAGAACCAGCCTCACTGGGTTGGATGCGAATCACTACTCAAGCCATTAGCAAGAACACTTTAAAGAGCAAACTGGCAGAGAAGATTAGGAGGGTTGGATACTTCCGTCCTCACACATTCACCCAGTGTTACCTATAAGGTCAGCAAGAATCCCATTAAAACAAATTTCACTCAGCTTCAATGCCTGAAGGAAACCAGATCATTAATTTTTTTCAGGATGGTAAGCTAAAGATATGATACAGAAAGTTTTCTTCCTCAGATACCAAATTCTTCTATTGAGCCAGACCTGTCACAATGAGAACTGGATTCCTATCCTATAACCAGATCCTGTGCTTCTGGACAACTCTGAGGCTTCTTCACCCACTTTTCTCCTCCCAGTTGGTAGCACTGCTATCTTCTGCTTGTATAGTCATGCCGTAAGCTACTTTCTCATGCTTTCCAAGACAGCAGCAGACTGCATGAAACAAAGGGGATCCAGGCTTTCCAACAAGCAACAGTTTTATTCCATGATTTGAACTTCCAGATGTTTTCACTGATTTTTAAGTTGTCATACTTTCCTTATTAAAATCTCAAGAGTTACTTTGCTATCCAGCCATAATATTAAGCACTCAATTAGCCAAACAACGAAATGGCAAGATCTTTACATTACTGTTCAGGGTGGGGATTCTTTCAGGGAGAAAGAGTTGAATGTTATTTTTATTAATTCCCTTCTCATTTTATATATACTGTGTTCAACCCCAAATACCTGAACAGGTCAAAGCCATGAAAGGTCTCAATCAAAATATATCATTCATAGTTTAAGTTTTCCAAAGATTAAATATTTCCTTTGCAGAAACACAGTGCAGAAAGTAGAAGAGATACCTTTACTAAAGCTTACTTACCAAAGTACTGTAAAATGAGAGCCACGACAGCATAAACCAGTTATTACTGCACTATCTTGGCACAGCCATTAAACTGCTGTTAACTGAAGTATTCAAGTATGACACATTATTAAGATACAATGAACAGTCTCAAGTCTGAATGACGTTTGGTTTAACAGTTTCAGAAACATCCATGAGAAGACAAGCTAATCTACCAGCTCCTGGGGAGAAAATGAATGTATTCTTGTTTTCAGTTGAAAGCCAGATGAGCTAGCTGATGAAAGAGAATACTACACAGCATTTGCAACGAAGATAAAACAAAAATATGATACATGATGTGTGGCCTAACACAGCACCACAAACCAGCAGTTCTTTCCAAGCTTTCATCTACTTAATCATGTTTTATTTAAAATAATAGTTACCATTGATGCTTTCTCTTCTTTTCTCAAAATACAAGCAATTAGTAAGTGCAAAACTACCAAAGATTACCTCAATACACCCACATTTATAGGATACACACATTCACACTCCACCAAGCACCGATGAACTTTAGAAATCCAAAACAGTGCCTTTTAAGACTAGAAACATCTTCTCATGGAAGAAAACACAAACGGCAGGGTGTACAGGAAATAACCACTGGCTTCCTCTGCTCATCAGAACGCAAAAATTTCTATCTACACTACCCAGAGCTGACAAAATAACATCAAGTGATGTCACATTAAACATAGGAGCGTAGGATATCTTCTGTATTCAGCACTCTTTTGACTCACAGAAGCCTAGATTATAATGCAACCCATGGAACCAGGATGCATGAAGTTTCACCAAAGGAATGGAACTGTTCTCTAAAAGTAGGTGTTAAATACAAATAGCAGAACAGTGTTCAATGAACAAAAGAGCAAAATTTTTTTTTATCCTGAATGAAGACTGCTAGGCTATTAGAAACCTGAAGAGCACCAAGCAAATGTGCCCAAATTGATCCATACTAAGATAAAGGACAGGCAGCAAGGCATGGCTTCTATTTGATGGCAGAAAGCAAAGTCCACTAACTTCTTGGCTAGCAGTTAGCCAGGAAAACTTTGCATACTAGTAGTCGAAATTCATACATATTTCTAATATTACTTAAACAAAAAAAGTGAACATAGATGACAGCTTTCCCCTTGCAAAATACAGAAAAAGAACAATAACTATTTAAAGCCCACAACTCCACCCTCTTGCAGCTGTAATTTAGATGAGAAGTACTGTCTCTATTGACAGGTGGAATAAAGAACTCTCCCCCAAAGGCACAGAAGATGAATCCAAGAGCAGTAAGTTCTACTGAAATAACATCTGCACAAACTTTCTGATCAGCGGGGAACACAGTCTTTCACAGGATCACAAGAGTAAGAAAGACTTAGCAGCTAAAAGATAGGATTCCAAGAGAGTTGGCAGTAAGTTTTCATCAGGCTAAGAAATTTCAGACTTAGCAGATTCTAGAACTGGTAACACAGATGTATAGCACACCACTAAATTTAGCATATCTTGCAGTTCAAGTCTTCTCCATTTCCAGAATTTATATTTCAGCAGACATTTTCCTGAACTTGATGGAGACTGTGTAGGTATGCAGAACAAGATTTTTCAGAGGCTGACCAAATTTCATGATTCCTTAAGAAAGGCAAGAGCCACCATGGAACAGGCTGCCTTCTTTTGGCATTGTCCATAAAATAAAATCGGCTAAACCACGACAGAATGATCAAGTCCTGCTGGTTTTTTTTCTAACCAGCAAAGGGGCAGTAGAATTGATAGAACAACCATAATATCTGTTGCAGTTAAACACAAACTTATTTCTACTTATTCCTATCCTGAAGTAAAACTATGGATACCTTGCTGCCATGGCAAACAAGTTCACTCAAAGGTTTATCTTATGCAATCAAGGAATGTAGGAAGGGCTATAACCCATTTAATACTTTGCAGCTCTGCAATGAGTAAAATACAGATGCCAATTTCCCATATCTAATGCCTCCAAAACATACATCACGTGGGGTGTGAATACCCATTCGTTTAGCTTAAGTATCTCAACTCAGACAGCCTTGCAGATTTAGCTCCAAAGTCAACAGGACTTCCACAGAGGACACAAAGCGCTACACTTCCAGTGTAGTGTACACTTGCAAAGAAGCTTGCAGGTACAGGGCATGGAAGACTCTACAAATTCTAGGGCTGAAGCACATTATCATCAGATTTACAATCCATCTTTTTGTGCAATACTTGCTCCACTACATGCACCACTCCAAAAACATTTCCTGTGCACCCTCTTTAAAAAGCTGCCATCCCTTTGTGGCCCCAGCTAGTCCACTGAAACACAACTCCAGCTCTGTATTCATTCAGAAGCTTTTGCCTGCCACATGCAGGAGTGGAGTGCTGGCTGGACTCCCTCTGCCTTTAACCTTAGAGAGCTTTTGCCTCCACCAAAGCCTTCCTCCTCCTCTCCATGCTGTCCCTTGTTCATATTCCCAAATAAGAAGTACTAAGTAACTTGCAGGAATGACTAAGTCACATACGGCAAAGTAAGGCAGCCAGGAAAACAGCACAAGCATACTCTGCAGGGAAGGAAACCACTACCAGTAGGCTGGGGAAGGAGTTAATCCCTTTCCCTTTCCTGTGTGGCAGGACCTGCCAGGCTATTGGCAACAAAAGCCACAAGGACGCTACCACCCTCTACCCCTCACTTCCAGCCACACATTCCTGCCCTAACCTTGTGCTAGTGTTAGTTGCTGTGTGGCCAATAACCTCATTGGTTGTTTTTTAATTAATGACTAGGACTTGCAAATTAAATTGATTAAGCAACCCTGGACTTAGGCTCTGAAGCTGCAGGCAAACCAAAGTTAGTTAAGTCTTTCTAAACTATCACAATACTCAGAAGTACTCAGCTCAGCGAAGAAAGCAGATAGCAGCAAGTGCAATTGAGTCTTGGGCCCCTTTTCTTCTCCTCCCTCTGCTCCACAACTTGAAAGTCTGCAATTGCTCTATTCAAGTCAAACACACTGCAGCAAAGACTTTTGATGGCCCATGAAGAACAGAATGGCAGAATATTATATTCCAGTTCAAAAGCCTCAAAATGGTCTCACAATAAGAAAGACAAAGATAATTCCGCAAAATTCACAATTCTACTTCATCTCTTTGAAGCAACTGTTTAAGTATTTCAAAAAAAAGATAGAAACGGGTTTCTCTCCTCACCTCCCACCTTGAGATTAACAAGCTAACAGAAAAGTTGATTTCCTTTGTACTGTTCAAGGTTCACAGTTCCCAGCAGCAAAATCTGTTTCTTCCCCAACATCTCGCAATTCCCTCTCCCAAAAAATGAGGGGGCAGAACTCAGAGATGAAATTGAGCACATACTGAATCACATCTAAATGTGGTTTTTTTTCTTCAGAGAAATAGCAATTGTTACAAATGTACCACTGCTATAGAGCAGCTCTTCAGAAAGGATTAAATTGAAAAAAGGCAGAATTTGGGACAAGGCTCCATAGAACAAAAATCTTACACTGTCAAAATGCATACATGAAGAATGCCTGCACCACCAAACTCTGTGTTCAGCCTTCCTTCCTGTTGCTGACTTAAAAGGCCGTAGGGGGGCAGGGAGGAAGTAATACATACAAACTGTGCCTTATTACCTTTAATTATCATATTCATACATTATCAGCCTGTTATCACTTGCTCTACAATACAGTTTCTGCCTCTGCTCGACCTCTCAGCAATAGGTCAAAAAATCCCTATAACCTAATGGTGCTAGACAACCCAGCTCCTTTAAACATAGTGAATGATACACTCAGAATGTCACTCTCATAGAAAACTACTCCTAAAAATTGTTTACCATCTTAGTCATCAAAAATAAAACAAAGTTGCTCAGCCTGCTGGTCTGTCACAGCAGATACAGGGGCTGTGATCTGCTGGATACCTTGACCCATGCTCCACGACTGCTGGCAAGCTCAGAGCTTTTTCCCCCCTCTGTCTGAGCAGCAACACACTCAAACAGAACTATCTTCTTGACCTGCTGTCATCACTAGCCCAATCAACCACTCCTGAAATTCGGTATTTTCTTCAAGAGGTAAGAGAGGCTGATGCAATGATATCATCAGAAGAAAATGAAACCCTACAACTTTGTGGTCAATGATCAAGGACTGAAAGAAGAAAGAGTTTAAACAGGCTTAGCTAGTCTCCCGCAATCTTGGAATCTACAAGAAACCAGAGGAGTACTTAAAACCTGTTGTGGTTTAAGCCCAGCCAGTAACAAAGCACCAGGCAGCCACTTGCTCACTCCTCCCCCAGCCCCTCAGCTCTGGTGGGATGAGGAGAAGAAAATATAAAGAAATGCTCATGGGTGGAGACAAGGACAGGGAGAGATCACTCACCAGTTACGGTCATGGGCAAGAGAGACTCAACTTGGGGGAAAAAAAAAAAATTAAATTAATTTACTACCAACCAAATCAAAACAAAGATAATGATAAGTAAAACCAAATCTTAAACACCTTCCCCCACCTTCCTGCCTTAACTCCACTCTGGGTTTTCTCTACCTCCTCCCCAATCTCTCCGCTGCTCCAGTGACACAAGGAGACAGGGAATGGCGGTTGCAGTCAGTTCCTCCTCACTCTTCTCCTGCTGCAGCGTGGGGTCCTTCCGACGGGCCGCAGTTCATCACCCAACTGCTCCAGCGTGTGTCCTTTCCACAGCCTCCAGTCCTTCAGGCACCGACGGCTCCAGCATGGGCTTCCCCACGGAGTCACGGCCATCTTCAGGGGCATCTACCTGATCCAGCGTGGGGTCCTCCCTGGGCTGCAGGTGGGCATCTGCGCCACCATTCATCTCCATGGGGGGATGGCCTGCCATCTCACCAGGGACCGCAGGGGCATCCCCTCCTCCAGCACACCTCCTCCCCCTCCTTCTTCACTGACCTCGGTATCTGCATAGGTGTTTCTCCCACATCCCACTCCCCTCTCCGCTGCAGGTTTCCCTTCTTTAATATATTATCGGAGAGGCACTGCCATCGTCATGGACAGGCTCAGCCTTGGCCAGAGGCAGGGCCGAATTGGAGCTGGGGAAGCTTCTGGCAGCTTCTCACAGGAGCCACCCCTGCAGCCCCACCCCCCACACCCCTCCCACCAAAACCCCACCATTCAAACCCAAACCAAAACCGTAGATGCACAAGGATCAAGAACAGCATAGTCTAAAAGGGAGGTAATTGATCAGTGGGAGAAAACACAGCTTTCCTAGCAAGTTCCAGCAGATTTGATCCTCTTGAAAAGGGTGCCTACACAGCAGCCTTCCTGAGGAATCCAGATCTGTTTCAGCACTTGCTCACATGGTCTCTATATTTCAAATTACCATAGGTAAATCCTTCCAGTTGGGGATAGGCCACCACACAGAAGACAGAGATACAGCATACTGAGAAGATTTTTCAGCCAAAAAGGAGAAAGGTCAAAGGACTGATACCACATAAATGGCCAGAGTGCTTTTAACATGGAGAGTGCCTAAACACAGGCCTTGTACAGCATTTACAAAATTCTCCCTTATCATAAAAGTTTTAACATGTCTACCACAGAAACTGTATTTGGCGCTAAGGGCTGGAAGAGAAAGAAACAGGCAAGATGCACCTTGGTGGAGGCAGTGCATGGCAAAATAAAGAGATATTTATCATAATGAAGGAAAGGAAGTTCATGACATCTCCGCAGCAATCTGCTACTTATAACCAGACAGCAATGACCTCTCTGAGGAATAATGCCGTTTACATACCCATGCTAAGCAGTCTTTTCAGTATCACATCTTAGTTCTACGTTAAAAAAGAAACTCCTCAGATTACATAGCAAAAGCCTGTAGCCATCACACTGATTTCAGATATAGATGTATTAAAGTGTAACTGGCACATGCACGTTTGACAGTTCTCCATGTTTTAAGAAATGACTCAGTGATGTATCCGAGTTAAAAGCACTCCTGACACTACACACAAAGCAAAAAAAGAAATCCCTGTGTTCATATGTGAAGCAGCCATAATTTTTAAACAGATGTTGAGAAGGTGTATTAAATCGGCTGAAACAATTTTAGTATCATCACAGGTTTACCTCACAGCCACATTTTTCTAAACTGCTTTGGTGGCAGTGCAGCTTGGCTAACTAACCACAGTGCCTAGAATAGTCTCAGAAGAGGCTTCTGGGAGATTTTTGGTAGAGTAATAGTTCTGCAATTATGGTAGGCTGTAAACACTGCTAAAGTATAAATATCAGCTTTGAGATGTCAGTAGTTGGGCTCCAGTCCTTTGCTGTTTTGCTCGAGCTGCCACTGCCCTGGCTGCCTCAAAATAACATCATGGTCATCTGCTAAAGTGGTAGGAAGCAAAAGCTCACACAGCTGTTTAAAATCCTGAACAAAAATGACAATGTTATTGAAGAGGTAAAAAACCTGAGAACTACACCGCAAGCTTGAGCGTATCACTAAAAATGGGGGTGTTGGTGAAATATTAAAGAATAAACCAAAACATATTCACAGGTAAGCAGTTTGCTCCAACTTAAAGATATCAGAATAGGAATCGCAGGCATGCAAGGTAAAAGGCTTGAGGGATATTCGCATTCATTAAAATCACCAGTAGGCAGAGGGAGGAGCAGTTTCATCTCAACCCACATCCATCTGAACAAGCATTCAGCTTCGGCTGAACAGGTTCTCAGACTTGTGGAAAGCCTTATCTACTCTACTTAGAACACAGACAAACCAGTTCAAGTACTTCTATATGAATGTGAAGCAAGCAATCTGAGAGGTTAAACCAGTTCTTAAGAACAGCAAGATTCTCTGGCATAATGGAAAAGACTGGCCATCCCAGGTATGCATAAACTGCAATTAAGACAACTCTATTCTCCCTTCTAAATGAATGGTTTCCCAAGAATCATTATGGGACTTGAATGAAAGCAAGGCAAAAAAAGCATCTTGTTTACACAGCCAGTTTCACTGCAGACTAAAAAACTTTACTGCCTCTTTTGCAAGTTTCATGTATCCTGGAATGAACTGAAGCCACCTTTCTTCATTTTTTTTACTGAATCTGTTTCAAAGCCACATTCACACAAAAATACTGAAATTATAAACATAACCTGTAACTCTCCACATGCATCTATGAAGTGTGTTGACCAATTCTAACACTGTTTAAGAAGGATTTACTAATATTTCTGCTAACCCAGAAAAAATACAGCTAGTTTCTTGATTAGCTCAATATCTGAGGGGGTGCCAAGGTTAGAAATGTAAGGGGATCTGCATGAACCATTACTACAGACAGGACAAGACTCCACTGGATAGGTACAGTTTCAGGACCAAAGGTTATACATACTAACTACTGCTCAAACATGACCATATGACTGAGTAATAATTCCTACAGATGGTCAATGCTGCAAGACTTTTTCTGTTGCTGCAATTTCTGTCTCTAATCTTTCCACTTTTATGTGTGCTTCTCCAGGACAGCTTTTTGCGCCAAGGTAATTTTTTTCAGTGGTTTAGCTTTTCTAAGAAAGTGCAAGTTATTTTCAAGAGTAACAGTAAAGTTTGCTGCTCAACACATCAATTGCCTCAACTACCATCCTCAAATGTGGCAAGGAAAAAACAAACCAACAGAAAAATCACTAGTTCTTTGCACTAATTTTTCGTTTAAGGCAAGAAAATCAGTAGAGGTTTTCACTAACACTGAACGGACTTTATATAGACACATTCGTCCTCTTTATGTCCACAACAAAGCAGCAGTGACTCTTATTTTCTGTCAAGACTAAGCCAGCTTCCACTGCGTTTGAACATGTGCCGAAGTTGATAAAGCAATCCTTTCGAACACATATAAACCACTGGTTTGTACTCTGTTTGGCTGTACAAAGAATTCTTCTGGGTAACAGGGAAGTAGCCGCTGCCTTCTGACTCTGCATTTTGTGATTTCCCTCGCTAGCTAGCAAATACCTTAACCTTGTGAAGTTTTAAAAACAACTTCATTGAAATATTAACACCTCAAAGTCAAATTTGAACAGCATACTTAAGTAACAGAATATTGTAAAGTTTTTAGTTCTGAAGTCTTTTCAGACTTGACACTGACTTCTGCACACATGCTATACTTCAACAAACTATTCTCAGGTCATTAACAATTTTGTCCAACCTGCAACTGGATAATGGGTAGGATCAACAGTTCAAGTCACTCGTAACAGGCTAATACCATAGAAGAGAAAATTCAATCTTTTTCATTCTGCAGTTTTGAGTACAAGTAGTCTGAGGCACAAAGGAAAGAGCTAGTCTGTTGGTTACTTGGAAATCTGGGGAGTTAGGAACACATTGGGACTGCGACCACTTGCCATGTAAGCTTTCAAGCTTATGGTTCTCCCGTTGGCACAACTGCTTTACTGCCAGAGAGCGCAAGAGGAGCCTATCTAGAACAGCTAAAATGAAAACACACGGAAACTAGGCACACATATCAACAAATCTTCCTCTATCACCCCCCAGTAAACGTTCCTCTTTCTCCTAGCCTCTAACTCAGCCTTTCTTTGCCAGGATTCACACACACCAGCTTCTTCGTGAATTCTACCAGTAAGAGGACTTTCATTCCCAAGGCCTGAAAAAGAAAGCATGGGAAGCCAAAAGCAGCACAAGTGGCCAACTGCAGCAAAGATGCAAAGACTGGCAGGAATGTGAAGGAAGGAGAAACTGGGTTACTTATTCCAGATGTGTATGAAGCACCAGTGCACTCTTCCCCAAAACCTCCACCTTCTGTACTTTCCCAGCCTGTAATTTCTGTATTTTCTGTAATTTCCCAGCTCACCTCTAACAATCACTGAACTTCCCTTGCTCATCCCCTTTTGACTTTCACAGAGAAACCTAACCTGTCATTCCCCAGTAACTTAATCATCATCACAGCTTTAGCCAGCTCTGGCCTTGCACAGACTAAACATTTAAAAGGGAAAAATCTGTTTCTCTTCAACAATCAGCTGTACTCCAGAGTTTCATATAGTGGGTATTTCCTTGGCAATTTTGCTTACGGAGGAGAAAAACAAACAAACAGCCCCAAAACGAAATCCAGTGGTTCCAGACAGCTAACCAATAAATCAGCTGCTACGGAAAAACAAGTTTCATGGCTATGTTACAGTCACTGCTCAAATTACAGAGTAGCTGCAAACCCAGGTTCAATGTCCACTACATTTTGGCTGTTCTGTGAATGACAGCACAACCTGAGGATGTTTATGGACCACGCTCCGAACATTAAAAGACAAAGAGGTAATTCTTGGGTTGATCCTGTATTGTCTTCGAC
>JAVKLA010000074.1:30246540-30259322 GCA_034782735.1 Sagittarius serpentarius | reverse complement strand
GGCGGGGGGCGGTGGGCAGACGGGGCCGGCCTCGCGGTGGGGCGGGAGCGGCGCTGTGGGCGTCCGCCGCGTCGCTCGCGTCTCTTCCGGTCTGTCCCGTCCCGTCCCGTCCCGTCCCGCGGCGGTGTTTGACCCCGCTGCCGGAGGCGGCAGCGAGTGGGGGCCGGCGCCGCCGCCGCCGTCATCCGCTGCAGGCCGCGGAGGCCCTTGTACGCCGCCGGGCCCCAGCGGTGTGCCGGGGCGGGGGGGCCCGCAGCCCGTCCCCGCGGGTCTGCCCCCTTCCCCAGGCTGTGCGTGCCCTCGGCTGCTGCCGCGCAGGCCGGTGGCGGGTAGGACGTGGTTGGGGGTGTCTGGGGCAGGGCCGGGAGGGAGCTGCAGCGGCACCCCGAGCCCCGGCGGTACCTCGCTTCGGGTGCGTGGGCTTGCGAGGATGCTGCACCCGCAGACGCTCTCTTGCTAGTAAGTAACATGGGTCGGCTCGCAGAAGGAGCTGCCTCTACAAGGCCTTCCTCTCTTCTTGGAGTAGCAAATGACGTTAACGTCCTCTCAGCAAAACTCTGCTGTAGTAAAAATTAATTACCGTGGAATGAAAGTAAGTTACTTAGTGTTAGCTGCAGGTGATTCAGTTACTTTTTAATCTCAAAGATAAGGAGGGTGTTTCATGGCCAGAGTGGCTTTCCGTCATGCAAAGGGATTGCTTGAACTGTTTGAGAAACTCCTCAGTAGTCAGTTGAATTTTGGCCCATCCAAGGTTTGCAATGAGGATGTCAGATGTCATGCTAAGCTGTACAGTTACCTACCGGTTAGCAACTGGTCTGATGTGCAACAACATGGAGTAGCAAGCACAGTGCACTAGTAACAGTGCTGAGGGCTGGATAAACAACCAAGAAAGGAAGGGTTGCAGATCTAGTAACTGTCACTGTGTTCCTGTTTTCTCACAGTTCTTCCACTAAACAAGTTAGTAGCATGGACAAAATCTGAGTTTTCCTTTATGTCAGCCTGTTTTGAATTAAAGTGTATTGAAAAGCGAAGAAGAGTGTCAGCTTTTCCCAGTAAAGCACCTTCTCACTTATCTCATTGTATAACCTGCTGTTTTCAGTTTTAAGTTACGAATTTGACCTCTCTTCCTTTAAAGGTAGCTTTCACATTTGGGAATGAGTTGAGTTAAAAAGCGTTAGAAAGCTATGTAAGCTGCACAACTATAACTTTCCAAGGTTTGATGTGTACTTTAAGCTGTACGCTTGGTACTTTTGACAAACAAACTTTTGACCTGTTTTCAAAGGTATATTTCAGTGTTTAAGGTTTTCTGCCACAGCTTCCTTTACGTACCCATTTCCCACCGTGCTTTGCCTGCTGTCATGACGTGTAGTTTACGTTTTGTGTTTTGTTGTTGCAAACAAATGCAGCAATGCTTTTTGTCTTGCTGTCTATTTTAGATGTGAGGTTCTGGACAGAAGCATTGCTTTCTGCAATGAAGAATTCTGAGACACTTTTCTTAAAAGAGAGATTTAAAGCCTTTTCATTCTTAGCTGAAGTATTACCATATTTCAGTAAACATTATTATAGTTAAGTGACGTTATTTCCTTTCTCTCCCTGTCTGATCAGAAAAAGTCAGATATCCAAACTGAAGGCACTGGCAGTCTCTTTCTCATGTTCCTGTCTGCATATGAATTCATTTCCACCCCCTGTTTTTTTTGTTTGGTTTTCTTTTTAGAACTTTGTACCTTTCAGTATGTTTTAGCCTTATAAAGCAGTGGAAGACTTTGTTGGAGATTGTTTTATACAGGTCATGTGTCACCCAGACAGATGTTCCAAATACTAATGCTATACAGAGCACTGAATTTGTCTTTCTGCTTCAAGCCATCAACATAGTTTCAGGCTCATGAGAAAAATGATTGGAGACTTTTTGTTTTCCCAGTAGAATGGTGCATTAACTTGGGATTATTTTCCCTCACAGAATTGTATCTGGAGTTTGCATCTGTAGTATTTTTAACTTGCAAAGCATGATTCCACCAGCAAAAGTAGAATATCTACTTTAGTTTTTTCTTTCCTTTTTTTTTTTTCTCTGTAGGAGAAAATGTGCCTCAGAGACTGCTGACCTCAGACCTTGCCGAGACGTGCTTTACCAGGCAAGTGCCTCAGTATTGGCCAAGGTATATTGAACAAGATTACTATTTGCCTACTGAAACTGCCCTCTCCCCTATTTTGGCAAGACTCTAGGCTTTCTCCTTTCTCTTTTGCAAAGACCACGCATGCACATAAATGTAGTCAGCATAGTCCTGAAAGCAAAGGTGGTTTATGGTGAAGAGATAACTGAGTATGATACAGCTGAGTTTGGCTGTAATTTTGCTGTGCCAGCTGAGCTGATTCGTGACTCCAAAGTTGCTGCTAACTCATAATAATGCTGTATTAACAGACTGCATGAAATCCTAGTAAAATAATCCTAGGGCAGTTTTAACAACCTTCTCACAGAACCTATCTTGTCAATTTGTATGTTGCTATATTTGTTTGTTTGGGTTTTTATTTCCATTAGTAAATGTGCCCTTTGGGTGGTCTCCCTATGATTTTTAAAATGTATGGAGGTACTTAATGCTAGAGATTACTGTGTGTGCTTTATTCAGATAAGACTATGCTCACAAAAATGAAAAGCTAATAAATCCCGTTTCCTCAAAACCACTTTTTCTGAGTACACCATCTGTCATTTCCCTTATTTCTGTTTTATAATGCTATATAATGTCTACACCGCTATTTCAAAGTCCAATTTCAGTGCACTGAAGTACCTGGATAAAATATATCAGGTCAGGATTTAGCTGATTTAGGATTTAGGCTAGTAAACTCATGCTAGAGTCTTCAATGCTGTTTATACGTTTACTGCTCATCATGCACGCTTACTGCCTGCTGTTGTTAATGCTTTCTGAACGTGGTCTAGGCCTATCTTTGAGCTCATCGTGAAGGAGAGTAAAAATAACTGTCGGATCCAGTTTGCTGGGTCAAATCCAGTCACAGAGTCCCATTCTCAGCCACAGACAGTGGCCATGACCTGCTGCCACCCTGAAGTAGGAAGTAATTGGATAACTTCTGATGAGAGAGGTCTCAATCATTGCCCCACATTTAAGAATTTGTCTTTATTTTGGGAATGTATGTCTCTTTTTCTCTTAAATGAAGCAAGACCACTGAATTTATGCCTTAGATATTTCAATAGAAGCTAATATGCATGCGGGGGGTGGGTTACAGAATAAATATGCTCCATTTTAATATGCTGAAATTCTTAAAAGTTGATTTCCGTTATCTAAAACAGGTCAATCTTACTAGAAACCTGTTGATAGAAATGAAACCTTTTTTTTTTTTTTTGTTCCTTTTACCATGGAAGGAAAATTTTGAGGAGGGAAAAACCTTTTTGGTCTTTAAAAAAATGTGACTCTTAGTATTTTACTAGTTGGTGAGGAATTATCTTATACTGGAAAACACATGATCTGTACAAATTAAGCAGCAATTTTTAAGGGGAGGGGTAGTGCTTCTGCTAACAAAAGACAACAGGCCAAAGGTCCTGACTTGCACCCTGGCCCACCACCACTGTCTTCATTTTATAATTTTTTTCAAGCACTGAGGGTGGTTGCCAGTACTGGGTGAAGAAGAAAATACTCAAAAATGAAGTTAAAAAAAAAGCTGCTGTTGTCATCCAGTTCACTCCCAGCCCATCCTTGAAAGGACACATTGTTATCCAATGTATCTTTCAGATGTTCAGCAAATTGTTCCGCGCTCTCAAGGTCAATAAAATGTTGCTCTTGGTTACTAATTTGTATCTCACGGCAGTATTGCTTGTGTGTTGGCTGATCATTTACTTCTCAGGCGTGAAGAGGGCCTCTTTCTTCTTTTACCTTATGCTTGTATATTCCTGTGGTAGTGGGTCCTAAAAAGCTCTGTGGTTTTGGGGAGTATATTGGCATATGGTACTTCCCTGATAAACTTGGAAAGGTTCAAATCCTTCAGAAAACTATTGGGATATTCTGACTTTGGATAGTTGGCAGCAAGTACTTAATAGATCATGGCGAACACTTGCTTGTTTTTCATTTCTTAATGAATCATGGCATAGGGTGTTGTTCTAGCTGTGCTGTATGTTGAACATTGAAAGTCTTCATTATACTTTTCAAATCTGAAAAATGAAAAAAACAACAAACATCCACAGTAATGTATCTCTTCGTGCCCTCACATTTCAATGTGATCTGTATGAGTTTCCAAGAATAAAAGACATTCTAATTGCAGTGTTGCTCGTTATGGTTCTCCTTTTTTGCATAAACTGTCATGCATTGTTCATACTTAACCATAGATGGAGAAATGTAACTTTTAAGGCCTGCAGATTCTTATTTGAAATGTATGTAAACTAGTGTTGCTTTCTGCCAGTGACCGCTCTCAGAAAAACTGATAATAAACAAGGTTATTTTGTGTTCAGATGGTTAGTCTGTGATGGTTTTTACAAACAAAACTGCATGATTTTACAGATGATAAAGTCCATTCTTTTCTATTTTTAAGCTTTTTGTGGACAATTCTGTCTGAGGTTGTTTATGTTCTGTAGCTATCAAGAATCCTAATGCAGATAAACCTGATCCCAGTCTAAGTACTGTGCTGCAAAGTCCAGCTGTAACAGCACAAGTGGAACAGAGGAGTAACTCCTTATCTTTTTTCACCTCCTTGGGCAGTTGTATTGTTTTAGTTCAAGCAAGTGCCGGTAGTTCGAAGATGAGATGACATGAAACTCGAAAGTAAGTTTTGGGGTCTTTTGGTTTTGCTTTTAATGTAGGAAAAAGGCCGAACACTTGTGTCAGATTTTTAAACTTTGCAACGGAGGCTTTTAACATTCTGAAGATGATTGTATAAATTCCAGTCTTCATGTGAGTATTGTCAGATGTGGTTTGGTTTTCATCTCCTGATTGGAACACAGGGTGAGGTTATGCTTTCATTTAGGAAAGCTGTCCTTGTTAAGTGACTAAAAAGAGAAAAAATCTGAAGTATAACCAAAAATCAATTCCCAAAATTTAATCTGTTTTCAATTACTGCCTTTTTTTTTCCTGAAGTCATTCTATTAATTTGGTACTTTTCTCAGAGAGCTAGTGAAGACAGGAATTAATTTTTTGTATAACCAAAGAGAGGGATAGCATTAAAAAAATTCAAACTTTCTTTGTAATTATAAAAAGAAACAAAAGTAGCATAAATCTGCAGAGAAGAAGGAACAGCTTTAAAATTATTTAATGTCTGAAAAGTCTGTGGTGTAGAATGCTGATCTGAAAAGGATTATATGATGAAAAGGCTGATGAAATACTGTTATTTTTGCATAACTAGGCAAATGTAATGGATCAACATGAAGAGGTTGAATTTAATCCAAACCATGTCAAGTTGCTATTAAATGACATCAATTTATTACTGGTTATTATTTTAGGAGAGATTAAATGTCTGTGGTAAAGTCTAGTTCTAGAAGTCTTCTCTGACGTGCACTTAGTCCCTCTCAATGCTGGTTGTCTCTGAAGACTGAAGGGTCTTCATGATGTCATTTAAGAATTATGTCTCCTATAGCCTGCTTATTAATTTTACCAGCTGAAAGAGCACCACTGGTAAAGACATGCACTGAGAAGCGAAATTCCTTAGCAGCTATTTCAGGACTGTTAGCTAGTCTATTACACATTCAGACCACTGCAGATGTGTTCATTGGCTGTTGTGGTTACACCTGGAGAACCATGACCTGCAAGCTTGCAGTTCTAGACATCTTGTCTGAAAAGGTTCAAAACAGACTTGCGATCAGAAAATTTCTTCCTCCTTCAGTCAGACAGTTTTCAAATAGTGTTTTTTAGCAGTGTTCTCTGTGTCGCCATTGCTTTTTTTCACATGCTAACCCAGAGATAAGAGTAGGAGGAGATTGTTACTGTCTCTACCCAGGCTTGAATGACTAATCTGAGAAAGTATGTATTGATCTTTTGAAGTGAAACCCTTCTGTTTGTAGTTCCTAGTCTACACAATACATGTCAGCCCTGCTGTGCCATGGTGTGATTCACAAAAAGCGCCAGAAGTAATGAGGGGAATATGCTCAGTGCCTCTGACTGGCCAGAAGCAGCAAGTAAATTAAAACATGAACAATGTGAACCTTGAGCATCCATAGCTCGTCTTCTCTAGAATTTAGTAATAGAAGCAGCTGGGAGAGAGACTGAGGCAGAGATTGCACTCTTCCCTCTATACGTCTTGGCAGTATTGATACATAAGTGAAGGGAAAGTGTTTGAGGGAGTGGCATTTTATGTAGCCAGAAAGACTGTGTAGGAATTTCTTTTGGACAGTAAGTTTGTGTGAAAATGTTTATTGGGAAAGTCATAAGTGGTAAATGAAGGGGTGAAGTAGATACAAGGAACTGGCATTATCTGCGGGAAGGAAGAGAAGGTGAGGATCTCTGTAGTTGTTATTCATGTTCTGCTGCTAACCTTGGCACCACAATTTGGTGTTTCAAGAAGAGGGCATGAGCAGAAATGAAGGCAAGCAAACGTAGTGAGTGCTACTAATGGTAGGCAGGTAAGGATTAAGAGTGTTGTTGCGAGGAACATGCAGAGAGGGAGAGAGAGCTCTAGAGTGGATCTCTTGAAGGCTGTTCAGGGTGAGTTCACTTTGTGTGATACTGACAATTCACGTGTTGGTTTCAGAGTGTGCCAAGCAAGCAGTGACACAGGAAGCCTTTGAGGTGTCAGTGTGAAAAACACTTGCCTTCCAAAGGTGCGGTTAAATCATCTGTGTGTCTCTGCCACAGTGTGTATTTCTGAAAAAAAAAATGTGTAATACTTAATAGGATGAAGTTGTTTTTAGCATGTTGGTGTATTCTAACAGAGCTGATGCAGGACAGTGGAGGCATCATCACATACCAGTTCCTTGCCATTTCCTTTGGGTTTGTACTGAGTGGTCAACCCAGAAATGACAGTGTGATGCAGTAAAAATTAGTGGACTGATGATGGTACTTAAGGACAGAAAATGTAGGAATTGAAGACACAAGCTGAGACACAGTTGTGGAAAATGAGTGTCCCAGAATGATGTACTGTAAGAGAAGCTTCTTCAGGATTGGATATGTAAAGAAATAAAGTATACAGGTTGGAAATGTTGAGCTGGGGAGGCATCACAGCACACCTACCAGTCCAGATCCTCACCACCAAGGAACTGCTGCTCAGAAAACTTCCACAACACCTTAGCCTCATGGCTTTAACTATAGCAATATAGTTACACAGAGAAATGCTGCAACTTCTTGTGTAGGCTCTTGTTCCTACGTAAGACCTTTCCACAAAGATCTGGTCTTTTATTCAGTAGTATATATGAAAGCTGTGTCAGTACTGACCTTCTTTAAACATGGCTCATGATGAGTCACTGGTGTTGTACCTTTGGGAAAAGTTACTCTTTCCGAATATTAATCAACATTTTAGTAGTTAGACTATGACACAGTTGCTTGTGGAAAGTTGTTTGTACTTAGCAAAAACTATGACTATAGTTACAGAAATAATAGTCTCAATTCAGATTGGCACACTTAGGATAACTTAGTTTATTGTTTGATTTTATATATGCCTCATTATTTCATTTTGTTTTTCACAGTGGAAGCTGAAAAATACAACAGCAATTAAAGGAATCTACCCTTCATTCTCCATGAGTTTTCTCTGCTCTCACAGTACTTAATTATACCACTTACCCTTTTTTACAATAACGTTAGACTATACGAGCTTTTCTTGCATTGCTGCTACAAAGGGCTGCTCCCACAAATGTAGGGAAGCTTGGAACAAGCTCCACAACTCATACGAGAAAAGATTTGGAGGGTGAGAGTAGCTATCTTACGGAAAAGATAATATTTTTATATTAGCAGTAGACTGGCATGTTGAAATCTTGCCAGGGTAGTCATTACAGGTATCTGCTAAAATCCCGATGACTTCTATTCCATTTCAGTTTTGCAGTTAACTCAGGGCCAGGCAGGGTGTCCTGGTTTCAGTTGGGATAGAGTTAATTCTGTTCTTAATAGCTGGTACAGTGTGTTTTGGATTTAGTGTGAGAATAATGTTGATAACATACTGATGGTTTAGTTGTTGCTAAGTTGTGCTTATCCTAAATTAAGGATTTTTCCGTTTCCCATGTTCTGCCAGCAAGCAGGTGCACAAGAAGCTGGGAAGGAGCATGGCCAGGACAGCTGACCTGAACTAGCCAAATGGATATTCCATACCATAGAACGTCATGCTCAGTATATAAACTGGGGGGAGCTGGCCAGGAGGGGCAGATAGCTGCTCAGGCATCGGTCAGTGGGTGGTGAGCAACTGTATATTTTGGGGATTTTTATTTCTCTCTTTTTGTTATATTCCTTTTCATTGTTACTATTATTATTAATTGTTATTATTGTTATATTACCTTAGTTATTAAACAGTTCTTATCTCAACCCATGAATTTTACTTCTTTATTTTCAGTTCTCCTCCCCATCCCACTGGGAAGGGGAAGGAGTGAGCAAGCGGCTGCATGGTGCTTTGTTGCTGGCTCGGGTTAAACCACGACACAGTGTCTAGTGATGTTTGCTAGGCAGCAAGGTTCAAAATAAAAAAAGACACAAGCTGTGAAGTACCGAGAAAAACTGATGTACGCCTTAAGCTTGCAAGCTTTCACAGTGGACTAGGAAGTAAAGTAGACGATACCAGTCTTACCTGACCTCATAAACTGATGCTGAGATTTTATGTGGGCTCTGTATGAAGAATACTTTAATTGTGATGGACACAGCTTCAATATGACTTTTTTGGTCATTTGCCAGAGTTAGCTTCACTCTCCTGGTTTCATAATAATTCACTTCCTGATTGCAACAGGAGTGATTTAGCAGTGTGTTGGAAACTATTTTATTTTGCTTGTCTCCAGCTGTAGGTTAATGCTGTAGGTTAATAAATGTTAGTGTTGGCAAGTCATTCTGTTTGTTGCATATGTGAAATGAATATAAGACAAACCAGCCTAACTAGGGAAGCCTGATAATACACTTTCTTTCAAGTTTTTCCCGTGTTTCCTGTGGAATGATGGTAATGCATACAAAAGACAGATAAAATTAAAGTGCATCAGGTGATTCCTGTGTATCCAAATGGGCACTTGACACTCTAAATAAACAGCTAAACCCCAAATGTCCCTTGTTTCTTTCTTCATGTAAGTGGTGAAAGTTAGGGTTTTAAAAATTACATTGTCTCAGCCTAACAGCAATGATGTATTGTGTAATAGCTAAAATTCTTGATAATGCAGAGTCATTATAACTTTTTTAAATGAACTGTCCTTAGACTATGTCTAATTCAGCAATGACCTATTCCTAGGCAAGTTATCTGATAAAGACTCCCAGGCAAAGTATCTGACATGTTTTTAAAAAAAGAAAAATCTTTAGTCATTTAAGACTTGTTTGCTACTGTGCAGGAAAATGTTTTGCAGTCCTCTGCAGCTCAGTGTTTGGTAAAAATGCATCTGTTCCCTCTTCTTTTACCATTTTTTCCCCCCAGCAATGACTAATGCGTTGCTTCAGGAATTTGTTGTGTGTGTGAATAGATATGTATATGTATTATTTGTAACTATGTTTAAAATGTATGTGTGCACGTGTATGTTTTAATATATACATATACATGCATATATATATATGTATTTCTTTTTATATTTTAGAGCTGTGATGGCCAGTCACCAAGCAGAAGTTCAGAGTTTGAAGCTAGATAATGATTCAGTTATAGAAGGAATAAGTGACCAGGTACTGGTGGCAGTTGTGCTCAGTTTCACTTTCATTGCTGCTCTGGTATATACACTTTTAAGGTGAGAATATGTTGACAGGAATTAATCCACATACCTGTATTTGTAAAATTCTAACTTTCTCAACAAATTTTTTGATTGATATACCAAACAACTGTGATTTTGTGACATTAAGGAAACGATTGTTTGATCACTTAGCCTGTTTAACTAATTGCTTGGCAGAGTTTCATAATTTAATTCACAGTTAGAATGAAGTGATGCATTTCTCAAAAGTTAAATTTAACTCTTCCTTATCTTCAGCTGATCAAACAGAATAATGTTCATCATTCCTTAAGACTGAAAATGGCTGAATGGCTGATGTGTCTTATTTGGTTACAAAGTACAGATCTGTCAATAATGACTCGACAATTAAGACTGGATATAATCCTCCAGTGTATGTCCTAGTTGCAGTCTCCTTCCAAAAAAACCAAAAACCCCAAAACCAAAAAAAAAACCCCCAAACCTGAATAAATTGACTGATTTGTTTATAAATTAATATACTGGAAAACAGTGGACTTTAATATGCTTTCCTTAAAGCAAAATGTTAAGTTCAGAATTCAATAACTTTAATGGTCAAGTAATCAAAGCTTATTTTTCATTTCAGAATTTTTCCTTGTGACCTAACAAATATCTTAGCCTATGTGTTTTGGGAAAATAAATCTGAGCTTCAGATGGGCTCTTTTTTTTTTTTTTACAGATACCTGTAGACTTCTGAACACAGGAGAGTTTTAACAACTAAGAGAACTCAATTTTAGAGACGTATTGGCGTTATGGAGTTTACTGGGCAGGATCTGTCCGTATGAGAAGTATTATCGGGGTAGGAGGTATTTGAGAGCAATCTGCAAAAGAAACAGGCAGTGGGAAAGCTTGGTTGCACTGCATGGCAGTGCTGCCATTCAGGACCAGGAGATAGCAAAGGAATCTAAGAGAAATGCATGCACTTTACCTTGCTTTTCTTTCCAAGGCTGTTTCGGTTATTCAGATTGCTTCAAGAGTGCCTCTTTTCCCTCTGCTGTCGTATGCTTTCTCTGCCCCTTCTATTGATATTTTCAGCATTTGTGACTTGAATTTTAAGTGTTTAGTTTAAAAGTAAACATTTTATTTTTGAAGTTTATAAAGGAAGGTAAGTTAGGAACGTGAAAAAAATTGAGTGGAACAAGGGTCAGCAGTGGGCAAGAGTAGTGGGAGGACTGAAGTTCGGGGAGATGATACATCGATGAAGAGGGGTTACTTGGGAGGGAGAAAACAGCTAGTTACTACTTCTGCAGTGTTAATGAACTAAGTGAAAAGTTTCTCCGTAGATCCTGTGACATGCCCTGATGGTTTATTTTCTGGAAGGGTAAACAAACTCGGACACAAAGCTTACATGCTTTGGAAGTCTTGAAGCTTGTTTACTTCTGTATAGTATGACTGACTACTGAAAGTCCTATCAGCATCCTCTTAGCTCTCCACTGTGCCTTCTGGTACCTTCTGAAATTGTCTGTATTGAGCAGCTTTATTCCTCTACTGCCTTTGTATTGTCTCCGTCAAAATCTGCACAGTACTGTAGGAAATCTGTACAGAACAAAAAGTATAGCAATTTTTATTTATCAGTGAAGGGGGAGTCGGGGAGAAAAGTATTTTCTTCTTCTTCTCTACTTATCTTAGGCAATACAGTGGTCTCTGTGTTCCTTATACTGTGTCCATTACCCCAGTCTCTGCCACCCATACTTCTCTATGTAAGATCTGAAATACTTAGGTGGGTTGGAACAGGTCCTGGGTAAGAATAAGTGAAAGCAAGATTAGGGTAATGAATAAGGTTGCAGGAACTGAATAAAAAGGGAAAGTAGGCAGCAAGAAGTGTGTGTTGCAGTAGATTTTAGGGGGCAGAAGTGGAATGTGGAATGAACTGTTAAGGGATATGGTTGCTGTACTTGTTTCCAGCAGGGAGAACTCAATGAAGCATCACATCATGGCATGAGCTGAAGGTCTCTGTGCTTTCGGTGGAGAAACTTATTAGCAGTAATTAACATATATCCCAAGTTGCAGATGTTTAGTTCAGTTAGTATGATACTTTTGCAAAGCCTGTATGTCTTTGAGTTACAAATTTTGATAAGATGCAGCCAGATTTTTTCCATTATCTTTTAAACTTGTGAGTAGGTTGTCACATTACAAATGAGACTGTGAAATTTTAGTTTATCCAACAAATTAAAGGGAGCCTGACCCTCCAGTGTTTTGTATCAGAGATTGTGCCAGATGGCTTACCTGACCCATGTTTGTGAATCTGCAGGTTGAGATCTTTTTCTCTCATTTTTCTATCTCATCATATGGTTTGATTATAAGATCATGTCAGCAGAAGTGAGATCTTAATCCTTGGAAGTTAACAAAGGCCATCATTGCACAGTGATACACCAGTCCCCCTAAGTGCTGTCCCTCACTTTCCCTGTGTGAGGCTGCACACTCAGTGAGTTGGCAGCCTTCCTCCTTCTGGTAATGATAGTTTGGTGCAGCCCTTTGTGATATGTAGTACAATCTTTCTGTGTTGTGGGACTTTTTTCCTCAAGTTATGGAGTCCTAACACTCAGAAACGGGAAAATTAAAAGACTCCGCATCTAACTTTGTTTCTTTCTGGCTTGTGTTTGATAATGTCTTTAGTTACATGGCACCATACTGTTTTTCATTTATTTCATTTATTTTCTCACACTAATTGCATGAAAGAACTTATGAACTGGATATGTCTTAAGCTCTGCCTGTCCCCTCCTGGACATTGTTCAGTGTTCTGCTACCTCAGCATCTTATGCATAAGTGACAGATGTTGTACCTCTTGTACCCCTACAGGTCTACAAATACTCTCGTGTATTCAATGTAGTATGTGATACCAGAGTAAAGTCATATAAATGAACACCTTAGCAGCAAATTTGCAATTAGTTCTTTATGAAGGAATCAGAATAAACTGGCTTATAATTCACACCTTCTACTTGTGCATGATTTAAATTGAATTTCAATATAT
>JAVKLA010000074.1:30207735-30219282 GCA_034782735.1 Sagittarius serpentarius | reverse complement strand
GCCTGAACTTGGCATCCTCGGAGCATTCTTGGTGGGGCTTTTGGCACTCAGTCCCTCCCCTCGTCACTCGGTTTGGAAGGATGTATCCGGAAGGCAGGGATGCCTTCCCAGAGCAGGGGAGCTTTCAACTGGAACTTCAGGAGTGCTTTTAGCACGTGGCAATGTTTACTGAGTAGCTCTCCTTTGGGAATACGTCAAGATGTAGCAATGGGCATAAGAACAATCATGGGAAAGAAAAAGAGTTGCCTTATTCAACAGATTTGCTCCAGATGTGGCTTCAGAACAGTTTAAATGGTAAAAAGTTTTTACCATCGCTCGTTCTGCTGAAACAGAAAAGTCAAGACACGGGCAACTGAAGTCCCGTCCCGCAGTGCAGACAACTCCAGTCCGTGTTTCCTAGTAATGGCCTGAAATCTGATGTCACCAGAGCTGGGCTTTCTCTTCTCCTGTTTTGCTCTGTTTAAAAGTTTACTTTTTGAGTTGCATCTGCTCTAGCACATAGGGAAGTTATCCCAAAGAACAGCATTTTTATGAGAAGAAATCCTTCCTTCCTTGCACTTCAAAATGTTGATACAATTGAAAGAAGCAGTATATTAAGCATAATTTAAAAATGTTTTAAAAAAAGCCCAGACCAACAAGTTCTTCTTGGATTTTCCAACAAAATGACAACTATGTCTTAAACTGACTCTTAACTTTTTTTCCTGAAATAATGAAAAACACAGCCAAAAATATGAATATAAAGCAATTTTAATTTTCCTCTAGATATTTATATCAAAGAAATAATACTCATGTCCAAGTACTGTACATACAATATCTTCCTTATAAACTCTTTAGTTTAAAACACATGTACAAAATTGCACATTGCAGTTTGCAAAAAATCATAAATACCTTTTTGCATGTAAACAATTCCAGCACAAGGATCAATGTTATACATTCCAAAATGTCTAAGTCTCTGTTCAGAAACAAACAAAAACAAACAAAAACCCCACTGTGATCTCCATAAAGGTCCTAGTGTTACAAATCAATCATTAACAGATTTCTAACTACACACAGGGATACATAAATGAGCACAAGGCAAGTCGCCTTTTAGTCGTAAGTACTTAAGACAGAGGCTTGGAATACAATTCTGCTGCCATTTAAACCCATGGTATCCATCCCACAGTATTTAGTGGTAGCAGCATTGAGTTAATTTTTCCAAGATTGCCAATCGCAGTATGCCTTACTTCTAATTCTTAAACAAATTGGCTACCACTGAACAGTAGGAATTGGAAAATTATTGTAAACACAGTTATCACCGTTGTATATTCAGTAAGTTACAGTATTCTCCTAAACACATCACTAAATTAAGAAAATGTTTTACATTTAATTGAGTGCAAGATGCCAACTAATATTGTCCACTTTGTCTCAGAAATAAGTATTTTGAATATAATACTACATAGTCTGTAAAAGTAACATAAAAAAATTACAATGGACATAATCCTCAGTTGCATATTATTAAGCCCTGTAGCTTCTGTTTACATAGAAAAAAATATCACCGCGTCAGAAAAAAAGCTGTCAGAAGTGTCCTTGACAAACCTCTCCTGACCAAATCCAGCAAATGAGTAGCTACTGAATTTTGTTTCATTGTTATTACCTCCGTGTGCAATGTCCTTGCCAGCACACCTGTTTGAAGAGTTCCCAAAAACAATCAGGTTTAAAAAAAAGGGGAAGAATTTCTGTATCCATACAAAGTAATTTGGTTTGGGTTTTGGTTGGTTTTTTGTTTGTTTGTTCTGGGCTTTTTTTTAATCTATTCAAACACTGTGATTTTTTAAAATTCTTCCTCAAGCAGAGATTTTGAAAGGGTTTCTCAGAGGCTTCCTCTGTGCCAGCTAATTTAATAAGGCAGAATAAGGAGGTACACGTAAACCCAACTTACAAGAACCCAGGAAAGGATGTAGGCAGAAAACCACCCACCCGCTAGTTGCATGTAAGCTGCTGGAAGAGCGAGGCCAAATCTGAACTGCTCTGTCTCCACCTTTCGTTTTGAACAGCCACCCTGAACAAGGAAGTTTCAGCGCCATGCCCGAAGGCCTGGGAAGAACCAGTTTGGATTCGAGAGCTGCAGGAAGTGGAAGTTTGCTCGCACTTCTCCTTTCGGACAAAAAGAGAGCTTGGGGATGCTGGTGGCCACCCAGCAGGGAGGGGCTGCTTCTCCTTTTCAGAAGATCCCTTTGGTCCACTGATCAGCCTGTGGCACGACTGTAATCCCAGCAGGGACCACAGCACTTGCGTGATCCTTAGCAGCAGCCCCAGCCCGTGATATTGCAAAGGCTTAGGGTGCTGCAGGGCATCAAGCGTTTTCTGCATCACAGAAGTTCAGCAAGAACCAGGCACCAGAAACCACCGAGCGCTTTCAAAGCTGGGTCCTGTTGCCCAGGAACTCTCCCCTTTTCAGTTGATGGGCTTTAGTTGCCCTATTCAACCGACGCCAAGACATACTGCTCAAAGAATGATGGACTTCATCTTTCCCTGTCTCCACCTATCTGGGGCTGCTCCTTTCTCAGGGGGTCTATTTTGAGTGATGCAACATTAGCCATCACAAACACCACACAGGGAGGGCACATGTGTGGTCCCCTAAACCTCAGAAAGATTTTCAGTCTAGGCAGAAACTGCAGGAAGAACAAGCCAGCCTTAGATGAGCCACTCCAGGAAAGAGAAACTGCCCTGGAAAAAGAGTCCTACAACTCCACAGACTGAAAAACACGGAAAGCTGAAGAGCTACTTCACCAACGAGACTTACTCAGCAATACAGAATGAGCCGCCTTTCCTGGCAAGACCCTGCATAGGGAGCCTAAGGATTACCTTCAGACATCATAAACTAGGGGCAATCTAACAGATATAACTTGAGTTTTAAGGCCCAGGATGCTCAGGGCCTTTCACAGCAGAACAGCCCTGATAATGCCCTCTCTTAAGATCTCTACTCTTCTCTCCTTTTGACCTTAAGAAGCCAGTAGACCCACTCCTAATTAAGAGTGGGAGTGGTAAGAATCACTGGCCAAATTTTGGTGGGTGAGAGGCCCATACAGACTTGCTCATCATTTTCTACGTGAAAGCCAGGAATTGCACAATACTATATTGCAACACTTATTCCCTTCCCTTTGTCCCCTACAAAATAGCTGAGTGCAACCAAAGCAAAATCACTGGTGCAAGGAAGTGTTTACATTGATGCCTCACACGTCAGAACCACGCCAAGTGTCTCTGTAATTAACAAATAGCGCTTCGCAACAAAGTGAAACAATTCTCCAAGATTTGCTTGTGTTGGGTCTTTTGTTCTAGGTTTGGGTTTTTGGTTTGTTGTTGTTTTTTTGGGGGGGGTGGAACGGAAAGGGGAGGAGGAAAAAATTAATGAAGCCTGAATATCTAATCTGTTACATACAGAGGAATGCTCAAGGGGCTCGCAAGAACTTGTTTTGCTACATGTTGAGCAACACCACATGGGAAAGCCTTGAAATTAGAGCAAATGCTTGAAGACAGGGCGTAGCTGCCTTTTGGAGCTCACCCTTCACGGGCCACATTTTATTAGACAGCAGACCTTTGCATCATCAGTCACATTCAGACCTGGACTTTACTTGATGACATTTCAGTATGGTGGTTGCCATGGCTTTAAATAAATAAGGGTAAGTGTGAAACTACCAGTCATCAGGTCAAAGTGGGAGGGGCACAGTTTCCAAAGAAGAGAAGTTTAGGAGACACTTAAGTGGTAATAACAAAATAAAGTAAGCTAAAAAGCATTCTGAAAAGTAATCTTAATTCTCTGCCTCTTAAACATAGAGAGTATCACTAAATACTGTATCAGAAACAAGTTTTATTTGTTCCTTGGATTTGTTGTCTTTTCTTATTGTCACCAATTTCTCCAACTATTGTCTCTAACTATTAGTGTGGGGAAAGGAATAAAGAAAAGTAGACTTTACTTCTGGCCTGCTGGGAAAGTGGTATCATACCACAAAGGTACCACAGACTTACCAGCCTGTGCTGTGATTTCAGTTACAGTGTGCCCAGAAAGACTTTCAAACATCGCAAAGATTTATAATACCATTTTAGTAACTGGCACAAAATGGTTTGGACTGGTAATGACACTTAGGCAGCATTTTAGGAATCCCTGTTCTGAAGGCATCACCTTGCAGACTGTAAACAGAATAGGTGTCCTAGCTACTTATGGCCATAGCTTGTGTGACATATTGTATATAACAAGATTATTTAACTCTCCAGTTGTCAGTATTTTCCCACTATTTCTATCACCCTTCCATGAAGGGTATTGAAAGAGAATGGTAAAAGCTGGAAAAAACAAGAGTTCGACCTCTGGCTCTATTCAGTAAGAAGGGTAAGTTTTATACCAGTATCTTCTACTGGTATCTTCCCCTAGCAGTTACTATCAAAAAAGAAGGAGCATATCCTAAATACACTCCCTGGAAGAGTTCATTAACTTTATTCCATGCCACCACATCGCTTGTGTCCTGCATCACTTGAAAATCTGGAGATTTATGAAACAGAGGTGTGGGAAAGGCTCCCAAGCTCAACATGTTATCCTTCAAAAGGCTCAGCGTGAACCACAAGACTATCTTTGTAAGCCTTGTTTTTTAAGACTGTTCATTCTTAAAGGTCAATTTTCCATGTCAGGCAGGAGGGCCACACATCCCTTAGGGCCGTGGGAAGCTTTCTAGAGAGGACAAGAAACTGGTATAAAAGAGTTCTACAGAGTTCAAGCTCCTGGTTATGAATTTTCAAATGTTCGGTCCTTGGTCTAAGAACAGGGATGCAGTGAGAAGCCTGACTTCTAACACCTTCACCTTCCTCCATCTGTGACAGAAGTAATACCACAATCTCACTGACTGTAACGAACAGTTGCAAGAGATGCTGCAAGGTCCTTAGCAGAAAGGTTTTCTAATTTATTTAAATAAATTCCAAGGGAAGAGTAAAATAGGACTTAATCTAGAAAAGTAACCAAATTTGCAAAACCAAAACCAAAACAAAGACTGCAAGCAAAGATTTTTTTTCTGGGATGGGATGGAGGGTCTCTTACTGATCACCAGTGACACAGCTCTCCAGGCTGTGTGGGCTGTGGCTTACAATACCACCCACAATTAGTCCTTAACCAATAAGTAATAGTAGTAGTAAATCTTATCAGCAGTGTGCTAAATATCGGAATTAGCAGTGTATTGGTGCACAGTGAACTGGTCGTACCTATTATCTCCATGTGTTAGCAAGGCTTCATAGTCAACCATCACTCCAAAGCATTCCTACAGAAACCATAATTCTTCCAGAAAAGCCATTTAGCCAGCACACATACTCCTTAAACTATTGCAGACCTTGTTACTAGTACTAAAAATTCAGAGCAAAGCTCAATTTACAGCTAGCCACGCTATGGATACAGACCTTTCGACAACAGACCAAAAAGCAAACAGCAGGGAGGTAATTATTTAGGGTGACTCCCTTGCAAACATTACTTATACCAACCTTCCCTTCACTTCACAGCAAATTACTACACACTAACTGCAGCACTTGAGATTACATTAAGGCTAAATGTGACTTGAAAATAAAAGATCTTTTTGTGTTAATTTACCATTGGAGGATTTGACAGTCCTCCAATTTGACTGGAAATCTAAAAAATCACCTTGCAATCACACAGAGAATTGCAGCTTAGTTTTCTTCTGGGAGAACTCGTCCACGACAAAGAACATGAAGATGCCCCATCATGCACCGCTGCAGCTAAGAAAATCACAGTTCCTCCATTTGGCCATGCCCTTCTCTGTGCATGCTAGTGTCTGTGCACAACACCTTGACATGTGTTTGCCGGTACCTGTGTGCTTCAGAAGAATTTGTTCATGGATTTGCTGGCTTTTCCTGTACCAGCGGCTGGCACCAATTTGACAGGATACTACCCACAGCAAAACTCCAGCACAAGAACTCACATCCCCTGCAGGCACAAGATCAGGATTCAGTGCTTGTCCATCAGTGACACACTTTTGTCAAGACCACTCAACAGAAAGTTGCATTTCAAAACACGGCACTGGTGTGAAGATACAGATCCTAGACTGGTTTCCTTCCTCTCCCCACCACTGTTTCCTCAGCAGGACCCTGCGACGACAGCTAGAGCATGGCATTCTGGTTGACCTACATGCAGTGGACCGTTTCAACATCCAAGCAGACATCCGGTTCGTGACTATGTTGGTGCAGAAAGCAAACCTTCTGGTACGCGATAGCTTAGTAAAACTGCTTCCAGACTAAAGCAAGCAGCAAGGATCAATGCCTGTAGCAAGCCAACGGGATGGCGTCGCGGAAAGCCGCCCTTGTTATGAATTCAGTATATACATTTCTAGAGTCTCTTAGCAACACACGGACAACGGCAGGTTCTCCACTGTGCAGTCGCTGTTGCAGTGTTTTTCAGAAACCTACATTTAGTTTGTCACACATGACCACTTCGTGCAGAAGTTGCTTCTGTCCCGCCTCTGAGTTACTACCAGCCATATGAAGAGAGAAGTTTCACAGCACGAACAGCTGCAAGCCGCTTCATAGGCAGGATAAAAAGAGAGAGATCTTTGAAACACAGGACAGGAGTATCTGAGAACTAATAAGACCTCTTGTCTCCCATAATGTACTTTAATGGCCCAAGTCTCCATAAATTCAGATTTAATTCACCAACACCTTCACAGTAAAGTTTCACCACGTTCAGTAAGACTATCAAGTTTATAAGAAACCTTAGATTCTGCAGTTCATCACAGGAACATTTATCATACTGCATCAGGTACAGTAAACCCTGATGCAGCCCCACAGCATGTGACTGTGGTATTAGAAAGATCCGTCAACATTTGCAGGATTATTATGCACTGTGAAAGCTTTCTGTTCAAGGTTTTTTCTGCTGATACAGGTCTTGCCAAATGTTAAAAAAGGTGAATCCCTGACAGATTTTACTGTCCACCTCTGCTGGAAGATGCACAGTCACTGCACGCAATACTAATCAGATGAAGTGACCAAAGAGTGTCGAAACAGCCTAGGAACTCTTTGACGCTCATTCTCAGTTACAGTAAAACTGCAAAGAAAATACCTGGAAAATGAAGTGGTTTTGTACAAATCAAATATGCACACAGATATGTCATACTCCAATTTGTCTACTTGCTAAACATAGAAATGTAAAGAATCAAGTAAGGAAAGAGCAAAATTATCCACCAGCACTTACAGCTACACATAAGAATAAAGAAAAATGTAACCCATTGCTTTTTCTTTTTGAACTTACACTCCGGAAGCAGAAGGACACATAAAATGCATTGAAGAACGACTTCTGTTACAAGTAGATGTTTTGGGGTTTTTTTTCTTGCATTTTAGTTTCAGATATAGAGAAATTTTCTCTAAGAAGCTACTGGATTCAAATAGCCAAGACTCAGGTTATGGCAGCCAAGTCACTATTTTCATCACAGCTAGTAATTCAGACATGGTATGCATCTGTACTTCAGACACCACCGAACACCACTACACAATAATTCAGAAAGTATCATCAAGCTATGTAATTGATTAGAAATCAGTTGCCAAATAAAATTTCCACTTTAACGGCTGCAAACTGCAGAATGCCTCAGGGCTTTGGAAGATCACTCCTTTGTCAAAGGTGAGACGAAGACAGTCGATCGACATTTAAATGAAAAAAAAAAAGGATGCCTCATGACTCTTCCTTCAGTAATGACATAAACATGAACCAAGATAATGGAGGATTGTGGCAGGGCCACCCTTTGATCTTGAACAGTGCGTGATAGCCAATAGTGATTTATGACATGCAGTGAAAAGAGTCCAGATCCTTTGAGGTATCTACCTCATGCAAGACCACCAAAGGCTCATGACAAAAATGTCACCACCAGAATTGCTGCTCTCGGTAATGAGGACTTACCGCCCTCAAACACCTACACTTCTCAAAGCATGCAAAGTACTTGTGTTTTGGGAATTCCTCTCTAAGCCTGCCAAATGGGCTCAGCCATGGAGTCAGACTGAAAGTTCTAAGAACCTCTCACCAACCACCCAGACCTGTCTGGACACCTTGTGATACTGACAGATTTCACTACCCGTTCTACGCTGGGGAGCAAACCAGTCAACTCTTCTAGCAATGACATCATTTGAATCAGCCGTAGCAGAGTACTTTCCCTGCACTCACTGCAAGCAGGGGCAGATCTGACGGGAGCTCCTCCCTCTGCCCAAGGGAGGAGTGAACAAGACTTCCCTCACCGCAAACACTCCTCCTCCTACGCCCCAAGACAGAAAAGATCCGATAACAATTCAAAGAAATGAAAGTCATTTATGAATCAAACTGTTTTGCTGTAGCACCTAAATAGGAAGGCACTTCACATCTTGATCAAGACATCGGCTCAAGCACATTCAAAATCTGCTGATGAGCAGCCCGCGAGATGCACAGGACCAAGCATCCACCAACCTCAACAGACAAAGGAAAGGACTGCATAATCTCCAGAGCAGAGATTATAGGTAGGGCAAAGAAACAAAGAGGGATGTTTATTTGTCATCGGTTCGCACCTGGAATGCAAAACCAGACCAGAAGGGCATGAGGGTAGCCTGCAAATCAAGTCAGGCAGTGAGAACCTTTCTAAGGGCTAGTGAACAGTGTGCACAAGTATAACAAAACATGGTACAGTTTTGAAGGATGAAGAAAAGTGCTAAAAAGTACTGAGGTTCCACTGAACATAAACTGACTTTTTTTTTTTTTTTTTTTTTTTTTTTTTTACAGTGACACACAGCCAACTTGCCTGCAGTTACTGGAAAGGAGCTACATCGATGCAAATCACATAAAGAGTCTGGAAAATTTTTACCCAGTATCTATCTTTTAGCATCTCACAGTGACCAAGGTTTTAGGCAGAAAAGAAAAACCTAAAAGAAACAGACATGAAAAATGCTGCAACAAACTGAAGAAAAAAAGGAAGGACCAAATAAAGAAGCCGTATTTAAAGATTTTAGGATCACTGCAGGGGTAAGAGTCAGAGTACCAATACATTTTAGAACGCTCAAGCTTGACGGCTGCAGCAGGCGAGCACTCCTGAGTCTTGTTATATTGGTTTAAACTGTCAGGGGCTCAGGCTATCCATTCGTACCTCTGCTATAGGTGCAGCAACCTCTAGCAGAATCAACGGGAAAAAAAAACCCACCACACTGTTCTCAGATTTTTGGTCACGTCAGTGTTAGGTCCTGTATCTTAGCCCAAATACCAGATAAAAGGCGGCATTTACGAAGGTAACCTGTCACTCCACAGAAGAGACATTTCTTCCGGACAACTCCGCTACCACAACAGCAGCCTCTGGCACAGAGCTGGAGCTGCCAGCCTCACTAGTAACCTCTCGTCAGTCATCAGGGTAACAGAGCTGGCCTGTCAGCGCTTCTACCACCTCACAGATGTCAGCTAGAACAAAAAGCAGGCTGTCAGAGAAGTTACCACATGAGATCCTTGCGAGGCTGGACACAAGACTGCTCTTGCGGAAAGTTCAAAAGGGAGAGAGCTGACGTGTGGTGGTTTCCAGCTTTAACACTACCATGCTGAAAAGCGTGAGCTCATTACAACCCTGCCAGGTTATAGCCCATTATAGCCCTGCCCGTGGCTTGGAAGGAGAATTGCAGTGATTCCCTGTGTCTGATGGATCCCCCACTTCTCCTTGGGCGTTGCTAATTTATTCTGACCAGAAATGGTAAAGTAAGTAAAGAACACGTACTGCAGAGCTGCATTTATCACACTGTCCTGTGTCCTACCGCAAGATCTTTACCTAGCCCTACACTCGTTTGCAAATACAAGAACTGAAACGGCGGTGTCCACCCATGTAATTTTTATGAATTTTTTCAGGATTTCTTAAAAAAAAAACCCCTCACTACACATACAGTAAAGCTAAGCATCTCACATTGATGTATCTACCAGGCAGCATTTAATCCCTCACTAGGGAAAGTGTGTTAAGTTGGGTGGGGTGTGGGGGGAAAGTCTTCATGTTTCTCCAGTCTTGCAGCATCTTTGCAGATAGGTGATGCCTGCCACATAGTAAAAACCAGTTATTCTTCACCCAGTTATTATATAACAAGCAGTGCTACAGATTGTATGCTGTTGGGTTCAGAACGCCTTTAAGACGTCTTTAAACCTGTGTTAAGACCAAAATAATTTTTTTATCTGCTCATTAGTATTTCTAACAGCAGAAGGTACTGTTACAGACAATCATTTCAACCACCGAAAAAGGCTCTGGTGACATGATTAAACAGTTACACAATGACTAATATGGCTTCTACCTAATTTGCATATGCATTAAGAAAAGAAATATCCTCAGAGCATCTCAGCTACAATAACACAATTACTACGCATTGTCATGTCATTTCACATGTGTGCCAGGAATGACTATGCACTAAAAAGAAAAAGCTCACACACTTGACTGCTGCAGCTCAACTTTCTGAACAGATAGCACTCACGTATCCCCAATAAAAGCAAGAAAAACTGTGAGTCTATCCCATTCTTCTTGAATTTCAAAGCATCAAGTGGCGCCTTCAGAAGAAGTAAGAGATGTTTAACAGCTCCTGAGTGGGTTTAACAGATCTGAGCAATGGCTTGTACACATAAAGATGTCTATGCCCCCTTGGCTCCTCATACAATCCCCGGTTTTTACCAGCTGGCACAGACACGTATCCCCATGGAAGTTTTGCCTCTGAGTTCAGGCAGTTTTTAGCACAGTTTCGAAGAGGGGACCGGGCCCCGCTCTGCAGCTGGATCTGCTCAGGAGAAGCCCTTGCCCTCCCCCGGCGGCAGGCCCGGCCCGCGGCCCCCGCACCGAGGGGCTTCTGGTGGGGTGACCCTCACACTCCGACAGACCCTTCCCACAGCACCACGCCACAGGGCTCGACAGCGCTGCGTTAGCGGCTATGCTCAAAATACACGGGTGCAGCAGAAGCAAGGTAGGCAGTAGTACCGAGCAAGGGACCTAAAGCTTTCAAAAACTGATTGAGGATTATGTCTACTCAGAGGAAAGAGTTCCTTTGCTATTCTCTTCTACTAGTAAGATCTTGACAAAGAAATAAATCACACCAATTCTTCCCAACCAGAAAAAACATTTCACGTTCTAGCGCTGACTCTTTCTGTCTCTAGAGTACTGTAGGAAGCTTCTTTAGAACAAAGTAGACCAAGAAGCAAGATACACAGATTTCTACCAAAAAATAAATCTACTTCTCCGTAATATTTCTGCGATTTATTAGAACAGAATACAGTGGAATCACCACCTCTATAGCTAACCCACCCCAAACCTGAGCCCTTTTCTGTATAGCACTGAATTGTTACTATACTACGTAAAGAGCCAACACTACTGGAATGTACACAGTGAAGGAAAAAGAAAGTAAAGCTCTTCTTGCCCAAGTAACCATTTTCACCGCTAACATGTTATCTAGAAAAATAAGGTCTCGGCAACGTTCAAAAGTGTTCAAGTTTCAATAAATAACTATCAATGCCCCAAGTTTGCACTGGCACAAGAAATATGGAGCGTACAGTTTAGAAAAGTA
>JAVKLA010000074.1:30122723-30143860 GCA_034782735.1 Sagittarius serpentarius | reverse complement strand
CACCTGCCATAGCTTAGTGTTCCAACACTGAAACACACGGCACAGAGCACAACCATGCATCAGCTTCCACAGGTGCCAAAGCAGCACTTCCCATGTTCACGCTGAGATGTGCACAAACACCCTTACTCTCAGACCACTCTGTGTACATTATGTTGTCCTCTCTTGTGTATGTGCATGGATGCGCAGAGCCATGCACTTCCACCTGTGTGGAATCTGGCATATATTCTCCATAAATGCTTGACATGGAAATCCAGCTGGTGACACCAGCCTGCCAAACCCTAAATTCTTTAGAGACCCAGTATAGTTTCCTACAGCCGCATGGAAGCAATACTAACAGCAGCACTTCTCCATTCCTTTTTTTTTTCTTCTTCTATGGATTGAGAGCCATAGGCAAGTGCAGAAACACAGCTCTTCCCGGGGCACTGAAGAACAATGCATTACATTACTATTTGCTCTGACATTTCACATGCTGTACCTGCCTTGTCTGTGCCGATTACAGTCTCATCAGGGCAGAAGGTTCCTATTAACCTGTGTTAGCGCTGAGTGCAGTTGAGATCCCCTGTTTTGTTTAACTCCTGGATATCACTACAATAAACCAGGCAAATAAAGCATTTCTCAGAAGAATATTAGGAATCCAGTTTTCACTGCCTCATTGGCAGACATTCAACTACCACAGAAGCACTTACAGGTGGTTACCCTTTGCTTAAGCGTTAGTACCGTCCTGCTTGTCAAGCCTCACACCCCGAGCAGTACATTCACACAGCTGGTTTATCTCCTGCACTCCCTGCAGCAAAGCCTGGATCTCACCCATGTGTCAGCCTTGGGCTCCGGACTCTCTCCTGCTGCGGGACCTCATGTGCCAACAGTATTTGCTCTCTGACCCACTAGGCACTGACCAGTGGCTTCTGGTGTGCAGCAGATACGAAGCACAAGTGAGGACGGAACTTCAACAGCTACTGTGTGCAAATGTGCACAGTAATGCACTTATGCTTCAGGATCATTTATACTAAAGCATTTTTTTGTTAGTCAGATTTTAAGTGATGGCTGGGAAGAGGCCTTGTAGCTTGCATTGCTTAATAGCTCTGCATATTAACCGTAGAATTTCTTCAGTTCAGTAGCTTCCTCTGTGATACAGTCCTTTCCTCCTTCTTCTTTTGTTGTAAAGAGATTGAACCACAATACATCTGTCAGGCTCCCTCTGCTGCCCCCGCTATAAAGTCTGGTAAATTAGGCAGGCATTACACACTGAGTAGCCAAGCACATTAATGGGGATGCCTGTTCCCATGATGCTGCCTGCTAAGCAGCTGCAGTACCCAGAGTACAACACGAAGATCCATCTTTTATAAGCTAAAGCATCACTGATGGCAATAGCCTCAAAACATCTTCCATTGTTCATACGGGGTCAAATAGCGTCACTTTACCTTCAGCGGCCTCCAGCTTGGACCAGCTCTTCTTATAACTTGATGGAGAGTTGCATAGGCTGATAAAACCTGATCCATTTCGAGGAACTAAAATCCAAACCAATATCATCTCTGTTTGGCTTTTCTAGCATTCTTACTAAAGGAACAAGTCCTGGGAGTATGTTTTCAACATGTAAAATACATGTTTCCACACTTCACTAATGTAAATACATTTCTTTGGTGCAAACATACTTTTACATTGTAGGGAGGGATGGATTGGATGTTTCTGTACCTTCTTTTGACCTCTTTGCCATAGATGCCATTTCTCCTTAATCCCCAAATGAAAATCAAGACATATTTTGAAGGAACTCTGAAAGGATATAACGGAGATAGACCAGCAGACAATCTCTTTGTTTATGCACATAGTCGTGATAACATAAATAACATAAAAATGACACAAGTCTGAGTAGAATCTCTTGGAAGCCACCTAATTCTGCATTGACATCTGCAGTGCATCTGGGGATGCTAGTATAGCCAACATTTTACTTCCAAGAAATTTAGCATCTCCTAAGTAGGGAAAAAACCAAATCAAGCAGAAGTGTAAATGGAAATGCTTAAAGGAATGCTATAACATAGCATCCTGAAATGATGGATTTTTGGATTCAGTGAGTCCTAATGTCCTCTTCCTGTATTGAGGATAATGGATATAGTAACGATATTGTTAGGGAAAAGACGATAGCAATGAGTGTGATGACTGGAAAGGGTAGGCATCTTGGAACAAAAGGTACAGGGTCAGATTGAGCGAGAGAGTGATGGGAATATTACTGCAGTAAAAGGTCCCAGACTGAAGATCTGAGATTTCCTAGCCTAAAATGGATGAAAGAAAAGAAGACTATTAAAGGGTTTAGCACAACAGGGAATGTTGCTTGTTTATGGGGAGGAGTACGATGGCCCTAGAAAAAAATTATTGGGGGACAATGTGGCTTCATCTGTGTATAAGCATCAAGCCAGATTTCCTCTTCATCCACATTTCTTTCTTGGAAGAATGAACGGAAGTTTAGGCTGCTCAAAATGACATTGCAAATGCCCAGTTTTAGCCCTGACGAGTTCATTAAATAATAGACCATTGCAAGAGCTGGTAACTCAAGCACCATGCGAACAGAGCCATGCAGACGAAGCACACCAAACAGTGCTCTTGCTGATCTGACAATTTGTGGATACACTCATACGCTGGCTGAATAACTTCTCTGAGGTCGTATTCTAGTGGACTGAGATTTCAAACTCAACAAGCACTTTTGCAAATTCATGGGTGTGTTCCAAAAAAAAAAAAAAATCCATGGGGAACTTTGTGGCTGGAAACTGGTGGGGGGGGAAGAGTCCTTAAACTAATTAGTGTGGAAAAAAATACTAATAATTGGAAAAAAAAAGATCATAGTTACCATGAGGGAAACAGGCTGGTCAGTGAGCTGGAGGACTAATGAAACCTTATTTCTTGTGCAAGCATCTTTTGTCTCCAACTTTTCCATACCTCAACAGCTTTAACCATTCCTCCTGTGGCCTTTTAGATCCCTAAGGGGTATAAAGCAGCATGTGCAGAAGCTAGGCAAGAGCTATGCATATGTTGATTAGTGGACTCATGTATATGTGCTGACTGGCCATGCGGCTACTTCCAAACGCGATGTATAGTCTGTCTGTTGCTCCTTCAGATGGGGCAATGTGGAAATCTCATTTGGATTCTTCCCTTTGTGCACTTGTTGATTCACACCAAATTTACAGAAACTTAATTACCTTTAAAATTCATTATAAATTGGCCTTTGGAGGGGTCAGTGAGTAGACAGAAAAAAATATGTGATGATATAAATATTGTCTGAACAGGAAGTTGGGCTGAAATAAAGAACAGTTTTTCTATTCCTGCTTTAACCATTAGCAACATATGTAGAAAATAAAACCCTTGGACAGGATATAAGTAAAATACAGTAGTTCTCCCAATTTTTATCTCAAAATCTGGAGTAGCAAGAACACCAAACACTTGGACAATCAAAAGAGAGAGATGCAGGATAAATCTCAACATAGGTGTATCTCCTGGAAGCTTCCTGCCCACCGCATGTCCGACTGCAGCAGAGGTAACGAATGCCTGACTACATGGCAATAAACACTGTATCCATTTATGTCTCATTAAATGTCAGATTCCACCCGGTACAGAAACCTCAGAAATGCACCACATCTAGCCGAGGCAGCTTGACATTCCTTTGTCACTAATTTTCTGTCAGAGGACAGAAACTGAAGAGAAGCTAAGTGAGAGGAAAGCTTTTGTCAGGTTGGACACCTAAGTAAACTCTTGTACCTTGCTGATGCTGGAGGAAAGCCTTGACAATGCACTGAGTATCCTGAAAGTCTAGCTCCCAGCTGGCACCTCAGCCAATATCAAAAAAAAGTGGCATTTGAGAGAACATTTAAATGCATGAGGTGAAAAATCCACATCAGCAGGAATTCTGGCATTCACTTCTCAGACTTCCCCTGTAACAAAACTAAACCAATGCCCCTTTAATAATAGCTATGGTACCTCTGCCTGAAATCTGTAACACTTCCCCAGCTGATGCAAATGTTGAAGGACACAGCTTCTCCACGGATCATAGAGGCCATAAACATTGTTTGAAAGTTGTCAAGACTTCAGTCCTTATGCCTTATTCTGGAACAGCGGGATGATTTACAATTGTTTCCCTTAAAAATCTTCATGTTTAGCCCTCCAACATCTCCCAGCGCATTACAGTATTTTTGTGGATGCTGCAAGCATGTTTGCACATGGTAAAAGGGACTCTTGAAGACAGAGAAGGATATGCTTCTGGAAGGAAGATAGGTGCTGCAGTATCTTGTAAAGGCTCAATATATTTAAGACACACCTCTAAAAGTTTGTGTAGGAATTTGCCACATTCAGTGCAAATGAATGGAAAATAACTGAGCAAAAATATAAAAAAATTTATGAACTCCACTTTCCCATCTTTGTTAAAACTAGCCAGGGAGCTGGGAGGGTTAATTAATCCTGTTTGTTTCAGAGTCTGCAAGATGCTCTCATCCTTACTGTCCTGCGGCTTTGAAGAAACTATTTTGTTTGGGATTATCTGTGCTTGGTTTTGTGAGTAGTTTTGATCCCTTCTGATTAGTAAGTATTCATGTTATATTTTTAATCTAGCTTATTCTCTTTCTGCTCCTAAAGACTGTATCCTCACTCTGGAATAACAAGAGTAGTAATAAAAATGTTTGAGTCTGAGAAAACGCAATATTTCTCTCTCCACCTATTTTCCCAACTCGTCAATAAAGGTTTCTGGAGTTTCTCAAAGTCAGTGGGCACTGAAGACGCCATTCTGTAATGCAGGGGCAGCCAAATATTCCAGTGTCAAAAAGATCAACTTTGCATGAGCTCTGCACAAGCACACTGAGGGACAGCCCATCTTCAAAGGAGTCAATATCTAAACTGGCATAGGAGACAAGGCATGGAGGAAAAAAATCTCAATAGTCCCATGAACACCTGGAACAGCCAAAGCACTAAGCAGTCATGGGAGTCAACAAAAATTGAACAGGAAAATGTGGATTTCAGGGCACTAACCACACAGAGATACTTCCTGGACGATCAGGCTTATTCACAATCATAATTTCACCTGAAACTATGCCCCTCTTTCTGTTTCTTATCAGATTTCACTGGAAATTGGTTAGCAGGAGCCCTTCTAGCAAAAACGAAAGACACAAAATCTTGAGAAATTTTGGAGGCAAATGAATGATAGAAACAGGCAGGAATTTAGTCAGTCAGACCTCAATGGTCCTGTTAAAATTCCATGTGGGTTTTCGTTTGACTCCATGAAAACCTATCAAAGTATGCAGTTTAGAGCAGCACTGATGTCACATCCTTGACACACAATATAGCACATTAAGTGTGCTTGGATTTCCCATCAGCTGAGAACTTTGGTCAGAATTCCTCTTGGGGGACATTTTTCTTCTCCAGAAGGAACTGGTGCAAGTCTCTGGTGAATTTTGTCCTCTTTGAAAGAGAAAATTGGTATCTCAGTGCTAAAACTGAGTCTGCACTGTGCCACAGAACATGTATTCAGATTGTGCCAACATGTTTTAGCAGTATTGTCTTAAATAGCCCAGAGCTATTTTTCTGAGCCATTTCTACAGTTTGTCAGAAAATCATGCACATTTTCACAAGACATTTTAATTTCCTTTTACGTAAAACATGAAAAATGAGGAAAAGAAGTATTGGGCCAAACCTAAACTCCCTGACAGAGCTCCTGGCGAGAAGAGGAGCATGCTATGACTGTAGTGACATACAGCTGCCTCAGAAGAGCAAGCGGCCAAGTGACATCTCCCATGAAATCTCATCATGACATGCCTCCTACATGAAATATTTCAATATTCAGTCGATTTACATGGAGGGCACGGAGAGGACTCTTTTACCCTTGGAAAATGGTGCCATCCTTCTGCAAACAGAACCACTTAGCCAAAAATCCAGACTTCAGCTGAAAATATTTTTAATCCACTTTATTCATTACTTAATTGTTGGCTCTCAAACAAAGTGTACTGAGAAAGACAGCTGTGGGACTGACAGAATTTAAATCAATCACCATCTGCAGAGACACAAAGAACAAAGACACTGCAGTGTAAGTGACCAAAGCTCCAGTGGTCCTGAAACATGTTACTTTGGTATGCCTGAGTTACAAATTTTTAACCTTTTGGGGTTGGCCTAAGTTTGCATCCGGAAGGAGGGCACTTCAAGGCTGCCAAAGGAGACTAGCTGCCCATTCCCATTTAAATGGATGACAAATTCAGATCCAAATCTTCTGGCAATTCAGAAAGAAAGAAAAAAATTTATCATCGTCTGCTACGTGAGGAGCAAGAAAACAGCAACTCTGTAACTGAAAGCACAAATGGATGCATTCGGGTTAACAACAGACAAGTGGAAGGATCTTGCTTTTGGAAGGTTGGTGGACTTGTCCACCTCTCTTGTGGACACCTTCGTATTAGTGAAGGAGGCATGAAGGCCATCAGCAAAGCTGACTGACTTTCTTCTTTATGTAGCAATGCTTTATTTTTGTTAAATGACTGTCTGACAGCTAGAGAGATCTGTACACTTCATTTAATGTGTAGTTTTGTGAACCTTATGAGTTCAGACATTTCTAGGACAGGCTGAGCCATCAATATCTCGTGTGCCTCTGGCCAAAAAGTGTAAGAAGAAAGCCTGATGTCATTATGGTCAGAAACCCATCTTTTCTATTGTGCTCTGAAAGAGAATTTGGAAGGAAGAAAGGAGAATAACAGCAACCTCATAATGAGCATCGTGACTGAGAGAGGAAGGAAGTGGAAAAATTAATTAAAATCATCATCTGCTTTAGTTATACAAGTATTGCCACTGGCTATTAGCTATGAGCAAGGCAATGTCTGAAGGGGACAGGCTTCAAGTTTTGTGCATAGGCTTGTGATTAGACAGGATTGTTTGGTGATCAGTTGCCATACCACAGTCTTTGTGATGCGGTCTTAGGTTTAGGCAGAGAAGAGATATTCCTGTCTTTGCTTCAGGAAGAAGTAGAGAATCTGTTTAATGGGGGATTAATTCCATCTAACTCTAGCTGTCCTGAAATGAGGTGTCCATTTCGAAGATTTCTCTGTTATCAGTGAAAGAAGATCTGCTGCTGCAGAGCTTGACAGGGACATCTCCGAGCCTGTTTTGCAGGTACTACCTAACTCTGCCTTCTGGGCAGCTTAGGTTAGGCCACACAGATCCCACCCTTTTTCCTCCCCTTGTTTCATCTGGCATAACAGGATAACAATGCTTTGTCTCTTCTATCTTCTCTAGATTGTGAGACTGGCACAGACTCTCCATTTGCTGTATGCTTGTACCACCCGACACCCCCTAAAATTTGCAAAGTAGGCAGGAACAAGGAAGATGTTCAGATGGATAATAATTAGGGCAGACTTACACAAATGATGAGAAGAATTTGCTTCTCTTCAAGGAGAAAACTTGGTGACAGAAGTAAGGAAAACCAAGACAATTCCTTTGCAGGCCTCCAGAGGCTGTGCAGCAGGTCCTATGTTAGCTTTCTGTGCTATGTGCCTTAAGGCATTGTGTCTAGAATATTGTACATATATTGTATTTGAACTCATGACTCATCTATGTGAATATCTAAAGAAGAAAAAATTAGTGCAAAACATATGATAGTAATCAGCAATACAGTTGGGTGGCAGAGTGTTGTAACTAACTGTAGTGATTTGCTTTTTGGCAAAGCATCCAGTAGCACATTATTAACAGCATCTTAAATCAGCCTGCATTTCCTGCATAAGGAGGAATGTACATATGCAGTCACAATCGAAGCTGAAGCATGCGTCAAGCTGGAATGTGCAGAACAGGCCAGGCAGATTTCAACTGTCATTCATACATACTACAAAAGATGCAGCAGTTTTGAATCAAAAGTAGTGAAGAAGCTAAATAGAAATAGGCAGGACACTCCTTGGCTTCAGGGGTGCAAATTCGGCTGTAATCAGGGCCACAAATGCAAACATTAAAGGAAAACACAATGAAGAGCAAGAAGTGACACAAAGTGGCAACTGCGATCCACTGGGCGTCACGGCAAGTTGGTGCCATGTCAAACATCAGCACCAAGACAGGCAAGAGCGTGTCAGTGCTTGTCTAACATATTTACATTGTCAATGAGCCACAGCTTGACAAGGAAGAGCAAAGGGTGAAATTCCCTGAGTAGACCCATGAGGACTGAGCAGCAATGACAGCTAACGTCTGCTGGAACTAACATGTTGCTGGCTTACCCAACAGGACCCCCTAGTTTGGAGATGGCTAGAACCCTTGCAATTCAGACAAGGTCAAATTTAGAAAAAAAGGCAAAAATGGAAAGAAGAGACACATTCTTTGCAAAGACACCTAATTTTCCTTGGCAGGTAGAAATTTTTCAAGTATCCTAATTCGTGTTTTTCAAAGTGATTTCTCTTGAAAATAAAATGGTTAATTTTGGGAGGGGAAAAAAAATTAAAATTTACAGCCACTCTGATAAACATCTCTAGATTTTACTGGCTTGGTAGCCTGTACCCAGAAAATACTTTGTTACTTGTCACAGAGAAAGCTATCAAAGAGATTACTGAGTTCTATGTTGTTTCTATCATTTCCATAGTTTGTTTCATCCTTCCACCTTTAACTCCAAAATTCCAATGACTCTGCAGGAATTCTTATCAGTATGGCTGAAGTTTGCAAAATACAAGCCAGAGGATATGGTTTGGAAAGTAGAGATTCCGGTGCTGCTCCTTTGCATCCCCTTTTCCCCCCAAAAATCATCCTTTCTCACCCATTTGGTCAGATAGAACCTGTGAGGAGTAACATGCAAATCTGGGAGCAGCAAAATATGCCCCATGAAGTAATTAAGCCATCACATAGAAAAATGATAATACAGGATGTCATCACTCCAAGGAGACCTGTTTGCACGCAGCAACCTCTGACTGACAAGAAACTGAGCGTTGCCTCCCCTGATGAGGGGAATATGTATCTGTGCGTTTGTGTATGTGCATGCGTATAAATTTTTACTAATCCTGTCGATAGGTTGGGAAGGCCCTAAGAGTACAAGGCATACTTGAACCTGATGCCCTGTGCTCATCTAAACCCTCTGATGATCCTGTCCTGTCCAGATTAGTCTGCATCACAGCGTGTAATGGTACAGAAGCATATGCCCATAAAATCCCAAATGAGTGTGCAATACTCTTGTCTGTTGAGCTGCTAAAGCTGCTTTGGACTTTGGAGGAAAGCAGTTGCTCTCCAGTTCAAGGACTTTACCAGTTCATTTTCAGAAAGTTGTAAAACTGAGAAGTCTAACTGCAAAAGAAATCACAAGGTCTGTTTAGAAAGCATCTGCAAACCCCTGAAGCTGGATGACCTTGCGTTCTCTTTTAATACATTGTTTGAACTGCAAAAATTGCCAGTTTTAACGTGTATTATTTTAAGAGTTCTGTTCCTTGAAAATGAGTAGTCAGTTAACTTGAGCACATCCACTCCACCACCGTGCAAATGGGAAAAACTTGTCTGAGAAATTTTCCCATGAATTATCTACCCACAAGTATAACCTACACCTTCTCCTTGGACTGAAACCTGTGGGCAAGCATAGCAACGATCTTTCAAGCAACCCAACAAGTACATCTTGCTTTAGCCTGGGTACCGCTATGCACACACACTTTTCAGGACTTGTTTCTCTCATTCTCTATCAGGCTGCTGATGAATACAAGTCAGAGGTACAAATCCCAAGCTTTTCTTTTCTTTAGCGGACTCCTCCTGCCAATACAAAAAGGCTCTGGAGAGCACTGTGTAAAATGGTGGAAGAGCTGGCAAGAGGCTGTTGCCCTGGAACTGGTCATTGCTCTTTTAGAAGAAGGATGGACTTCCTGGGGAAGCTGTATGAAATGCCGCATGAATATCACGCACTATCATTTGGAATGGCAATGAAATGGGAAGGTTATAACAAACCGTCACCAATTATTTATGGCTTGTGTACAACCATGACCGCAGGTAAATCTGTCAAGATATAAGGTCTGTTATGAGTCTAAGCCAGGTAGTGCGGGGGAGGGGAAATGCCTGAGAATTGTATGCAAGTACCTAAAGAGACTTTAGGGGAGTATAGAGGAGAGGCACAGCCATTTTACAGACAGCTAGAGATTGTCCAACCCTGGAGGAGTAAAGGCATAGACTTGTTCCTGTTTTTGCAAGTCAATGAATGCACCTGCAAAGCTGACTGACAGCTGAATTTGTTGACATCTTTTCCCTTCTCTCATGCTGTTGCCCTACCAGATGATGCTCAAACACTCAGAGAGTGCAAAAAGGCTTTTACCAGCCTTCCACAGTGCACTGTCAAGCCCACGCTATAGACAGCACAGGTGTTTGTCACCCCCCACCCAGCTCCAGAGAAGTGACAGTGCTACCACTTGATGGGGAGAAATGTGTAAACCCATGATGCAAAACTACTGCAAGCCCAGTACGGCTGAGGAGATGTCCCTGAAGCACAGCTCCTCCTCTAATGGTCTAGCATTAAGCCTTTGCAAAACAAATTAAAACAAATTAATAAATCATTAGGGAAAGTATTTCTAGTGGCTTTTCTGAACTTTATTCCTTCAGTTTCTAAGTATCACTTAGTGGCCTGTTACTCTGCTCTGTTCTGCAGTTCATGACTAAAATAGAAAGGCTGCAAAGCTGCAGGGAAGATACTGATGGACAGCTCTGCAAATTGTTCCAGCTGAACCATAAAACTGTCAAACAAATGATACATGTTAGTTGTGATGGCCCTATGCCTCCCAGAAATAAAGTGAATCCCTAATGGAAGACTTTGGTAAGGAATTAAACATTAATTAGGGCTTATACAAGAGAGATATAAAAGGGATTAGAGACAAACCATAGGTTTGCTGTAGCAATGGTAGAATGAAAGCCAGAGCATTTATTTCTGAACTTTGGTTTCTTGACTAATTATGAGCAATACAGACCTACAGCTGAGAAGACCACATGGCAGAGGAAAATACTTTTATTCCTTGTTTTGAAAGTGGCCCAATGCCCTTAGTTTTCTTTACCCGCGTCACAAGCACAGTGCTCGTAGAGTACTTATGTTCTCAATTATTGACATGGTTCCTAACTGGAAGAGCTTCTAATGTGTTGCCTCATGAGTTCATGTGATGGCCACAGGAGGTTCAGTATGGAAATTAAGGCTATACTTGGTGTCAAAGTGGCAAATAGCTTTGTACCAGAGATATAGTTTTAATTGAGTACAGTTGGGTTGACTTGTTTAGACAAAATGAGCCAATGAAAGCTTTTCAAAGGACTCAAAGAGAAGCTGTTGTAATTTTTCTAGGGGACTTTGTGATTTGTTATTATTTTTGTCTCTGCCTCTCCACAGCCCACACAAAACATACAGGTACAATCCATGTCCTGTGGACAGCTACGAGTAACTGGACTCGATCTCCACTTGTTTAGTACCATGAAGTGCAATTCAGTGCTGTGAAAGGTCCACTGGCTAGCGTTCTTTGAATGGTAGCACACAGTACTACCACTGTTGGACCATAGCAACTGAAAGTTTTCCTTCTGGTCTTTAGCTGTTCCCACTCACGCAGAAGAAAGGTGATGACAGAGGATAAAACAGATTCACCACCCCTTCCTGTTCAGACCCAGTGAACATAATGAATCAGAGAGTTGCAGACAGTGTTGTTTCCTCCTACAACTAGACCCAAAACTTCCAATAGGCACTTCTGCATGGCACTTCTGAGGCCATGCAGCTTCTTCCGCTGTGGCAGTGCTACCAAAATTACCCTGTTCCCTAGCACAAGGTCTCCAATGACCTAAGACAGGGAGCTGCACTGACCATACCAAGGACTCCTGTTGCCTGGTGGAGGTTGGGGATGGGAATAGGGATAATTAGTCTTTTCCTGACCACCTTGGGACATATGTCAGTCCTCTCCTGACACCCTTGGAGCATCCTGTATCTGAATCTTAAGTCATTCTCTGACAGCCTTGGAGCCTTCCTTATCTGAATTGTAACTCACATGAAATGGTACTAGTGCTACTGGAATCCCAGTAATTTGCTGATGACTAAAGCCAGTCATCTCCCGAACCTATAAAGAATGGTACCAAGTGAAAACCTTTTGAGCTCTCCTGGACTGCAGTGGGCTGCAACCAGCATCTCCCTCTGAGTGGGATGCCTCTCAGAGCTCGAAAACTCTTCAGTTTGTGAAGATCGGAGGTCTGTCGCCAAAAGCTGATGACATTTGGGCTGATACTCTTCGCTCCTTGAGGCTCAACCCTTTGCCCGTTGAGAAAGATGCTGAAGCATTTGATGTGAATACTTTCACTGAACTTGAGGGGTATTTTTAACAGGTATACCTCTTTTCCTTGCTTATATGTATATGTCTTAGTGTCTTTGTGCATGTGTGTGTGTGTACTGACCTGAATATTCTATAGCAAGTATATTACAAACACTGCTTTTCAAATCTGTACTCAGAGTCACTGTTTTGAACTTCATTCAACTGTGAATGAATCTCAGGCTGCTATTATAATCTCTTTAGATATAAATGTTGACCAAGTCTGAGACTAGGAGTTGATCCAGCCGCACGTAAACTCTGACAGGAGTTTAGAAAGCAAGAGGGTCTTCTCTGAACCTCGTGACCCAATGGGAGGGTCTCCGCTACCTTTTTACATTCCCAGTCTCTGTACCAATCACAATAAATCAACTCTAACATGATTTTCCTTTGTATGTTTCTTTCTTAACCTTTTGCGTTGATGGCTTCTGTACATACAATTTTAGTTTGATTCTAACTTAATTTTCCTGTGCATGTTTCATCCATGTATTAAGTAACAGAGTGAACCTTGCCATCGAATTCTGTGAAGTCGCGCATTTATATAAATTCCTATTAAATAATTTTTTTGCTAGTACCATTAGAGGTGATTCTTTAAGCAGTCCAAATAACTCCATTTTGCAACAGCCCTGCTTGGGGCTATTTTTGTAAGTTTTCTTAATAAAGTCTGCTTTGTTTTCATTAGTTTCCAGCTCAACTTTGACACTTGGACACAGGGTAGCTCTTCGCTCATGGACAGTAGAGTAAACCCAGAACTTTACAACCAGCAGTAAAATCTTTTGGATTTATTTCCCTCCCAAGTTAAGTGCAGAGGGACCACACACTAGCATCAAGCCCAGCACTACAGTACTCCTGAGGAAGAAGTACATAATCCACCATAGGAAAAACATTGCACCTTCACACTAGCCCTCTCTATCAACAAAACTAAGTGTTGCCACTGTTTGCAACACAACCTCCCCCAACTTCAGTTAACATAAGGAACTACGCAATGACTGTCTGTACTAACTGGCATTTATTCAGGGCCTCAGTGCACTAACAGGCCTCAACGGCCCTGACCAAGCTCCCCTGGTGCTCCCACCTACAGCCTCTGCCCAGGGGCCAGGAGCCCCATTTCAGCTCAGCCTGGGGCCTTCAGCCCCTACCCCTGCTATCTTGTAGAAGTGCTGGTCTCAGCACTGCCTACATCTGGCCATGGACCTTGTTGATCTGGACCCTGATCTGTAGACTTCCCAGCTTGACCTCAGAGCTGTCCTGTCACCATGGATTTGCCTGGTCCACATTTGACGGTCTGGACTCTGGGCTGACCACATCTGCCACTTCAGTGCCTGCCCTGCTCCTTGATTCAGAGGCAGTGGATGGGGCTGGTGAAGCCTCTGCCCCCCTTAGCTCCCTCTGCCTCAGGGAGCGGCTGGCCCTCGCTGCACCCTGGCACATTTTACCCTTGATGGTATTTGCCGAGCTAGGCTGAACAAATCTAGGCAACAGTCACCCAACCACCAAACAATCATTACCACAGCTAAAACAAGCTCAGGCCAAGACAAGTCCTGAGACAACTCACTGTTGTGTTAATGTAAAGCCCTTGGCCTAATACTTGTAATGACAGAATTACATGTACTAGGTTACATCTGAAGACAAAAAAAAGATGTACAGTGCTGAATTGTAGCAAAGCAACTCCCTTAAGTCGTGTTGAATCAAGCTGGATTAGGAGGTGACATGTGGATGATACGGTCCACGTCCCTAGAAAAATGAGAAAGCATTTATTGAGCAACCCTAGGCTATATACACTTAAATGAAAGCCAGAGTGGAATGACAGGTATCACCAGCGCAGGGAGATGTCAAATCTTGTCCTTGAATGTATCCAGCTTTGGGATATTAGAGATATGCACATGGATAGTGTCTAGAATTGCAAGCATCCCCATAATACTTGTTAAATTTGTTGTGTTCTGCAGAAGTGATCACAAGATCTACTAATCTTAGATAAACTACGTAATGAGAAGGAATGAACTTGTGAAGGGCTGAGAAGTATTTTCATCACTCTGAGTCTGGCTGTTTGCATCTACCCAGACTACGTTGTATACCAGCAATTCATCTCCTCAGAGTGAAGAGGACCTGCACCTTAGCTATGAAGTCCAGAAGTTCCACTGCAAAAGCCACAAAACACTTCCAAAACTTGTCAGAATTGTGCCTCTAGGCCAAAAGTGGGAGTTGGAAAAAAAATGATGGTGTGGAACCAGGAAAGTAGCAGACACTGAAAAATCCGAAACCCTTGGCAGGAAGTAGCACATCCCACCCTACACAGGGGCGTAAAGCACCCTGTTCTCTCTCACCCAACTGATCAACCCTTGCTAATCCCGAAGTGGTGACCTTGCAACTCTAGGATGGTAAGTTCCAGGCACCTTCAAGCTTTTAAGCGCCTCTCAGGAGAGCACCAGTGTACCTGCACCCCATCCCACTGCTAGCTGGGGCTGAACACTGCTGCCTTGGGGAAAAGCAAGCACCAGCAAAGGCGGTCACCACCAGGGAGCAGACATTATGTCTGTCTGCAATCTGCACAGCCTGTTGGCAGAAACCTAGTGCTAGAGGTACTGCAGGTCTTGAAGCAGCGCAAAACTGTCCCACTGAGGGGAAAGGCAGCAGATAGCTGCAGGCCACATCCAGTTCAAGTACTCATCCCAAGGGCTGGGGATGAATCAAGGAAGAGGAGGAAGGAAATCCTAGGGCCCACAAAGCCCACCAGGTCCTGGGGGAAAGCTGCACAATTGTCATAAGCTGAGCTGTAAAAACGAGCCCTCTGTAAGAAAAGCAGCACTAAGATACATGCTGTGTTGCTAATGAGACTCCCGATGTGAGATGTATATGTCTGATCAACAGATAGCTTTAGTATGTTGCAGGCAATTACCAGCACAGAGGCAAGTAGGTGATGGAGATGGGTGTGTACATCTTGCTGGACTCCTCCAAGCAACAGGATCACTTCAGAGTTAGCTTTTTACAGTGGCTGCCCATGCTATGGAAGCTGTGGAGAAGCACAAGTCAGAGCGCAGCAGGCGCTGCCTAACAGCAGGCAGTTGAGTCAAGGCTGGTCTTAGTCTCTGCTACCTCTGTCCCTGTGCTTCCACTGTTGCGGACTACCAGGCACCAGAGCCACATGGTACCATGTCTCTGCAGCTTGCCAGTCCCCAAGAGAACAAACTGACCCAAAAAAGGAGTTGCTTCCCACCCAGTCAGACAGCTGAACTATCCTCCCTTCAGCTGTCTTGCAGTCAGACCTGACACACAGGAAACAGCAGAAGCGGGCAAGCAGTGGCAGGGAAGAAAAGCAGGACCAGCCCTTTTGGCTGAAGCCCTGGTTAGACTGGATTAGATGTGACATGAAACTTGAGACCGTTCAGCTGAGTCCATCTGCACAAAGACCAGCTGCTACCATGTGGGAACATGAAGTTACCCAAGAAGCAAAGGCTGCCTTAAGCCCTGAAATGCCTCAGCATTATTACTGCTTAGTTATTACAAAAAATATCCAGATATCTGTCCATCATTTCCTCCCAGGGCCAGAAGCAGAACTCATGCTCTGGATGATTTTCTACGCTTTAGGTTCCATATATTATAGCAAAATTCTCGTTCCTGCCATATGGCATGATTAGATGGCTATGTGACAAAGCAATCTTGGCATTTCCAGGGGTGCTGTTTGAGGCCAAGTTTATAATTCAATTAAGTGCTGAAGGAGCTGGAGGCATCTGAATGGAAAGGCCCCCCCCCCCCAATTTGCTGTGCATTGATTTCCTCTGTATTTTGCAGGTACCTCCTGACAGAGAAAGGAAACGCAGCAGGAAGAGCTACCTGCTCCCTGATATGCCTGAAGGAGCCTGATATGTCTCTGTTCCCAAATCATCTGCAGGGACGCTGCAGGGAGAGCAGCTGGGGCTAAATACTTTGCATCGCCTTTCCGTGAGAGGTGACTCAACTCAGGAGTAACAGGTTTTACATCTCTTACCTGCCCAGCTTGAGACACTGGAGGATTTTATGCTGGCCAGGTAGTGGGGAAGGGTCAGCCTCAGCATATTGGAAAGGGCCAGTGCACAGTGCTGCTCTCCTGCTGCTTCCCTCCCATCCTCCCACCATCTCCTGTGCCCGTGTGCTACGTCAGTAATGCCTCAGGACCAGAAGAGCTCCCAGTCTGTGCAGGGAGACAGGAGGCTGCTGTACAATCCCCACTGTCCTTTGGCGGGGAGTGTCAGCTGTGGGTAAAATGTTCCACAGAAAATCTCCTGCTGGGCACTTCCCAGCCCTTGGACGAGCAGAAAGTCAAAAGCAATAGGGGAGCTTCCCCTTGGCTAGGGTCTTTATCGGGGCTCTGCCTGATGGTCTCTAGAACTATGCTTATACCAAGCCGGACATACGTGTTCAGCTCTGAACTGCTTGCTGGAGGTCACCTATGGTAACCCTGGCATTTGCCCTGCCCCTGGGAGAAGAGGCTTGCGAGAGTTGCAGAGCAGGCCACTGGGTTTCACCAGTGTAGCCTGGCATTTGGCCTGCAAATGCTTCCAGTTTGGTCCAGTCGGCTCCCTTGGTTGGGAAAAAGCAAACCATTTGGCCCCAGCTGCTCTCCCTGCAGCACCCCTGAAGATGTTCTGGGAGCAGAGGCATATCAGGCTTCTTCAAAGGCAGCAGGTAACTCCTGCTGCATTTTCTTTCTCTGGCAGGAGGCACCAGCGCAACTGTGGTGAGCAGGAAGGATTTTCTGCTGGGAATTGTAGTTCTTCAGAAGAAGTACCTTGAAAAATCTGGTTAGATGCTTTCTCAGACACAGGAAGAGAAACCTGGGGGTGATGCATAGATGCCTGCAGTTCTTTGTCTCTTCTCTGGCAGGGGTTTCATCTTATCTCCTGTCTCCCAACTTCTGGTCTGATGGGGTTGACGTGCTAGATGTAGCACTTGCCCGTGCCTTGGGGGAAGTTGTAGAAAAGAAGGCAGACAGTCTCTTTAGTCACTACCCCAACCTCTGACAAGGACCTTCTTGGAAACGCTCTGGAGATAGTGGTCTTGTCAGACTCCTGGGGAAGAGTCTTTCCCTGAGCTCTGACAGACACTTCTTTAAAATGCCAATAAAGCACCATCTACATCCACAGCTCTGTTGTGTTTCAGGACTTTCCACAATATGCCTGATATCGTGTGTGAGAAGAGCCAAGGTTTCCTGGCCAAATGAACATAGCTTTGGTTTGACACCTTATCTTCCAGATCTGACTTTGAAATCAGCCATGCTGAAACGCAACAGCTCTGTTTTGGCAGCCTCTGAGGGAAAGACAGGGTGGTCTCCAGGGCCCAAGCCTTCCTGATGCCAATGGGGACAGTCTGTGGTAGGAAACCATGGGGTTCATGGGCTTTGTCCCTTGTAAATATCTTTTTGCTGAAATTTGCTGGTAGGTCTTTGGTTGGAGGCTGAGCTTTTGGCTCCGCTGCACGTGATAGCTTCCATGCCCATTGCAGCTAGGTGCTGGTACCTGTGCTGCCCTGCAATGAAGCCTCCACACTTAAAGGCAGCGAGGTGCAGGTTGCTGTTAATAAGCAACAAACCACAGTATGACATTTGGTAGTCTGGTGTTCATCTCCTTCAGCCTATCCCTCTGGAGGGGAAGCCAACAAGAGACGCAATGTCAGTGAGGTCCTTCCTGCCATGCACCATCCTTTCCACATGGCAAAATGCCTGCCACCCTCACAGAAGCCCAGGCAGCAGCACTCACCCCAAAGGTAGTTATTGCCCCAGCTCAGGGTGCAGATAGCAGCACAGGGCTGACTTCTCTGCCTATTGGCCCCCCAGGCTGACGGATTCCACTTAAGTTTGCACTTCCACTGCCTGTTTAACACCTTCCTCAGGTCTTCTCAGAAAACAGAGATTTTGGAGGAAACAAGTATCCCCCCTGCAGAAGCTTGGCTGCCAAACTGGCATTTCCTGTAAGGATAAGGCAATCTCTTGTATATCCTGCATGGAAACCTCACTAGAGCTCAGCTTGGGCCTTACTCCTCTTCCAACGCACTGGGGTACTGAAGCAGAGACACAACATGAGCAACCCTGGGAAATTTAGGGAAATCCCCCGTGCCAGAGTCAGGTCACAATGCCAGATCACCATTCCTACCTGAGCCTCCAGGATATAATGCTGTTGCCTGAATTTTGGCTGTGAGGCTTGTAAGCTTACAACAAGTCTCCCAAGAACAGAAGGCCTCAAGAGGCAGATGAAGCTGCCAACAGAAGAATAACATATCAGTGATCAGAACCAAGCCACTTCGCAGTTTCTTAGAGATGGGTCCCAATTTGCCACTCCTTTGAGACAGGAAACCTCCTGGCTCAAGCAGGATTACACATGGCATAAACTTAGTCATGCAAAGTCTTTTCCTAGTTGCAAAACTCTTGAGCTGAGGACTAAACATCAGTCTGACTTCCCCTCTGCTAGCTCTGGCACAGCTGCTTCAGGGAGAGCTTTGGTGAAAGGGGCTGAAGTACCAGAGCTTTTGGGGTGGCAGATTTTGGTTGCTCCACTAGGACTGATAGCCTTGATTTCCATGAACACAGTTGTCATTTTGTTCTCTTGCTGGAGATGAACTGCAGCCCAGCTCTTTGCCTGGCAGCTCTCTGCAGTCTCCCTGGTGCGGACATGGCTACAGGGGCCCACGATTTCCCCTGCTAAATCCAAAGCCTCTATTGGAAATCAGACTGGAGTACCCCGTCCACCCAATTAATCAGAACTAATGAACACAAAATGAGATGTTACTACGGTATTTGGGGATGTGGAAGGGAGGCCCAGTCCCCCACATTCTTCTTCTAGTTGGCCAGGCTTGACAGATTCGCGCAGGCAGTACAGTGCGTAGAAGAGAAGGATCCCTCGTAAGAGAGTCCCGCCCCCATGGTAAACCCAGTCCTCAGACACACGTCATAAGAAATAAGCATTTAGAAAGTCAATCTACAGCCTCTCTGTTATAAAGTACATTTAAAGCTCTTCGCCATACTGAGATCAATAAATATGTTCAGACTGAAAAAACGGACGCAGTTTCAATTCTGTTAATATGTTCTTTCGGGGAAGGCTGTTCCGTTGACCCGCACTGCTACGTAATACTCCTCTTCCCTACAGGTTTGTCAACACAGAGCACGAGGAATTAACAATAACGTGAGCGTACACTTCCCTCATGTGGTATGTCAGAGAAATGCAACGGCGGTATCCGCATGCCGTGCAGCACCTTCGGGGAAGTAACTCCTGGGTCGCTAGCTGCGCCAGAACGACAAACAACAACAACAACAAACAACAACAACAACAAGTACGAGACGCCTGGGCCTCAGGCGGAGACGTTGCCACCCGAGTTACCGGAGCTGCGCTTCCCCGGGCGCGTTACAGACGCTCCCCACAGGGCCGGCGGCAGCCCGCGGGGGCGGGCGCCCGGCGTCGCGTCCGTGCTGCGTCGGTAGCGAGCGCCGGGGTCGCTCGGCTGGGCTCGGCTGGGCTCGGCTGGGCTCGGCGCCTCGTGCCGCCATGGGGCTGCTGCTCTGGCTGGTGGTGCAGCTGGGCGCGGGCTGCGCGGCGTACGTGGTGTACGTGGACGTCCGGCGGGCTCAGCGGCCCCTGGAGCACTTCTGGAGGAGCACAGGCTTCTGGTAAGCGGGCAGAGCCCGGCGGCTGGCGGTAGGCCAGGTGCCGCTGGCGAGAGGCAGCCGGAGGGAGAGCTGGCTGCCCCTGGCCTTCCTCAAGCAAAGGATCCCCAGGGTGCGAGGACGCGGCCTTTCGGGAGGATCTCAGGCTTTTCCGGGCCTGCTGCTGCGGGATGAGAGGGCCCGGCGCCTTGCTGCCCTTTGCTGCTTAAGCCTGTTGCGTGTTACCTGCGGGGAGCCGGTCGTGGGGTGTGGCCGGTGAACGTAAACAAAGTCGACCTGAAGATGGGGCCGGTCAGCGTCCCCTCTCTTGACTTGCTCTTTTGCCTTCAGGGCCCTTGAGTATGTGGAGTCCTTCCTCTTCCCCAGCACAGCACATACGTTGATGCTTGGAACTCATTCCCTTTGCGTTTCAGTGTTTCCATTGTCATGGTCCCTAAACAGGCCCAGGCAAAGCTTCCCTGCCTGTTTCTTTTAGGAGTTTGTTCTTGCAAGACACTTTCAACATGCACCATCCTCCTGATGTGGCCAGTGAGTCTGGCTGATCTAAGTCAGGGGGATGGGTGGGAGCGTGCATAAACCCCAGCTCCACCGCTTCGTATCCTGGTAGTGCTTTGCTTCTCACAGAAAGCTCGGTCTTGCTGAGCGAACAGGTTGAACAGGCTTCAAGTTTTGTGAGATACCTGAATGCTTCTAGAAGACTCAAAAGCAAGAGACATATTCCTCAGCCGTGTTCGTACCTGGCTCTAAACTGATTATGACCTCCTTCATTTAGGCATACAGTGGGTTAAATAACAGTTGCAGGAAAAAGAGTTGCAGAAGGGATGGAATCAGCAGTGTGTGTTTTGGACAAAAAGGAATTTGTGCATTCTTTTGGTATAATGCATAAAGGTAGTCTAAGGCAAAACTTGAAAAATTTTCCATTCATTTTCCATGTTGGTGGGAAAACAGAACAGGACCTAAAATACATTCTGATGAAGAGAAATGTTTAGGCTTTCTGGACTTTTTTTTCTTTTGCTCTTTCATTTTTTGTTTTAATTTTTATTGCAATATTAGGAAACAATTAAAAACTGCCTTATAAAATAGTATGTTTTGCCCATTTAAACTCCAGCCCAAGAAACACCCATGATTTTAATTGTATGAAAGAAACTTTGTAAAGCTACAGACATGAAAAGCATGTGAGGGGAAGCCAGAGGAGCAGAGGCCCTCCATGGGTCAGCAGCTGCTCAGTT
>JAVKLA010000074.1:30092556-30102748 GCA_034782735.1 Sagittarius serpentarius | reverse complement strand
AGGCTGGAGTAAGTACTGTTCTGCTGAGCACATAGGATGGGACTGCTGGAGGTCAGAGTTCCATTTCTACACGTCAGCACATTCAGATCACAAGATGTCTGTTGCTTCTGTATAAACCAAAGACTAAAATATAGGGAGATCGTCAGGACAAAAACTGACTTTCTGTTCATTCTTTGTGAGGTATATAAATGACCAAGCCCCTTCTCTGTTACCTTTAGCTCTTTGGCTAGGTGCAGACCTATCCAAATGACAAATAATCATCCATCTCCTCCACTCGACAAAGGTGATATGTTATGTTTAAGGGTTACTAAGCAGTGTAGATTAACAGATTGGGCACAAGGCCAGGACTCACAGGAACTGCATTCGGTTGGCCTAAAAGCTGAGGGATGAGGAAATGTGTATGTTTCTCAGCCAAGGAAGAATATGAACATGCATGCAATAAGAATCTGAGATGGGAGGTACAAGGCCTGTGTTGCTGGATAGACAAAGATGGTTCCTCCTTTCCTGCCAGCAGGAGTGCTTGCAGGGGGGTGCAGTGCACAAGCGTTGTCTACAGAGGGCCAGGTTCCAACATCGTCTTTTATCCCAGAACAAAAAGTTGCCTGCTGCTCTTTAAAAATAAAAAGAAAACAAAATTATGGAAGTGAAAAGTCTAAACACCAACATGAGGGTGGAACAGAAAGGGAAGAATATCTCACCTCTGTGATGCTAAACTAGTCATGGATTCTTAAAACTACTGGCTGTTACCAAGAACTCAAACTTGGTGACAGTACTTGTAACATTCCAATCCCAAAAGCTAAAGGTGGTCATTTAAGTCTTAGCAAAATCCTCTTTCCTGCCCCTTTCCTGTAGCAAATCTTGTCAGGCATTCCTGTCCCTTTACCATTCCCAAGGTAGCTCTTAGAATAAAAGGAAAGCAGTAGTGCACTTAATCTGCATGATGAATTTTGCACACTGGTCAAGTAAGATAGTGTGTCTCTTTGGTCTTGTGTACCACATAATAGAAAATGGCTTTATTGCTTCTGTTAATTTCTTTTCAGGCCTGCGGTATTTCTTTCTTGAAGATGACTTAAACTCAGTCTCTCAAATTTGTCCTTTCATCCATTTCACTACCTAATTCTTAGAACCAAGAGTCACCTTCTCTATTGACCTCTTAAAATGTGCATGCCATCTGCTTCAGGACCAAAGCAAGCTTGCCTACTCTGTTCTCCTTTACATGTTTTCAATATTTGGAAACTCTGTAACTTCTAGTATTTGCAGTCCCGAATTTGCAGAATAATTGGGGTTTGCCCCACTTAACATTTTTTTGAAAGGGACCTCTGCATTCCTGTCCAACACCAAGGCTCCTAAGGATACTGCAGGATATTTAGGTTGTCACTTCACCCCTACCATATTGGGTGGGTTGTAACTTCTTGTTTAGACCCAAGCTAGCCTAAAAATAACACTTTCTGAAATTTTAAAAGGAAAAGATTTCAAATTATAATTTTGAAATATGTGAACACTGTTTAGGCATAGCAGCACTCAAGTGAGGCTAAATATCTCTGGAAAGGACAATTCCACGTGGGGAAAAAAGTGACAAATGAAGCAGTTTCTTACTCTGTCTCTTAAAGAGTTGTGAAAATAATCTAGTTTTAAAGAAACTACATTTTGTGATGAACAAGCTTTACTTAACATACAGAAGTACTGTCAGCAGAAGGTTCCTCAGTGCTTTAATTACAGAGATGCTAGTTCACGCTCCATAGCATGAAGCCCTTCATCAGGGCTTCAGTCCAACAATAATTCTGAGTGGGCAGCTCCTGGCATCCTCATTGAGTTCCACTGACGCTAACAAAGCAGGGCTAAGTTCTAAAAGGACTACCTTTCCATGTCAAATGCTCAACTGTGTATTTAAGAAACAATAGTAATTGGCCGAAATAACCAAAAGATGTGCTACAATGGAACACCTGTCTTTAAGAGTAGAAAGTACATTTAAAAAAAAAAATAATTACATTTGACCAGTAATTGAGAGTTTACAGATGACTTTCCTTTGTGTGACTTACTATTTATCCTTAGGAACAGATGCTTAATATTAACTGGATTAAGAACTGCAGAAGGTTAAAAGCGAAATCTACCTGAGGGTGTTTATGACATAAATGCTGTGAAGAGATAAAATACATTTCGCTTTGTTGACACATTTACTTGAGGATTTCAGAAGATTTCAGAGCAATTCACAACATCGCTACATACAATTCATACCTGCTAACCTAATTATATACTTAAAAAAATAATGCTGAATTAGTCATACAGGGAAGGTTAATCACAGAATCCTAGAATCATAGTTAAAAGTTTTTGTTTACTGGGCTACGATCAATAACATCAAATCTTCGAATATACATACTGCAAATGTAATAGCCTTGTTCTTCCTTCTGTGCAAGTATTTGAAGTTCATAAATTCAGTGAATTATGAAAAACACTTAAGTCTAATGTCTGCATTATTTAAAATGCCCTCATGCCTCAATTAGTCTACAGTTTACCTTTATACCATAGCGACCAGGTGATGTGCCTAAGAAGCACACATTTGGTTGCTATTTAACAGGAAAGATGGGAGCACTAAAAATAAGCATCCACTCTTTTAAAAGCCTGTATGTGTGACACCTGACATTTCTTCTCTAGCTGTGGCAAGTGTCCAGTGCAGCTGAAAATGATGTGTATATGGGAGGGGAGAGACATGTTATTGATTAGCTTTTTTTTTAAAAAAAAAATCTTCTCTAGTCCCTGGTGCAGGAGAAACTGAGAGCTGCGAAGTTCAGTGCAAATGTATATATTTAAAACTGAGTAAGACCTTTACTATGCATCCCTCCTTCTGTTTCCCACTACAAACATAAAACTCAATTGATGAGCACTTACCAAAGGCACAAAGTAGGTGCAGTAGTTCCACAACAGATTTCTTATCAGCACACAGTAGCACAGTTCCTCAGGAGAACTGCTTTCTGCAAGAGTAGATTAGAAATTCTGTTGTGATATAGTTTGGGTCTGTCCAATGATATTACTCCAACGGTGTTTCCAGTGAGATAACTTAAATAAATAGTAGCAATGGAAAAAATCTTTGTCCTGTAGAGGGTAATCACAGGTAGAAGATAAGCTTAAATCATTACATTACAGGGGCTGGTAATCTCTGTCTTCTTACTCATCCCTGCTATTTTGTTCTAATAGAGCCAGTTGTATTACGTGGAGATCAAAGAGAACTGCAGTTCTGACATAGCTTTAACAGTTTGAGGGGTTTTGTATACTTACTTCAGTCAGACAAGTAATTACTCTAATGTGTTAAATGGGATTAGGATAGGCAGTGTGTGGAACTGTCCTTACACACAGTGTTGAGCTGTCCGTGGTTGTTAATGGAGTTGTGTCCTTTGAAAAAGGATTTTTATTAAAATATGTCATGGAGGGGGCTTGGCTAATAAATCTTATGTCTAGAAAGACTTTACATACCTTCAGCTGCCATTGAGTGTAAAATACCTGAGCTTGTCTACCTTGTAAACAAAACTTCCTCTTGTTTCATCCCTAAACATCCAGAACTGTGGAACCAAAGCCTGCTTATTGATTGGTTTAGGGTGCATGCTACTACTGATACTTGTAAATCTTAGAGGCAGATTCGCTGTAGCAAGGATAGTCTCTCAGGAATACTGAAGCTTCTTCACCCGTTCCTTGCATTCATGTGTAATCTTAACTGGATATTCAAAACTCATTTCTGTATGCAAAGAAAATAGAAGATTTCTTACTGCATTGTGAGGTAAATTTTCATGTTTCATAAGCACAGAATATAATGCACTTTCATTCTCAAAAGGGAGGTATTTTTCATATTAGTGGAAGTTGCTTGGGATGGGGGAAGAAGGAAGAAAAAAGTTATACGTGAATAGTATATATTATGTATCTATAATATATAGACAGTGGAAAAGCTATCGCTGCCATATTTAGTAATACATCACTAGCCTAAATTGTAACGCCAAAACCAGGTTCAGAATAGAATTATCAGCTCTCAGTTTGGAGAGACGTGTTTTTGCATCACATTGAAATCTCTCTTTAAATGCAATTTTTTGGTTTTACCTTCTTAATTGTAAGAGGTCTTTCTATATTTTACATTCAAGAGCCAAGAGCAGACACTGGAATGCCATTTGAAGAGCTTCTCTTTCCCGATTGGGTTATAGTGCTCATTTGTCGGTTCCAAAGTATTCAGAAACCACTCATCACAAAAATGCTGCAAGATTAAGAGCAAGCCAGTGGATGACATACTCAGTTTGCCTTTTCTCCATCATAAGTTATTAAACATCAGTAAATTAGGAAATGAACTTGGTATCATTCAGTGAAGACCTCTTCTATGTTTCATTTTTCAAGTAAGTGATATATTATAAGTTGCCTGTGGGCAACTTAAACTGTTTGTTAGTTGTCCCATTACATGCTCCTCAATACAGACCACACCAAGTGGAAACAACTTTTGAGAACCATAAGATGGAAACAGTTTAACACCTGATTACTGTGCATTAATGCAAAATTTCAAGTCCAGTTACAGCATGTGAATGGAACCTATGAGCAGCCTGAGTGCTTGGAAGATGTACAGAGCAGGCTAAGTAGAGCATTGTTGAATTTGGTTCTTGTTGCATATTTGGCACCAGGGAGGGCAATCATTCCAACTCCTTGTTGTGATATTGCACAACAGTAAATAAGCTATGTCCTGTGCTATAGTTGGATTCACATAGTTTTGGACTACATTTCCACATGCAGCTAACAGGCAAGAGAACAGAAGGAGCATAAACAGAAAATAAACAGAAAATAAAGATGTGAAAATGAAGGAGTGACAGTAACAGTATTGTGAAATGAAACCAGTAAGTCAAATATGTACCATGGAGACTCGTTACTGAAGGTGCAGTATTAGGCTGGGTGCTCTAAATTAGAATACTGGATGCATACAGAGAACAGTTCTGCTGCTGCTTGCAAGGAAAAGTTCAGTGACAGCTTTCCCAGGCGGTTCCAAAAGGAGTTACATGCTTGAAGCAAGATAGTTTTAGCACTTGGTCATCATTCCTTTTCCTTGTGCATCTGAAAATTCACCCTTTAATCTTCATTATGGATTTAGTCTCCCTATCCCCTCTTTCCACAGCTTTTGCTTACAGATGACATTATTTGGAGTTCTATCATCAAGGACAGCTTGAAATCACAACAGACATTTTACTTGTAGCCATGTGTTATGCAGGAGGAAATCACTTCCATACATCAAGCTCAATCAGAAAGAAAGGTGTCCTCTAGCAGCCCAGCTCACATACACTGACTGAGCCTATCTTTCAGTCACTGACTGAGCCTTTAAATTTGTAGTGAAGAATCAGTCAAAAAGCATTTTCTGCTACTGGATTGGCTGTATCATTATTTGATTACTTCCCTTCATAAATGAATGTAGACACAACAGATTTCAACAAGGGGTCACAAAAAGATCTCACAACAGTCTAAATTATCCACGCCTAGATGATCTGATTGGATATGTTTGGATTTCTGGAGAGGCCAGATACTAAAATACCTTATGCCTTTGCCTAAACGGCTATGCTTCTGTAGCCTGTTTCCCCTTTTACATCTTGAATTTGTTTTAAAAGAGGGGGAGTAGGGGGGGAAGAGACACAACAATCTAACAATATTTTCCTAGCGAGCTAACTCACCTCGGCACAGGAAGCTGTTGATGCTTTGTCTGCCTCTCTCTCTCTTCCCCCCACACACAGCACGCTCATTGCTGAAAGAAGGACTGAGACTGTGCTCACAAAAGCAGGCTGAGTAAGAAATGGAAAATCATAGGCCATGATTAGCATCAGCTTGAAAGCATTCATTGTTTGCTTGCACTTCTGTGCATGTGAGTTTTAGCCAGATCACAACAAGGATTTTGTGAGTGGCTTTGCAAAGTAAAGGTCAAATAACGCTGATTTCAAAGAGGAAAGAAACTAATTAAGATGCTGTATAAATCGAAGTCAATTCTATTTTTAGGTGTTTAAAAAAATAAAAAGATGCAGCTGAATGCACAGCCTCCTGGCTGGCTTGTAGAAGAGGCAGTGATTTCCGATAAATAACAGGTGTTGTATTTTGCATTTTTGAAGCGAGTTTGTTCCTAAACCACAAAGATTCATACCCGTCCTCCTTTTTGCGCATGTATCATGCTGGTTGGTTGTGTGGATGGATTAACTGTGACAAGCTGTGACATCAGCAAGGGCTGGATGCTGCCTGGCTGCGTGGTTTTGTAATGCATCCTCCCATTATTGCTGGGCTGACTCATTCATGCTACAGGGTGAGTGAATTGTGCGTAGTATGGGCCCAGCGTGGACTGAAGTCTTCGGCATTGTGGTTCTGTGCAGAAGCTGTGGGATAATTGTAAAGCAAGCAGATTTTCAGTCCCTGCTTGCACAAATGATATATCTGAGAAGCAAATGCAAGAGAAGTATTAATGCTAATAAGTAAACCCAGAAGTGATAAAATATGCCAGTTCTTTAGCATGCGTGCAGTAGTCTTTGGCCTTGCAACTTTGAAAAAGCCTCTGAATGAGGTTTTTGGTCTGCAAAGCATATGTGAAAAGCACAGGCTGTGTTTTGCCTGGGGGCTGCCAGGGAGGAAGAATCGGTTTTCATGAACCTGCAAAAGGTCAAGTGATTGTGGTTATTTTGGGATATGGGGATTTCATGGAGGGGAACCTATTTACCATACCTGTAATGGTCATAGGAAGTGAGAGCAAGAGCGAGTGGAGCAAGAACATAGTAGAAGCAGCTCTGGTGTGAATGAGACCTGTATTACCAGGTTCCACTGAATTCAGAAGGGGAAGTGTTGTTTATTAACAGTCCAGGAGCCTGCTGATTTCATAGTTAATCGTTAAAGACCTTGTACTTAAACCTGAAGTACCAATGTCATAGGGTTTTTTTGGTTGACATTGAGGAAGCCTGGAGCAATAACTACTGAGAAGGCAGCCTCTGGAAAGGTGAATACTATTGAGGGCTATTCTGCCCTTCATATACTCTGAAGTGACATTTCCATAGTGGTCACAGTTCCTTAGGACCTGCTTTTAAGTTCTGGAGGTTTTTAAAGTACTCAGCAGAACAAGAAGCTTATGTAGACAATTGGTGGTTTTGGAGCAAACAAGGTCTTTGTAACAGCCTGAACTTTAAACTGGCTTCGCTTCATTCCTCGTAGCTGCAGATGTAAGTAAAAAACAAGGAGGCAGGATCCTTTTGTGTTGTAAGAGGGACTTGGAGGGCAACAGGTGCCCTCTTGGAAAAGATAAATTTGCTGACATTTCCTATCCAGAGCTTTTGACCTTCATCTTGAAGATGCTGTGCTCACAGCTTACGTGCTTCACTGTCACTTCTACAGCCTGTTCTTCTGGCTAAAGAAATAAGACATTTACTTGTGAAGACAGTTCCTTCTGGAGGACCTGGTAGCAGCAAGAGTTTGAACTGACGTAGTTTGTCAGTGTTTATTCCTACATCTTTCCAGTGAACATCTTGGCTTTGGACACTGAGCTCCTCTCCAGGTTAGACAGGCACTCGTCTCTTCTGGAGTTTAATGATCCCAAAAATCACGGACTCTAGAAAGGTGGTAAGCAATTCCTTGGCACACTGTATCTAAGGATGCTTCTGATAGTAGTCACCTTCTGCAACAAATGTTTACTCTTGATTTACTCTTGAGGGGGAATTCAATTATGCATATTTACACTCAGAAAAACGACTGTGTTACCATTGGTCCACATCCTGGCACCATGGCCAAGGGAGTGTATGTTTGAAGGAACCGGCTTGCCAGGCTGGACAAAGATGGTCTGGCACACAGCTAAGCATCTCTATCAAATGAATAGTGGTATGTAATATGATCATTATCTCAGCAGACACCATAGCAGGGTGGTATCTTAGACTGCACTTTCACTTCTCTCTAAGGCTGTAACACAGAAAACCTCCCATGGAGCAGGGTCTTTTTTAGGTGACTCCCTCATGGAGTGCACCTTTCAAGTCTGAGGTTGGCCAATACCGTGCTGAAAAATTTTGTTTACTGTTAAGGTGTCATTTGCACCTCTCCTCTGCCAGCACCTTGTGCCAGTTTTCTGTCCCTTTTTCTTGGCTGCACTTGCCACTAGGTGAGCAATCTTTCCCAGCAGAAGCTCCCAGTGAGGATGTAAGCAGGCTCTGCTGCCTTGGGAGTGGTGTTAGCTAGCCACTATGGCCAGTCTATCAGAAGAGAGGCTGTTGTCAGACATTGGTAAAAGCAAGCCAGATTATGTTAGCTTCTGATGTGCATGGTAACTGTGTCCACCAGAAATGCAACGGGAGGCCATACCAGCTGAGTGAGAATGTCAGGATGAGAAAGGCACTACTTAGGTATATAGGTATTTCCCAATCATATGAAACCTAGGCCAGACAAAGCTCTCTTCAATAGAATAGCTTTGTTGATGGTTACCCTACATGTAACCTTTGAGTTCCTAAATGGGCTGTGACCTACTGACAGGGGTCAGCCACAAGGCTTCCTGTCCCAGGGAATTTTGTTCAGTACATTACAATAAAGTTTGATAAAGTTAGCTTGATGTGTTATCAGAGATTCAATACTTGACTGAAGATTACCTGGAATGGAAACACTCCCTGCCTGTGTTTTTCTTGCTCCCTTCTCTGTAGATAAGATATTTAGTCCAATGTCTGTGTGTGCACTTGCTTTCCAGGGTGTGCAACTATATTCCTGGCCAGGGTCAACTCAGGGCAGAAGAGAAGCAGCAGATGGGAAGCTGTAGCTGTAGGCTAAGGAGCTGTATCCACAGCTGTGCTAACTGGAGTAGATCTGGCTGTGATGCAGGGTGCTGACAGCCAAAGCTAGCTTACCCCTGCCCCTCCCAAGAGACTAAGTTCGTGAATGGGAGGAAGCTGAAGGTGGCATGGATAAGAAGCACAACATGATTATCTTTAACTCTTTGGCAAGCTATCCAGCAGCTGCCTATGCACCTGAAAAGAATTTCCCTCCATACTGGAAAAACTTTACTCCAATAAAGGGAGGCAGTGGACAGCTGTTAACATGGGCCTGTAACTTTGACTCAGCAAAGGATGGCCGACAAAGCAAGCCTTTCCAAGGAAGAGAGCAACAAGATTTTATGACAGCCAGCAACTCCCCTCCGTACTCATCACTGCTCTTCACATTCACAGCACGGTTGTTGCTCTCAAGAGTCAGCACATACAACTGGGTGTGGAACTGAGACCATGACAAAGGCTGGAAAGACACCTTACCAGCAGGCAGCAGTCTCTGGAGTACAGCAGCCTCAGGCCTGGGGCTTATAAGGGCATTGATGCCAGGATGGCAATGTTTTAGTGTAGCTGCTTGTTACGTCTGAGGGTGAGGAAGGCCTTATCTGCCAAGTGTCCCAGAAAAAGCCCATCTGAGGAACATTTAAAAGCCAGGCACAGACAGGACAGCGATCGCCACTCCACATGAGAAATACCCAACAGCAAATGATGAACAATCCCAGTCTGGCAAGCACTCAAATGAAATAACAAGGACATAGCCTTCTGTGCATTCATAAATGAAGACAGTTTTGCCTAGAAACCATGACTTAAGGACAGAGAGATCAGAAGAGGAGCAGGCAAAAAAAAAGTAGAAGACTGTAAAAGGTTGCTACCAAGGACCAATCATAGGTACGCAATGCTGCACCAGCAGGTCCTAGGTCAGATGTACAAAGCTGTTTTGAACAACTTTGGCAGCGTCAAGTGAATTTATCCTGGGTCAGGGATTTACCTTGTCACATGCCTGTAACAGTTTTGATCTGGTCTTCAGTGTCCTAAAATTGTATTTATAGCATTTCCGGTAACAGCCTGACAGTTGAGCCAATCTTCCTCATGAAGAATGTTTGTAAATAATACCATCTCGTGAGGTTCCTGCTGTGCCTCATGCGTGGCAGTCAGCATGGCTTCCAGACACCACATGGCATGCAACCATGCAACCCAAATTCTAGTGATCCTGTATAGGTTATTAAAAAAAGCATCAGTTTCACATCAGAAAAGTAGTATGGGTAAGGATAAGATCAAGATCTGAGAAAGCAGCAATCGCATCAGTCAAGTAATAATTTTATTAATAGGAGCATACTGCCTAGTCCATTTGCAAGCAAGAAAAGATTCTCATAAAGTGACAGATCAGCCAAAGGACATAAGAAGTGCCTCTACATCGC
>JAVKLA010000074.1:30072940-30090512 GCA_034782735.1 Sagittarius serpentarius | reverse complement strand
GTGCATAAGTTCAGCATTCTTTGAAGGACACAAAGTTGTTTCTCAGCTGGACCTAAACCCATACGAAGCACTACTAAGAAAGCTATACTATATATTGCAAATTAAGAGAACATTAAGAAACACTGCATATGAGACAAGATGGAAACTAGCTGGCCTAGCAGTAGATAATCAAATGGAAACTGAAAAAACAGCTTAGCCAAAAAAAGTCTAGGTAAATTTCACTTCAGCAAACAGTTAGAAACCTTAGTATCCTGTTAAAAACTCAAAATCCAACAAGTTCATTGTATTACTTCTGTTGCTGCTGCTGGAATAGGAGACGGGCATAGATTGGAGAAGAAACATGACTTGCTTATGGTGAACACCTGTTACTTTAGAGGAAGGAAGTTTGTGTACAGTTCCAAGAACCCTAATTATATGAAAATTTTGAGAGCCAAAAGAAGGCAGACATCTGACGCATTTTCTGCAACTAAGTGCCAGCTTTGCTATAATATTTACATTTGTACTTTCTATTACCTGTATTCTTCAGAGTGGTGAATGGGAAACTTCACTACGATTTTACTGCCTTGGATAACCTTATGGATCGCCTGTGGGAAAATAAGCTAATTCCAGGTAAGGGCAGCTCCCTACCTCCACAACTTGCTACACCTGTTTGCCCATGTTGTGTGATCATCAGAAAATTCTTAGAGAGCTTTGCCAAAGCTGATTTTGATGAAGATTGGTTCTTTTCCTACTTGCCTTTACCTCATGTTCATGTAAATGCAAACAGCGGAGCAAAACACTGTTATGGCAATTAAGACGACACAAATGGTTTTACATTGCTTTCAACAACAGTTTGAGATGTATGAATTGGGAAATGAGATCTTTTGAAGAGGAGAAAGGTTTGTACCCATTAACATCTACCTAAAAGGGCCAGAGAAGCAGATACTCAAAGTATAGCTTCCCTTGAACTTCTGCAAACATGCACTGTTTAAAGTTCCCTCTAAGCCCTGAATTCATGATGCTAAGTATTAGTATTGATTACTATAATCATTGACAAGTAACAAGTGTGAGCAACCACAAATCTGAAATTCCTGGTGGGGACATGTAGAAACAAGAAAGAAAGCCCATTTAATGATGCTTCTTCATTAACAAGTTTTTTTCAGATAATGCGATAATCCCTTTGTTAATCAAAAGGAGACAGCATTCACAAAAAAAGAGACCAATCTTTTGTGTCTTTTTTAGGATTTGAGTTGATGGGGAATCCATCAGGATATTTTTTAGATTTTGAAGATAAAGAACAGGTAGTAAGATGGAGAAACTTAATTACACTTCTGGCCAGCAGATACATAGGTAAGTTCCAAGAAAAAAAAAAAGAAGAAAAAATACTTATTCTGTTGTAATCCCATCTAACTACCTCAGAAAGTTCTGTGTATTGTGATCAATTTCAAGATCCTGGATTTCAGCACAGAACAGGAAAAAACCCATGCCAGAACAGACAATGGGATAATAGCCCCTTTTTTTGTTGATTCATGACCAGCATTTTGAATGAGTAGTGTCTTCTGGGTAGTACATTTGGCCTGCCTCTGAGGACTGACTTTTAACTTCATTATGTTGTTGTGGTTGTAAACCACCAGCTTATATTAGGACATGATAACCTGAACACTTCCTACATGCCAGCTTCAAATATCTCTAATGAGACAGAAGCCTCAAACTGAATTAATGCTAGGTGAGTGCCCTAACTACAAGGCTATAATTCACATCACCTCCCTCTCACCTTTCATCTTTTTCAAATAGTGCTGTGTTTCATCAGAAATGAGAGATCATTATTAAAACCAGGTAATATTTATAACCTGTTGTAGCTCTGGGTGCTGAACCTGACCTGCAGCCCTAATTGATCTGATTGTCTGATCAGTGACTAATTGATAGGATTATCTGAATATGCAGCTCACTAATAAGTGAGGCCTCTCCTACAGATAGGTACGGATTGGAGCACGTTGCTAAATGGAATTTTGAAACGTGGAATGAACCAGACCACCATGACTTTGACAATGTGTCTATGACAGTGAAAGGTAAGCATGTTTTGGAGCACTTACTAGTGAAGTGAGGCAGGTGTGTGGGGTCAGTCAAGGGGTGACAATGAGAAAGGAGACATGCTGGCAAAGAAATAAGGTAGATAGAAGAAATAAGGAATGTGAAAGGTACACCTAGTCTGTTTTGCTAAGGTCATGTTAATGACTACACTTCGTTCCCTGCTTCAACATCTGTATAAACACAGGGAGAGTAGAACAGGGAAAACAGAACAGGATTTACACTAAGAAGATGTAGTTCATTTTTATTTGGATATAAAGTAAGATCATTGGGGTTAAGGTGGTGAAGGTGGAGTAAGAGAAAAACTGTTCGTTGACAGATGCATCTTTTGGGAACCTGTCCCCGCAAGATCTTTGGAAGAAACTTGTGAATGCAGCTGAGGTTTTGATGTCTTCCTGTGGTGTCAGTGCATAGGAAAGAGTAGCCCCAGTTTTTGAGCTCCTGCCAATAAATGCAATAATAAAGTTATAACATCTCCCTGTAGTTTTAGATCAAGATTCTGGTTTGAGTTACCATCTTTGATATATGCATCTGCTTGGACTTCAGGGTTTCTCAACTATTATGATGCTTGCTCAGAAGGATTAAGAGCAGCCAGTCCTCTACTAAAATTTGGAGGGCCTGGGGACTCCTTCCACCCCTTACCCAAGTCACCCATATGCTGGAGTCTTTTGTGTCATTGCTACAATGGAACCAACTTCTTCACAGGGGAGACAGGTGTAAGACTGGACTACATCTCTCTCCATAAGAAGGTCAGTCCAAGATTTCAGTTTAAGGCTATTTTTTTAATCAGTTCTATACAAATTACATTTTATTCTGATTTATGAAGTTGATTTCCAGATGAATGTCCAGCCTATAGCAGGAAGCATGGCTACCTGTTCTAACAAAACTTTGAAGATGTTCAGTTGCAAGACTTCAACTCAAAGCATATTGGCCTTTGCCTAATTCCCAGGGTGAAGCAACTCCTCTGCCTCTTTTCAATTTTACATTCTAGGAGGAGCTCATTCAAACAGCATGTGCTGGTAAAAATACTAATACTGTCTGGCCTACAGCTCCTCAGGGACTCTTAAGAACATGTTTTCAGAATATGTTTATGTCTGTATGTTATGTCTGTGTGTTTACTACTGTTTGCTCACTTTTGCTAAGCAGATATGAAATGTTGTTGCAGGGAGGTGGGAATTCTCTCTACATCTTGCAACAGGAAGTAGAAGCAGTTGAACAAATTCAGAAGCTGTTTCCAAATTTTGCTTCTGTTGCCATATACAATGATGAAGCAGATCCAATGGTTGGATGGTCCATTCCGCAACTATGGCGAGCTGATGTGACCTATGCAGCTATGGTTGTAAAGGTAAGTCAGTTCATTGACAGTCTTGTCACAGTAGGGTCTCCTGATGTGTTAATGCAGTTGCAAAAGTAGACTTAAAGTCAGTGTTTAAGCAGCTACTCAGAACAATAGAACCAACAAAGGAGAGCTCCCTATTGATACAGCTGGGGTTTCCCTGAATAGTCTGTTTTCAGTAGCTTGCTTTAGTTTGTATTAGTTTTCTTCATCTTCCCTTTAAAAAAAAAACAACTGAGAACTAGCCTTCCATGTGTTGGAGAACGTGTCAGATGCTGTATACAGTTCCCCAGTTAGATCCACCTGATAAGACTATAACCACACATCCTCTCCCTGTGTAATACTACTGCTATTATCTTACTACTGCTAGCTATCACCTCACTTATGTGAAACATTATTTCCCAGCTCCTTCATAAGTTTATCTCATAAAGAGACACCAGGTATAATTAAGAAGTCTCTTGAGTTCTCAGCATAAGCCCATTCTTTGGTTTTGGATAATGACTGTACACGTGGTCTTATTAATTACTGCTGTTGATCAGAGAAGCAGAAGGAGAAGAGAATGCTCAGCATTCTTGCCCCTGCAGGAGTTGTAGCCTGGCCTCAGAGCAAGCTCAGCTCCTGCCCCTGCATAGCAATAGTTCCCACTGCAGGCCTATTGCTTTGTGAGCCGCTACCTTATACAGCACCCAGTGTCCAAGCACTCCTGTGCAAAGTATTAATTCCCAAACTTGGGAGCATATGTCACCCAGAAACAAGATAGGTCTTACCAGCTGTTCTTGTGGAGACAAAGGCTCCCAGCTCCTTTAGGCTGCATACAAAAGCAGTCTTCTCCAAAGCAACAAGTCACTGACTGCATTGCAGGCAGTTTGTGAGAGCAAACAACAGCGTTTATAATGACATGGTGATATGAAGGGAGAAAAAAGACACATCCAACAGAAAACTAACCCTTGGATGGATAGGAGCTGGAGCCCTGTGTTCCTTCAGGGACAGAATTATGAGACCTTTTCAGTTGTCAGCCTTCTGAAGTTCTGTTTGATTCTGATACTTAGGCACAATCTGGTAAACAGAGAGCTTGGTAGCTCTGACATTTTGCAGGAAAGCATCACAGCAACCAGTGAAATACTGGGAGAACTAATTCCATGTTAGCACCAAGTGGGTAAAATGATGCATTGAGGACCAGCTCCCAGACACTGGTGTAGTGGGTACAAAGTAACTCCAGAATTGGAGAACCATTTAGATTTAATTCAGGTGGTAAATCCAGATTACTAGTTTAATATTCAAGACAGGGGAGCATCATTTGTAGTGCAGTAGCCAAGGAAATATATTCATAATTTATGCAGAGTACTAGTAATAGTTATTTCAGAGACTTTTTACTGGCAAAACTATGTGGATACTTCAAATTTTCCAGTGATTAATGTACCACCTGAAGAATAGTTTCTTCAAGAGTTGTAAGGAACAGTTTAGTTCTTCAGCCTTTTCTAAATGGCAGAGTGACAGCTCTCTTCTATATGCTGTAAAGATTTCAGAAAATACAGACATCATGTATTTGTTGGATTTTCTCCAGCATGAAATTCCATCTTCTCTATGACTTTGCAGGTAATCATCCAGCATCAAAACCTGCTCATTTCCAAAGCCAACAACACCATCAACTACACACTGCTGAGTAATGACAATGCCTTCTTGAGCTACTACCCACATTACTTCACACAGCGGACTCTGACAGCACGTTTTCAGATGAACAATACAAAGCCACCTCATGTCCAGATGGTGCGGAAACCAGTGCTGACTGTCATGGGCTTGCTGGCACTGCTAGGTATAGTAACCACTGATTAAAGACCACATCAATAATGTTATCTACCTAGAAGCTTCCTGCCTAAGAGAGATTATTCCAGCCATCTCACCATTGATAAAAGCAGGATTTCTCCTAGCCTCTGTTTATTAGCTGTGTTAAGAAAATGAAACTTCGTTTCCTCTGAGAAATTAATAGCTCAGGAGATGTTCATGACAGTCTGTTATCCATTTGATTTAATTTACTGCTTTGTTTACACCCTGCGTATACCAACCACTACTTTTTTGTTGACTGGTACTTCCTTCTTGTGCCATCACATCAGGCTGTAAATGTCTTTAAGAAATTCCCACAGCTGCAAGACCCATGCAGCATACTAAAGGAAGATCCTAATTCACTGTTACATGCTTGAATGTTGCTAGCTGAACTTCTAAGCATAAGAACTGCTGTAGTATCTGCATGCTCTGCTGTTGTAAAATAAGCCTGACTGAATGCTAGGCCTGGTAAAATAAGCTAGAACATAGCTCAACCTATAGATCCCCATGTTTTGACCCTTCCTGTATCAGAAGCTGATACAGGACTGACTAGCAGTGATGCTTACAGAGTTGTCACATTTTTTAAAGGAGAAAAACAGGTTTTTGCAGAAGTGAACAGCAGTGAAGGGGAAAGCACTCAAAACAGCACAATTGGTGTCCTGGCATCTGTGCACACCCCAAGTGAGATGCAGCCCTCAGACAGCTGGCAAGCTACTCTACTGATGTATTCAAGTGAGGATAACAGGACTTCATCCAACATCAGCACCGTCACAGTGAACGCCACCCACTTCCCCAGACTTAGAGGTAAACAAACATGTAGGCAGCTCACATAATCAATCTTTAGGATAGAACATCTGCTGAAACACTTCTGCTAAGTTGCCTTTCGTTGCAAGAGTGAGTTTCGTTTGCTAACTTTCTCATCTTTTGGGCACTCCCAGATTTTCTGAGATATGATGGCGCTCTTCTAGGAAAGGTTCTTTCCTTATGCTTGCAGTTTGACCCTGTCTTTAATGGCAGCTGCAAGTGCTACCTTTTTGGAAAGCTATTAATCTCAGTGACCTTGGCTGGATATTGCCAGGCAACAATTCCCTTACTGGGATGACTCCAAGACAGCCAACATGACCACATGATTACACAGCTGATGCAGTTGTCCAGTAAATGTGTGCAGCACCTGTGCAAAAAATAAGAGGGTTTCAATTCTGGTTATGGAAGTAATAGCTTGAAAAACTTGGCAAATATAAAGTGTAGAGTGCTATAAAAGTGCTAGCCTCATGACTTTCCGGAAGCCAGGCTCCGAAGTGCTGAAATCACTTTTGAGAAGGTAGACTTAAATGCCTCCTGCTAAATTTATTCTTGTTAATCTTTAAATCCAAGTAAAGAGTTTGCTCTCTTTCATTTGTGTTCCTAAAGAGCTGCTGTATGTGACTTATTACCTGGATAACAACCAAACCAATCCCTACCTGAAGTGGAAAAAGCTAGGAAGCCCTGACTTTCCTTCCCCAGAAGAGTTCCGGCAAATAAGGGATGCTGAGGTATGACCATGTGTTTGCTTGAAGTATTGTATGGGTAAAGTGCTTGTGAATTGGTTAACTACAGCTAAAGAGACAAGAAACCATCTCAGGTAGTCAGAATTTCCTTAGCCCACAGTCGTGTGCATCTCGTATACATATAAAAATGCACTTGCAGTCACACAGAGAAATGTAGCCGGTACACAACTGATAGTTTTGCATTTATGTTATACAAGAGACTAAATGTAGATGACCAACTTTGCTACTGGCCTACCCTTAACTAAGGAAGCAGAGTTGCTCCAGAGTAAGTTCCACCTTCTCTCTGAAACTTCGATGAGCTTTCAGACCTTTCTGTTCTGTCTCCGCAAATAAGTCACATAGCCTTGTGTATATTGTAGACGAGCCAAATTGCTGCATTAGAGAGTTGAAATGAACCTCTATCAATAATAGAAAACAAACAGCTCCCTGAGGTGAAAACTACCCAGTGGAAGTTCAGAAGAGACTTGGCATCTCTCAGGGGCTCACACGGAAGCCTGCAGTTTCCCCTCATCCTCACCAGTTCTGAATGCACCCCAGAGGGGACTGAGGAGTAAGTCCTGTCTGAGGTCTTCTCTCCTCCCTACTGAGAAAAGCCATGCCCAAATTACTTACTATATGTGAGAATATGGGAGCAGCCTGTCACTTTAGCTCCCTTTCCTGTAGTTTTCCTATTCATTCAGACCCACAGGTTAAAATAAAGGAGGCCACGTTTATCCCCTTCAGGACCCATAGACGGTAATTACCTTCTGACTTGGGTGTACAGTACTATGTCTTCCCTTCCCAGTCACCATAACCCTCTATTGCTAAGGCCTGTGGGATACTGTAGGAGCCATCAGATCTTCCTTCAAAGGGCAGCAGCAGGGTTTTGGATACTCTTGGCCATCTGGTGAAACCTCATCCTCAGCTGAGTGGCTGTAGTAGGTAGGAATAGCTTTCACTGTATGCAGGGAATCCATAACTAAGAGACAGGGCTGTTGTTTGTAAAGACCACTAGCCTGAAAGGCATCTATTGGAGGTTACTAAAAGTGACAGATTGCGCCTAAAGGGCATTTGTGATCAACTCGGTTTGTAAGATGGACAAACCCTCTGTTTCCTGAAGAGCTGGAAAACAGGCGAGATAGAAGTCTCCCAGCTAGAAGAACTTTGATAGCTGTAAGCCACTTATCGGCACCAACTCTATTGGAAATTCACAGTCCCAAAGTAAATACGCAGTCAGTTTACACTGATGTAACAGTTGGCCTTCAGGTGCTCTAATGAAAAATTCATTCACAACACTTCTTTTTGGCTCCACAGGACCCGGTGGCAACAGGCCCATTCCCATTTCCTGAAGGTGGCTTCCTGACATTGAAGACAGACTTACCCGTTCCCTCAGTCTTTCTTATCCACATATGTGCAAGACCCAGATCTGTTCCTGATCAAGTATGTGCTGTATTCTGCTTTTTACATTCACCAAATTAGAAACTGCTTCCTGCTTTAAGTCTCACTATGAAGAGCTGGACTAGCATTTGGGCCTGTTGTTTGTAGTAAATAAACAATTCTTCTCTCCTTCGATGAGAAGGCTTTCTGAGGCATAATTCGAGATAAATCATTCTACAGCAAGTGGTAGGAGCCGTGACAGAGATAAATGCAAGTTTATCCATGGTGGAAAAATAATAATGCAGTACTGGAAAGTGCAGTATCTTTTTTAAAATCGCGTCATGTGCTACCAGGCTTGACAACAGCTCTCCAGTTAATGATAGCTAAAAATGAAATGAAATCATGGCTGTCATAGATTAGACATCTGTATCTGCTCATTTAGTCCCACCCATGTTCATAGTGGTGCCCAGAACTGCTGAAGGTCCTCTGCAAGGTTGACAGGTTGGAGACATAGGCTACAAAGCCACAGAGCCAGGAATTTAGTTATTTTTCCCCCAGTCTCAATGGAAGGAGTCAAAGCAAATAACTAGTAAGGAAAGGTGAACACAGAAATCTGACCTGGCTGATCGGTTTGTACGGTTTTCTTACATGGGCATGTGTCTTTGGACAGGTAACCGGTGTTCGTTTGATCCCTCTCACAAAGGGGCAGGTCATTGTGTTGTGGGATGATGGCTGTTTAAATTCAAAGTAAGTAGCTTTTAAAATAAAATGGATATAAGCAAGTTACCAGCACATTACTCCCTAAGCTGCCACCAGTCCTATAAAGTGAAACGAGTTCACAAATTAATGACTGCTTGCTCCTTGAGAGATGCTACAGTGCATTTGTGTGACAAAAGGAACTGTAGGACCTACATGCAGTAACTATGGAGAGCAACCCTGACTAATTTGTGGTCTGAACAAGGGAATCTACCTGTTGCTCACCAGCATCCAATGGCATTTTTGAGGGACTTGCCTTCAGCATAGCAGACAGGAAGATCCATGATAACAGTTACATTAGCAGCAGGTGCCCAGGTGGGATCGTGCACATCCCAGTAACAGATGTCAGCTGGAAGAGAAAACCTCCAGTTCCTTGCTCCAGCAAGCTGTACTAGACTGGAAGCCCTCTGTAGGTGAACTATCAGAGGTGATCCAGTGTACATCCAGACTCCCTCAGGAAGCACTGACTTAGCTCCTTTTCAAGCCAGTCTCCCTAGAGGCTTCAGCCTTGATAACCCTGATTTGGGAGTAAGAGGCGCCTAACAGTTTGTGATGCTGCAGGTACTACCCAATATAGCAAGTCAGTCTGGGTGTTCTTCTGTGGGCTGTTGGAGTTGTGGTTCTTCCTTAACTGACAATGCATGCCATCCCACATTTGGTAGGAATGAGTCAACTGAATATTTCCTGGTTTTAGCAGCTTTTGTTGAAATGGCTCCGAGATTAGGATTTGATTGCTCATTGCATTATCAGTTATATTAACTCAGCTGTCTGGTTTTCTTTTCTAGATGTATAAAAACATTTGAAGTGGAGTTTTCACCAGATGGAAAAGCATACCAGCGGATTAATGCCAAAGACACAATATTCACTCTCTGGGTCTATAGTCCAGGTAAGGCAAGAATACACATATTATGTAATCTGTCATGTTAATAGTGCCACTCATGAGTATGTGAAACATCGTTTAGTAAATCCTGAAGGTTTGTAGCTTGCTAGCGACATACACTCCCATCACAAATCAGAGCACGTCCCTTCCTTTAGGACTGCATTCTCAGTGAAAGCCTTATTCTCAAGGACAAGCACTAAGTGACAAATAGTCATGAGGACACTATTAGTAGTATTGCCATGAGTAAATTCCTTGTCACAGAAACCAAAGTCACCCAGCTGCAGGCCTGGCAAGCTCCCTGAGAGGCAAAGCAGCATTTTTGTCTCTATTTGTAGCTGGTGTAGAAGCATGCAAAAATGAGAACAAAAAAAAATTGCTCCACGTGACCAGAGCTTGATGTTGTGCTCTTGGTAGCAGAGTCACAGCAAGGCAAGTCTAAGATTTGGGCTTAGTCCCACCAGTATTGGTCATGCCTTTGCCTAAATTTGTACAGTGCTCTTGGGGTAGGGCAGTAGGAGCAAACTGCCTTGGTAACACTTGTTTTTTACCACTGAGTCTTGAGGTGTTTGACTGCCTAAGGATATGGCATCAACACACAAATAAGAGAGGTTGGCTGGCTTGCATTTAGCACATTCTGAGCTGCTCCAGTGGAAGGTCACAATTCTGCTCTCACTGTGGTCACCTGTCCATGTTCCATACCCTTTCATGGCTTGGCAATCTTAAGCTATTGAGGTACTCCCTTGTAAGAACAGAAGAGGTCCTCTTCTAGGACAGTTTGTCCTGGCTGTCTGAACACCTACCCAAGAACAGGTCCCTCTCTCTTTGCTGTTTCCTAGAGCTTTCTCTTTAGCCCTGACTAGCTGCCTAAGTCTTAGATGTTTTGCATTAGAGGGCAGCAAGTTTCATCTTTGTCAAGAGGCAAAGCTTCTCCCAGAGCCTGTGGTCATTTCTCCTCATGTGTAGCCTAGAGGCAATAGAAACATACCCAGATGAAAAACGCTGGGAGAAAGTAGTGATGTTTTGGGGTTGTTTTTTTTGTTGTTGCTTTTTGGGCTCTTTTAACTAGATGTGGTCTGATCTGCAATGTGACTGTCCAACAAGTATTACTGATAAGCACTGATCAGAGCTGTGTGAAACACCGACAGACCTTGCCTCAAAGTGATACTAATAAAGAGCAGTTCAGAGAGGTTTTTGCCAGAAACACAAGCTCCTCGTAGCCTAAGAAAGGCTTAGCATCAGCAGTGGGTGCATAATAAAGTTCAAAGCTATTATTGCAATGTGAAGGCTACACAGGTAAGCAAAGACTGTACATCAAGGCTAAGGCAAATCTCTGAAATTAGGATTCATCGTCTAGTGCTGCACATCTGGGGAAGCTACCAGATTTAATTGTTTGATTTAACACACACCCCCCCCAAAAAAAGACTGCTTGAAAAAATTTCTCATCTCAGCAGCCTTTATTGCTAGGTAGTTTGTTCTCAGTCATTATTTCTAGTGTTCTTACTCTTTTGGAAAAAAAAAAATTAAATACTAAAGCACACATAAAAATCAAGCAAATAAATGAGAAAAAAAAAATTTATATTGCTTGTGAGGTTAAAGACTCTGCTAGTGAAGGCTGTGTTCTTCAAACTAGATCAAGGATGAAAACCAGCAGAGCCACAGAACATCAACTCACATACCTTTGGAGCAAGTGGTGCTGCTTCCTGAGTTGAGCAGAGGGTTTTCAGTCAGCCTGCATGTTTCTTGTTCTGCTTCTTTGTTGATCCTGTCCCCCCCATAACCTGTTCCAAAGGCACAATTCAGGCAGAAAAGTAAGTCAGAAAAAAGGAAATTACTAGTTGGAACTTGCAGCAGATGTCATAGCCTTCTTCCAAAGGGACTGCTGGGGCAGCTGTCCTGTAGCTGTACTTGCAAATCCTAATGAAGAGAGAGGAGGTCCTTGGTCCAACAAAGACAAAGAGCCAGTACTTGGCCGTGAGGAGTTTTAAAATCATTTTTAGTTAGACAGGCATATCCACACTTACATAGGGTGCAGAACTGATATCACTACTTCCCCAGCCCATTCCACAAACCTACATTTTATAGGAGTAGTGCCTGCTCCACATCCTCCAAGCACCACAGGTGTCAGCCTTTCACAGTGACCATTTCTAACCTTTTCATTTGCAGGAAGCTCGGTCTCTGGCTTTTACAGAGTGCGTGCCATTGACTACTGGGGGAAGGCAGGCCTGTCCTCTCTTCCTGTGGAGTATGTTGAAGCTTTCAAATGATTCTGAAGAGTGTTGCCTGGCTTGGTGACTTGAGTGGTGTATGCTCCCTGCAGATGACAACTCCCCAGAAAAACAAACTCCTCCCAGGCTAAGGAGGGAGTATCAAAAGGAGCTGATGAAGCAAGTTAAGAATGCAAGTTAGAAGCAACTGCCCCTATTAACTCTTCAGAGCTCAAAAGACAGCGTTATCAAACAGCCACAACTGACAACCCAAATGGTACAACTCTTAAGAGGCTGCTTTAGGACTGTGATTCAGCTTGGTAACTAGGAATTATGGGAATAAATGTTTATTATTCCCTATTTTACACTGAGCTATGGTCAGGACAACCAAAGATTTATAGAGGTCACAAACAGCAGCAGGACCATCGCTTCAGCGTGTGAGTGAGGATGGCAGCAAAGGCACAAGGAGGACCTGTCTGAGAGTGAACTGCCTGCCTCAGCTGCCAGGCTGTCTTCACGTAATGGTTTAATGGAAAAGTGCGCAGCAACCAGAGGCGTCCAGAGTATGAATTGAAGGATCCCTGCTTCCCTGCTGGTTAGTCACACATGCTGCAGTGAGTTATTTCAGAGCACTTGCCATGTCTTCAGATGTATGAGATTCTTCACCCTCTCAGAGAGGCATTTCCACCCAGTGCTCTCTGCATTTGTGGCGGCTGTTTGGATGCCAGAGCTATTCCCCTCACACAGGCAGAGGAAGGGGTAGCAACTCATCCTCAAAGGGGAAAAAGGCACAGGAAGCTCTAGCCTCCAGACTTCCCTGCCTTTTCTGCATTCTGCTTTTGCCCAAGTCACCTGTTTGCACTGTGGCCATCAGCTGCTGCCTCTTTGTGGTGGAGGCTCTAACCCTGAGAGCCCCTTTTTCTCTCCACTGCTGTCCCCTAGCCTGGCCTTCTACAGCCCTGACAGCTAACGTCTTCCCCCAGCATGCCTCCCCTCTCAGGCTGTAAGTGACCTGAGGCTTGGCTTTGGGTGGCCAGGAAAAAGCTGAAGTGCTAGTTACGGCCTTTTGTGTTCTCATATTACAGGAGAACACACTCTTGAATGTAACAGGGCTGCTACTGACAACCAGTTAGGAAATTAACCAAGAACAGTTTGAGCTTCCGTGCTTTGCAAAGCATGTGCACAAGCGTGTGACAGCCTCAGATCATGGGCTACAGAACACCTCTGGCTGTCCTTGCAGCTGCCCAACACTTTATGTAACAGCAAAGTTCCCTGAAATTGCAGAGCTGTTTTTTTACTCTCTCCATTTCACAACTGGCACAGTTTGAACTGTGCCTTTAAATTGCTTGTAGAGGGAAGGGTAATGCCAGTGAAAACAGCTGGAGTGTTTTCCATAAGTGGAGCAACTTTGTTGCACAAACAAATCCCCTACTGCTGTCTTTGCTGACATCAGCACCTCACCACCATAAAAACAAAGACTGCGTATTTGGTGAAGCATTCAGGTCTCAGACAAAAAAAACAACTTTGCACAGTAGGAGAGAGCTGAACTACCTCAAAAGGCCTCACTTTTACTGCACAGAAAAGAAATATATACAGAAGGTCAGTGTATACGAGTTGAGGCCTTGTATCTCCGTACCTTCTGATTACTTGTTCATGTGCTTATCCCGAAAGTTAGCCTTAAAAGATGTGCTTTGTCGCAGAATTCAGATGAAATATTTCTCACCTCACTGAAGTTTGAATAAGGAGTGCTTGTCACATCCTAATCTGCCAACTCCTTGCCCATGAAGGTTTGGGCAGAACAGAAAGGGACCATTGGAGCCTAATTAATTGATAACTTACTTTCAGAAAAGTTAGTGAGAAATTCTACTTGGATGAAGATAGTAAAAATACATTTCAAAGCTGTTATAACTGCCCGTAAGTGAAGAATCACAATATGCAGTTAAAATAAAATCTAGCAGTTGAGGCATACTGTTTTGCCGGTATGAAGTGAAACCACAGAAAAAATGACTTTTAGAAATAGTCAAATATGCATCCTTGAGAGATTTCAGTGTGTCTGAAGCAGGGGAAGATACAGGAGCTTGAGAGAACAGTTTACCTCATTCAGATGTCCTATTTGAGTAGCCTTTTGCTTTAAAATTTTCCCACACTGGCAATCAGACTATAGCAGTCTTTATCAAACCAAGGACCATGCACTAGTTACAGGTGTTTGAAAAAAAATGAAGCATAGCTGTTGTGAAGAGTATTGATTTTGCTATGCAGGGATGTAGTAGAAAATGTATAGGTGTGCAAATGATGAAAACCAGAAGATCGAAAATCATTACCCCACTTTATTTAGCAGACAAACTTATATTACACCTCGCACAAGCGAGGTCAGTAATGGCATATATGAAGCAAGTGATGCAGAGCTGATGAGTCCTGGTGGAACATTTGGCTTTTGCAAAGGTGCAGAACAGAGAATGGCAATTTTCTTACTCTTTCCCTGTAATGAAGTCTGTCCCTATGGCAAGTGATTTCCTTTAGGGCAAGTTACTATCTTTTGGAAGATTTTAGGCTAGGAGTTCTGCTGGCCCAGGATTTCTGCTTCTCAGCAGTGACAGACATGAGGCTTGCAGCTGCCTCTTTGAAGTGGTTTGTAGTTCTCATGCTTACTTTTTGGTCTTGTTAAAAAGTGCTGTTTTCTCTGAAGTTTCAGGGTGAAATGTAATACATTATTGTATTTCTTATTGCAGCCAAAAAAGGCAGAAATTTTATTTACAAGGGCAGAGCTTAACGTGTTGTAGATGCAAATAAAATCCAGTTTCTTAGGGTCAAGTCCAGCCACTTTGAAAATCTGTCACTAAGTCCCTCTTTGAGAGTTTTTACATTAAATGTCATCCAAAGTGTGGAAGGCACGTGCTTTTTCAAGTATTTTCCTGGCAGCGGCAAATATGCATGGAAAGCAGAGCTGACTAAAAATTGTGCGCTGTCTGTTCAGAAACAAGTTCTGAATATTCAACAAGATTTTTTTTTAATTCTTCTTTGCTGCTTTGGTATAAACTTATTCCTTTAAGCAATGGGCAAGTCTAAACAATTGCAACAGAGAAGAGAATTTGATATTTCCAGGCTTGAATTTATTTCCAACAAAGTGCAGAAGTTTTGGGCTGCCCTTGTATTTTTTATGATTTAATGTCTACAGAAAAATGCGATTTAATACTTGAAACTTGAGTTTTCTGTAACCATCTGTCACTGACTTTCTCTGATACGGCTTCCAAAATCGCATGTTTAACTCTACAATCTCCTCTGTTACCGGGCAGCAATCAGCCCCCCCTCACAGTTTCAGTTTTCAGAAGTGCCAGATGTGCACAACACTAAGTGGGAGTAGCAGGTTTAGTAGTTCTGTAGCACCAGAACCACAGCAAGACCGCAGAGCACTCAGGTATGTCTCTTGCTGGCCATAAATCCAAATAGGAAAATCAAACTGCAACTGCAAGACGAAATGGTTTGCCTGCTCTTCAAGCAAAAGCTTCTGAGGCTATGTTACAGTTTTGCAACTGTTTGTTAAAATGAATGCTAGGGAAAAACCTTTCAAAGGAGTATTTATATTGTCTAATTGCATATATACTGCATTTGTTACCATCTTTTGTGCTACCCAATAAAACCAGGTTTTAATCTTTCACATGAACCCTGTAAAAACAGGGTTTCATCACTGTGTTCTGGAAACTGCTCAAAACTCTTGTGTCAGCAACTTAATCTTGGGAAGTAAAGCCTGTTCTCAAGGTATAAAAGATAGCTTGATTGGTGCAAGTTCCAACATTACATAAAAATGAAGCGTGAAGGGAGTGTGACCGTAAGAAATTTCAAGGCTGAAGTAGGAACTTAAATGCATGGGTTGCTTCAGTTACCACAGCCCAGGGAAAACTGGTCTAACTCAACATGGTATCATAGCGTCAGTTCTCAGGACCTGCAGTGTCCTTGCTGGGAGGACGTTCACTGGCGTGTGAAGGACAATATCCTTGCAGGGTTCCTCCTGCTGTTGCACAGTCGTAGCCTTTCTGTCAGCATTAAAGGACCTTCTGAGGACAAAATAACAGTCCTTTTCATTCGTAAACAGCTTTTTCTTTTCTCTTGTTAGTGGAGAGTTTGTGCAGGACAGATTATGACTTGGGACCTATACACGCAGTTAAACCCAGGAAAAATAGACTGGTTCTCCTCAGCCAGCTCAGACAGCAGGCAGAATTGTGTCTGCCTCTAGACATATCCTAGGCGTTTCATGCTAAACTCAGTGGAATAACAAGGGAAGTGTAAATCAGATCAGAATATACTCGTAGCTGCCTGCCCTACCCTACCTCGTCTTTCACATTTCCTGCAGTCAGTGGAGAGAAATGGATACGAGCTAACTCCCATCTGATTATTAACTCACCAGATCATGTGATGAGGGCCTGCATGCGCTCCTGATGGGAACGTGTTCCTCCGAGAAGAAGGCAGATTGCTGGGGCACGCATAACTCCATGGTGTGTTCTCCCAGAATCGCTATCCTCCTGCGAACCTGGAGGCACAACCTTGTGTGGCTGAGGAGGGATTTCACTGCCTAACACGGCTGGACAGACTATACCAAGCACAGTGAGGATGCACTTGGTCCTGCATGTAGATCCTTCTTACTAGAACTCCCATCTGCTCGAGTCATACAGTTATTATAACCACAGACGTTAAAAATCCCCCTTCTCTAGGACTGGAGTATTGGTCTGAATGTCCTGGCCAAAGGCCAGGCTTCTTCAGCTAAGGGTTAGCGTTGTCTAATCACTTGTGATACAAGTCCTAAGTTCACAGATCTCCACCCTGATACTTCCTCATGGGAGAGGGGGGCAAGTGGTGAACATTCAGTCAATGTACTGACCTTGCACTTAGTCCAGCACAAAAGGCTGATATTTTTTCACCACTCAATAGTCTCTGTCTGTGTGGATTTTTGTTTGCATTGCCTGCTGCTGCTCTTCTGTTTCTGTCCTTAGCTTTAGATGGTAGTTCACTACCTTGTTCCCCATCAGAGTAGCTTTCCCTAGATGAGAAAAGGAAGGAACACCTTTATTTGATGCTGGCTGAGAGCCTTAGGAGTCCTGTTTGGAAATCCTGGGAAACATAAGCTTGAGAGACTTCCTTGCGTCCCTGGGATAATGTCTCTGGCTTTGGAGAAGAGTCTTTAGTCAGTGGGTTTTACGCTCCATTCAACAGATGCAGTAGATAATCATTGGATACTGTAGAGAAGATTGTGCAAGCACCATGCAGAAGCTATGTTACAGTGTAGTGCTGTGAAGGTCTTCACTCAATATCAGCCTTGTGCCACATACCTTTTGAAAGCCTCAGGAGCGGAGGCTGTTCAGCTTGGTCTTCTCTCTATACTTGTTAATTTTGACTTGTAAAAATTTGTGTTGCTGACAAACTGCAGGGTTCAGCAGGGTGCTGGGTGTTCTGGGTTGGTAGTTTTATTCATAGGAAATGTTCAAAATGAATGATTTTTACTAAGAGCAGTGGGAAATATATGTCAAAAAATGCTGACTCGGGTTGCCCTTTTTCTGCATGGAGTTGTCTAGCTACTAGTCTTTTGGTTCCCTCTATCTATGAAATCCTTGGC
>JAVKLA010000074.1:29969789-29999884 GCA_034782735.1 Sagittarius serpentarius | reverse complement strand
CTGTCAGGCGGGAACTGCCGGCCTCCTCCGGAGGGAGTCCGCGGGCGCCTCCGTGCGGGGAGGTGGAGGAGCCCTGGCAGGGGCAACGGGTGCTGCTGTTGGAAAGGGCCAGCTGCGTATGAACCGAGGGTGGTTTTCCTTGCACCTGGAAATGGCTGCGTTGGTGTCTTGAAATCTTAAAGTTGGTGGCTGGTAACAGGCGACATGAGTCGGTGGGCTCCGGGGGAAGAAACAGTGTTGTAAGTGATGTGTTAGGCGCCACCAAAGCTCTTTACAGCCAACGTCTATACAAGAAAGATTACGCTTATCAGAGGCTGTAGTGCCTGGAGATTCTCAGCTTTTCAGTCATGTTTTAAAATCCGCATCTGAATTCCGAAGTAACTTTCCCCACCACTCCACACACACCCCCACCCCACCACCCCCAGGGTTTTTTTGGTTGGTTTTATTTATTTATTTCATTTTTTAGCAGCCTAACCAGCCTTGTCCCATCACTTCAAGCCATGTGGCGTTTGTTATATGTGCTACCTTTCTGTCCTTTGGAGCTGTGAACTGGAGGCTTTTGGTTTATGTTCAGGTTTTTATTCTGTTGGCACGTTTAGTTCACACCATAATGATAGTCTATTTGAAATATATAGGGCTTACAGTTTCCCGTCAGGCTGTGCTCTAACTGAAGTGATTCAAACATGGTTGCACAGTGGTTTTATTGCAGAGAAATGGCTGCATTTTTGAAGTCTCTTGCTGTAACTGAAAGAGAAGCAGGGTCTCCAAAGGAAACATACGTGAATTTGTGATAGGTTTTTGCCTGGCAGTGTCTTTGTCGTCATAAACTTTGTATTTTCAGTTTCTAGAAACACTGTTCACTAAATAACGGATTTCATAACAGAAATCCGTAGAGGAGGCTGAGAATTCAAATATCATGTGAAGAATTCAAATTGTGGAGAGCAAAAACACACTCTGATGGGGTGAAAATATTCTAGGTTTGCGCAAATTCCAGTCTGACAGTACGCTGAGAATGCAGTTTAATTCATAAACAGTTGGCTCAGCTTACTGATGGGAATTAGATATCCAAGATGTTCTAGACTGAAAAACATCACAATACTGCATTCTTGTAGTACAGGATGCTGCCCCCAGTAAATGGTAACTGATTTTCCTCAGTTCCTGTATAAACTGAAGCTAAGAGTACAGAGGCCAGATCAGAAATACGCAGCTGAGTACATGCTACAAATTGGCATGAACTTGTAGTACACTTTTGGGAAGGAAGAGTCCAGCAGATACGCTAGAACTGCTGTGGAAATCTCTGAAATGCGTAACTAGGAGTTGGAAGTAATACAATATGATCTAGTGAATAGCTGGAAAAACCTGTGGAAATCACTCAGCTGTGCCCCAGACTCTGCTCACGAGAGGTGCTTCTACATCTGGTGGAAGTCAGCTCTTAAACCAGTTGGGGTCTGCAAGGAAGTGGGTGGGATGCTGTAGGGCTGCCTATATGCTAGAACTGATCAGCCTGAGAGTGTCATACGGCTGAAACTTCGAGTGGTCTTCCTGGAAAGAAGAATGTGAGAAAAGCTGGGAATCTTGGCTGCACTCAGAAGCAAGAAGAGGCTGAAGGAAAGAGCTGAAAAGCTGGGAGACCTCACCTGGAAAAAAGCAGCAGCCAAGTAGCTTTTTTAACGTGTGTGGGGAGACTTGTCAGGGACTAGCAATGCGCCTTAGCAAAGAGCGGGCTGGGAAATCATCTTGGGACATTTTGGTGGAGCGACAGAAACAGTCTAGAGAGAAGGACCTGAATACATTTGCCTATAAGAGCAGCATTTTTTCTGCAGAAGTTTCTGGAGGCATGTATTTGAATTAATGGCATTTTCATTTGGGGCTGACCTGAGTGGTCTGAGCTGGAGCGCACGTTGTTGAAATGATTACAGAAGAAGTGGCTGAGACACAAGAGCCCCTTCAACTCTGAGATGTCAGAACTCAATCTCTTTTCATAAGCAATTTGAAGTATTGTATGCATGATGAGGGAAAACAGCAGAACTGTGGCAAAAATAAATTTGTAAAACAAAAAGGGGCAAGCCTTTTGCTGAAATACTGAATTGGTGTGCCAAATATACGCAGAATATACATGGACTTAAGCTGGGACAGGTACAGTTCTGTGGCTCCAACAGTGATTTTTTCATGAGGTCCTGGGATGCAGGGCAATATTGAAAGTTCAGCTGCTGAAGTGATCCCATTTTTAAAACGTCTGCCAGTTCATCTCTCCATTTTCCATAGCAGCTTCCTGAACCTGCTTCAACTGATGGTGTTTCTCACACTTGGTCAAGAAACATCAGCAAAAGAGGCAAAGGAAAACACGACTTTTGCAGAAGGAATTGGTATTCCTCAAACAAATTCACCAGTGATAGATGAATCTTGACTGAGACAGCTGTCTTGTAAAACACAACCTCACTGTCACAGGCAATGGAACAGTTTTGTTGCAGGGAATTTGGCTTAATTTATTACCAATTAACAAACTTTAATTACTGATTCTAGTATTGAAAAATAAAGAAGACAAAAGTTCACTTAGGGAAAACACCCCAGCTTCCTTCTGGACACCTTTCCTCCCCGCTTCCTGGCCTCAGTCCCTTGGGTGAAGCAATGGGGAGCATGAGATTGGGCTCAGTGTGTTCTGATTACTTTTCTTTCGTTCCTCCATGTTTCTGTCTCCACTCCTCTGGCCAGGGTTTCTCCACCAGCCGAAGACCTCTCAGAGGTGTACCCGCCCCTTGTCTTCTTTTGTGCATCTGCCCCTGTGTGAGTGTCTCTTTGCTCTAGTCCTGCTCGGACAACTTCTGTTGTGCCTCCTTTTTTTCCGGCATCCTCCTGCCCTCATGTCTGTCCTGCCCTGGCACCTCTTCCCTCCGCTCTGGTGTCTCTTGCCCCTGTGTTTTTGGTTTCTCACTTACAAAGGGTGACTATTCTTTGCATTTTCTTTTTTTTTTCTTTTACATTCAAGGCTGTGGTTGGAGTATATGTATACCCTACATTATAAAACATGCTGAGAAGCATATGTTGAATGAGAATAATGTATAAGACACAATGTAAATCAGAAGTGTTTTAGAATGCAGCATAATGAATTAATGATGGAGGAGACTGAAATTCTTCATATGAATGTTTTTCTGTGCTTTGTATGAAGAGTTTCACAGAACATGGAACTTGAGCTCAAAGCATATTTATTACACAGAACTGAAATACCTCCAGGCACACAAATCTCTGTGTGACTAGTTTAATTTTGTGTTGTATCATAATAAATTCTGACGCTAAAGAAAGGCACTGAAATAGATGAGTTAATGGATTTCATAGGGCACTTCTGATAATCATTAACTGTGGTTTAAAGTCTTCCTTTTTATTGCTGTCCTTCACTCACACTTAAGCAATCGTTGTCCTCTGAGAACTGGTGCTTTTTGGTGTTAGTGCTGAAAACTTTTGTTCCTAGCATAAAAAAAATAAAGGCAAAACCAAAAGGGGTGCAGATGGTCTCTTTCCTCCAACCAAGTCACCTCTTCATGTATCACTGTGTAGAGTGGTGGTTTTCACCGAGGGTGCCTGGCTTGTTGCAGCACACCACTTGAGTTACCACAGTTAGGCAGTGCCTTCTCCAGTCATTCTTGCAACTGAAATACAATTTTGCTTTATATTTTTGAGGGTTGGCTTTGACTCATTTGTCCAAGTGCTTTGCCTTCATTACTGCTTATGGAGCAACATTTTCAGAAATGACTACCGATTTAGAGAAGCAGAGCTCAATGTAATGTATTGCAGCAGTGTAGAGCTGCTCAGCATGACAAGGGTTTTTAAGAGCAGACACACCTGTTGTCATTCCTAGGTAGCTTTGTAACACTGTGCTGTACTTAAGTGCTCCCGTGTGCTGCTGCACTGCGTTCTGAAAGAAGCCAGAGGCGAACAGTGCTTCCAAAGGGGCAGCGCTTCTTTGCTTAGTTTAGATACTTGAGTCCGGCTGTTTCCTGCTAGTACCTCTTCATCAAGGCAAATGGTAGGAGAAAAGGTGTCTGTAAAATGCATTGCGAGAGCCTGACCATTGACAAGTTTAAGATTTGTTGAGCTAGGGCATAGCTTTTAGTCTCAGAATTCAAGGTAACTTAAAATGAACCCGCTGTCTTCATCGCTGTTTCTCAGAGCATGCTGTTGGTTGCTCTACAGCTCCTCACTTAGCCACTGATACAAACAGTATTTGGGAAGAAGAGCACAGCTTACCACCTAGAGCTGTTGCGAACATCTGTTCTTACATGAATACACATTTCTGCGCAGTTCACTACTGCAGCAGAGTAGAATGTATTGATCTTGTGCCTACGAGAAAGCGTGATTTGCCCTTACAAATTCAGATAAAATCTCTATGCTGTGTTACTGTCTTGAAGTGCTTTTTAGTCAGCACTTAGAAGAAAGAGTAAGAATGGAGGCTTGGGGAAGCATGCAAAAGCACTGAACTCTGGCTTGGCTATGTTCACACCTCACGTAATGATAACACTTCTGCAGAGTTTAGCAGGACCATGGTTAACCAAACACAAGTCTTATGAAAGGAGTTTCTGTAGCAGTGCATTGTAAAATCCACACAGATTGGTCTTAATCTATTGAACTTGAGGAACAAACATGCAGAAGCAATTACATCAGCTATTTGCATAGATACATTAACCTTTCCACTTCACCTTCTGCCTGTGCTTGTTCTGTAGTCCAGTTGCTTTGGGTCTTTCTTATTTGCTGGCTCACTAAAGATACCAAGACATGTCAATTCATACCTCAAAAAAAGAAAAACGATTTCTTTTTACCTCAGAATCTGTTGCTGAAGGACATTCTGGTAAGTAAAAATGCTGATTGAATCTTTGCTTTTATTATTTATTATCTGATAACAAAGTTCAGTCATATCTCCCCCAATGGAGAAAAGAAAGAACCAGTTAATTAATTTGAATAGACTTCATAGTCTTTGTTTGCTTGACAAGAATTTCTCTTACTTGTTTAGTATGCAGTATAATCTGGCCTAGACAACTTTAAACTTTTGCTTGAGAGAAAAAAGCATGGAGAGGTCTTCTACAGGTAGACCTGGAGCTGCCACATATACTGGAATTACAGTTTAATTTTTAGTGCTGTAATGAAAAAATATTACTTTATGCACATGTTTATTATAGGTGATCATTGAACTCTGAATCTCTGAAACATTTGGAATACCACACATTGATTTTCATCAGAGCTGCATTCCAGATACTGCTGTAATACTACATATGCCTCTTTGCCGTGTTGCTGTCCCTAACACAAGTTTACAGCTGTAGGCTGTACAAAGCCATTGTATTTTCCAGGTCTGGGACTGCAAGACAATGCTTCAGCTCTAATTGCTGTTCATTAAATTCAGCTGTTTTTCACACAGCTCTGTTTACACAAGTACATATCTAGAAGCTATGTTAACCGATGAACTGGAAGAAGTTCGGACTTACAGCAGACATACTAGTAAATCAAATTTACAGTAAAGGTAGCAACAGTTCCTTTTATGGCAGAACCTTCAAATTGAGCATTTTAATGTTAAGACTAAAAATAGCATTACCTCTTACTTTTTCCATAGTAGAAGGAAAGACAAAAAACCAAATACAAAATGAGGGTGGCGTCAAACACTGAAGGTCTGCAGCCGCGTTTTTCTTGCGTATCTGTATTCTCAGGACTGTGTATCTGTATTCGTTAGGTGGGAATGGCACCTGGTATGAGACCACTTATATTAGTCTGTCTGCCCAGCCACTAGTGAACAGTCCAACCAAGACCACTGCAGACCAATGCAAGACCACTGCAGCATATAGCATATTTTGAACCACCACAACTACTTGTTTGCTTTAAAACACTGCAGTGTATGTTGTAATGGTGCAAACAGCTGAAGGCAATAAAACTTATCAGTTGTTCCAGGTTATACCATTCCTTCTCAAGCACTGAACCCTCTGGTGTGAATCAGTTTCACTATCTTCAGGACTCCGTTTGACTCAGGGTTGTTGACAAACTAGCCAGATGACAAACTTTGGAACTTGGCATTACTGATTTTATTCTTGATTGCACAAATTATTTCTGTGTCTGCAATTATGACAACATGATGTTTCTGTCTGTGACCTTAGGTCCTTGTGTCTTCAAACTGTGGTCAATTTTTGTCAGTGAAGGTGCAATATAACTTAAATAACTGACCAGGATTCTGATTCTCTGAGTAAATATACTAGCAAGAAATTTCAGTAAGTTAATGTGTGAATTGGGGATCAATGCAACACAGATAGCTGAAGACAGGCTTTACAGCTATCAAGTTGGCTTTTGTTGTTGTTTTTCTTTTTTTCAAGCCTCTGATGTGTTGGACTTACTTTGCAAATGCTTATGAAATGCACAGTCAGATGTTTGGCTTCAGCTTGACTGGGTAAAACACAAAAAACATACAGGTACAGGAATTGCTGATTCAGATTATGAAAATTGCGCCAGTGAAGAAGAGACCTGTGCACCTCCATAAGCAACCTTATGCTGCCATTGAGATCGCTGTAGTCTGTGTGTATAAAAGGGGCATATACATTTTTAGCACTCGTGCTTTGCTTTTAGCCTGGTTTTAGTTTGTATTTGAGTGAGGTAGTATTGATGGCAAAATGGCTCATCCATTTAAAGCTACAGGCTAGCATGTTTCACTTTTCCTTGCTTTTAGATTGTACTGGAAGATACTACTCTACAGTTTGCATACTAAAATTCAGTTTGCACTTAATTTTTGCATTGAATTGCAGATCTTTTGGGGTACAGAATAACTCTACTCTTACCTTATAATTTCATTCTGATGTTTGCTTCCAGACCAGATTATCTTTAAAAGTAAATAAGTAGTTTAAGATGGACATTCAGTTATGCTTCTTCATTAACTTCCTCTTTGGGCCTTCGAGTCTATGCACATATGTAACAGTACTCACTCCTGCAAGAGAAGTTATTTTAGATTGGCAATTACGTAGATAATTATGGAGGCTGTTGCAAATAATATAGGTACCTGGCTCATTGATACTGACAGTGTTGTAGATCCAGCTGTGTAGTTGTGTGGCTGAACATATTTTGGATACTTTTTCTTGTAATGGTGGTGTGTGAAGATTAATTCACATTCCTCATGTTGGTTCTGCAGATATGCAACCTTTTAAACCTGTGCTTTTGAAGAAACAGTATGGACTGCTTTTACCTGGTTCAGTTACCCTGATGAGACAAAGAATCTAATTTGTCTCCTAAATTGTTCATTAACCTTTAACAAACCAAATGCATTTGGCATACTCGGGGTCTTACTTCGACAATAAGTCATAGGTGCTAAAGACAGAATAGGTAAAACATTTTTTTCTCCAGTGCTTTTGTCCTAAAAAAAAGACCAAGATTCAGAAATATAACTGTGGGAACTTGTGAGTGGCCAATACTTGTCCCTGAGAGAATGTTTGCAGATGCTTTCCTAAACTCAAATGAGCCAGACAGTTGTGGATAATTGCAGGAGTGAACTTCAGTCTAATGTACCTCTTTGTAGAGAGAGCAATGCCTCTTGTCATCCAAAAAGATGAGCTCTCGGAGGTCCCTACTGGAGGTGCTAAAGGGATAAACACTGCCTTGAGTGCAGACCTCTGACAGTTAAAAGATGTAGATGAAAATAGGTAATTCACACAGAAAATGCAATACAAAGTTTAAAATAAGGAGAGGAAGAATGCAAGACCACAACAGAAAGGTCTTAGCTTAAAAACTTCTTCCAAAGTTACTACTTGTATCTTCTGTTCTCCTGAAACTAATATTTCGGGATGCCTTTGCAGGCCTTTTTCACTGTCCTCTCACCTAGGAGGCTGCTGGCCTGTGCAGATGATAGTAAAATGTCAATTAGTATTGACTTGAGGAGAGGGTTGAAAACAAAGTAAGACATACCTTTCAGACCGTAAGTTGCTAAAATTGCCTCTTGGCAGATGCTCTATAAACGGGAGTCTCTTGCCTACTAGAAATGAAATTTTATTAAGAAATCGCTTTTTTGTTTTTATCACGAAAAGAAATATCTGTCTTGGTTTTATCTTACAGACAAGCTGTGTGACCAGATAAGTGATGCTGTTCTAGATGCTCATCTCAGTATTGATCCAGATGCCAAGGTTGCCTGTGGTAAGTACAATACAGATAGAAAAACAGATTAATGAAGTAAAACAAGTAATCCATGTTGATATAACACCCTGTGATCCAAAATTCTTGCAGTAGCTGGCTGGCAGTCAACACTTCCACAGTCAGTCAAGAGGCCAACTCCGGCACACTAACTCAGAGGAGAAGGGAAGGCAGGAAAAAAGCTGCAAAAAATTAACAGAAAAAAGGAAATACATAGTACTCCAGTACAAATTAAATATAACAAAATGTAAGAAATAGATCAGGAAAAGCCAGTTGTATCAGGGAAAACTACGGCTGACAGGGCTAATGATAATGAGGAGTCTAAGAAAATTAGGGAAAAAGAGAACTAGGGAAAGATGTATGTCAAGATGCATTTCTTCATGATCAAAGTGGCTTGCCTTTTTCCTGGGACTTTCTGTTAGGACTGCCCCATATTCTACATGGACGTTGTCATCATCTCTTCCAGAGGCTAAGAACATATCATCAAATTGGAATGAGCTGGGTTGCCAAGGGGGAATGGACACAGAAAGGGAATATGTCTAGAGAGTTCTCCAAATGCAGTCATTTTTTTCTTAGAACAAGCCATCGAGGCCCTAGTTACAGCAGAAAGCACTAGCTCCATCCCACGTCTACAGTGAACTACAGTGATTTCATCTGAAAAATCATGTGATCCTTGGTGCATAGATGTCAGCAGTGAGGAGACGTGGGGGGGAGGGTTTAGCGTATGTGTTAGACTTCATGAAGCATGTATTTCAGTATTGCAGGCAGTTATGCTTCCAAAACTGCTGAAAAGCTGGAGATGGTAACAGAGAAATGCTGCAAAAATGACAAGGACTGAAAAATGTGTCATAAGAGATGTGAGAGACATGATCAGTTTGTCTTACCAAAAAAGAAGACTGAGATGTGACATGATTGCACAGATAAATCCCTGATTTCTATAACCTGTTGGGAAAAAAACATATCAAAACTGCTGACTGGAGTCAGAAAACTTGAGTATAACATCAGAGCATAAGCCTGGAAAGATAAATTAGTTGACCAGACAAAGAGATTGCTAAAAAAGTAGTGGGCTGGAGAACAGAAAGCAGTTATGGGACTCAGTACAGGGTTTACCGGGTGAAAATTAGAATTTCTGTTTAGTTGTGCAGGTCTTGCCTCAATAAGTACTAAGTTACTGTAACACTGTATTTTACAAAACTATGAAATGTAGTTTACGGGGATGTTGAAACTAGATTCTGTCTACCAGTAGAAAAATGCATCTGTGGTTCTCTGAGTTTTGTTTACTGCTTGGACTTTTAGGATAAGCAAGTTTCATGTATGAAGTTCTGAATTATTACACTGGCACTACCTCATTTCATCAGGACAGAGCAGGTCTCTCTTTGTGCTGCCAACAAACTGAGCAGCACTAACAACAAGCAAGAGAATACTGGCTGCAAGTAGCATGAAGCAGAAGGCAGAATAATTATTCTAGTTCCTCTCTGATTAAGTGAAGCCAAATGCTTTCCTGAAAAAAATGTCCTTCCCAGTGTGCCCAACAAATGAGAGTCAAGAGAGAAAAGTTAGCTAACCATAAACGAAGACAGTACAAAACAGAAGGTGGAAGTTTCAGCCTACTAATGGTGTTCAAAACATTCCTTCGGGGAGACTTAAACATGTAAGAAATCCCCCCCCAGTGAAGAGCGCAAAATCTTATATGGTAACTTTCTCTTGGGTAGAGCAGATGGAGGTGTTGCTTGGGCTCACTTATAAGCTGCAGCAGCTCCTGAGCTGTGTTTTCTTTTGGTTGAATTAAATCTCAGTCAGGATGGAAAGCAGTCAAAGGTAGGAAGATGAATCTTTCTTATCCTGGTACTAAAAAACCATCACCATGCCGTGAAGTCTTGCATCACCATCAAGCTTTGCTTAGCTGTAATGGGTGTGGGAGAGTTTCTAGGGACTGTTGGTAGTGACTGCAGCCTTATTCTTCCACTTTTCTAAGCCCCAGTTCCCCAACTTTGTGTTCTTCCAGAAAGGCTTCCCCTTTTTGTAATGACCGCACTGGAAAAGCTGAAGGCTGTTCTTCTCTGCCTCGCACCTGTAATATAGGGTCTCTTCCCTCAGTGCAGGATTCACAGCACCATACATGCCTTGCACACATAGGTGGTCTGCTAGCCTGTAGCAGACAGGAAAAGCACTGCTGGTCAGTAGAGCGGGGGCACAAAACTGAGTATGAAAACAAAGGTACCAGAATACCCTGCACTGTAGTGGTATCACTACCTGGGGCTGATGTGCTGTATATATTTAGGGCTACTGTGTTATTATGGGCTTTCACTGTGTCCACAGTCTAATTCAGATACCATGCCCGCTAGGATGTAGCTTAATAGTTCAATATAGACTAATTCCTCTTGCAGACAAACAGAAATCTTGCCCTGTGCTAAATTCTCAACTGCTTGTCTAGATTATCTAAGATAAGCTGCTGCCAATTAAAGCTACCTTGATTGTCTTTATGTGATGCTGTGGTCCATAGTTGTGCAATTTTATAGCATATTCCTGCCTGTAATACTTAATATTGAAATCAAATAAAATTATTCAAATCAGATGGTGATTGGATGATAAAAGTGATGGATGAAATTCATTGTAGGATAATGCAAGGGAGATGGGGGCAAGCTTAGCCCCATGTAGGGAAAGTAAGGTTTTCAGTTCACTGCAAGCATTCAGAAGATGGATTTGGGGGTTGTAAAAGACATATGTCTCTGTGAAAGGATTTGGTGCTCGGTAGCCATAAAAACCCAAGCTGACTGTTAGGGCTTGCTGGGAAAGGAATGAAGAGTGGAACTGAGAATCATTAAGTCACAAAAATCCATGGTTGCCTGTCTTGAATACTGTGTGCAATCTGTTTCTCTTTAGCCATCCCGAAAAAGGCTATAGTAAGATTGTATGGCAAGAGTAACGAATATGATCATAGCCATACAGTGTCTTTCAGTGAATAACCTAGGCCTTCCCAGTCTGGAAAAGAGGATTGAATGGGATATGAAATAGAGCTATACAGTTGTAGGTCATATTGCTGCAGTGAATTTTTTGTGATTGTTTGCTGTATGTTTTAACATAAAATGGAAAAGTTTGGAGGCCAGGTGGACGCTTGAAACAATGAAATAAAATCTTAAATGTTCTGCACAAAATTTGTAATGAAGTAGTGTAGCTTCTTGCTCTAGGATCCTGTAGATGCTAAAAGTTTTCATGGTTGCCAAGGGCAACTGGGTGAATTACTGTGACAAAAATCTGTCAAAAGACTGGTAATGCCATCTGTTAACAAATGATGTCCCTTTAGCTTCAGGAAGACCCTGAGCTGAAATTGTTGGACACCAGGGAAATATTTTGAGAAACAGCACTGATACTTGACCTGTTCTTGCAGGCATTTGCTGCTGGCCACTGTGGAGATAGGATAATTGGGTAAGATGGACCCCACCCCCCATGCAGGCATTTTAATGTTCTTATCAGCTGAAGAGAAGAGTGATTGCACACAGACCTATATGTATGCTTACATATGACCAATCCTGTGTTCATAGAACCATTTTCAGGATCTCCCTGTGTAACTGTAAAGTAGTAGCAGTAAAATTCTGTTTCATCCTTTTTCTGCAGAGTGTGTAGCAAAAACTGGAATGATTTTGCTTTGTGGAGAGATCACATCCCAGGCGATAGTAGATTACCAACAAATTGTAAGAGAGACCCTTAAGAGGATAGGGTATGATGACTCTTCCAAAGGTGAGTGAGATTGTTCAAGTGTTCATTCTTGGGTCTGTTCTGCATGTGGCCAAAGTCATGGTTTTATGATCTTCTGGAAAATAAAATGAAATGTGTATCCAGGCCTAGAAAAAAACTGCACAGATGTTGATATGCATTTTCCAATGCATGGTACTGAAGGAGCTATTTTAAGGTGGCATATTTGTAAAAGACTTATTCTTGGAAGTGCCAGGTACATCTTGCTTCTCTGATGCAGAAGAACTAGTGTTTGCACAAATGTCAGAAGGTGGTTACATCTGCAGCTTTGTACAGTGAAAGCTTTAACACTGGTGTTCCTTGTCCTTCGGGTGCATAAGCCTATCATACTTGAAGATCACACCCAAGGGAATTCTTTATGTATTCTTTACATATTTCCCAAAGTAGTTTCCTTTCAGCAGTTGAACCCCGTACGTGACTATTCCCCTTCAGTCTTCCCTTTTCATGCAAGATATATACAGCTTTTCTCTAATTCTATTGAACCCTAAAACATGCTACAAGAAAAACTGAATGCTAGTTTCTGGTAACATTCTCCACACTCCTTTCCCAGCTTTAATACCTGAACAGCCTGAACTCTAGTTGTCATAAGCAATGTAACAAGCTTTGGTGGGGCAGCTTGTAGGATTATACTTACCCTTTCAGTTTCAAAAGCTCAAGTTTGAACTAATACCGCTAACTTGCCCACATCCTGGGACTGTTACAGAAATGTGCTGATAGTCTGCTTCTGTTAGCAATACAAAACACAGTATAGGAAGCTTACATGCTTAGAGTTTTAAAATTTTTAGCCAAGATAACTAGATAATGCCTAAAAGCTTCTCTAGCAATTTGCGAACTCTCATATGACCTAACTTTACAAAACTCCCTTCACTAGGACTGGACTACAAGACTTGCACAGTTTTAGTGGCCTTAGAACAACAGTGTAAAGAGATCAAGCATGCTGTCTCCCATGGCAAGAGTGATGATGACATTGGAGCAGGGGATCAGGTAACGGGACTGAATTCCAGGCACTTACTCAAATTTAGTTTATGCACAAGCAGTTAGAATTGCGTTGGACCAGAGCCTTTCCTTAAAAGCTGTCGGGCAAAGTCTAAGAGTTAGGAGCTGAACACTGTGCACTCTCTTAATCACCGGAAGTGCAAAAAAGTAACATGGCCTTCACTAGTTTCAGTAAAAGTGGCTTTTCCCATATCCAGTGGCCTTACGGAATAGAGCTACAGTTAAGCTTTTTACCAGTTGGTGTAAGTTTCTGGTCTTTCAGGTCCTTTGGGTAGCCTGGTTTTACTTCTTAGGCATGAAATGCTGTGTTATTTTAGTTGTCATGTGTGGGGAGAAGACTGAGCAGTCTTTATGAGCTTTGTGTCTATTAAGCCTTTGCAGTGGATTCCTGGGGGTGCTTGTTGACAGCTGGCTGAACGTGAGCCAGCAGTGTGCTCGGGTGGCCAAGAACACCAACAGCATCCTGGCCTGTATCAAAAATAGTGTGGCCAGCAGCAGGGAAGTGATCACGCCCCTGTACTTGGCACTGCTGCACCTCAAGTACTGTGTTCAGTTTTCGGCCCCTTGCTACAAGAAGGACATTGAGGTCCTGGAGCGAGTCCAAAGAAGGGCAACAAAGCTGGTGAAGGATCTGGAGAGTAAGTATTACAAGGAGTGGCTGAGGGAACTGGGGCTGTTTAGTCTGGAGAAAAGGAGGTTCAGGGGAGACCTTACTGCTCTCTACAGCTACCTGAAAGGAGGTTGTAGTGAGGTGGGTGTTGGTCTCTTTTCTCAAGTAACGAGGGATAGGATGAGAGGAAATGGCCTCAAGCTGCACCAGGGGAGGTTTAGATTTGGTATTAAGAAAAAATTCTTTACTGAGAGAGTGGTCAAACATTGGAACAGGCTGCCTAGGGAGGTGGTGGAGTCACCATCCTTGGAGATGTTCAAAAAATGTGTAGGTGTGGCACTTTAGGGCATGGTTTAGTGGCCTGGTGGTGTTGACGGTTGGACTTGATGATCTTAGAGGTCTTTTCCAACCTTAGTGATTCTATGCTTCTTATGGATGCTTAAGGCAGAGTCATTCTTGGGAACTAGACCCTGCTGTGGCTCCGATTCTTGCACATGCAAATACATAAATGTTTCAGGCTGGTTATATGTCGAAGTGTATTCACTCTGCATGTTACTGCAGTCTCTTTCTAGGTTTGTGTGGTTTTAAAGTACTCTGTGGCAAAGACAGGTGCAGAAATGGAAAGAGAACATGGAAACGAGTGGCTTATTTCCCTGTTTTTCAATGCAGTTCTCTGTTTTTCAATGCAGGGTTTGATGTTTGGCTATGCCACTGATGAAACTGAGGAATGTATGCCCTTAACACTCCTCCTGGCACACAAACTGACCGCAAGCATAAAGGCTCTGGAACGGAATGGAACATGGCCCTGGCTTAGACCAGATGGGAAAACACAGGTTTGTAATGTAGATGTATAAACTGGAAGGGTGAGAAACAATAGAAATAATTTACCCTGTCTGTTACTAAATCAGAATTCATGTTTGTCAAAAAAGGGTGCTGTTGTTTTCATGCTCCAAGATGGTGTGAGTTTCATAAGGTACATTCGTATGTAGCACACATGGTTTGTTTAAATTGTTTTATCAGTGTCTTAGCAGGTTTTTTCAAAATAACACTTGTATTTTGCTTCTTTTCTTCTGGAGATTAAGCAGATTAACAAATTACTGACAATCAGCTGGGTTTGTTCTGAATAAATATCAGCATTTCAGAAGCATGGACTGGGATAATGCTGTGGTTTCTCAGTTAGAACTGTCCTTCATTCAAACCTCATTGATCAGTGGTTAGAGCCACTGACAGCTGTGTTGCAGAGATGAGTGGATGAGTCACTGAGCCTTCTGTAAGAGTGATGCACTTTGGCAGTCTCAAAGGCAGTAAGTTCTCTGTTTTCCAGGCTGTGAAATCTGCAGGAGAGGAAAGGAAAGCCATATATGTGGCATTTCCAAGACAGCAAGGTCTTTTCAGTCTTAATTTCTGTTGCGTAGTGGGGATGAACACTGAGTTATACTGCTGCTGTTGTTGCAGTGCGACATGGATTGTGTCCCTGCCTTTTGTCAGCAGTGCATAGAACGTGTGAATAGACTGATTTCTTTATGATGTATCCATCCAAGAATTTTGGAAGGGTGGGAAAGTAGAGAGGCCTTGTCTGTGTGTAAGAAAACCTGTACTAAGGATGGAGCAATGCCAGTACATATTTGCATGTACAGAAAAGCCATGCAATAGGAAGCAAAGCCTATCATATCATGATCCGCAGTTGCTCATTTTAGCAGGGTCCTCCAAAAGTTATTTTGGCTTTACTTTAGAGATTCACTATTTGAAGTTATGCTAATATGCCAAACCGTGAATGATTTTAGCATCTGCCAGTAAAATCTTAGGCTTCTGTAGCTTTCTTGTGGTTATTTCGCTTCTCTGTGGTGACGCACGTTATATCCTTTAGTTAACTCTTTTGGTAGTGGTACTTCAGTACTTTCCGTAATTTTTTTTCCTTACAGTGGTTTTAAGCATCGGCAACAATCCAGCATTTTTCATCCTGTTTGCCTTCATCTGTTTCTTTTTTGCTGCAGAAAATAATTGTGAGGTTCATTTTCAGTTTTCAAACTGGTGCTGTTGGCCTTGAGTGTTCACTGTCCTCTTTTTTTCCTCTGTAGGTCACAATGGAATACAGGGAGAGGAATGGTGCAGTGGAGCCCCTCCGAGTGCATACACTTGTGATTTCAGTACATCATGCCCCGGATATACCTCTACAACAAATACAGAAGGAGCTAATGGAGAAAGTTGTTAAAGAAGTCATTCCAGAGAAGTATCTTGATAAGGGCACAATTTATCATCTCCTTCCAAGTGAGAAGTTTGTAGAAGGTGGTCCTAAGGTATGGTACTTTGAAAGAGGACAGCCTATACAGACTTGGCTTCTACTTTGCCATATGCTTCTAAATGTTCTTTTGAACAAAAGTGCAATGAACTGATACACCTTTAACCAAGAATGCCTATACATTTTTAGAGGAAGCTTCAGTCATTTCTACTGGAGTTTTCCTACTGGACAGCTGGCATCTAAACTGAAGCTGTACCTGCTTGGACAGCCAAATGTAGAGATTCTTGGATCTTTGTCTTGCTTCCAGAAAGTATTTTAAATGACCAAAAGCCAGCCCTTAAGTTATATGCTAAAATGCCTGACTGCAACTCTCTCTTCACTTTCACAGTAAAAATCAAAACCAGAAATAACAACAGATCTGATCTTCCACATTGAAATTATTCAGAAAGCTGAACAAATTTCAAGGGAGAACTTAATGTATTAAGTCTCAATAGCCATTAGAATTTGACACGTGTTCTGCTTTCCAGGTGCTGGTACTAGGTAAGCAGGTCATTGTTGTGAAATTGTAAAACATTTTGTTACACAGAACTGTCTAGTTTTGTATAAAGAGTTTAATGAAGGATTAAAACTACAAGGTGTGCTTAAGATCACATTGGGATGATGTAGGCATACTGCTTTCATTGAGGAATAAATGTCAGCTTTGCTCCCATATTACTTATTTGGAGATTTAAAATTAGTGGATTAATGCAGTTTATCCTCTTTCAGAATGCAGTTTCTCAATGCTCTGGAGTTCATTTATCAGCTTGCAGTCACCAGCTTTGCTAATCTGACAGAAAGGCAGTAATTCTTTGCTGGTTGGACAAGTTGGATCAGCTCATCAAGTTGCAGGAGGCAGACTAAGTCCATGCAAGAGGGTGGGACTCCATTACTGGGGGCACAGGTAGGCAGGAAGAAGAAAGAAGAGTAGTACCAAGTGGTCCTTGTGCCACGGGTGGACCATTTAGGTGAAATCAGGTGGAATTTCTTAGTACTCTTGTGCTGGCAGCACTGTGCTGCAGCTCTGTGAAGCCCCTGCTTCCCCTTTAGTACGTGTATGTAAGTGAAGCTTGTTAACCTGATCATATGTGATCTATTTTTCAGGAAGGCTTTTTTGTCTCTAAATTCTTGGCCTCCATCAAGTGTTACTGAGTGGTCATTGACCGGTAATCCAGAGACAGTATTTCATGATTGCTGATTTGAAGGAGCGCACTTCTTATGATGTTTACAGTTGTGCCACATTCTTATCAGTCTTCAAAAGTGACTGCAGCACAAATGGCTTAGTACATCTCTGAAAAATAGTCCTGTCACGTAGACCTCATTCATTAAACAGCTGCATCTGAAGGTGAACACTGTGAACAATGAGTTATACCTGTAGCAAATACAAAACAAAGCTATACCAAATAACCTAGTATGGGATTGGGTAAACTGTTGTGTCTCATGAATGTGTTCAATTGTTCGTCCTGCAGAGTGATGCTGGACTGACTGGCAGGAAGATCATTGTTGATACCTACGGAGGCTGGGGAGCCCATGGTGGAGGTGCATTCTCTGGAAAGGATCCCTCCAAAGTTGATCGTTCTGCAGCATATGCAGCTCGCTGGATTGCAAAATCTCTGGTGAAAGCTGGTCTCTGTAAAAGAGTACTAATCCAGGTAAAAACAACCGTGAAAGTAATACACCATAACAGAAATTCTGTCTCATGTGTGGTCGCCCCCTCAGAATACATACTACCATCACAGTCCTGCTCCAGTTTCAGAAAAGCTCTTCTCATACTAGATTGGGGCTCCAGGAAGTTCCTCTCGGTGGTGTGGTATTAAGGAGCCCCCGCTATGAGGGAAGCCAAAGACACAGGCCAGGACGGTCCTGAAACGAGGAGTGTGTTCTCAGTGTTACTCTTTCTCCAACCCTGTTGCCATCCCTGGTCCAGGTACTTCTTTGCATCATCCTTGCTTTTACTTCCAGCACATGTAGTGATTCTCTGCACACCCATGCGTGCCCAGCACTCCAACCTGGGCTGCACAGCACGTTACAGACAGTTATGTTAGCAGTGGCTAGACGTAGTTGTGCAACCTGCTGTACTATACGGTCATACTGGTTGTAACCTAAACCATTTTAAGCTGTGTTTGAAATTACCTTAATGTTACCATGAGTTCTCTACTGTGTGTTTCTAGTATACTACTATGGTGTGAGGTGTGACTAAAAGCAAAATTTGATTGTTTTTAAGAGTTTAAAACAAGAACAACTTTCATCAGTCTTACATGCTCAGAAGAAATGCACTTACTTCCTTGTGCATGAATTATTGGGACTACTAAGACTGAGAAGTCAAAAGACCTGTTTAATTGTCCCCTAGACACTTTCACCATTAAACGTGAACCCAATGTGAATGCTAAACAATTGAGGTTCGTTTAGGCAGTTTGCAATACTAGTTTATACACATACTTATTCCAAGTAGCTGCTGTGTAATAACTTTAACCCAGTGCAACAAATTACTACAGTAAAAAGCAGTGATCTGGCTGATGTTTTCCTGCAGAGGTGAGTTTAAAACCTTTTACTTTCTCCGTGGATCAGAGGAGAGGCCCACTGGATGTGGTTATGATCAATGACGTATTATCCAAACATCCCAATTAGGAACAAGGCCCCTTGCTTTGGATGTTGTGCATGTGTTTGATACCTGATTAAACTTAAAGTTTGGTGTTAGTCCAGGAAAGGGTAGATTGGGAATAAGCCAAGCACAAATACTGATGGTTTGCAAATTGTTGATAATTTTTTTTTTTTTTCTGAGGGGACAGAAGACAAAATTCTGATTTCTTGGTATGCACCTTTTGAGTGGCATTTATGAACACATGCATCATGTCTTAATTCTTGAGTTAGGTGGGAATGTTGTTATTCCAGTAATTCCCAGAGACCCTCCTTAAATACCTGAGCCTAACTCTAGACAAGGCAAGGTTGTTTCTTTTTAACAGCAAACTATGGAGATGTCAGATATTAGCAATGGAGGCAAGATGGGAGGAGAAGAGGAAGATGGGAGAGCAGAAAAGCAAATATCCTGTGAAGTCACAGAAAGCCGGATTAAAGATTAACAAAAGGAAAAGTGTATCAAGTGGAAATGCAAAAGTGTGTTCAGCCCGGTAGTGTCTTGTGTGCTGCACTAACACCTTGCCATCCTCCACTGAGGCTGACAATTGAGCTGGCTGTGCTATGGATATTGTTTCTGTGCTAACCATCTTTTCATACTGAAAGGTCAAAATGGGTAATGGAGGGAACTGCAAACTATTTAGCTGTATATTATCATAAATACCATGTAGGCTTTATTTAGTGTGATACAGAATTGTCAGCTTATTGGTTAATAAAAAACAGTTAGCATGATCTCAAAATCAGCTCACAGGAAGATAGTCATGATTAGGGCAGTTTCTAACAAAAATCAGTTCTTGGTTACTAAGCAGTATATAGATAGCACTGAGCCGTTGGACTGTTACTTCCTGAAATCTGTAGAAGGCAGACACTATGAGAAAGACCAGTGAAAGCCACAGAATGGTTTGTGTTGCTTAGTGACATTCAAGCAAAACATATTTTCATCCAAATATACCATAATGGAAGAAAATGAAGTGTATGCTATCCTATACTGTGGCAGGACTGTATTTTCGAAAAGGACTGAATGATAAAAACGAATACGTTTCAGGACAGCCTGTCAGTGCTGTGCTGTGCAGTGCTGTGGTGAAAAGAAGCTAATGTGATTCTCGGATGTCACAAAGGAGCTATAGAGCTCCTCTGTCCTCCTTTGAACGAAGTGAAATTACAGGAAATACTTCCTGGGTTACTTTGTCTACTTCTGATAGCTGTGTTTTAAAAAGCAAATGGAAATACTGGATGAAGTTCCAGGGAGTGCGTAGAAATAACTCACTCTGGGAAAACAAGTCTGAGTGTTTTAGGAACATGGAGCCTTTTCTCATCTTGTCTTAGATAATCTTCTCTCTGCCTCAGCAAAAAACCCCAGAAATATTTGTAGGTCTTGGTCTCCAGTCTCAAAGGCATGAAATCCTTGTGTCTAGCTGAGCCAGTATCTGAGGATGATTAGCAAGTATCTGTTTGGCTTTTAAGGAATGTCACTTAGGTTTGACCAGGCTGAGCATTCTCTGAGGAAAACAGAGTTTTCTAACATAAAAGACAAACAGCAAAAACGTTTCTCCTAGCTTGCTTTATGCGGAAAAGGTGTGTGTAAAACCTTCCCCTGATACATAAGATAAGACTTCCTTTCTCTTAAGCAGAAAGTAGGAAGGACTGTTTTAACTGTTTGGGTTGTATGCATATGTTCTACAGCTATCATATGCTATCGGTCTGAGTCATCCTCTTGCGATCTCAGTGTTTCATTACGGAACGTCAGACAGATCTGAAGAAGAACTGCTTGAGATTGTGCGGAAAAACTTTGATCTACGCCTTGGAGCTATCATAAGGTTTGTGTGCTATTAATATTTACTGAAGGGAATCATATTTTTAATGCTCTCTTTAACGTTTCATGTTAAAGTTTCTGGCTCTTAACCTCATGAAAGTCACCTTCATCATAAATCTGTAATTGCTGTCATTTCTGCTCTTCCCTCACCCATGCACCCAGTACAACATACAAGGGCCAATTCATAAATCTGGTCACAAAATGTACTGAATAAGTAAGACAGGTCTAAATTACACCATGTTATATCTCCCAGTAACCCTGGTAGTGTTCTGTGTTGCAGTTCATTAGCTGGGTGGTAGTGTGCTTGGTAAAGTAGAATTAAAATTTAACATTAGATGTAGTTAGGCTTTCCAGTCGATTTACAGGGTGTATAAGGCTCCCCATCCCGTCCTTCTCTGGAAGGCACCAGAAATATTGGCTCTTTCTGAAAGAAGTGCCAGGGTAAGTATAGTCTCCATGCCTTTGATCCTTAGGTGGCAACAACTTGTGAGACAGCTGCCACAAGATGGAAATGTTCTGGTGCCCTCACTTCACAAGCAATCCTATGGAAATGAGTGGGATGCACCATGCTGTCATTTGCCCTTGCTCATGTACAGAAGCTGAGTGTCACCCTACCACAATAGTGGCAGTATGGTGTTTGCTGTTGCTGTTCTGGGGATATTGGCCATTAGCCCAGAAAAGAAAAGAATATCCTTAAGTGACTAGCTTCTTCATGAGATGTAAGTGTAACCTACCTTCTCTGCATCAGAAAAACTGAACACTGAGAGCCTGTCTCTAGTTGTCATGCATTCTTGTGCAGCCTGTTAACTAAACTTAATTAAAAAGGAATCCAGGTTTCTTAAATGCTGTCTTAAGATTTGGTAAGTCACTGAAATATTGTATTCATTTAAAAAACAGAACAAGAATAAAAATCCTGCTATGAGATGAGCTGTCTTGAAGTGAAAATTCAGTTGTGATCAGAAGCATCACGGAGGCTACCATGCAGTCAGAGAGGACAAGAAAACCCAAACCTACTTACATTGCTTCCTGCAGTCAACCCAGCTATATTCCTTCCTGGAATATTTCTGAACCTGAAAAAGCAGGTCTTTTAGGTAAACAATGCTTACACTTCAAGAAGCATGGGAATTACCCTTTTCTTTGAGATAAGAAAGGGCTGCAGGAGAGAAGCAGATCAGTGCCTGTCCTTATCAGCAGTTATCCACCTACATTCCAGGGAGCTGTTATTTGACCCTAGCATTTTTCCTCCTTTTTCTCCCTTTCATGACTAACTCATATGTTTCTTTATGTGAACTTTTAGGAGGCAGAGCTTCTTGCCTATTTGTTGTATAGCTTCCTAAGACCTAGTGGTACAGGCTTATCTCCGTCCTGAAGATCTTTGGAATCGCTTGGCTGATTTTCACCAAACTTGACAGGCTGGACTTCTTAAAAGTTTCATGAAATATGCAACTAATGGAGAGAAACACTCTCTCTTTCCTCTTTTGAGGGAGCAGCCACACTGTGAGTTCAGCCCTTACTAAACTCTGTGAAATTGACATGGGAGCTCAAGCCTGCGATAGATACCAGCAAGAACTTGACTCCATGCCCAGAGGAACCACTTTGTCACTTTCAGCAATGCAGGTTTTAAGAGCTCTGTTCCAAAATGCTAAAACATACATGTTAGCTATCTCATTATTTGAGGAAAATGCTTGTAAAGATTCACTTACCTTTTAAATCCAGAGCTATTAGTGTCATTCTAGTCTCTATATTCGAGAGGAATCTTGAGCGTATTTGACTCTGAGGGCAGAAATGTCAACATGTTAGTGAATAGGAAGTCTCTTTTTTCCCTTAAAAAAGGAAGGTCATTTCTGACAAGCTATATCAACGTTTTGCTGGTGTGGCCAGCCTTTTGCATTCTTTTTTCAGAATGATTCCTGAATATACATGCTGAGAGTAGAGCTGATTTATATTTTTAATAGTCTGAGATAATGCAAGGCGTTATGGCAACTTCTGTTGCTAGGTAATGTTTTCCAAGTGTTATCAGGTCACAAGTATAATCAAAACTCTTCTTTGCATTTGTCATTATAGCAGTTCATTGCCATCAGTAATTTGTGTGGTAGTTCCCAGACACTTTCCTTGATTTAGTGTGCTCAGAAATGCTGTATTTTTAAAATCCATTATCATAGCCCTGGTGAAGGCAGTAGGGAGGGAAGAAAGCAGGCAAAAACATGGGCATTTTTTAGTGAATGTTTCCTTGTTAAATGTTACCTCACAATTTTTAAAATTCTGTAAATGGTGCTGGCTATCCATTCTAATCAACTATGCACCAAAGGACTTCATGATGTCTTACTTTTCATGCAGTCAGCACTCACATTTCAATCGCTTTTTTATTGGGGTCAAGGACAAATGACTGTAAGTAGCAATTGGAGCATGTGATCATGTTGCACAAAGTATTACTTGAAGCAAAACTTAGCTGCTGTCCATCATAAATGACCTCCTAAGTGCAAGAATGTGTAATCTCTTCACCACCTGAAACGTATTCGTTATCCTGTTAGTATTTGTGCTTCTTTCCTTACTTTGCCATTCCTCCACCAGTTTTCTCTCCAGCAGGTTACGATACGAATCATCTGTTTTAACTGTGCTTTCAAAGATAATTAAACAACATAATATGAAAGAGAAGAAAGCCCAAGTAGAAGAAAATGTTGCAGGCCTTTCATGAAATGAAGAGAAACTTCTGTGCAGATAACTGTGGCTAACCATTTACCACAGCTGCAATCTGCTGTACTATGTAGGCTAAAAAGCAACAATCATGACTTGCACCTTCATTATTTATCTAGTCATAATCAGTGTTAAGCCCTATTCTAAATGGTGACTTTGTGCTTCTATAGAAGCAGTTAAACTTCCACAGTTACTCAGTCTACTAGGTCATCATCTTTGGCTGCTTCTTTTGAGATCCTAATTGTCTTTCTGGCACAGTAGCATTAGAAAATATTCTATATTACACTTGCAATAACAGAAAACACATTGATGTTTGCACAGGTATAGCTGAAGTTTGTTCCAGTTTTAATGCTTCTGCATTGTAATGCTTACAAAGCCTAACTGCGCACTTACTGCATCTCTGATACTTTTGAAGAAAGCTGATGAAACCATCGGATCACTGCCTTTCCTGCTGTAAATCCTGGTGACTGGGCAAGGAAGCAACACCTAGGTTTATTGTCTTTCTTCCAGGCATAATACTGATTATCCCTCTGATGTGTCTAAATCATAATACACGTTGGAGTAGAGTTAAGTGTAAGACTTGCTTTTTTTTTCTTTTCATTAAGGGAGCTGGATTTGAAGAGGCCAATCTATCAAAAAACAGCATGCTATGGACACTTTGGGAGAGAAGAATTTACATGGGAAATACCCAAAAAGCTTGTGTATTAAGCTTTTCAGAATGTTTCATGTAATTGACAGGTGATTTAATAACCAGGTAAAATGTCAAGCTGTTCAAGAACAGACCGTATCTACTCTTTTTAAAATGACATTCTGTGGTTAACAGATTTACTGAAAATTATTTTTATTTAATTTCTAACTTTCATAGTGGCCTTACACTTTAAATGCATGCTGCTCTCTCTAACATACTCTTCATCTTTGTCTTTGGTAACATGTGAACAGGTTAGGCCTTTGGCCACGATCAGGTATTAAGTGCACAGATGGTTGTGGAAGCTGAAGTCACTCCTGTTCTGCCAGGGAAGCCCACTACTGCTTACGCAGTTAACTTTGTACTGAAGCAGATGAAGTTCGTGGGGCAACTTCACAGCTCCCTGTGAGTTGAAAGCAGTAATAGCACAAATTGCTGTAGTTCTTTGGGCCAGGACTTCCATCACCACAGCTTTAGTTATAGTCCTAGTCCAAGCAAATTAGTAAAAAAAACCCATTTCACAAGATGGTTGATTGTAACCCTAAATATACTTAGCTATGAGGTAGTGTTATCTGTTTGCTTTTAACATTACAGTTTTGTAGGTGTATCCATGAAAACTGATGAACTCCTGTGTTGTAATTCTTTTACTCACTTATAGTTACTCGTTCTCAAACTGAAATTTTCCATGTCTGCACAAACTGGAATTGGCTGTATAAAGTTTCAACTAAGTTTCATTTGGCCACTTCTAAAATGTAAAAAAATTTTGTAAAAACCACTTGGAGGACAATTCCTTCCTTTGGCTTCTCTGGCTGAAAGCACAAAATGGAGAGAATTCAAAGTAATTTAGCTTCTGTTCAAGTGCTAGAGAGGATGAAAAGGCTTGTGTACAGAAAGTAGTGATTCCGGTAAGCAGATTTATCATCAAATCATAAACTAAGAATGTTGGAGTGCTGTAACTGCTTTTACTTGATACCAGGAAATTCTAATAGACAATTAAGCAATATGGCTACCTTGTCCCCAATAAGGGAAAAATATAGGATTCAGTGGCAAGTCTAATCAAATGCAAGTAGCTGAATATAACATTAGTCTCGAACAAGTTTTGAAAAGCTGCTTGCTTTCATGTAAAGACTGATTGATCCACGGCTGCTTTGATAGACCAGAGCTGAAGTGAGGTCATTGTACAGCTGTACCTGCGCCTTACCTGGCCTGGTACAGTTAACCTGATCTAGCACAGTAGTGTTGCAGTCAGTCTTGTGACCTACAAAAAAGGCTTTTTTTTTTTTTTCTTCCATAAGAAAACAAATTCGTTCCTGGAATAAAAGCTGCAATTCTTTTGTGGGCTTTTTTCCTGTTTTTTATTTAATGACAAGTCTTCCCTTTTGTCACAGGACCCTGGACCCTGCCTTTGCCTGAAACTAATCCAGTTTAGTATGCATAGGGCCATATAGGCATAAAACATGTCATTAACCTTTACTAAAATTTGTTCAAATTGATGTTGTCTAGGAAATAGTAATGTAGCTTGCTAAAAATTTTGAAATGTCAGTGTAACTTCCACTTTAGTAATACAGGGGTACAATGTTTAAATGGCAAGGGATTGCAGAGATCACTATACAGTAAACTGAGTAAAATTATGTTTTGAAAGAGATTTCGTAAATGGGCATGTAGTCTCAATTTTACAGCTGTCTCAATTACAGCTCGTATCATATTACTGTCATGATACTTCACCCTTCGAAAGTTGCATAGTGCTTTGGTAAGAAGCTGTGATGCGCTTTTTTTTTTGTCATAGCAGACCATTTTGATGAAGAAAAAGCCTCTTGTTGAATTTAACGAGGAAATGATTTGTTCAATGAAGGTGTCTCTTGATCACTGCTCATTGTAAAAAAAAAAAAAAAAAGCAGAACTTAGGCCTTTCTAACTGTTAGACAGCTGGAGCCTACAGGAGGCAAATTGGATCACAGTGTATTTCAGAGAGTAACAACACATTTCTGCAACACTTCTTTCACCTTGCTCTCTGGCTTCCTGTAAATAGGCTTGAGATCAAAGGTACAGACCTTTTCTTCAAGGAGTTGGATAGTCTTTGTCTCCAGACTACAAATCTTTCTTGCCCTTGTTGATTTGTGAGCTAGGAGCACCAGCTGCAGAAGAAATCCCTAACAACAGATTGGAACAGGTACAGTATACATCCAATCTCCAGAGATCCTGTCTACAAATTTTAGCAAGTTTTCTAGTAACTAGTGAATTCATTTTATTTACATAGGGTAGCTAATTTGCCCTATGTAAAAACAGCAAAAGACATATGCCTTGTTTGAAACAAGCAGACAGAGAAAAGCTACCTCTGCTAGATCTGGAGAATCTAATCCAAAGTCAGAGACAACACTATTGCTCCACAAAATCAGTGAAGTAATTTTTTTTGAACAATTGGCACATTTTCCCAATATCATTCTAGAAAAGAATCACTTGAACTGGAACCTCAAAAATAAAAAAGGGTGCCCAAATCAGACATAAGCATTAAGATGGCAGTTATTGCTGAAAGTTGAGCTAAATTATAATGTAGCCTACATATACAAGGATCAGTCAAAATATTTTTATTTCCAAGTGTTGCAACTATTGCTTCATTAAACTTGTTATTTTAATATCAAATTAACAGGCTCTTCTTTGAAATATGTGGTTACAATATGTTACAAAAATCTCCCAGAATATAGTGGCTCATAGTCTGTTTAAGAAAAAAATTATAATTGCACATCAGAAGAACAACACAATAGTTTGTGAATTGTGTTTTGCAACTTCATCCAAAGTAGCAGGCTGTACAGATATTCAGCTAATACAAAAAAGCTACATGAATGAAGAATCTGTATTGCAGAAAATCACTTGGGTGTACCATACACCGTAACATGCGGAGGTATTAGTGGCTGTTCTAGAAAACAGTTTTTTCAAATAGTGAATTTGGATGGGCACTTCCAAAAGCTGATGGATGATTCTTGCTGGATTGTGTGAGGCAGAATTAAACCTAAATCTTTCAAAAGGGCATAGTTGCACTCAAACCTAGACTAGCCAAATAGGGAAGAAAATGAATGAAACAGCAGTGCCAGCTCGGCTCTGAAAGTGCCTTTCATATCTTTCTGATCTCAGAAGAGATGAAGGGTCTCTGCATGCAAAATGAAGACATTAAATTAAGAAAGGTCAAACCTGTTCTGTTTGCTTTGTGTCAGGATTAGCTTTTGTGACTCATGCTTTCAGATTACACCAGAAGAGGAGCTGCGCTAAAAAATACAAACCTTGGAGATGTATTTAATCTTCCTTCCAAGCCGTACTTATGAAATAGATTTTTCAGCTGTGTTGAACCTAATAAACCCTATCTAGAGCCACGCAGACATTATTATATATGCCATTTTCCTGGCTATATTTCGATTAAATGCTATATAGAGAAATGTAGAGTAGAATGCTAATTCATTAGTATTTAATTCATTTAGTTCCTAAGGAGCTGAAAGCAATTACTGGAATGGAAATTAAGGTGCGTATCTTTTATTACATGCTAATAGACAGAATGAACTTTTCCTGTAATAATTCCCCAGTTTATAGATCTGCCCTGCCTTGACCTTGTGATACAAAAGGAAATCCCTTCTTTACCACCTTCCCCACCCAAGATTTTTGGCCAGAACAACCCTTGGCTCATTCTAGGCGAGGCTGTAGAAGGAAGAGGACTGAATGAGCATTAAAACAGGAAGGCTGGAGCTTTTCCATTAGGAGCTCAACCATCCTGCAGCAGTCCAGTGTGGCTGTCAGAACTGGGATGCAAATTAGTAACAGATGGCATAACCGTGTTTTCAGCTGCTTTTCAACAGGGATGATGCTAGCATATAAATGGATAAGCCTTACTGCCTTTAACAACTTCAAAAAAAAATCCATAGGCCTCTCAGGCTGCATAAATAAAAAAGAATACATTACTCTTTTTGGCCAAGTACTGTTGAAAACTGGAGCATTTTACCACACTTTTGTCTCAGCAATAAATAAAAAGGTCAGCCCCACTAATGGAGAGCCTTCTAGACAGCCGCGTGCATTTCAAACTGCATCTTACTTAGTGGTCTGCTTGACCTTTCCAGTCTAGTCCTGGATATTTAAAAAGACAGGTCAGTAAAATATTACCCAGGCACTCTTTTAAACTTTTTGGCCAGAAAAGCTGCAATTACATCAAGGGTCTCCTAGCATACCTGCAGTAGTTGGAGTGCCAATTCCATCCTGATTTTTTCAAATGTAGCATTCCTGCTTCTTACCCTACATTTTTTCTTACACTTCCTTCATGTGTAACAGATAGTTACTGCTCCTGCAATCTTTATTAGGACAGACTCCCACTGTAGGCTATGACTGTGCTATCTGAGCAATTTCAAGCAACCAGAGGAGTTGTACAAATCTTTAGGTTGCACTTTTAGTACCAGACCTCACACTTGGTACCTATCTGCGTATGATTTTTGGACTGAAATTTTGGATTATTTGTGCCAAGATCCTTTCTCAATAGTCGTATCTCTCTTGCATAAGTAACAGAACTGCAAAGTTGTAAATACAATCAGTTTTCACCAATGAATTTTATTTGCTGATTTTTATATGTTAAAAATGTACACACTGATAGAGAATCAGATTCTCAGACAGTAGGTTTAAGGGCATTTCAAGCAGGCATAAGCCTGCACTGCTGCTGAAAGTCCTGCTGCCTTGTCATCCTCAGCTGTTTCTTCCAGCCTTTGGGATGCCTCTTCTGTGCTGAGGTAAATGTGAGGCTTAGCATTCAAACGGGGAACTGGCCATGTTAAAGCTGGTTAACAAAAAAACCCAACAACCAACCCAAAACCAAACCCAAAAAGAGGTCATGTTAGCCCAGTCTGTTACTGAAGGTACGGCAGAAACCTCAGTCTTCATTTAAGCTGAAGAATGAGTTTTAGTTGCCTCACCTGCAACAGAGTCCTCCTTCTGGGGGTAATAAAGTTGCTAACATAAAATCTAGACCTTCAAACACAGAAGGATTGCTTCTGTGGTGCCTTATAAAAGATCCTGTTCCTTTTCCAGTGGCCTTGTATGAATGTTTGAAGAGGAATATGCAGGTGAGTGACAGGACAAGGGACAACGAGTGGAACAGTATGGTGTAGCAAGAGCAGTGTTTGTTTGTCCAAAATAATTCCAGCCTTTAGCTGAAAAAAATAATTGGAAAAGTCAGAAAGCAAAATGGTCTTGAAGGTAGGATGCTCCTGCTGTGAATACAGCGTCTGCTGTTCTCAAAGAGGTGATGGTGGTAGAATTTATGATAGCAAAAGAGGTTTTCTTATAGGGAGAACTGCAAGAGAAAAATAGCAGTTGACTGCTGTTACAGATAGAAGGAAGTTCTCTGTATAATCTGACTTTTGTAATTTAATTTTTTTTTTTATGAGAGAGAGAAAAACATGGGATCTGTGTACAAACTTACCAGCCTTTAAGACCACACTTCTTGATCTGTAAGCCATTGCAGAACAGTGAGGCAAGCACAAGGTGCCACGCCCCTGTAATTTACACAGTAGCAGGAAGAAGAGCACATTTTTAGTTTATGGAAGTTGATTGAGAAGTGCAGCTCCTCTGTGCAGGAGAACGTAAGCACGGCCACTGGAAATCTTACAGAATTTGGAGATGTCTGGGGATTGTCTCAACGGGATGACTGCTGGCTGGGAGCAGACAGCAATAGTGAAGAGACACGACTTTTTGAATGAGAGTCCTGGCTAGCGGTATTCTTTCTGAAACAAAAGGTTTTGTGACAGCCTTGCTTTTAGTGACCTCCTGTCCCAGGTCATACAGCTGTATGCAGCAGACAGGCCTTGCCAGTTAGTGACCTGCCGGTGAGAACACGCGGAGAAGTCAGCCTCGTGCCTCAACATGCAGGCTAACGCTCTGCACCGATTATAGCAATCGGCGATATTTGCGTACCCGCCGTGCTGTCACACGCCGAAAAGGCACCACCACCACCACCACCACCACCACGTCCTCCTGCGCACGCAGGTGCGGGCAGTGGGGATGCAGGAAGGGCGGGGGCTGGGCTGTCAGGGTTGCAGGGAAACGCGAAGGAGGCAGAAGGTCCCAAGCGCAGATGGTAGGATTCCAGCAGTGCTCTCTGGGGAAAGCCGTACATCCCGCTGAAACAAAAAATCGTCCCTCAACCCCCCTTGCTTTCTAACCACCTTCACCGACGTGGGAGGCTAGGTGCGGCTGGGTAAGAGTTCCAATACAAGAATACAATTAACAACTGTTATTATGAGGCATTCTTTATTGCAGCGCTGGGCAGCACTGGGGATAGCTCCACCATGAGCACTCCAACGATTTGACAGTTTCGGAGATTATATACTATAAAGTTATACATATTCACAGGATTTCTGAAAATTCCTTTACATAAACATGAGATTTCCTGGTGTCCTGGTTTCGGCTGGGATAGAGTTAATTGTCTTCCTAGTAGCTGGTACAGTGCTGTGTTTTCAGTGTGGTA
>JAVKLA010000074.1:29926748-29938037 GCA_034782735.1 Sagittarius serpentarius | reverse complement strand
TAATAGTGAGGAGAAAGAGTTGTGAGGAAAAACAGTAGTTGGACTAGCAGTACTAAATTGAGTCAACCAAAACACGTCTCCAAAATGACACAATTAAAAGCTGACATACCTATTCTGTAAAAATGGGTATTCCAGAGTTCATTCAGTTGAAAATACTTAACATAGTAAAGAAAACGAGAAGCTTGATAGGCTTATTTGCGTCTAATTTCTTATTAAAAGGCAATTTCTGCACTTACCACATATCATGTGAATATGGAACACTTCAATTAACATAGAAGATATCAAGGGAATATTTAATACTGTATTCAGTTTTCCTTCCAGCTTGATATTTCTTGCTTGATGTTAATTATACTGAATTGCCAATGAGACGAAGGATATTAATGTTACAGGGAAACATTTAAAATTGGGTAATATTTATTGCAGTAATGCTATCTGTATATAAATTTATGTGGAAGAATCCAGCTTCCTAATAGGATTATAATAAAAGGCTGTCTGGCCATCTGTTTTGTGCAAGAGTGAGTACTGTTTGTTATATACAATCATATTAATAGGGATGTTGTGCTGGGATGCTGTGCTAGCTGGGATGTTGTGCTTAAAAAGTAACTTAATTATGCCAGCTGCTTTTGAAGCCCTACATTAAAATGTCTCTACTGGGGACGGTTAAGTAGATTTGCTAACGATAAGCTGTACTTTAAGAGACTGATACCAAAAAAGTATTTTGCTGTACTGGCAGTATGAAATAAATGCTTTACTTTCAGAAAATTTTACTTTATTTTCTCCTAAATGCAAACAGTGAATTAAACAATAAGTAGTTTTTAGTACCTCCGGACTGCAGGAAGTACTGTCTTTTGCGTAGGTCATAATTAAGGAGAACTATAGAACTGTGAGCCTTACAGCAAGGCATAGCCTGTATGTGCATTTACTTCCAGCTTTGTAGGCAACTTGCTTTGGTATGGAGTCCATTCCAGGATATAACTTAAAGTACAATTATTTTTATTCAACTACTCTAGGCCTGACCGTTGCGGAATGTGACCAGACTTATGGAGGGTTCTTCGATATTCTGAGGGGTGGAACAGAGCGATTTTTCACTAATATTAAGGATACATCTTCTAAAGTTATCCAGTCTGTGGCCAAGTGAGTAAAAAAAAAAATAGAAAAAAAAAATTAAAATTGTGCTGCTGAGAGTTCTAAATGAAGGGTCATGAGCTTACTTCAGAAATGATCAAATTCAGCATACTTTTCCAAGTATGAGCTCTAATACCTGGTAGGTAGCCATCAGATTTTATGAATGGTACTAATAAAAAAGTTACTTTAGCAGTCATATACTAGAAATGAGAATGTTGGGGGCAAAAGCCTGTCCATAAGTTCTGCTTTACCTCTCTATTTTGGATACTTAAAGCTTGTGAGAGATGAGCAGGTTTGGGGCTGGAGCAGGGCGGAGAGGCAGAGCATAGGACTATCATGGTTCAGAATGAATGAATTGAATTAGTTAATAGGGCTTCCATGAATAAGAGAGGAAGGAAAAAAGATGGAGCAGTGAAAGGTACAAATAAAGGGAATGGAGGTGAGAAGAAAAACTGCAGGGAAATAGTGTATGAGCTTGTCTGTCCAGTTTAGTTTTCAGGTGGAATCCTATTCCCTCGAGTCAAAGTGAGAGGATCTGCACTGTTTGTCTCCTTAGCCCTGCTTTACATGGAAGAGTGCTCTCCTGTTTTGATGTATGTGTTCTCACATACCTAGTGTGTGATTATTTTTTTCTAATCAGATTCTCAGTCCCATTCCAAATGTTTCTAATACCTCTATATGATCAATACTAATCAGTCTGTATGATTCATACATTTTTTAACTCACAATAAAAATTTATGCAGTGTAAAAGTTTTTTCTTAATTCTAGGAAGAGCAGGTAAGTCACTGCTGAATACCATGACTTAACAAGAGCCTCCTTAAGGAATACTGAACCTTGTCCCTCACTGTAGGATTTGTGGCCCTTTAACTGGAATACTGTGCTATGGCTTGTGAAGTCTATCGCTTGCAACTTGTTTTTCTGTCACTGACTGTGTAGTGCTGCTCTAAAATGTTTGTAATGATCAGATAAGTTAGGTCTGTAGATCTTGCACCTCTGTAGCCACTTCAAGGGCATTTTTAGCTGTTTGCTCTTACGTTCAGTCTGTTTATACTTCCTATGCATGGCTTAGAAAGGCCAGGTCCTCTTTTTTTTTAAAGGTCACAAAAGCATGCAGCTTTGGTTCATCCTTAAACTTTCTACAGCTTTTGGCACAGTAGCATCAAACTTTTCACCCTGGGGAAACCACACTGACGCAAGAGAAGACAGGGAGGTGTACAAGGGGAATGAACTGTTGCATGATGAAAAGTGGTAACTTGTTAGCAGCTTAGCAGAACTGTAGGAATTCCATGTATGAAGTAACATGATGAGCTACAACTTTTAAGCAACTGCTCTCCATTTTATTTCTTTGGCATGTGCTGTCTTGCAGGCCTCTGTTCTTTATCTCCTTGTACCTGCTACCTTATGTGGAACTGATCTTCCTCTCCCCTCCACTTCAGTCCTACTTCTGTTCCTTTTGTGGTATCTTGTTAAACGAAATTTACTGCGTGGTAAAACATGGAAATATTCTGCAGATTACTTGCCTTTGACAGCTCCACTATTTATAAACTTGAAGGTACTTAATTCCTTGTCTTACATTCTGCCAGTTTTGCATAGATTTAAGTCTCGCAGCAGAGAAATTACTTTTCTTGGTGACTGATAATGCTTAAATTCTTCTCTACCTTTGACAAAATTATAAGTCCTATTTTCCCATGCCTGTGTTCCTGTATTAGATCTTACTTATACTATATTTTGATTGTACACTACATGCTTCTGAAGTACTCCTGCACTTCACTTTCTTGTGCTCTTGTCCCCACATGACTTTATGGATTGTTATGCCTCCATCACAGTTATGTTTGAGTAAGTTTCCTCTTCCTGCTTTTGCAAGCAGCTCCTTCCTTAAAGGCCACTGGAAGTTTAACTACTTTTTAAAATTTCATCTTGTGCCATTTTCCCCTTTTCTTACTGGTCTATTAGGACTGTCTAAAATTGACTTTTTAATATGGAATGGCTTACGGTGTGCCTGCACCTTATTTTTATTTCTTACCTAACAGGTGTGTGTGCCTTTTTTCTTTGTGTGATTTCCTTTGGTTCCATACTAAGTGTAGTGTGCAAGGAATAAAACAGTAACTGTACATCCAACCGCATCTGCAGAGCTCATCTGGCAGCTTCTGAAGTATAGGACAGTGAGTACTTGCTGTCTGAAAAGATGCTGTTCAGTTCCCATGCTTTTCTCAACAATTGTTTGTTTAGATTATGGTGACTGCCCAAAATAAGTCTTGCATCTCTCTTAGAGTCACTATGCTACTTCTGAATTGCTAGTTAGTGTTCTGTGGCTGAACTATACGCTTGGTACTTTAGTTAGAATTGCTTTTTTGACAAACATGGAAAAGTATGAGTGGGATGGAACTTGAGCCTCTTGGGTCCTGCATAGAGTCCCATGGCAGGATCATTTATGCCTTAAATTTGCATGGGACATAAGGAACTGTTAGAATCCTCTAAACCGTTTCAAACCTTATCTGGCATGACTATTAACTTTGTGGTAGTGTTTGAGCCTCTTGTCAGGAATGTGAGTGCTGTTGGGCGACATTTTAGTGCATGTCTTGTGGAACATATTAATCAAAGAAAAGCTTATTACTTTTACATCTTATTTGTATTAATTACAGAAAGTCATATGTGGATTTTTACTAGAATTGAGTAGCTTGTGCATGTAATTCTTTGATACAGTTTTGGCTTGTCACTCTTAATGGGTGGGAGTATTGTATTATCCAAATTAGATCAAGGAGCCACAGGTCTTTTCCAGCTAATGGTGGATAGACCACTTCCATGGGCTGTGATGAATTGACGGCGGATTGTCAGACAGTGTAAATTAAGTCCCAAGGCTCATCATGAGGAGATCAGTCCCTCACAGATGTTTTGGACTAGGCTGATTGAATAAGGGTTTATATTTAGGTGACTTGTGCACACCAACTCTTGACAGAGCATGAGACTCAGATTTTTGTTTAAGCTCTGCACTAACATAAACAAATCTTGGTTTTGTAGAGGACCCTCTATCTTCGTACAGCTTTGTTTTCTTGTGTTATCTAAGTGAAATTGGTCATTGGGTTGGGGAGCGAAAGAAAAGGAGGGAATACACCAAGTACATAATTATGCTAGTGAGAACCATTTACTTAAGTACTTATTTTCCAGATAATATTTAATCAATACTAAAAGAGAAACTCTTTCCACTTGTAATTTGCCAATATTCTTTAGTGGCCCTTAGTTCTGTAATTTTTTGTTCCTTGATAAGTCTCATGTGTATTTTGAATCTTAACTGCATTTAACAGTTCACTGAAATGGCAAAACATGAATTAACGTGAGCAGTACTTAATGTTGTGCAGGTCCTAAGGTAGTCTTAGGTTCTTTAGCATTTAACATTCTTAGCATTTAACATTCACTGTGCTGCTGAGAGTCCCACCACTGGGCTTGTGCATTTTTAAACTATTTATGCTTTAACCAAGCTGAAGTGTTAATTCTTTGTTTGCATCTACTGTAGGAAATATCTGTTTCTGTCATGATCATTCTCTGCCTTTACAAACTTGTGTTGTGGCTACAGCCGATACCACCAGGGACGTGGGAATACCTCTTCTTCTGTTGCATCCTTGACTGCCTTTTCAAAACTCTTCAGCCAACATGAGAAGCAGACATTCTGGACAAACTGAAATGTCTCTTCCTTGTCGTGCATTTTCCTCAGCGCACTTAAGCACTCCTCGTGTTGGAGTCTGTCATCTCATTAGGTAGGCTCTCTCCTTCCTACTTACCATTGCTTTTCTGAATTGTGGAGTTATTTCCTTCATCTGCAGACAGACTTCCTTTTCACTGAATCCGAACTACAGTGGAAGAGTTAGTGCTCTGTAGTTGCTACAAAAAAGTTAATTTTTTTTCTTCTCTCCCATAGCTGCCTTTATCTTAATTCAAATTTTGGTCTCTTGTTTATCCGAGTAAGCGATAAAGTCTGAAAACTAAAACATATGTCACAGGCTACTAGGAACAGGAGAGTGAATAAAGGCCATCTTCATTGGCCGCCCCGGGCCACCTCACTTGCAAGTATTGCAGTCTCCGTTGCAGATTCAGGTCAGGCAGAAGCAGTTTATAGCTACATGAGAGAGAACGCAGACCAACAGAGGTTCAGCCCTCTATCGATAGAAACTGACCTAAAAGAAAATACTAGGGTGTACACGCACTTAGAGCAGTTACACACTGCTCTGTGAAGGGGCCTGATATGGCAAAGCAGTGTCTGCATCAAAAAGAACTTTGTTCCAGCAGATGTACCTGTGTGTGCCTGGTAAGTCAGTTTGCAGCTGTGCAGCCTCCGCATGCCTCTCTTCAGCTCGTCCCATCTCTTGCACGTGATGCTGCTGTGACCTTGACCAGCTTTTGTGCTTATTGAGGTCTGCATCCACACAGGTTACAGATGCCCTGCCAAAAACCATACATACGTGCTTTGAGTATCCGGTCTTCACTGGTGGTGAAAGCAGCATGCAAAACTTAGAATCCATCTTGTTTTGCTTTGTCAGAACATTCTCTTTCACTGAAGAGATTGTGATCCAGTAATCTAGGGAACAATTAGCTGCCTTTTATTGCTATCTTTCTTTGCTTCTGAGGTAATTTTGTTTCAGCTTTGCTGCATTAATGTTCTATTTCATGGATCTTTGTGATGCACTAGGTAGTTGGATTTGATTAACTTGACTCTGTGAAGCAAAACCAAGTGGGAACAGATTGATGTGAATTTCAATGCTGCATTTCTTCCTGGCTTTTAAAAAGTAAAGTGCAAAAATGGCGGTGTTTTTCTACCTTTTGTAAGTGCAGAGACGTCTGGAGGAAGATTCCTTAGTGTGAGAGCATTATTTAACTGAAGAAGGTGGTTTGTGTGCTCACATTGTAGCTATGCTGGTTAGTCTGTCATTCTTTATTCTTTCCCATCTTCAGCAGTGAGTAACACAAGGTTACTATGCACAGTTGCAGAATTTTGTGCTGCATGCTAACTAGGTTATTTTGTGAATTTAATTGTTAATTTTAATTGTTTTTAACTTAATTTGCTGGAATGATCTTTTGTTTAATATTAGTTATGGTCTTTTAAGTGCAGCTGTTCTCTGGCAAGATTAATAATGCTAACCATTTACGCAGTGAAAAGTTTTTAACATCTAATTAAAACTTATGCTTTTATTTAGGTATTTATTCTGCAAAATGTGAATTCATATCTTGTTTGCTACAATTGCCCACTAGACTTCTCACTAAAAAGCCTTGAAGTAGCCTGGTATAATCAGAAAAGTGACTAAATATTGGTGTCATAACATACTTTCCTGTTCAGCTTAATTAGAGCCTTGAAAAGCACACCGAGTTTTCCACATGGATCACAAGCCAGAAACTTTCCATGCAATCTCTTGATGTGTTTGCATGTTCTACTCTTACCACCTCACAGCCACATTGCTGTGTAAATGAAATTTCTGCTGTTAACAACACGAAAAGAAAGACCTTATTCCTGATTTTCATTTACAGGGCTGTATCTTGAAATGTGTAGGAATGCTTACCAGTGGGAAGAATGTGCATTTTTTCACCTCCCTGCCATTTAAAGCAATCTCAGTTACCAGTCTGACATGAAACACTCCACTAAAAACACAGTACCTTGTGTTCAAGTCTTACTACTGAAATAGGTCTGAAATCTTCAGAATAAAGTTCAAAGAATAGTAATGCACGGACAGGGGTACATGTTTTAGGATACTTGTGTTGATTTTGCAGTTTAGCAGCTACATTTTAATTAAGACAGCAGGAACATTGTGAAGCTTTTTCAGTTGTAACAAGCATACAGATTTTTTTCGGCAAAACAGCAAGCAATTGGCTGTGCTCTGTTGTTGACGTACCAAGCTGCACTTTTTCAGCAATGTATGTATGGCGAGATCCATACTCCTAATTTGTTTTAGACAAATGTAAAAAGCAAAGCTGAATTGAGTGGTGTCACTAGTAAGAAGTCAGTATCTGAAAGTGTTCCTGAAGGAATGGGTGTGAAGACTGTCGTTTTTTCGCTCTTAATAGTTCTGTGCTTCTGTTTCAAGTTGCTGCTTAACCTCAGTGTTACAGCATTGAAAAGATAATGGTTCTTTGTTCTCAGGCTATGGTATTAGGTGGTCCTTTATCTTGATATCAAAAAAGTTGATATCATTAGAATGATCTGCATGTTTTCTTGCATTGAAGCTGGTGAGTGTAAGCAACAAATAACATTTGACTCTTCTCAATCTCAATCAAAAAAGGACTATACTCATCATTAATTTTAGTAAGAAATTATGATGATCTGTGAATGTAAATTTCTGCCTTAATTAGTTTGGCTGTAAGAGTGTTACCACTTGAGCTACATGATGAAGTTATGTCCTCCCAAAGGTGCAAAGAATTTTGAAATAGTGTTTATTTGACCATTTTGTCTACCTCCTTATGCAAGATTTTTGAAGGCTGAATTTTTTAGTGCTTTGTCTAGTCAGACTCTCACACTTCCTTGTGGTGATTTCAGTTTCTTTTGAGACCTTGGATTATCATCATCATTAGGACACTGATTATGCCATTTCGCATAAATATTGTTTAATATCCTTACTTTCAGAATAGTTGTTCTTGCCTTACCTGAAATCCTCCTCCCAGTCCTTGTAAATTCAATAATCTTTTATCGGTCCCTCCAGCCTCTTTCATGTTTAGTAGCAAGCAGTAAGGAATCAAAGCATAATGTTCTCTTGATGTTTCAAAATTTGAGTGCAGTATCCCAGGTCTGCTCTTTCAAGCAGTGTCTTGAAACTTTGCAGTGATATAAGAGTATTGCTCTGATAGTGCCTCTGCATTCCTTAAATATGCATCATAGTATTGTGATGACATTTTGATATTCTGGAGATAAGATGCTGCCGACTTATTTAAGTTAGGGATGTCTAAACCAAGTTCTGTAGGTGAAGTTTGTTCTTATTTTGCCAATCAGGAGTGGAGACCTTTATGATTATACTCAAGGGTACTGGCCTACAATGCGGCTCTTCAGTCTTTCTTGAGTTTTTTGTCCTGCTATGTAGCAGATACCCTAGAAACAAAAAAATAATAGTGGTCTTAAAATAGTAAATTGTTGGCATAACGTAGGTGATGAGGTAGAGATGAAGGGAATGGACCTAAATACAAAAAAAAAAAAAAAAAGAAGAAATCACTGGGAGATTGTTTTTCAAAAAGGCTGCTTTTTAAAACTGTGCACAACTATATGAGAAAGAGATGAGGAATGATTAATGCCTTGCTTACTATGGGAATTTTGGAAGTGAATGTTTTGAGGAATGATTTAAATGAGGAAAGAGATTCAGGTTCCCCCTATTCATACGGAATCCAGAAACTGTGCAGCAAGGCTGTCTGGACCAGTTAGTAACATGCCAGAGTTACATAATTTAAAATGTAGTGTTTCAACAAATGATCTTTGTTTTAAGCATTATAATGTTCTCCATTAAAGATGTGAATGCATCTTCATTAGGTTTTAAAACTGATACCGACAATGAATGTTTAGAGCAGGGGCTAGAGGAATGAGTTAAACATTGAAGGCATCTGTACAAAGTCCCCAGAGATGGTCTTGTTGCAACTGACATAAGTAACTGTTCAAATACAACATCTATCCTGAAAACTCTATTCTGAAAACCTTGAAGTGTGAGGTAACAAGCCTCAGGTGCAAGAAATGAAACATTATTCATGGTGGTGGGTGTAGCCTGAGAGACTGGGGTTTTAGACTTATGGCTTGAATGGTTCTGTTTCCTAGTATTAACTCCAATGTGTTCTGTTTCAGTTATGCAAAAGGAGACTTGGATATATCATACATTACTTCCAGAATTGCTGGTATGATAGCTGTGTCTGTTTTAAGAATAATTTCTGATTGTTCTTAATATAAGAAAAAAAGAAATACTTCACTCGGTGTTTGTCGTTCTGTCTTCAGTGATGTCCTTTCCAGCTGAAGGCGTAGAATCTGCCATCAAAAATAACATAGAAGATGTACGGCTATGTCTGGACTCTAAACATCCTGGCCACTATGCTGTGTACAATCTCTCTCCAAGAACATACAGGCCTTCAAGATTCCATAATAGGGTGTGTATTAGTTTTTGTGTATTTCTGTAAAAGGTCTTTCAACACAATGTCTTGATTATACCTTCAGCTTTCTATTGTGAAATATGTTAAAGTAGGCTGCATAATCAAAAAGATGACAAAAGAGTGAGTGTAAACATAAGGTCAAAGAGTAACCTGTATTGTGCTTGTCTTTGCTTTCAATCTAAACTTAACTGATTAAAGACTAATCTTTAATCTTACTGACTAAAGTCTGTGTTTCCTAGGCTAGTGGTATCTTTGAAAACATGTACAGGTACCTTACATGTTTCAGATTTAGATGGAGAGTACTTAACGTATTTTAAAATCTTACTAAAATTTCAATCTCTCCTACATTCAGAGGTTTTCCTTTATCAAAGGTAGTACTCCTTTGGCAACTGATTTGCACAATCTGTTTACTGGACTTTCTCCTTGTCCCACTACGTACCATTTGGCTCCTGTATGGCTCAGCCCTAGCTGACTGCTTGTTGCTGCTGCCTGAAATACCGGTACAGCTTAGCTGAGCCTGCGTTAGCCTTTCTGGCTATTTCTCTGATTGTAAAATGAAGATGTTTGCCTAATACAGTAACAAGGTAGCGAGGACAGCTTGTTAGGAGCTGAGATACTGGGCTTCAGTGTCTGCTCCTAAATACACTTCAGCTGTCCTTAAGTAGCTGAACAGTGGAGATTGTTACTGTGTTGTGGGTTGTCTAGCACTGGCCGCATTAGACCTCGCCTAAATAGTCTGTAGTGATCATGCCTCTTACCCACAATACTGACTGCCCAGAGGGGTGTCTAGAAGCATTATTTGTTACAGGAAAGCTCTTTTGGGCCTTACCCTGCAGAGCCACCCTTAGCCTTACTTCAGTTATCCAAGTTCACCTAAACTGTCAGGCTGAGGTATGTGTAATGTATTCTATCTAGTGCTTGTCACTTCCTTTTGTTGCCTTGTAAATGTGTAGACAAGACAAAGTATTGTCACACCTGAAAAAACAATTACTGCCTCTTTGGGTGGAGGCAATCAACTTCTTTTATCTGCCTCTGGTTCAGTATGAGTTTCAGGCAGAGGCTGTTCAACACAGAAGGCAAAGCTTAATCACAGAGGAAACCTGCATTATTATTTGCAGCAGGTACATCAAAACAAAATCTTCGGCAATGCTTTTTAGCACTAGGTTGCTGGAAAGACCATGGAGGCTGGCATAATGAACCATTTTATTCCTCATACCACAAAGCTGGCAGTCTCTGTTTATGGAATGGTAGATTCTGTGACTGGGAAATTGTTTACCCTGGGGGTGTTTTTTTGGTTATGCAAGTCTGGTGTGCCTCTGTACTGATATTCCTGATGTATTGGTACTGTGAATGGTGATATCACCACAGCTAAATCTACCAGTAATCTGGAACTCTTCTGGTCTACAGTTATCTTTTTGACGTTCCTTTTGTCTTATGATCTTTGTTTTGCTGGGAAGTAATAGTAGATCATGACTTGTCAAAACATTGTAGATTCCTGCCCACTTTATTGGCTGGGGGTATTTAGGAAGTTTCTGCAAAACATTGTCTTCTGTTTTAAAAACGAAAAAAGGCAGCTATTTTGCTTGGAAAACAAACTCTTTAAATATACTGGGGAAATTTTCCCTGTCCATCTTTGAAATCCAGATGCACAATGAGCAATACTGCCTGACTTAACTTCATTATTCAGTGCTGGGTGAGAGCAGCCATGTAGGAAGCTAAGGAAGCTTAGTTTTTCTTTAGTGCCTGCAAAAGATGATTATGGTAAGCCTTAAACTTGATCAGAGGAGAACAGCTTCTGAAATTCTTAATTCTGCCACTTTGCTTAGTAGGTATTTATGGAATTATATATTCTTGCTTTCTTGCTGTATCCTATCTGTATGGAATTTTTACCAGTTTCTATAACCTTGGTTGGAGTTAATGGTAGTTTTGAAGTCTTCTCTGCTAGTTTTGAGTCCTACTTGGAATAGGTTGCTTAGACAGGTTGTGCACTCTTCGTCATTCTGCTAATGATCAGAACATTTTGAGCTTAAAACATAGCCAAATGAAAAGAAGGTCATGTTATAT
>JAVKLA010000074.1:29895266-29907638 GCA_034782735.1 Sagittarius serpentarius | reverse complement strand
AAATGAAGTATGTATTTGAGCCTTTAGCATTCCATCCAGTCACAGGTATCAATTTTAGCAAGGAAGTTAGGAATATTAATAGCTATAATGCTTTTTAATATGAATGAGTGAGTGTGAGTGAAAGGACGTGGTAACTAGTAACTGGAGAACAAAGGCAAATGGGAGTGTGTTCTCAAATGACATGTTTGGAAGATTTGTGTTGAGCAAGCAGAAGAAAGTGCAGACATGAGGTCATTAAAGTGAGAAACAATTTTAAACTCGCTAAAAATAAATCAGTTGTAATGTCAGTGTTCATTCAAAATAAACTGCAGCAATGAGATATGGTGAATCTACTATTGGAGCAGTCATAAGTGTCTTGAGTTAAATTTTAGTGACGGATAAGCTCTCTTTGGTAGTAAACAATTACTAAACCTCCATAGATACCAGGAGAAAAGCTGTTTCAGTGTACAGAAGTTCAAGAATTAGAATTTTAGGCTTGTATTTCTCAATGTGGCTTGAAATTTCAAAATAGGAGTTTTAAATTGTAATTTCAGTTTGTAGAAAAGGTAGTTCTTAAAGAATATCTGGTCTGTTACAGCATTCTGTCCTGTAATATGAAAACACTGAGCAGATGCTGCTAAACAGCACTATATTAATAGGGTAATTTAATTTTCTGTGAAAAGCTGTAGTAATTTGGCAGAGAAGCTAGTAAGTGGGATGACTGTTCACTCCAGGATTGATAACCTGCTCTAAAGTGGCCAAACTTGCAAAAACAAGCTATCATCAGTAGCTGGAGGAGTGTTCATTTTTCCTTAGTAGGTATCTGTTCAGTGAGCATTTTTGAGAAAGAACTGGTTCATTTGGATGTGCAAGTAGCAGGTCATCTCTAATGCAAGTTGAGTCAGGAATGTACTTCACCCTGTGAGAATGAACTGATCTGATCAAAAGATAGCAGGAGATGTGGAAAGTGATCAAAAGAAACTGAGTGACCAGTGTAGTCTTCTCCTGACTAGAAATTAGTTTCTGTGATGACTGTATTCTCTGTCAGGCTTTAGACAAGGTTAAAAAGCCTTGCATCATACTAAACCAGCCTCTTGGTTCACAGAAAGTCCTGTTGTCCCCTGTGATTAAAGGATTTCCTGTAGAGACGACAAGTTAAATAAAGAAAACCTAATGTGATGTTGTATGTGGGATATAGTAAAACACAAGTCTCTTATTTTGGGAAGCTGGAAAGTGTGATCTGATTACCACCAACTTATTCTTACATCTTGGCTTGGTTTGAGCAGTGTTAGTAAAGAACTATGCCCTGACCTCCAGTGGTTTACTGCTGTATGGCTAAGGATTATAAATACGCACATTAAGGAAGAACTAAAGGGACAAGCAGGTATAGAGCTGCTTGCCCTTGATCTCAGTTGCTTCAGCTTTTGGAATATTTAGCTGTGCTTCATGTTTTACCCTTTCTTTAGATGTTCTGCTCCTTTACCTTAATGTGTCTGTATGAACTCCAGTGTGCCAGGTTAAAAAAATAAGGGATTCAGCATGTGGTCTCACCATACCTCTTCAGAATATGTAGAAGTCTGAGTATCACGTTGCTAACGCTATTGCTTGATGTTAAAACCTATTGTAAAGCCCAAGTTGTACAACTAGAAAGAAGGCAGCATAAGAATAAACAGCTCCAGGAGGAACATCTTATCTGTTCAGTATATTGCACGTTGTTCTTCATTGTTTCAGATTTTTCTGATAAACGTGTAGTGGGAGGTATGTGAGCTTCATAGCAAATTTACTGCTGTACGTAGCAGTAGGCTACTCCCTGCTTTATTCAGGGTGGGGGAGGTGATGGACTTGACTGCTCTTAAACCAGCAGTTACAAAACACCCGATTCCCACAGTGTGTTCTCAATCTTTCAGATGCCTGCAGCTGTAGTTTATTTTATTCTTATTTCTCTTAACTTGGTTTTATCATAGTTAATTCTGTATGTGGTCGTAAATTTCCTCATGCCCCTGTAAAAAACTTGTAATTGCAGAGATCATAAGCCAAAATTATTTCTAGCTTAAAAATCAATACTAATATTCATTCAAGGCCCACTTAATGTTTGGGAGTGGCATATAGTATGGCAAATTTCTAAACTGATGAATGGGCCCTTTCAGATACTTTGATGTTTATAGCCAGTGACACTGCTGTGTAGCAGATAGCTGGGGCCCTGAGTACTGAGGCAAATACTGTTTCTCCCATAGTTCCAGAGGCAGGGACATGAAGCATAAATCTGGAGAAATGGCTGGAAATTGTACTATACCTTCAGAAGATGTTGGCGGCTACTTCGTGCATTTTATTCTGATGCTTTCCTTCATATTGAGCAGAGGTGACTCTGCTGTAATCCAGGCTCCTGGCAGACATTTGTTGCAGAGTATTTGATATACTCTCTTTGCAACTGTAAGATCTAGGTATAAATAGAATTAGCGGATTGAAGTGGTGGATGGGATATTTAATTTGCTTCAAATTATTTCCTGAAATAAGATAAAATAGCTTCTTTGATTTGGTATCAATATTCAGAATGTAAAGTTGAGAAGGTGAGAGAAGTGAAAAGCTGTGATGTAGTAGTCAAAACATTGAAAGCATCAAAATGTCACTATTTTTATAAGGATGGCTGAGTTAGCTTTCCAAACTCTAGGTCTTCGAAACGTCTTAGAACAGCACTAAACATGCTGGTTTTGCTGAAATACCACCTCTCGATCTAACACTGACTGTTGTCATAGCATTGAAGGGGTGGTTACATTCAACAGCTGTACTGCTTCACTGTGAGTCTCTGCAAGCTGTGCTCTAAGGGAATGCTCAGAACTGGCATGCAGCTTTGAGTGTTCCATACCTAGGGCCTTTCATCCTGAGGATGACTCACCTCATACTGTGTGTGAGTGAGAAAGGGAGGAATCATTTGCACGCGTCAGGGGTGGCGGTTGTAACCTTATGTTGGATATGACACTTTCTAGAAGTTAGTGGAAGCACCCCTGCGTCCTTTTGAATGTGACTGTTTTGTTGTCTGTTTTCAATTGGCATGGTGGTTTTGCTTTGCACGTAGCAAAGCGGCTTTTATCCATGGAGCTAGTGATCCTCAATCTTTTTGCAGAAGAGATCACTCTTCCTGTATCCTGCTCTTTAATTGCATGCAGTCAATCATGTATTCAACCTAAAAGGGCTGCTAGTTTGTCAAGAGCTCCCATTGTCACACGAGGCCTGGGGCAGGCAAACCTGCAGTTTGAAGTGACCTGGCTCCACCTGTGTGGCACCCAGACTGCTGAGTGCTACGGAGCACTGTTTCATGAAGCACTGCTGCTTTCTGGTTACCTGCTGTGCTGTCAGGAACAGCAGTGTGCCCTGAAGCCATCCCTTAGCTAGTCCTTTTGCCCAGGAGACCCAAGCTGCTGAATTCGTGGCATTGCCTGTGCGTGAAAATACCTTCTCTATGAACAGCATGGGGTGTTTCAAATACAAATGAAGGTATTGCCGTGGTAAGACCCTTCTGAGTCCTGTTTAAGACTGAATGACTGTTATGGAGAAATTTAAGCCAGCCATGTAGTTGGCCATGGTAGCTGACAATGTGCTACACAGTTCTGTTGGTATTGGCAAAATATCCATTACTGTGATGGTTTTCTTAATCGAATAATCAAAAGATTTCTTTTTTCTTCTGTAGGGAATTTGACACCAGAGCCACCTAAAATACCATCTTCTACAAGCCACCCAGATCTCTTAGGTGGATGGGATTCTTGGGCAGATTCCTCAGCAACCAGCAATGTAGCATCACCACAGTTGAAGCCTCTTTTTGAAGGTATTATGAAATGATATTCTTCCGTTAGAGGGAATAAGGAATATTCCAGACCTCGTCAGTTTAATCACCGGAAACTGCTGAACATGTCTTCATGCATTTTTGCTTTGTTGCTTAAAGGACTCTACGCTCTTGTGCTTAAATGCCCCTTTAGTAAGGCACTTGTGTAGTTTTTCAGAGTAACTTCAAGACAGAGGAGCCAAATAGTTTCAGTTGTCTATAGTAATGGTGATTCTTGTCATGGTAAAAAATGTCATGAAGCAGAATGCTGGGGAGGTTTACATGAGGTGTTAATAGTACTTTTATTCATTCTCTCGATTTCCAAATACACCAAGTACATAGTACGTTTTCTTATGATGCAGGTCAAGCTTTTACCACAGGGAGCCAGTCCAGCGTGTCTTCAGGCCCGTCTTTCAGCCAGGCTAAATCTCAGAACTTTGATCCTTTTGCTGATCTTGCCAATCTTGGATCTGGTCTTCCAGGTAAGGTCTTACTTTTTAAGAGACTATATGTAATGCTTCCATGGTCTGAGTTGCTTCTTGCACCAATAAATGGAACTGATAGCTTACAAAAAGGAAAGTGTTTCCTTTTAATTGTTAGCAACCGGCTTTAGGCAGTTGCTGAGACCAGACAAGTAACAAGAAAAGACTGAATCTTTACAGATACTGTGTGAAACATCGAGAATAATATTCAGAAGATAACCACAGCTGTGATTTAGAAACAGTATAAATACTTAATGTTTTAGAATCTAGTTGAGAAGGTAAGAGAAACCAGGGGTTGCTGATTTAGTAACTGAGCATGAGGTTTCTTATCTAGCATTGATTGATACTGTGCTGTGAAGGATAAAAAATTAAGTTCTTCGTAAGATCCAAAGTGACGGCTATTTTATGTCACTACTTTACTTTGAATTCAGTAGGCCTTCATAGCTCCGCTATTCAACTCTGTCATGTTTGTAGGATGAGCACAAATCAGGCCCATACTTGTACAGCAATACCATGAGCATTATGAACCTTTGTCATTTTGCAGTGATGTGCGCAAGATGTTATGGAAGGTGAGACACACTGCAGAGTAACGCTTGTCCCAGGATGGTGTATTCACCCCAGGCTCAGGAATTAGCCCTGCAGCATCCTCAAACAGCAGAAAAACTAAGGGCAATAAAAAGAGCTGAGGTCCTTGATTTTGGGACCACACTGCCATAGCAAATGGCTGATTTGTAGCTGTTAAATGCGACTAGCTGCCAGGAGTCCAAGGAAGTATTTGGAACAGCCGGTAGTTGCTGAGTTGCTGAATTGCAGAAATGCGTTTTTGCCTTAGCTTGGAGCTGACAGAGGTTTTATCCTGTTGCCTTGGCAGTTAGCATTGTGTATTGAATTGAGAGCCCTCTTGGTGGAATTATCTTACGTAAACACAAGGTAGCATACAGTGTTTGGCTTCTTTATGTTGCCTGTGCATAATTACTTGCAAAATTCTAACGTTGAAGCGGTACCAATAAGGCTGCTCTACAGTAAACAATATACAAAGATTTTCTAGTTTAATAGTTCAGGTCAATATGAACTTGTTATAGATAGCGTGACAGTAAAAAAATCACTTGGAGATGCAGGTATAGCACACAGTGAACCAGTGGAAAAAATTGTACTCATTTTAGCAGGATTTAGATCAACTCATTAGTCTTTCAGTTAACTTTCAATAGAAAAAATTACTGCATTAAAAAGTAGCCAGATATCACTGTTGCTAGTTAACCTTCTCAGGCTTGAACTGAATTTTCAGGGAGTTGTAAGAACTGGAGTATTCATAGGAGGTTTTTGGCCTTCACATACAAGTCGTTATTCTGGAAGAAGAGTTATGAGAGCAAAAGCTGCTTAATTGGGAATGCTATATAAACAGAAAAGAAACAACGGCTAAAGGTAGTTAGTAGTAGTGTATTAGGCTAGCAGTAGGGTACCAGTAATGTTCTGTGATAGTTGATATTCTTGCACTCTTTATTTCTAAGAGTGATTTTGTACCAGCAGATAGGATTGTGGTGTTGAAAAGTTGCTGCTGATAGCAAGGCATTGGCTTGTCCTACAGGAAGAATTGGTTGGCCTTGAAGACTGAAATAATGAATGTAGAATGCTTTGAAAGACCAGGACAATGAGATTACTTTTCAGTATGTGAGGTCATGTACTCTGAGTAGTAACAGGGATTTTTTTTCTGTAAATTTCACACATTAGAAATGACTGAAGACTGAGTTGACTATGCAATGGGGTGCTTTCATGAAAAAACAGTGCAATCCTAGATTTTATCAGGTCTTGCATTGCAATACGAGGTTTTATCAGGTGTGGTATTTAGCGGTATATTATGGTATCTTGTATATACCCCTGGGGAGACGTATTCTTGTGTAAGCTGTTATAACTATGAGCAGCAGCTACAAAAAAGACTTATCAGGAGAGCTGAGGTGTGGGGAACCAGTTTTGGAAAAGGAAACAGAGTTTACATTGCTGTGTTATACCCAGGCAAGCTTGGTTGTTTTTTCTAAGGCTTTAGGGTGAATAAAAGGAGCAAAAAAATAGAAAAAAGAACAAGTAAGTTTATACTGGCTTGGGATATGTTTGGGCTGAAAGTTAGGTTCTAATCATCAGCAGCTGATTAATAACATATGTGGAAATGCAAATACTAATTCACCTTCCTCCAAGAAAGAATGAGATGGGATCATGAGTTTGTCATTCAAGACCAAGTGATAAAGATTTCAGGTTTTGAAGTGTCAGTATTTCATTCGTATTACACTTCCTGGCTGGCTTCAGGTGTATGACCGTATTTGACCACTAGTCTTGAATTTATGTTCCGTCATTTTTAGGGAATTCTTTCAACATGAAGAGGCCTTAACCGGTTTTAGGATGCCATAAGTGGTATAAAATGTTTCTCATCCAAAAAATATAGAAGTATCTAAATTCAGTCATCATGCTGTTTTACTCTGTGATGGGTATATGCCAGGTATATGCAACTTGTCAAGGGAACTGAGTTTCTAGGAATCTTTCCAAAGTCAGTCAGTCAAGGGCAATTTAATGGTAGCTTGATTTAGAATCAAAAAAAATCTCTCAGGTTTATTACCATCAGTGAGACAAAAAGCTGAATAATGAATTTAAAAGGCTGGAACTTTATTCTGCTCAATTTGTTTACAGTGAGTATTGTAGAGTGGAGAAAAGGCCCTGTGTGTTCTTCCCAAAGTGAGTATCAGGTGAAGCTGCTAAGCAGTGTTATTTATACTGGTTTAATGAAGGGAAATGGGATACTAAAAATTGAGTCAATATTGTGTTGACAGACAGAGGCCTATAGAACACACTAGAGTGATTATAACAGTATCTCCTGCAGGCTTCCGTGCTTCCTTTTTTTTTTTTTTTACTCATTTGCAACATTCCCTGCTAGTGCTGCTGTAGGATAAACTTGTCATCTTTCTTAAACAGAAGTGCAGTAAATCACTAGAGACTTTGAAAGCATTCATTTGAAAATATTCTCAATATATTACATTTTCTTGATCATATCTTTAGTTTTTCAGTGTCCTGTGCATATTAAGAGATGTTGAAGTATAACAAATTGGGAGGCAGAACTCCTATCACTGCCAAATTATTTTCTGGCCTTACACATGCCTGGCTGATCAGATAAGAGGGAATGCTTCTGCTAAAACCGGCAGTTGAGAACTTGAGTTGTAAGAGGCGGGAAGACTTTGAGTAATGGCTTTAGCTCCTGCCATCCAAGTTACTTGTTCATGAAACTCTTAACTTCATTTTACACACACATTCTCTTGTATAGTAGTATCACTGTAAACTATGTGGTTAGATGTCAAGACCAAACTGTCTGACTTGTATTAAACCGGTGACAGGTACCAAGCTGAACAGTTAATTTAGTATTTATTGTTAGGTTCCTCCAGTGGTGGGCTCTCGAGTAGTGGCTTTGGTCAGAAGACTGCTCCATCTCAGAAGCTGGGAAATCAGTGGCAGAAATCCACAAAACCACAAAGTACTTCGTGGCAGTCCCAGACTAAATCCAGCACAGCAGCTAAACCAAATTACAAAGTAAACTTCAGTGTTATTGGAGGACGAGAAGAAAGAGGAGTCAGAACCCCAAGCTTTGGTAAGTTTTCTGAAGGCATTACGTATAATGGCCTGTGTGAAGTTAGTCAGATGCACTGTTAGCTGCAGAAACTCTTGTACCTTTATCTTTTGAGTTACATTTAGGTTTTCTCTAGTAGAAATCAGAAAAGATCTTGGCAAGTCTGGTGTCCTGCTTTTGCAAAACTGCACTAGAATACCATGGAGACAAGCTGACCGTGGCCCAGGTATTTGCAAGTTTGGGCATAAAGTCTCAAGGCTATATTCACTCACCCACATGGGTACTGGTTTTGTATCACTGGGTTAGAAAGGTAAATTTGATCTACCCAGGGAGAGATGGTTGATAACATTGCTTCATGCTAGTCCACTTGTGATACACAAGTAAAAGGATGCAACATTTTTCCTACTTGAAGAATAGTAGCTAGTCTTAAGAAAGATCAAGGTTAAACTTGCTGGAAATTCTTGTGTTCCAAACAGGGACAGGGGTGGGAGCAGGTGGAGTCATTCTTGGAACCAGTTTAAGATGTTTCAACTGAATAGGCAGACCTAGAGGTATAGGGATGGGCATGGCCTCTTCTGCATTAACCTTCTTGGAAAACTTTATTTCCTGGTTTGTTGGTATTAGGATTGTGCCTGCCTTTAACTGGCATATAAGTGAACAGCAGCTGTTCTGTTGATCTCTATCTGGAAAGGGGTGACAAGATGGAGAGGCAGTGGCATAAGTTGCAGTACAGGAGGGTCTGATTGGAGAACAGGGAAAAGAAATTCAATTAGTGTGATGAAATGCTGAAATGGAGCAAGGGATGTTGTGATTCCTTATGCCTGAAAACAGGTGGAACTCAACTGGATAAGGACCTGAGAAAATTATCTAGTTGTCCCTGTTTTGAGTGGAGATTGGACTAGATAACATCCAGAGGCCTCTTCAGTTATTCTGCAGTTCTCTAAAATTTGTTAGTTTTGTAATGACTGTTCATGTTGATATTTTATCCCTTCATTATTCTGCGTAAGTTTCAATGTACTTAAGTGTGGATTACATACTTTTGACTAGAGTATTGAGTACGTGGTCACTTGAAAAACTGCTGCACAGCAGTTAGAATTACTTTACAGTGGAAAAATGGAACCATTTCCAAAATCATGAATAGGTAGATGTGTACTCCCTCAACTCTCATTTTTGAAAAAAGAGGACATGCAAGTATTTAGTCACAGGTATGCACATGAGGCTATCTGTTCTGCTGGACTGAAAGCTTGTCAATGATCTTTTTTATTCTTGTTCTTCTGTTAGTCTTGTGGCGTTTGCCAAGCCACGGGAGGATATTTATCATGGTAGTGAGAAACGTCATGCAGGTGTATCTAAGTGCAGTGTATTTCCCCCATTAATGTATTCTCCTATGTAACTTTTCATTTAATGTTTTTCTCCTTTCATAGGTCAAAAGCCAAAAGTTTCAGAAAATGACTTCGAGGATCTCTTATCTAATCAAGGGTTTTCAGCTAAATCTGATAAAAAGGGACCAAAGACCATTGCTGAGATGAGAAAACAAGAAATGTCTAAAGATATGGATCCCTTGAAACTCAAGGTTTGTTTAAAAGTGATTTTGATTTAAGTGAAAATCTGAGCTTATGCTCAGAACTGCTGATAACAGAGCAGAAGGATACAATGACTAACAGAGCAAACTGGTAAAGCAGAGTGAAATTTTATCTGTATTTAAGTCATGCGATTGTAGAAGTTAATTAGCATGAACAAGAGTCAATTAGCAATGAAGCAGCAGTGACAATAGCACAAAAAGTGTGTGGATGGAACACAAGTTCCTGTTTCTTCCAGCTAAGCTTGGAGAATTTAAGAACCTGTTTTCTTGTCAGAGTCCATTTCTTGAAGCCAGAACCGTTCTTTATCTGTAGTGTTCGCAGAGGTCTGCTTAGAAAAGATAGATTTGGCTGATAATACAAAACTACACTTAAAAAAACCCAGGCAAGTGAGAATAGCTGTCTTCATGGTGACTGCTTGCTTGCATTTACCAGTTAGCAAGTGCTACTGCTGTCTTAAGAAATTACTAAAAGATGCAGTTCTGGAGATGGGCTATAGAACTGATCTGTGGGGTGTCACCTGATCAGATGTTGAGTTTTTTTTATGTATTACTTATTGATAACATCACATATTAATATACTTCTAGTTTTGGAGTCTTTATGGTGCTTTAGAAAAGTTTATGAGAGAACTTTGGGGGGATGTTGAAATTTGTTTTCATAAAGTATCTTACCTGAAGAGAGTGTGCGCAGCTGGCATGGGTACCTTTTAACACACCACCATAAATGGAAATAAATAGATTTTTATGTACCATACTCATTGCTGACAGAGGGCAGAGGTTTTCACATTGCATAATGCAGCATTGAGTGAAGATGCTGTATCACTGTACCACAGTCGCTTGAATATTGCTGTTAAAGTCTGTGAAATGGCCAGTTATTCTCATCAACTTGCATGGGGATATCTGAAAGAACGCTTTACTTTGTGCACCCCTGGAGGATACTTAACTAAACGATAACTATTAATATACGTGATCTGAAACTTCTGTACAAATCAAGTAAGAATTTTAGTAAACTAATGTTGTGCCCTGACAGGGAGTTAATGTAATTGTAACAGATGTTTTTAATTACTCCTGTCAATTCTTTTGTCATTAATATTAGTGTTTTGTAATATGTAACTATCTCAGTAAATTCTCTTGCAATGACTGAATTTCTGCGATAAACTAATAGCAATGAGCTACTCCCTAGTGGCAGATGCAAAATACAACTTTTGTGTGGTGGCTAAGGGTCTAGGTGCCAGAAAGAAGAATGTAGTAAGACAGCTGGACTTGGGTGAATGCACCAAAACAACTGTGCTTGAGTCTTAATCTTGTAGTCTTGTACAGAATGAAGGGTATGTCTATAGTTTGACTGAGGATGCTTGCAGTGCTGCATTCAGTTCTATACATTCTGTTTTTCCCAGATTCTTGAATGGATTGAAGGAAAGGAGAGAAATATCAGAGCACTAATATCCACTCTTCATACAGTGCTTTGGGAAGGGGAAAATAAGTGGAAACCAGTCAGCATGGCAGATCTAGTAACTCCTGAACAAGTAAAGAAGTACTACAGGAAAGCAGTGCTTGTAGTTCATCCAGATAAGGTGAGTGTGTTCCTCTGATCTTCTTTCCTTTAGAAGGAATGCAAACTGCTTTTACCACACCATACTAGTCAGACAGATGCTGCAGCCTTGCTTCTTGATGGGCACCCTAGATGCTCTTCACTTCGCTTCCATTGTCTTCTGAATTTGATGTCTGACTGCATTCAGGTAGTACAGGATTTTTCTTGTCATTCTGACACAGGACAGAATTCAACAGATAAATGTTAACAAATGAAAGATCCCATGAAGGTTGTACTGAGCGCCAAAGTCAGTTATGCTGGGTTCTGACTGCCTGCTGGCAAGTTGAAAGCTGATAAGTGGAATCTGCTTTATTTCTACCAGCTGATACTTCAGGTCTTTTAGTACTGTTCACCAGTGTATGAAGATTCAGAGGCTGCCTCAGCAAAACTGGTGGGAAAAACCTGCTGAACCTCCTTTACTAAACAACTTTATTGGGAACTAGAAAAAGTAAACTTTGCTAGAGTAAACAAATAAGCAGTTGAAAAATACTTGATAAATATGACATTCCAGTTGTCTTTTTAAAATCCTTAATCCATTCCATTGCTGTTTGTTAGTCTCCTAACACATGAAGGTAGCTTCTTGTTCTGAGTCATTGCTCTAGGCTGTGTTTGAGGTACAAAGATAAAAGTTGAATATACCTGGTTTGAATTTTCAGGCTTGCCTTCACTGGTGGTTCAGTGAGCAGTAGTCTTAAGTCCTATGTCCTCTTGTATCTGTAACAGAGAAACAAGACATTTTTCGTTCTTTTCTTCCTGCCATCCTTTGCTGTTCTTGGCCATGTGACTTCCTCCACCTTTGTGGTGTTTTTTCGGTGCTTTCTGTAAGCCCCTTAACACATCAGTGTCAGAACACAGGTCTTTTTGAGGCATTTTCTTTCTTGTTTTTTTTCCTGCCACTTCGAGTTAAAGCAGTCCGTAGAAATGTCTGTAAAGTACTGCAGCTGGCAAAAGCCAGTGAGCAGGAGAGGGATACTGTATGGAGAGGGCTCTGGGGCTTCCCTTTTGTGTTGGAAAGAACCTGTTAAAATGACTCATCTTGTGGGCCTGGGTCTTTGCTAACCATGGGTGTTGGGTGGGCCCAGAGGCAGGGCTGCTGTGAAATAGGCAGGGAATCAGGAGCATACTATCTTCGTTTGAGTATGGAGGCAAACACACAGGAAGTGCTATGTCGTTAATGTTAAATCTTAACATCATTCACATTTTGCAACAGATTCTTCTCCAGGAAATCCTGTCCAAAAGGAGTCGTCTTAAATAGTGCTTAAATTTTATTCTTGTACACTACTGCAAGGTCTGTGAGGAAGCAATTCCAAAAATTACTGG
>JAVKLA010000074.1:29881473-29895150 GCA_034782735.1 Sagittarius serpentarius | reverse complement strand
CAAGGCTTTCGCTTTGTTTAAAATACTCGTGGCAAACTTTGGATAAGATTGGAGAGAGCTCTGTGTCTGAAAAACTATACTTACACAGTAGTCTAAAGTTGTTGAATAAGATAGCAAATATAAAAGGGGTGAGATCTTTCCTAAGTCACATAATTCCTAATATTTTTATGCTTTTAATATGTTCTGTTTGTTTTCAGGCCACAGGACAACCTTATGAGCAGTATGCCAAAATGATCTTCATGGAATTGAATGATGCATGGTCAGAATTTGAAAACCAGGGATCAAAGTCCCTATTCTAAAACTTCAGCTTTTACAGAACTACTTCTGAATACTGGAGCTGAGCATTGTTGTGACTTCATTGCGCCAGTGGTTTATGAAGTGCTTTTCCATGATCTTAGCACAGTTTCTAATCACGCGCTTAAATGTGGTGATGTAAAGTACAAAGCATTACATAGATGCATTAAGAAAACAGCTGCTCAGTACTTGAAGAAATCGCAGTCTGGGAGTAAAGATTTCCTTTCAGTTCTGTATATGATAAAATAGAATTCTAATGAAGCTCCATGATTTCTGGTATACTAGTATTAATTATATTAATTATAAATCATTCCAATTTCATTGATCTTTGCTTTACCTCTACCTTTCCCAATTTGTCTGTTACTTTCAGTAGTTTTGTGATTCAGTTTTGATGTTTGGTGCCTGTCACCTTATTCAGAGTGCTTTAGTTATCAGCAGTGAATTTGCTTGGCTTATCTCAAACCTGAAGGTGTATATTTTCATCTGTATTTTATGTAATCAATCTGATAATCATTCTGTAAATAACGTTTTCTGACAATACCTGTGTTCCTTAGAATAAAGTAACAGTTTAGCCAAAAAGACACCAAATGTGAGAAAGTCAGCCAGGGTTGCTCTTGATTTAAGTTTTATTTTACATATCACGAATCTAGAAACAAATCTTGACTTTAAGGTCTGCATGTTCCTGCTCTTTTTGTTGTTGTTATGAACCTTTGGAATACAGTACTCTGACCAGTGCTTATTTTCCTAGTTCTTTAAATGGTGTCTTTTGCTTCCGATTTCAGTGGAACATTCCTTCCATTGGACTTCAGATGCTCTGATAGAAAAAATGTTATTCTGAAACTTGAAGTGTAAGCACAAAACATTTTACTCTGCTTTGATTTGTCTGAGTAAATACTACATTACTCATTATCATGTTGAGAGCATTTAAAATGCTTTAACACATATTGCTGCATGTCTGAACTTCTTGTATTTTTGAGATATGCATGACATGGGTGTATATGAAAACATGGGCTGTATTCGTAGACTGTTGCATTTCTGCTCATCTACCTTCCATGCACTGGCTAGTGCAAGATGAGTAGAGACACAACTTGATAGCAAAACTTGTCATGTTTTCTCATCCCTATTCAGAAGGCAGTTTGTGAATGAATGCAAATGACCAATGACTGTTACACTCTGTGTAATAACAAAATGCAATTTTCATATCACATTTGAAAGTGTTGCAAATTCGTGTTGTGGTATTAAAGCTTTGGCAGCAGCCAAAGTTTTGAAACAGTACAGTTGGACATTCAAGGGGATATTTTGATCATTTTGCTGTTTTATATATTTTGTATGCTTAACTGAGAGGGGAAGCTGTACCATTATCAGAGGCAGCTGTTCAGCAGCTACATCTGTTGTTCTGTTCAGCAACACCTGAACAGAAAACATGAGATTCTAATGCCACCTGAACAGTGTGTTGGATGTTTTCCACTGCCATGGCAGCCCGAGAGCTGATGGCTTAGAGACTTATGAACACAGGTTGCAATTTTTTGTCTCTAAGCTCAGACCTAACACAGTTATTTATTAACCTCTGATAAAAGGTCTTGTGTATATATTTTCAGCGACTGTGATTTTTTTTTCTTTTAAGATGGAAGTCAGGATCAGTTATGGATCAGGAAGGTTGTATTATTTATGGAATCATAGAATGGACCTTAAAGATCACCCAGTTCCAACCATTCTGCCATGGGCAGGGACACCTTCCACTACATCGGGATGCTCAAAGCCCCATCCATCCTGGTGTTGAACACTTCCAGGGATGGGGCATCCACAGCTTCTCTGGGCAACCTGTTCCCAGTGCCTGCCCATAAAGAATTTCTTCTTAATGTCTAATCTAAATCTACCCTCTTTCAGTTTAAAACCATTAGCATCATCCTATCACTACGCTACCCATTAAAGAGTTCCTCCCCATCTTTCCTGTACGCCAGCTTTAGGTGCTGGAAGGCTGGTGTGAGGTGTCCCCAGAGCCTTCTCCTCTCCAGGCTGAACAACACCAGCTCTCTCAGCCTGTCCTCAGAGGGGAGGTGCTCCAGCCCCCTGAATCATCTTCACGGCCCTCCTCTGGACCTGCTTGAGCAGGTCCATGTCTCTGAGCTCCTGTCCTTCCTAAAGAGCCTGTATCCTTCCATTCCAGCTCTCTAGTCATAGGAGCCATCCCACCACATCTCTGCGATGGCAAAAAGATTGTATCCCTGCAGGTGTGCACACCTCTCAACTCCTCTTGTTTGTTCCCTATGCTACGTGCGTTTGCCTAGAGGCATTTAAGCTGGGCCCCCGATGAAGGTGATTTACTGGCTGGAGCGGCTGGAATACCTTTGTGCTGCTCTTCAGGTGCTCTTCTGCTGATCTGTGATCCCTCTCCAGGCTCTGGGCATCTATTGCTGGCATTGGCATCAGATTGGTAGGAGTGGGATGGACTGAGGTTTGCCTCCCCCGGCAGTTTTAGTTTATTCATAGCTGCAGTTGTATTTCAGTTAATGCTTTGAAGCAGTCTTAAATCTCAGTAGATTTCTTCATAAAAACAGGTAACTTGCTGTCCGATTTAGAGTAAGAGCTAATCTTTTTTCCTTGGGACACTTCACTAATTCTTTTTTTGCATGGTCTGCATCCATGGAAATTAAAGGCTTCTGCTGGTAGGATAGGTTTGTTGGAGACCTGCGTGGCTTTTTACAGCTCTAGGGCAAATGATATCTAGTAATAGGTTTAAAAAGACATACACAGGTATGTAATCACTGTGATTGAGTACACTTCTACATACAGCTGAGAGATAAAGCATTTCTGAGGGAGCCGCTTTTAGTAAGGAAGGACTACTTTAGAAAAAAAACATGTTCCTTTCAGCACATACAAGCAACTTAATTTTGAGGGACACATCTTTAATTGCTCTTTTCTTGGAAATTTGTGTATAAAAAAAAATTAAAACTAAAAATAGGGACGAAAATATCATCCTCTGCTTTGCATGTTTGGTAACACCGTCTACATTTCTCCGTTTTTATTTCCCTAGTCTTACTTGCAAGATTTTCTTTAACAGTGGCAAAGAACCTTAGATGTGATTTTTAAGTGAGCAGGGCAACATGAGTGCAAGTGTTTTATCTGGAACTGAAGATCTCTTCAAACTGATTCCCTCTTTTGAAAGTTATGGAAAATAATGAAGTTTGGCTGTGGATTCTTTCAAGAGCCATTTGATAATTCCTGAAACTTCAGTCAGGTTAACAGGACCCCTCAACTTACTTTATGGCTTCATCTGCTCTGGCCCTCAGTGAGGGAACTGGCTGATTCCTCTATCCTGCTCCTTTCTATGTAGTTGAATTTTGGTGATAAGAATCTGGGAGGGGCTTGGTTTGGTAAACTCTCAAATCTTGACTGAAAATATTTTGGGGTTTTTTTTGTGTGTGTAACTGTGTCACTCAGCGGTGTGGCTTACAAGAATGTGCAAAAGGTTGGATTTCAGTAAGGTCCTGTAAGCAAACTTTAAAAATTCAAGTGAGGAACTTGAACTTAGTAAACTGAAATTTTCTTTTCTTTAGAAGATAAAGCAGCATGAGGACCACTAAAGGTGTTTCACAGTGTAAGGCTTAGATATTAAATTTTTTAGTTGCACAAAATCTGAGAAGAGGGTAGTTATGGTAAGTTTTATATAAACTTGTATTGAGTCTTAATGTTGCTTTTAGAGGAGAGGGTCGTTTGGAAGAAAAAAATCCAGAAGATCTGTTTGAATGCATCTTAAAACAGTAATAAAAAATGGTAAAAAAACCTGGGACTGGGGGCTTTTCAGCCTTTCTCATGCTCTGTACTTCATTGCTAATTGGTTGTCAGGTGTGTGGGATAGAACTGCACTCAAACTGTTACACACACATATTTTGCTGTAGCTATATTCTTAATGTCCACAAGCTGAAAAGCTTTTAGAATAGGCTACAGAAAAACTGATTAAGCTGACACTTGATTAGATACTGTGAATTCTTTCCGGGCTTAAACACGTCTATTTTCCATTCATGCTTATTATTCATTGCACAGTTAAATTTTGAAATGTTAAAGTGAAATCGTTGCCTGAAAGCTAGACTTCTTATCTGCTTCTGCTAACTGCAGAGTTTGAGGTTGAGGTAACTGTTCCCAGTAGGTTGATACGTCTGCCAGACTTCACACGTGGCACTTGAAGTTCTGTAGTGAAGCATCCCCTTGACTCTTACAGCAAATCACTGTGCCTTTTGGCCCATGTTTGTAGCTGCTGTGTCTGTTAATGACAGCTGACTAATACTATGCCGCCTTTGCAGTTTACCAGGATCCAGTTCCTTACAAGTAACTTGACATGGTTATGCCAAGAGCAAAGATAAACAATGCAACATAGATTAAGGGAAGAGTAGAAAAGAACATCCAGGCTCTAACCTGCATCTCAAATGTTTCTAATTCTCTCTTCATTGACCTATTCCTACCTACCTCTGCTAAAAACGGGTCTAGACTATTAGAAAGAACCTGGTTTGCAGCCTGCTTTTGCAGCCCTTTTAGAAGTGTTACTGACGTAAGTGGCAGTACCAAGTGCTTGGCTTTTTTTGCACAAGTTGCTATAAAGCAGGGCTTGTTAAAATGGTAGGGAAGGTTTCCACTAGTTATTTCTGAATTAAGTTGCTTATGTTACATTGCTGTTAGATCTGGAGAGTCAGGCACCTTAACTTTTAAAGGGGAGATGTGTGAAGAAGAATTGTTAAGAATGCGTGTGGCTACAACCTGGCAAATGAAGAGTGGTGTGTTTTGACCATGTTGGAGGAAATCAGTTGACGTCTTTGACCTTGGGCTCACCTGTTTGGTATTTCCTAGTGCTGTCAGGTTTCCTTGAACTTAACAGCAGGGAAGAGAAAGAAAATGAGCAGTTAAGCACTTACATTCATATTAAATTGTGGGGTTACGCTCAGTACTGTCAGTGAGTAGTGATTCCCAGACATGAACCCTGGGAGGAAAAGTTCCTCTGCGTTGTCACTTAGGTAAAGTTCAGATAGTTTGATAATCAATGGTAGCTTCTTTCAGCAAGTACAGAATGGAAAACCTGCAACAGTGCTGATGAAGTACATTTCCTTGGGAGAGTGGCAAAGTCCATGGCACTGCACCTGTGCGGGTAACTAGTGCTCGTGAAAAATGCCTTGTTTACCTCCATTTTCTTGCTAATTCTAGGAAGTTCCTCCAATGTTGTCTTGCCAAGTGCAGAGTGGTGTTTCCCTCCTGAATGCAGACCATGTCTCAGAGCTGCATGCATGGGATTAATATTTTGCACAACCCAAAGCAGAGTTTGAGCATCGCTGAAATCTCGGCTGCCCGTTGGGACTGCTGGGTTACACGCAGCTTTCCACTTTCCCAGGCCAGACTGCAGTTTCCCCAGCAGCGGCAGGATGTTTGCGCAGTCATGGGCCATGGCATTCTCTGCTGCTGACAGGAATATTTCAGGGGTAGCATAAACGTTGGAAACCTTGTCGCTCCTTAGCTGTCTCCTTAACTGTCTCAGTTGCAATGTAACGAATGCTTTGTAAATAAGTTCAAATTAGTCTTGTACAGTTGTCTGTGCTTTATGAGTCAGTTGACGTTTTCTGTCAAGAGCGGGTGACTGGCCTGCGAAAGCTGTAGAAGGAATGTATCGTTTGCCACCTCCTGAGTCTGTCCCTGGTGCAGAGTAGCTCTTGCTACCAGATGCCCGGTGACTAGGAGCAAAGGGTGACTCAGCTGAGCTGTGGTTCTGATCTTGATGAATCCTGCAATACTTGCTTGCTCTCCGTTTGGGTGAGCTTATTGTAGACTGCATTAAACTTCCAACATATGCTCCAAAAATACAAATTTAGTCATTTTTATGAAGGATACATGTTGTCATAGAAGCTTTTATTACCAAAAGGGGATTAAGAGGCATTGTGAGAACTCCTGAAACTCTTCAGTGGGATGTACTGTATATTTGCAATGTAGACTTCCAGAAGCAATTGTCATCTCTGATAAGGACTTACCTTGCTCTGACGTCCTTCTTGTATTTACCTGTAGTTGTGATTGTGCTTTCTATACCTGTGATTTTTCTGGTTTGGGGTGTGTGGAAGGACAGAACAGATAATCAAGTCCTGTTTTTTGCCATCTTTCAGGAAATGCAATGTACCGAGTAATTTTGCTACTAGTGAAATGAAAATTATACCTGTATGTATATAAAGGTAATATAGTCAAGTTAAGCCTTGTTTAAAGTAGATTTAATGTTTGGCACAGTGTCCTTGAACAGAATATTTTGCTTTGAAATGTATTATGACTTAACCGGTGATCAATTAAAATAAACAAAATGACTTTGCATGTTTCTTTCTTTAGTAAGGGAGAAATGACCCCCATACCCAAAGCATTTCCACTGCCTCTTTCAGAGCAACATGCAAGCATCAGAGAAATGGTTCTCATTAGTATGTTGAGGTTGACTGAACCTCTTCGAAACCAAGTGTCTCTTCAGAAGTGTTTCTTCTCCTGGTGGAGAGAAGTCCCTGCAGCGTGCTTTGTGGTTTGGGAGCAGAGTTTCTTAGACTGCTGCCTGTATCGGGCTGTGGGGGGTTCTCGCACAGGACGTGGTGCAATGCAATGCCATCCTGTCTCCCAAGAGAAGCTCTTGCACAGGTGCGTGACAGTAATCGAAGGGAAGGAGAGCAGGAAGAAGTGGACAAGACTGAGGCAGGAGGGAGGAATGAGCTGCCTGTAGGGAGGGTCGGGGAGTGGGACATGTGGCGATGAAGGACTGCAGATCTGGGGAGTCTGTGAGGGAACGCTGGAGAAGGGGGAGTCTCTGCTGGGACGGTACTAACCAAGTGCCCAGAGGCGTCTTTTGGCTCCGTGCTCTCAAACGAGGATGGGGGAAGTGAGGTCTTTTATAGGTGGGAACAAGCCACTTGGTGACAGAGGAAGTTCCTTTAAAAAAGTAAAAGCCTCGCAATATAGGATTACCACAGGGGATCCCCATGGACAAGGGTGGAAAACAGGGAGGATATGGGAGAATGGATGGGTGTGACCAGAGGAGGATGGATGGGATAAGCATGGGGCAGCAAAGAGAAGCATTGGCAAGCTGAGAAGCAAGCCAAGCAAAGTTCTCTTAGGGACAGGCCATGGCCATTGGTAGTTGTTCATATTCTGCTTGCTACTTTGAATAGTCTGATGGGTTTGTAAGAACTTAAGATAGGTCTTCTAACATTTTTCTCACTGAATAATCTTTCTCCCTGTATCCCATGCAGAACATGCTGCTACTTTTTCTGTTAATCTGTTTACTCTTAACGTGCAAAGCTGCTGAAAAGTGTATTGATACCCACTTCCAATCCTTTCCCGCTGCAGCAAAGAAGGATGTTAGTTGCATTTTTCTTCGCCATGTACAAAACCTCTTGGCTACTCTGCCATGTGTTTAGAAAGACTGAGTTGGGAGTACAGTCCACAGCAGATGGAAATCCTGCAGCATCAAGCTGGCAGGCGTCAGTAAGTAATTACAGCAGGTAGGCAGAATGCATTACAAAGAAATAGTATGTCCTTAAGTTCGATACCAAGCAGAGCAAACAAAACGGCAAGAGCAAATGGGGGATTAAAAAAAGGCAGCAGAAACAGTGTGCAGGACAGGGGGTGTACTGTGGTGTGCAGAGCAGCCTGCAGCAAAGCAAGCCAAAGCCTTCCAAGTCTGCGCTGTGGACACCCGATCTGGATGATGGAGTGCTGAAGAGGACGTGATTTGCCCTGCCTCAGCGCCGCCTCTGTTACAAGGGTGAGAGGAGGACTTCTGGCTGATTTTTACCCTCTGTGGCAGAACTGAGCAAAAAGCACTGAAGAAGGGAAAACGGAGCATGTGGATAGGTGAAGACTTGGAACTGGAAGGATCCCTTTCAGTACTAACTGTAAGGGATTCTTCATCTCCTGTATTCAGTAAAACAGTCCCGGCTGTTCTCCCGGAGCGGCTTCCGCTCCTCATCAAAGGTCTGGGCAGACACAAAATAACGGCTGTGCAGTTCTCTGGTGTGTAATGCTGCTGGCAAACCCTCGCTTGGCCGTTACCAGTAGGTGAACTTCGCTGCTTGCTTCCTTGTGCGTGGTTCTGGCGACCAAGACAGCAGCAGCTCTCTGCAAGTTGCGCTCCGGGGGAGATGGGATTGTCGGTGCCCTGCCTCCCTGCCAAACAATATGCAGCGTACTCAACAGACTTCTAATGTGCTAGGTGAAACCTGAAGGGACAGCTCATCCAACACGCTCAGGAAGCTAATTTAAATGACAAGACTCTTCAGAGGTTTAAAATTGCAACTGCTAAATCTGTTTATTTCTCCTGTATGAAAGAAACTGAAGTACATAGCTGTGACTTTTGAGTACCAGCCTGAACCTTGCTGGCTTTAGGAAGAGGAATATTGTGTTTGTGGAACAACTTAGGTAGAAAGTAGAATGGAAGTGCCTGAAAAAAGAGGGAAATCAGGAGACCCGGTTGTACTTGGTGCTTGTTAATGCAGGAATGTCATGTGCTGTGAAGCGCTGAGTGTTCCCTAGGTTAGTGTTTGAGCTCAGTGCTTCCACTGGGTCTGCTCCTCTCCTGATCCCTGCTAGTTAGGTCCTGTCGGTTTTATTATGAAGCTCAAAATTGCTGAGTGATGTTGACAGCCTGCAAAGGATGCCTGCCTGCACTGTCAAGCACTAGTCTCAGGGGTGGCGTCCTCGACACGTGCTCTCATAGAAAAGACTGACCTCTCGCCAGTGTTCCTGTGCCCCACTATGAACACCACAGAATTCATCTGGTCGGTGTGGTAAATACTTAAAATTCAGGTGCTGAATTAAGTTCTGCCCTGGGAATTATCCCGTCTGAAGAAAGATGCCAGCAGCTTCAAAGAAAATTTGATCTGCATTTATTTGCCTTCATGCAGAAGGGTATAAAATTCAGCCTATTGTGACAGCAGTTCACAAGGAGTTGATACCAACAAGACCTGTAAAGTGAAGTTTGAGTTTTACCTGGAGGAATGGTTTGAAACTGCATCTTTAATATGATCAAGCATCTTGTGTACGGTAAATAAAATTAGATTAGCTTCAACTTCTAATTCTGTTGCTGTCAAGTGTAATGTGTCTGTTTCAACTGAGAAATGATAAATGCAGTTCTTTAATTTCAGCACTATGCAAATAGTATTAGAAAATTACTCCTGATGCTGAAAAGATCAGCATCTGCTGGAAGGTTAGCATAGGCTGGAAGATCTATTGCTGTGATCCATGATGGCATTTAATACTTCTCATTCTTTTCCATAGATAGACTGAAATGCGAATGCATTTCCCAAAGGCACTTTTCCTAGCACAAGTATTTTTTTGTTTGTGCAGAAGCAAACAAGGAAGGAGATGGTAGAAGACCATGCACTTATCCAGGAATGTGAAATTAAGCTCCAGGTCTGCAGACCACCGGGGGACTTTGCATCCCTTAACTGGACACATGCTGCATCATTTTTAATGATCCCCACTGGACAATGCACAGGAGAAGGCACACATCCACTTGCTGCTCCCACCTGTGTCCTCCTGCCAGACCCACCCCTGCACTTTCTCCCAGGAAGTCGCTGGAGTTCAACATGAGCAAAACCAAGAAATTTTTTTGTACCCTTCTCTCGGAAATGGCTTGAGTCTTATGAATGAAAGTTTCCTGAAGCCTGTATAGGAGAGCTCGGGGAAGGTGCATCTGGCTGGGAGGAAAGCATTATAAAGGGTGCCAGGGGCTGTCTACATGGAAGCAGTGCTGCAGCCAGTCCCTGTGTGAACCCAAAGGCACGTGTTTGCTCGGAGCCCGAGAGCCTGGACGTGTCCTGGCTTCATCTGTGGGCACAGCTTTGCTGCTGAGCTGGCTCCTCCAACCTGAGAAAAGGAAAAGAGTAAAAAGTTTACGCTGAAAAGTACAATTCTTTACTTCTAGCACTAGTTACTTCATCAAAATCTTGCCTTAGCCTCTCCTGTGCATTGCTCATTGGCATCCCGTGTCCTTTGCCAGGAGAAATGCTCTGTTGGTAGCGGGCAATTTTTTCCTTATTGTTCTTGGGTACATTTAAGATGATCTTTGTATGTTTTAACCCTACACCTGCTAATAGGTTATACTTTCTCCTCTCCTGTGTGTCCACAGGGTTAATTAGACTAGACCATGATTACTCAGGTTTGCTGTTTCTTTGTATACGATGCGATTTCTTAGGAAAGGAGAACCACGCAACTGCACAAGCTAAACAAAACATGCTAAAGGAGTCAGGCAACAGCACAAAAAACCCCAACTCAAAACCACAGGACAAGAGCAGACACTGGCCATTAGACAGTTTTGCTGCTGCAGCTAGGACAAGCTAGACAGTATGTGTCTAATCCTATGGTAAGTTGCAAGTGCAGGTGATGCATCTCAACTAATTCTGCAGAGATGGCTGGAAGGAAGCAAAGATAGGTTCAAGGCCTGACAAGACTTGAAGTCTAGTATAGTGAATTAATGTTACAAAGCTTGAGGTCTGTTATGAGTATGGCTAGGCTACAATTCTAGGTGAAAAAAGGCAAGCCCAAGGCCTCTTAAGACCTGAAACTTCAGAAATCCTTGTGTGCCTGTCATACAGGCTGGTGGTTAGCAAACACCCACCTTCCCCTGTAAAGAATTTCCAAGAGTTAGGAGGAATGAAGTCCTTCAAACAACCTACAATACCGTGGACTTTGCAATGGGAGGTCAATACTTCTGATTATTTAGACAGCTTCTAAAAAAATCTCAGGTTTGGTGCTTTTAGTATGGGTCTTGCAGGCCTGCGTGTTTCCTATATTCAGATGTTTGACTGTGTCTGAAATAACATTTGCCCTTTTTTTACACGTCCAGTTATCAATGCTGGAGCTGTTCAGTTTTGGAGCAGTGAGCACGAACAGGAAAGCAGCCTGGCGCTCTTGGCAACTGTGTGCTGAGGCAGAGCCTTGTTTTCAGATACGAGGCTTTCCCAGAATTATCTGGTTATCGATGTCTCCGCAACTCCAGTGTTGGAGTCATCTGAAAGAGTGGTAATTTTTCTGTTTTTCTCACTATAGCATTTTTGGAAAGCTGACATGGTTCCCTTGGCGTTAAGTATAACTTAACTGCAGACATACCTCCACCTAGCTTTTTAGCTCCAACTCGGGTTTCTGCAGTGAAGACCAGCCCATGCAGTTGGGTACCTGGCTTGGGCAGATGTGCCTCCTTGGTGACATGTGGGTGCCGTGCTGCCTGGGCTGTGCCCCCGAGCCGGGCCCAGGCGTGGGTCTATGGGAGGCCATAGGCCTTTGTGGAGTAGAGAGAGGGTTTCCGTGGCACGTGCTGTCTTCCCAGCAGGAGAGTTTAGTGAGAAACTTTGCTTTGCAGTTCTGCTTTTTGCTAAAGGGCAGAATAAATACTGAAGCGCTAGTAAGATCCAGCTGAGCTGTCTGAATAATCCTCTAATAAATTGCATAATAAACAAGTGAATTCAGTAGGAGATGAGCTGTTTACACTGGCCCGTAATTGATCTCTAGCAAATAACACACCCACTTAGCATCTTCCCTGCTCTCAGATATGCCGATATGGACCTTTCAGCCCAAGGGACGTGGCGGATAAGATGGCATGAGCTGTTTCTCTCCTCTGTACTTGCAACGTCACGGTTTGCATAGCCACCAGGATTAGGCGCATCCTGTGTGGTGAGAGCCGCTGCTGGCCAGCTGAACCATGGGGCTTTGCATGAGCGGCTTGCAGCTACACAGGCTGGTGGTTGCAGCCTGCTGGCTGCCAGAAATACCTCGCTAGGCAGACCTGATTCTGCTCCTGCTGCTGCAGACTGAACACCGAAATCTGACAAGGGAGCTGAGCTGGGCTCAGCATTGCTGCAGGGAGGAATGTTTGCAGGAGCTTGCTCGGGGGCTTGCAGGGGCTGCTGTGGGGAGCAGGGTGGCTCTGGGATGCTGGGTACCTGCTGCAGTCTTGGACCTCTGACTTCAGGGCAGACATTTTGGAAACATGGCACATGACACCTGGGAATCTGCACGCTGCTTCCCCAAGGACCCTGTCCGAGATACACCTGCTTTGCGTGGTCTGGGACCCTGGAACATTTGCTCTTGCGGGTCCAGGGCAGATCAGAGCTTGGGGTTTCTGGAAAGCTCCCTGATACACTGCCTGTAATGGTGTGAGCCTGAAACATTGGAAGAGCCGACCATGCAATCACAGGTTTAATAGTTCAGCATCAGAGAAGGGATCTGCCCTTCTCCAGTGGCTCATGTCATGGCAACGTACCCTTTCATGCTATGGGGCAAGGGACTAAGTAAAAGGAATCGGGTGCCCTCAACCAGCCCTCTGGAGACACACGCTCTCCTTTCTCCTGCTGCTTCCCCCTGCCATGCCTCGTGCCTGGGGAGGAGACTGGAGGAACCAGCCCATTGCTGCGCATCCTGTAAATCCCGTCCCAAGTGTCTTGGAGAGGGAGGTGATATCTGCCACTGCTCCTCTTCCTGTCACAGCAGCTGCCAAGTGTGGGACACAATGTTCTCCTTAACAGTCCAAAGTTGCACTTTCTAAGATTTCTACATGCCCTTCCGCAACAGACACCTCTCTGCCTAATGCAACAGCGCAAAAGGCCCTGCTGTTCAGCCCGGTCCTTACTCCACGCTGCGGGAAGGCTGACGCTTCCCACAGGCTCTCCTCCTGCTCCCCTCTGTCTTGACAATTGCTCTGAGCAGTGGGGCACGGCATCTTTTAAAGCTTCCCACCCTCTGCCCGAGGAGCTGCCTGGCAGCTGGGCCTGAGATCGTAAGGTCTGTGCCTAGTGCTGAGCGTGCTTTGCCCCCAGAACGGGTTTTATGTATGTCCTTTGGAGTCCTGCTGCATGTCTGGGTGCAAGGCCTGTTGGGTTGCAAACGATGCAGAGCCCTGGGGTGATACACCCTGTCAGTCAGGGGGTCTGGGTGGTGGGAACCTGGCTGACAGCATCTCCTTTCTGTCATCCACACAGCACAATCTGCCTCCTCCTCGCTTGTTCTCTGTATGCCAGAGCACACAGAGGCTTAATTTGCTAGCGAACAGACATGTTCAACATGCAGAGCATGTCGCTGTACGCATCGCCGGTTTTACTGCTGGGAAGGCTTTAGTGGCTGTGAAATGAGATAAGCTGAACAGCGTTACGTTGGTATCGGTGGACAAAAGAATCAAAAGTAAGGGTTCTGCATAACAACAACAAAAAAAGATTTATTAAGTCTGATGTTAGATGGTTCATGAAATAATTAGCGTTTCCAAGTGTGTCCTAATTTCAGGCAAAAGTGAAAATACAACAAGATGAACAGAAAATGATGGGTTATGCTTTTGGAACAAGGCACTTCAATTGAGCCAGATGGGCCCAGATGTTTCCTACCACTCTGACT
>JAVKLA010000074.1:29777115-29788002 GCA_034782735.1 Sagittarius serpentarius | reverse complement strand
GGCATGGTCGTTGCCGCGCGGGCACCCCCCCCCGCCCTGCTTTCCCTCTATTGGTTGCGCTTTCCCTCTGTCTTTCTTGCTTGTATTTCCACTCTCTTGGGCACACTTTCCCACTCTCATGTAGCCCTTTTCCTTCCTCCCTTATGCTGTCTTGCATGCTTTCCTTCTTTCATGTGCACATTCTCTCTCTAATGAACATCTCTTCTTTTTTCCATGCATTCCCTCTCTCCTATCTTTCATGGTTTTTAGTGTGCTTTCCCCCTCTCTGGCATTTTCCCTTGCACCTTTCCCCTCTCTTGTGCGTGCTTCTTCTTTCTCTCACTTTGGCATATGTGCGCTTCCCGCCCCCCAGCTTGCTTTGCTTTTCTGTCTCTGGCATGCTTTCCATCTATTTCTGTCATGCCTTTTGTCTTTTTCTCACGCGCTTTCTCTCAGTCAGTTTCCCGCTCTATCATGCGCGTTCCCTCTCTCTCTCATACGCTCTTTTGCATATGTGCTTTTCCTCTTGTTTGCTCAAGCTTTCCTTGTCTCTGCTGTGAATGTTTTTCACTTTTGTGCTCTCTTGAGCTCTCGCATTTAACATGTTCATCTTTTGTGCCTACTTACCCTCTCGGATACTTCCCTTCTTGGATGAACGTGCCTCTCATGCTCTTTCACTCCCTCTCACATGCTTTCTTTTCCTCCCTATCACATAAGGTTCCCTTCCCTCTCTTATGTGCTGTACCTCTGTCCCATGCATCTGTTCCTCTGTCTCTTGGACACTCTTCACACTTTTAACTTCTTTTCATGATTTCTCTTTCCCCCTCTCCTGCATTACTTGTGTGTCATGCACTGTTCCATCATTGTGCGTGCGTTCCCTTCCTTCCTGGTACACTCTCTCTCACCACCCCTCTCTCAGATGCGCTTTTCTTGACTTTCTCCCTTGCTTTCTTTCTCTTAGTCACATTTATACTTTGTTTGTCACATGCTTTTTATCACAAGTGCTTTCTGTCTCCCATTCCTTTCTCCCTTGCCTGTTTTCCTGCTCTGTCTGCACTTTCCCCTGCACTTCACGTCTTACATATGCTTTTCTCTCTTTTCCTTGTGCTTTGTCTGCTTTGTCTGCCTTGCACTTCCCTTTGCTAACACTCTCACTTCCCCTCGTATCTTACACACTTCCTCTCTCTCAGGCTTTCCCTATATCTCATGTTTACTTCTTGCACACACTTCCTGTCTTGAATGCTTTCCCCCTCTCTTCATGCATGCTCTGTCTTTACCTCTCTCTCATGTGCCTGCTTTATAGATTTGGTGTCATTTCCCTCTCTTGTGTACTCTTTCCCTTAATCTTGGGCATTTGCTCTTTCGCGTGCCTGCACACTGTCCCTTTCTCTTGTATGCACTTTTCCTTTTTCTCTTTCTTGTGCTCCCCCTTTGTTGTGCTCTTTTCCTCTTTCTGTTAGGCACTTTCCCTCTTTCTTGCATGTGAGGGCTTTCCCTCTCATACACGTTCTGTCTCTTGCATGCTGTTTTTTGTCGTTGTGGGCTTTTTATGTCTGTCCTGCAATTTACCTTCTTGTGCATACTTCCTTCCCTCTCTGTCACGCTTTCTCATGCTTTTTCTTGCATTCTTTCCCTTTCTCACATGTTGTTCCCCCAGTGCATGTTTTTCCTCTCTTGTGCGTGCCATTTCCATATCTTTTGTGTACTTTCCTTCTTACTTGCTTCTACTTTCTCTCTCTTGCATCCTTTTCCCCTGTGTTGTGTGTGAGCTTTCCCTCTCTCATGCACTTTCCCTCTGTTGTGGGTTAACCCCAGTCCACAGTTAAACACCGCACAGCCACTTGCTTGCTTCACTCCCAGTGGAATGGGGGAGAGAATCAGAAGGGCAAACGTGAGAAAACTCGTGGATTGAGACAGAGACAGGTTCATAAGTGAAGTAAAGCTATGTGTGCAACCAAAGCAAAATACGGAATTTATTCACTGCTTGCTTTTAGCAGGCAGATGTTTAGCCGCTTTCCTGGAAAGCAGGGCCTCAGCATGCGTAACGGTTACTTGGGAAGACATACTGTAACTACAGACATCTCCCCTTCCTCCTTTTCTCCCCCAGCTGTTATTGCTGAGCTCAACATACGGGATGTCCCATTGGTCAGTTGGGGTCAGCTGTCCTGGATGTGTCCATTCCCAACTTCGTACGTACCCCCAGCCTGCTTACTGGGGGTCAGTATGAGAAACTGAGGCCTTGACGATACGCAAGCAATGTTCAGGAGTAACTAAAACATGGGTGTGTTAGCAGCACTGTTTTCATCACAGATCTAAAACGCAGCACCCTACCAGCTGCTGTGAAAAAAGTTAACTCCACCCCAGCCAGACCCAGTACGTACTCTCTCATGCTTTAGCTCTCAAGAATTCTGATGTGTGCTTTCCCTGTCTGCATGCTTTTTCACTCCATGTTATGCTTTCCCTCTTACTCTCTTGCTTGTTCCCTCATGCCCTCTCACTTTTCTTTCTTTGTCTTTTTCTTGAGTTCTGGGGCTTCTCTTCCTGGCGTGTAGTTTTATTCTTGTTTTCCTTCTTGTGCACTCTTCCCCTCTCTCTTGCAGCCGTCTTTCCCACTCACTGTCTCATGCTTCTTAATGCTGTTTGACACTCTATTGCAGACATGTTTTCCCTCTCTTTCTCTCTCACTTTTTCTCTACCCCTCTTTAGTTCTTTACATCTCTTTCATGCTCTCCCCTCTCTGTCTTGCACATTCTCACTTTCTCTCTAGCATGTTTTCCTCTCTGTCTAGCATATGGCATTTTTCTGTCATGTGTACACCTTCCCTCTCTCCCTTTTGTCACTCATACTTTCTCTCTCACTCATGCTCTATTGCGCACTTCTGTGTCCATCTCACATGTGCTTTCATCTTTCTTGGGCTTTCCATCTCTCATGTGCTTTACCTCTTCCTTGCACACACTTTCCTTTTGTTGTGAGTGCGCTGCAACGTGTTTCCTCTCGCTCTCACGCACACACATGCTCGCTCTCTCTGTCTCACGTGCTTTCCCTGTTACTTGTGTTTTCTGGCCTGCATGCCCCCACCCCCCATGCTTCTGCTCTTTCATGTTCTTTTCCTCTCTTGTGCGCTTGCTTTTTCTTTTTTGCTCTCATGCTTCTGCAGGCTTTCCTGCTCTCACGCTTTTTTCCTTACTGTATGCTTTTCCTCTCTCCTCTGTGAATTTCCTGTCCTGTGTACTTTCCCTCTCCCTTTCAGTCTCCCTCTGTTTAACTCTCACCATTTAATTCCTTCTGTTGCTCTTTCCCCCATCTTAATTCCTCAAACTTTCCCACTTTCTCTTGCATGCTTTTCCACTCTCATGCTTGCACCTTTCCCTCTCCCATGCTTTTTGTCTTGCATACTTTCCCAATCTCATGCGCCTTTTTTCTTATGTCTCTCTTTCTTTTGCTTTCCTTCTCATACAAGCCTTCTCTCTTGTGCACTTTTGGCCCTGTCACTCTTTTCTTATTGCTCTCTTGCTCTTCCATTTTTCTTCAAATCTTGAGCTTTACCTCTCTTTTGTGTGCTTTGCCTCCCGCTCCCACTCTTCCTTGCTCACACTGTACCTCTCTCATGTTTTCCCTCTGCATTGCATGCTTGCCTTATCTCACCTATTCATGTTTTCCCTTGCTTGCTCTTTCTCTGGCGTTGTTTTCTTCTTTTGCATACTTTCCCTTTTGGGGGGCATTTTCTCTCTCTTCCCCCTCCTCCCCCCTGCTGCTCCTTCCCTCTCTTGCATGCTTTTTCCTTCTCACTGTCTTGTGCTTTTCCTTTCTCATTGATGTGCCATCTATTCCCCACTCTCTACACCCTCTTTCTCTGTCTTGCACACTTTCCTTTTCTGTCTTGCCCGTGTTCTCTCTCACACACCCCTTCCCCCTTCCCTGTCTGGTACTCTTTCTCTTGCTGCATCCCCCACCTCTATCTTGTGGTTTCCCTCGTGTCTCTCAGTGACAGACTTTCTGTCTTTCTTTCTGCCACACTTCCTTGCATGTGTGTTCATGTCTTCTCAGACATATTCCATCTCTTGCATGTTCTGTCCCACTTTCTCTTTTCCCTTGTGTGTAATTCTGTTTTCTCTTTCTGTCATGTGCTTTCTCTTTCTGTTGTGGCCTTTACCTCTTCCATGTGCTGATGTGCTTCCCCCCTCTGTCTTACTTCCCCCCCTTTTTCCCAATCTTGAGCATTCTTTCCTTCTCTCATGAACACATGATCGTTCTCTGTCGCTCTCAGTCTCACACGCTTTCCCTCTCTCTGTTATGCTTTCTCCCTCTTGCATGCTTCCCCTTATACACATACTCTCCTCTTCTTGTGTGTGCCTTTTATCTCTCATCCTTTCCCTCTTGCTCTCATGGGCTTTCCCTCTCTTTGTGTGCCCCTTCTCTCTCCTGCGTGCACCTCCCCCTGCTCCTGTGCGTTAGTCTTGCAATTTCTTTCTTGCTCACTCTTTCCCTCTCAGTCTTTCACTCTTAGTTTTGCTCTCGTGCTTCCTTTCTTTGGCTTTTCCCCTCTTCTTTGATCTCTTGAGCTTTCCATCTTTCTCATGTGTGTACTCTGTCATGGACTCTTCCCCCCTTGTTCAGATCTTTCCCTCACACATGCTTTTTCCCTTTCTCACATGCTTTCACTTTCTAATACTTTCCTTCTCACGCAGTTTCTTTCATATGCTCGTCCCCTCTCTCTTGTACGTTCTTGTCCTCTCTTTTATGTACCCTTTCGGTTTTTTTCACATGAATGCTTCCCCTGTCACATGCTGTCCCTCTGTTGTAGGTGGTTTCCCTCTCCTGCACATGCACTTTCCCTTGCCCTGTCCTTCTCTTTTTCTTGATACCTTGAGCTTTCTCTTGTTTTTCCCACTTGCTTTATCTTACACACAGTCTTTATCCCTTATGTGTGCTTTCTCTCTTAAGCATGCTCTCCACCTTGCAGATACTTACCCTTTCTTGCATGCTTTCCCTTTTCTCATTGCTTTCCCTCTTTCTCTCATGCTTACTCTTTCCCTCTTATTTACTCCTTCCTAATGTCCCCACGCATAATGTACTTTTCCTCTCTCTCCTTTCTGCCCGTCTTTTCCCCCTCACGTCCCCTCTAGTCTTATCTCACATTCCACCCCCCTTGCTGGCTCTCTGTCCTTGTCTCTCACTAATCTGCTTTTGTTCTTGCTCTTGCCCTCTTGCTTTTTCATCTTTCTTTCCCTCTTATGCTTGCTTTCCCCTCTCTTTCCTTTGTTTTTCCCTGTTGTTTGCTGTCTTTGCCTCTTGCTTGTCTTTGCTCTCACTCACTTTCCATCTGCCTCTCTTTCCCTCTCACAATCTTTCCATCTCACTCTTTCCTTCTTGTTCTCTTTGTCTCTTTCCTTCTACCTGCGTGTCCCTCTCTCTTCCCCATGCACTTAGCTTCCCTCTGCCTCTGACCTTGATCATGCTATCTTTCCTTCTGCTTGCCTGTCTCTTGCTCTCTTCTATATCCACTTACTTCCTCTCTTCTACTCTTCCCTTCTTTATTCCCTGTCACTGTTATGCTGTCTTGTCCCCTCTCACTCTCCCTGCCTCTCCTTTCCTCCTCTGCCTCTCTTTTCCTCCTGCTTGATTTCTTTTGCTTTCGTGTGTTGTTTTTCTCTTTTGTTTTCCCCCCCTCTGTCTCAGCTCACCTCTTGCCCAATGTTGTTCCCTCATTCTGTCTCGTTATCTCACTTTCCCTCTGGATTGCTCTGACTCGCACAGTCTCTCCTGTCTGCTTCTCATTCCCTCTTGCTGCCTTTGTTTACCCTGTGCTCGTTTTCTCTCTTTCTTTCTGTCTCTGTCCCTCTTGCGGTTTCACTTTCTCACTTACCATCTTTCCCACTGATTTTCTTTCACATACATTTTCGCCTTCCCACTTGCTTGGCCTTTTTCTCTTATTGTCTCTTTCCCTCTCAATTGTGGTCTTTCTTCCACTCTTGCACTCTTTCGTTATTTTGCTCTTTTCTCTTTCCATCTCTCTCTCTTTTCCTCCCTGTCCTGATAATTTTCCCCTGCTTGCTTGCTCTTTCCTCTGCTTCTCTTCCACTCTTGCCCACTCGTTCCCCCTCCAGCTACCTCTCCGTATTCCTGCCTTTCAGTCTTGATTTCTCCTTTTGACACTCACTCCCTTTCCCTCTTGCTCATTCCTTCTGCCTCTTTCTCTCTCAGTTGCTTTCTTTCCCCCTGCCTCTATTCCCTGCCCCCCTTTTCCCTCTTGCTCCTTTCCTTTCATTCTCAGACCTGCTTCACAGAATCACAGAACGGTTGAGATTGGAAGGGACCTCTGGAGGTCCTCTTGTCCATCCCCTGTGCTCTAGCAGGGCCACCTAGAGCCTCTTGCTGAGGACCATGTTCAGATGTCTTTGAATATCTCCAAAGGACGGAGACTCCACAAACTCTGTGGGCAACCTGTGCCAGTGCTTAATCATCCTTCAGTAAAAAAGTGTTACCTGATGTTCAGAGGGAACCTCCTTTGTTTATTTGTACCCACTGCCTGTTGTCCTGTCACCGGGTACCACAAACCTGGCTCCATCCTCTTTGCAGTCTCCCTTCAGGTATTTATATACTTTGACAAGATCCTCCCTCAGCCTTCTGTTCTCTAGGCTAAACAATCCCAGCTCTTTCAGCCATTCCTCATAGGAGAGATGTTCCAGTCCCTTCATCATCCTAATGGCCATTCACTGCACTCTTTCCAGTAGCTCCATATCTGTCTTGTAGTGGAGAACCCAGAATTCCAGGTGTGGCCTCATCAGTGCTGGATAGAGCACAAGCATCCCCTCCCCTGATCTGCTGGCAGCACTCCTCCTAATGCAGCCCAGGATACCATTGGCCTCTGCTGCAAGGGCACATTTCTGGCTCATGACAACTTGGTGTCCACAGGACCCCCAGGTCCTTTTCTGCAAAGCTGTTTTCCAGCTGGGTGGCCCCCAGCATGTACTCATGCGTGGGTTTGGTTTTTTTCCCCCAGGTGCATGATTTTGCACTTCCCTTTGTTGAACTTCCTGAGGTTCCTCTTGGCGCATTTCTCCAGCCTGTTGAGGTCGCTTTGAATGGCAGCACAGCCTTCTGGTGTATTAGCCTCTCCTCCTGGTTTTGTGTGATCAGCAAACTTGCTGAGGGCACACTCTGCCCCATCATCCTGGTCATTAACAAAAATATTGAACAGTATTGGACCTGTGTTGATCCCTACAGCACTAGTCACTGGTCTCCATCTAGACTTTGTGCCACTGCTGACCACCCTCTGGGCTTGACTGTTAAGCCAGTTTTCAATCCTCCTCACTGTCTGCTTTCCCAGCCCACACTTACTAGCTTCTCTGTGAGGATCTTATGGGAGACAGTGTCAAAAGCCTTGCTGAAGTCTAGGTAAGCTGTATCCACTGCTCTCACTTCATCTACTAAGCCAGCCATTTCATTGTAGAAGGTTATCAGGTTGGTCAAGCATGACTTCCCCTTGGTGAATCCATGCTGACTACTCCTGATCACCTTCTTGTCCTTCGTGAGCCTGGAAATGGTTTCCAGGAATAGTTGTTCCATCACCTTCCCAGGGATCAAGGTGAGGCTGACTGGTCTGTTGTTCCTTGGGCCTTCCTTTTTGAAGATGAGAGTGACGGTTGCTTTCCTCCAGTCCTCAGGCACCGTTCTCAGTTCCCATGATCATTCAAAGACTGAGTGTGCCCTTACACTGACATCAGGCAACTCCCTCGGTATTCATGGGTACATCCCATCAGGGCCCATGAACTTAATGTTTGTGCAGTTTGCTTAAGTATTCTGTAGCCTGATCCTCTTCCTTGCTGTCTGCTTTCTCTGGATCTGGGAGCACTTATATTTCTGAAGAATGGTCTTATTAGCAAAGACTGAAGTGGATAAGGTATTTGGTACCTCAGCATTTTCTATGCTTTGTGTCACCAGGTCCCCTGTTGCCTTTAGCAGCAGGAACACATTTTCCCCAGTCATTCTTTTCCCATTCATGTACTTATATAGAAGCCCTTCTTGTTGTATTTGACAGTCCTTGCCAGATTCAATTCCACGTGGGCTTTGGCTTTTCTAACTACATCTCTGTATGCTTGCACAGTGTCTCTATATTCCTTCCAGGTTATCTGTTACTGCTTCTGCCTTTTGTATGCTTCCTTTTCATGTGTGACTTTTGCCAGGAGCTACTTGTTCATCCATACAGGCCTCCTGGCATTTGTGCCGGAATTCCTACTCACTGAGATTAACTGCTCTTGATCTTGGAGGAGGTGATCCTCAAATATCAGCTGGTTTTCCTGGACCCCTATTCCCTCTAGGGTCTTTTCCCGCAGGATTTTCAAGCAGATCCCTGGAGAGGCCAAAATCTGTTTTCCTGAAGTCAAGGGTTGTGATCTTCCTTTTTGCCCTTTTCCCTCCTCTCAGGAGTCCCCATCTCATGGTCACTGTAGCAAAGGCTGCCTTTGAATTTCACAGCCTCAGCAAGTCCTTCCCTGTTTGTGAATATAAGGTCCAGCAGAGCACCATTTCTCAGAGGCTTCTCTATCAGCTGGGTCAGGAAGTTGTCATTGATGCTCTCCAGGGACCTCCTGGATTGCTTATGCCCTGCTGTGTTGTCCTCCAGCAGATGTTGGGGTGGTTGAAGTATGTCATGAGGACCATAGCCTGGAAATGTGAGGCTACTTATAGCTATCTGTAGAAGCTCTCATCTACTTTTCTTCCTGGTCAGGCAGCCTGTAGCAGATACGCATTACAAGGTCACCTGTACTGGTCTGATTTTTAATCCTTACCTATAAGCTCTCTCAAAAGCACACCTATATCCTCCTCAGCTTTGAAGACAGTGAACCTGTTCCATAGTTGAAAGCTTTTGGGTGGAGCAGGAGCCTTCCTCTTTGTGCCAGAAGTCACCGCCTTCCAGCCTTGGCCTTCTACAGGCCTTTTCACTTACCATTCTGCTAGGTACAGACTTTTCCTGTGTCTGCACTGCAGCTGGGGTCCAGGGCCCTTGAAGCTATAGGGTCTCTGAGAAGATCACATCTCACTTTCATCCTCTCTGATGCTGCAGAGCCTGCTCACTTCCTCCCATAACACCTCAGCTTGGTGACACAGCTCTTCAACAACAGTGTATCTGTGGCAGGAAAGGAGACCATCTCTGTAAGCCTTAGGGAGAGGCCCTGTGCAATCCCTGCAGCTGGGGACTTGCAGGTCTGCACCTGCTATCCAAAACTCAGTCTAGGACAGCTACTCCAAGAGCTGCAGGAGAATGTGCTCTGGTGCATCACTACCATGCCTGAGAATGTTCAGGCTAGTCTGAAGTGAGATCAGGATCCAGTCACTGCACCTGCCTGCACAAACTGCTGTTGTCTCTTAGCCATGCTCTAGGCCTATCAGCTGTACAGGTTGACCCTTTCTTACCAGGCAGCAGTTGTAACAAAGGCTTCAGGCACCCTGGGTCAAGGGCAGCTGACTGAACACATTACAAACTGCTGGAGCCTCCTCAGGCACACAGCCCTGTGGTTCCCCTTGCCTTGTCTTTACCTTGCAGAAGCATGTACCCTCAAATTTCTCAGTGTTCCCAGGAGTCCCCCAGTGTTCTTGGACCCTGTCACCAGAAGCTCCCAAAGGAAAACCTAGAAACTGTGGTGCAAACTGCTTGCTCTCTTGCTCCTTCTCTCCTGCTAGTTGTCTTTCCCTCTACTCTCTCTCTTGCTCTTTATTCCTCTTGCTCTTCTCTTTACTCACACTCGTTCCCTTTGCCACTCTCCCCTGCTCACTTGTGCTCTTTCCCTCTAATTTGCTCTTTCCCTCTGCCTCTCTTTCCCTCTACATTATTTACTCTCCCCCTATCTCCTAATCAGTCTTTCCAAGTCACACTTTACCTGTGTCTTCTCTCTTGTTCTCTTGCCCGCCTTACTCTTCTCCCCCCTCCCTTGCTGTCCTTACCTCTGCCTTTTGCCTCCTTGCTCTCTCCTCTCCACTTGCCTGCTCCCCGCTCTCGTTCTCACTCCCTCTATCCCTCCTGCTTTCCCTCTATCTCTCTTGCTGTCCCTCCCTTCCCTTGTCATTCTGAATCTGTCTTGCTGTGTCTCTTTCCCTTTTGGTCTCTTTACCTCATGCTCACTGTCTTTCCCTCTGCCTCTTTCCTTCTGTGTCCTCTCTTGTTCACTGCCTGTCAATCTCTGCCTATGCTTGCTCTTTCCCTCTCTCTCTCCTTCCCTTCTTTCTTGCTGTCTTACCTTTGCTTTTCTTTCCCACTGCCTGACTCACTTTATTTCCTTCTCACTCTTTTCTATCTGCTCTTTTCCCTCTCTCAGTCACACTCTGGCTTTCTTTGCCCCTGCTTCTATTTCTGTCTCTTTGCCTCTCACTCAGTCTGTCTATCCCACACGCTCCTTTCCAAGTCTCCCTCTCACTTGCTCTCTTTTCCCATCTTTCTGTCTTGCTTGCTCGCTCTTTCTGCCTTTCCTGTCTCACTCCACATTTGTACCTCCCTCTTTATTCGCCTCTCTCTCAATCCTGTTTTCTCTGTTCCTTCCTACCCAGTCCCCTCATCTCTCTCATCCCCACTATGCTCGCTCCTCATCTATCCCGATGTTACTCTGCCCATTGTGCTCTTTCTTGTTCTTTTATCTTTCTTTCTCTGCCTTCCTGTCTCTTTCTCTCTTTCTCTTTGCTCTGCACTCCCTTCTTTCTGGGTCTCGGTCTCCACTTCCTCCCTCTCCCATGTCAACATGTGCCATTTTGCTCTCTTTCCCTCTCTCTCTAACCCTTCCCCCTACCCCCACTTGCCCAGCTTCTCCCTTTCCTTCTTTTATTTCCCTTGCACATGGAGTTTCCTTCATGCACATTCTCTTTCCGCCTTCGTCTTTTCCTCTTTCCCACTCTTCCCCCCCATCTGTCTCTCTC
>JAVKLA010000074.1:29766657-29777015 GCA_034782735.1 Sagittarius serpentarius | reverse complement strand
CCCCCCAATCTGTCTCTCTCTGACCCTTGTCTCTTTTTTTCTCACTCCCTTCTCTCTCTCACCCTGCCCCCATTCCCTCTTTCCATTTCTCTTTCCCTATTACGAGCCCTCTTTGTCTCCTTCCCCCTCTTTCTCTCATTCTCTCCCTCACTTCCCCCTCTCATCTGCCTTTATCTGTCAATTTTCTCTTCCCCATTCTCCGCCCTTCTCTGTCCCTCTTTCTCTGTCGTCTTTGTCTCTTTCTCTACTCCACCCTTCTTTCTTGATCTCTTTCCCTTTATCATGCTCTCTTTGCATACCATTGTCTTTCTGTCTTCACCCTTTCTCTCTCCCCCTTTCTCCTTTTCTCTCTCATCCTTCTCCTTTTCCCTTTTCCTTACCTTTCTTGCCAGCCTCTTTCTCTCATTTGCTATCTCTTTGAGTCTCCCTCCTGGTTGCTTTCCCCCCTCTCCACCCCCTTATGTCTTTTCCCTTCCCTGTCACTCTCTTTCCGCTTGTCTTTGTTTCTCACTCCACACCCCTATCTCTCCCTCCTCTTTTCTCTCCTTTGCTTTCACAGTCTCCTTCTCCATAAAGCCCCCCCGCCCCGCCCTTTGTCTCTTTCCTGTTCTCTTTCCTGCCCCTCCTCTCTCTTCCTCACTCTGTGTGTTTCTCTCCCTCGGCGTCTGTCCCACTGTCCAGGCTTTCCTTTCTGTCTCTCCCATGTCTCTCCTTTTTTTTCTCTCTTAGCTCCCCGCCTTGTGCTCTCTTTCTCTCCTTTTGCCTCTCCCATTCTCTCTTTCCCTTTCTTTCTCTCTCTGTGTCTCCACCTTGCTCCATCTCTCCCCTTTCCTCCTGTGTTCCATCTCTTCCTCTCTGCCCTTCTCTCTCCCGCAGCCCTTCTGTCCTGCTTGTTCCTGTCTCTCACACACTGTCTCCTTACTCACACTCCCTTTCTCTTAATTTTGCTTATTTTCTCCCTCTCATTTCTCCTGCTTCCATTCTTTCCCTTGCCCCGCTCTGCACTCTCAGCTGTCTTTGCTCTTCTCTCTCCCCTTTTTGCTCTCAGTGTCTCTGTTACTTGCTATCACCCTCATAGTTTCTCTCTCCTTTTCTTTCTGTCCTTCTCTCTGTCCAACAGGTGATGTCCACATTTTCCTCAGAGCTGTTGTTTTAGGTTCCTTGGCCACTGAAAATACTGAAGCTGCAAAGTAACATCTGCAATCTTCTGAAAGTTGTGTCCTGTCTGTTGATGTTACGTTTTCTGCGTCAGAGCCAAGATTAGCATTACAGTATCACCAAACTTACGGCATGTAAAATCCTGTGCTGATTTTTCTGCATTGTCCTCAGCTAAAGTCCAGTGAGGAAGAGGGTCTGCAGCTAGTATACCAAGGTATCTTCCTCAAAAATCCAATTGGTCTTGCACTTAGTTTCTTGTCAAAGTGAAACCATTTTTCGTTACTGTTCCTTTTGGGCTTCACGGTATTAGCGTTGTCTCATCCTCTGCAGAGATCCTTGGGTATGGGTTTACAGATCCTGTTGTAATCCATTTTGCTTGGAAGAGAAAGTGTGTGGGGCTTTACAATCTTGTAAAGTTGTTGAGTATTGTTGGTTTTAGTTATTCAGCTGCATGCAAATTATTTGTAAGTCCAACACTCCTACAAACTTGCCAAAGTACAAAGTATGTATGATACTTGGGCTCAGTGAGAGTATCCTTGCATAATCCCAGAAGTCATCTCATTGCACCACAAGTAATAATGAGTCTCTGAACATGAATCTGCTGCGCATTGCACCAGAAAAAGCTGTGAAGAAAGCTGGGGGCAATGTTCTGATACACTGCATGAAGTATACACAGTGCACTGAAGGAATTCTCTCCCTTTTCTCTTCAGTGCTTTGGATATTCCTTCCTCTTAATTCTGAAACAGAAACCTTCAGATAGTACCAACTTTATTTCTTCTCTACAATTAGTTAGGGATGCATGATGATGATGATGGGTTCTCAGTGGTTTATATTACTGCTCAAGCAGGAGCAGAGCCATTCAGAGGGGCACTTCTGGAAAGAGAGAACCGTATTTGTAGACTTTTGCTTACATACTTTGTTATTGTAGCAACATTTCTGGAATTAACCTGTACTTTTTGCTGTTAATGGTTTTGTCTTACTGTTCTTACTTGCAGGTTTTTTTTCTTTTTCACCATTAATTTTCTGTCCTTCTCTGTTCTGTGGCTGACGGAACTGACTGCTTGGTTCTGGTAGCTGTGGATAGGACTGTACATGGGACACTGTCCTTCTGCATTTATCCAGGATTTTTCTCTCTTCTGTTCTCACACCTTTTCTTCTGAAGTGCACAAGTTCTTCTCAAATGTGTATGTTACTGGGGTGGCAAGAGTAATTTGAGGAGAGAACTGTTACTTTAGTAAAGTCACAAGTTTAAAAATAGTTACTGTGATGGAAAAATACAAGGAGGAACTGACTCTGCCCTCAGTGAAGAAGAGCAAGCATTGCTTCACAGAACCATAGAACAGCTTAGGTTGGAAGGGGCCTTGAAAGATCATCTGGTCCAACCTTTCATGGGAAAGGGAGCCCTGATGAGATCTTCTAGCACCCTGTCCAGTTGCATCTTGAAAACCTCCAGTGATGGGGACTCTGCCACATCCCTGGGGAGATTTTTTTAGTGATTGATTATTCTCACTGTAAAAAAAGGCCGCCTTAGACTGAGATGAAACCTATCCTGGTGTAACTTGTACCCATTGCCTTTTATCTTCTCTGTGTGGTACCTGGTGAAGAATGCTCCTCTGTCCTCTTTGTAGCCACCCTTTAAGTACTGGAATACTGTGATCAAGTCTCCCTGCGCCTTCTCTTTTCCAGGGAGAAGAGACCTAACTCCTACTAGTCTGACCTTGCAGGGCAGGCTCTCCAGCCCTTTGGTCATCTCCAGCCCTCCTTTGGACCCTCCCCAGTCTGTCTGCATCTTTTTTGAATCGTGGGGACCAGAACTGAACATGTTACTCCAGGTGTGGCCTGACAAGCACTGGGTAGAGTGGGATGATCACATCTCTCTCTCTGCTAGTAATGCCCCTGCAGATACAGCCCAGGACCTGATTTACCTTTGTTGCTGCAGCGGCGCTCTGCTGACTCACGTTCAGCTTGTTGTTCACCAGCACCCCCAGGTCCCTTTCAGCAAGGCTGTTGCCCAGCCACACAGATTCTAGCCTGTACTGGGCCCTTTGCTTATTCTGTCCAAGGTGCAGGACTTTGCACCTGTCTTTGTTAAAAGTTTGTACAGTTCTTGCTCAGTCTTCCAGCCTGTCCAGGTCTCTCTGTAAGATGGCTTTTGCTTCTGATGTGTCCACCTCAGCACCCAGTTTAGTGTCATCAGCAAACTTCGTGAGGGTGCTTTCAGTCCTGTCATCCAGATAATTTACGAAGGTGTTGCGCAGCTTGGGGCCCAGTATCTATTCCTGGAGGATCCTACTTGTGACAGGCTGCCAGCCTGAGTAAAAGCCGTTGATCACCACCCTCTGAGTGTGGCCTTGTTGGCCAGTTTTCTATCCATACTTAAATAATTTCCTACCCGTTACTTAAACAGTTTGTGCCTCACCTCTCTAGAAATGCCTTATGACACTGTTCACGTGTCCTGTTAGACTGGTATATTCGAAACTGGTAAGTTTGAATTTAATTAAATAACATGCTAACAGTCTATTTTAGGTCTCTTCAGAGCCTGCCTGTCCAGAACAATTGTCAGATGCAATTTTTCTTTACACCTTTAGCTAAGATGATGAAAAGCGGTTTATTTACAAAGGTGGGCAGGAAAGCCTGTAGATGCACCTTAACAGAAAATCACACTATAAGTGTCCTTGTTATTCTCTGCATGTATGATGCTGACATAAAATGCTTCAGGCTTTTTTCTACTGGAAGTTTTCAGCAGTGCTAAATGGATATTGGAAGAATACTTGCAGAAAATTGACTAATGCTGGGCTTTGAAATAATTATGATTTGTCTTTTGCTTGTTAGGAGTTTTAATGATTTGGTTATATCTTGTTACTTTAAAGTCTGGGCCAGTGTCAACAGGAATAGACTGATTTAACTTTTTTGGTTTTCTTGGAGCTGAACAGAGTAAAGACATGCTAAGGATTAACCTGAACAGAGCCTATGGGAAAGCTTGAGGCAGCAGTAACAAGCAGGAACAGTCACTGCGTATATACCAGCATGGCCCACTGCAGAAATAGTGAGGAAAAACATGCCAAGCAGAGCACTCAGGATTTCATGCAAATCCTGTCTTTGAAGAATGGCTGGAACTTATCAATAACCATTGTAGCTTACATGGAGAAAGCTGTTTTCCTGAATCAAAAGTACCTACTGAAAATGAGTAGCTTCTTTGTGGTGAAGAAATCTAGAGATTACATGGCGATGTTGCCTAGAGTGCAGTTTAGCAATCTATTTGCCTGCAGTCCTGAAACAGACACGGATGTTTGAGCTTGTGAAGTGTTTTTTCTATAACGGAAGGTGACGACTAATCAAGTGAAGCTGAAAAGCAGAGAGGTTCCAGTCCTTTGTAAGTTGATTGACAAAGGATCAGTATTTGGGGAAATGAGCACATGCAGGGGATGAATTGGATCTAGTGAACATCGTCCTAGTTAGGTTGCCAAGATTTTTAGAAGCCTTTACTAAAGGTACAGCTGATTTCTTGCCCTAGCAGTTAAATGATGATAGTAGCCATTCAGAGTGGCTGTTCAGTCCTTCTGGCCCAATGCCGGCATAATTGGATTCCTATTTGCAATCTAATATAAATCTTTGTTAGTTAGCCAATTTAGGGAGTTCCTCCGGAACTATTTTCAGGGGCCAAGCCTGACTGAAGAAGGGTAAAAGGAATCTGAAACTTAATTGATAAATGCCCTGTGTTTTAGATAGATCTCTGTTCTAAGCAGGTTAGCTAGTAGTGGATGCCAATGAGAAGAGTTACCTCTGCTGAGTGACTGATACTACTTCTCTTTCTGACAGCACGCTCCTAGCACAGCTGATTTATGCCAGCAGTGAAAACAGGCAAAACCATTTTACCCTATACTACCGGTCACTGTAACTTACTGCCACAGACACTTGACCTTGCTCAGGTAGTTGTAGCTTCGCCACCTTTCTTACTGGGAAAGAGAATGCACAGGAAAATCAATGGTCATCCCCAAGTTCCTTCATTTCCATGGCTGTAGAATATACTCGACAACCCTTTTAGCTTACTGGCACTGCCTTTTTTGACATCTGCCCATCGATAGGGTTTGGTGTCAAAGATTATGACTTTATAGAATTAACGTTGTTCTGATTGATAGTCTATACCAGAGTTGATCATGTAGATTTCCAAAGGACTCTTGGTTCCCTTGGATCTGCTAAAAATATAAAGTGTTTTTCCATGTCAGTGCAGGATTGTGTGCTATCATCTAAAACAGCACTGTAAGAATTATACTGTGTGAGAGTAGGCCGTGTGGGAGAGGGAGCAATTTTTTTCTTGCTGCTAAACTAATTGATATTTGCTTAGATCGGAGCAATTTCTTACAGATTGCAGATACTCTAAGATGTCACAGACAGTTGGAGTTCTACAGGGTTTGTTTCTGACTGCAGCCCTTTATTAATATATGCAGGACAGATTAACAAAGTGCCAACTGTTTTTCAGAGAGCACTAAACAGGGAGATCTTGCAGACTGAAACTGCAGAAAGCCTAGAAAGAAGAGTGCCACTAATACAGTAAAAAATGTTGATAGAGTAAAAATTGCCTTCAAATATGCAAATTCAGTATCCCCAATAAAAGGTAATCTAGGCAGTGATACTCAGCTAGACAAGAGGACCTGGAAGGGCAGAAGTGCTGGAGGATAACTTCCATTGAAAGCATTCAGCACTTTTCATACTGAAACCCTCCAGACATGACCCCCCACCCCAGTCCCAGAAAAATGACAATCCTGGGGTATTCCTCACTCATATTCTTGCTTATTTCTAAAATGTTTATTTAATTTGGTGGGTTAGAACAAGGGTTGGTACAATGTAAAGTAGCGTATTTTAAAATTCCTTGTGGAAGCATTTGTAGGGCTGTCTGTGGAGGTTTTTCACTTGATTTTTAAACTACAAAACCTGTGCCACCATCTGCCAAGTATTCTATACAATGGGGAGACATGCTTTCACAAGAAAAGAGTTGTTCTTCTTTCATGTTTTTGGCATCATAATTTTTTCATTTTACAAACCTCTTATTACCCATTTTAATACCACCTTAGAGATGGATTGAGAGGTGAAGGATTTGTTGACAAAACATTGGCAATTAGGCTTTAGGAGATCCAAAGAAGCAGAAAACCTATTAATAGCACAATTTCTTGGCAATGTTTTCCTGCGTATTAGATACTCAGTTAAAAGAGAGGATTTTTGTTGAAAGCCAGTGTGTGCTCTAGAGTATGCTTAATGTTTGCAGTCTAAATATGGCATGTTCAGTGATGTGAATCTGTAGTGTTCTTTGGTTTGGAAGTCTCTGAAGGCATTGTTTTTTCTGGATCTAGCAATCTTCAGCATCTATCTCACATGAAGTTTGGATATACTTTGTCATCTTTAACACATTTGGATTTTGCTTTCAAGTCCCCAGAAGCTAACTTGCTAAATGAGCTCAGTATTAGAGGCTGGGTACTTACTTTTTTACTCCTGCATTATGCAGAGGCCTTTAATATTGGGCTGGTTCTGTCAGAACATGGAGGCAGTGCATACAGTTTAATCCCTCTTTGCTCTTTCTCCTTCAAATAAGAAATGGCATTAACTGCTGCAGAGACAGTTCAGTATGGAGTCGTTACTGGTTGATGCTTTATGCATTTCCTGTAATCTTCCATTGTTTTCACTGAAACAGCACTGAGAGGTTGCAAGGTTATTCATTACTGGCTGATCCAGCTCGTAAACGGTAGGATACATGAGTGGCACAGCCAGCTTTCTGTGCTCCTCTGGTGACTTCATTTGGAGTAACTTGGGAACCAGCTGAACTGCCTGGATTGTCTTGGTCGTGTTATCAGCAGCAGCCTGATCCCTGTCCACTGCATTCCTTGTGGCCTGATGAAGCCCTGTACCCTGTGGTCACTCTGTGAATGTAGAATGAGCAGGAGTGCACAAAGTCATTATTCTTAGCTATTCAGCAAATTGTGTGCCTGGCAAAAGCAAGAAGAAAGAACGGTGCTGTGCTCAGAGAACTAAGTCGTTGCCGTAGCATCAGAATAGCTGAGTAGGTCTAACTGCTCCTGCTCAGTCATTCCAGCGCTGTTTCCTCAACAATACGCATGTGAGCTCATATACCAGCTCCAAAATAAACTGAATTATCCTGCTATTGAACCCCACTAACAGTTTAACTTTGTGGATACAGTGTGCTTCTGTTGTCTTCTCTAAATTGCACCACTGCATTATACTGTGAAACTGTCCAAGATTTCCTTCTGCAGGTAGGTGTCTATCTTTTGTTGAGATGAAGCAAGTGCTGAGACCTTTTGGAAGTAAAGGTATTATATAAGCAGAAAACAGTTCATTATTTTTACTATATCAGAATACAGAAAGAATTGTACCACTTAAATATTGACTTGGGGATTCTTTGCTAGTAATCATAAGGTGAAGATGCAGAATTTAAATGTTACTAGTAAAGATTACTGTGTGCTCTCATTCCAGTTTAAAATGCGCTTATCTAAAATATTATGTCTACCTGATTTTTAAGCCAAAGAAGTGAACACACAGAGATTCGATTCAAAATAATCTTCCAGCTAGTTTCTTCATAATTAAAAAGGTAGCCATTTTTAAAATTTTTAACACCATCGATTTATGCTTAGGAGCTTTCTCAGAACAGGGTACTAAATGTGTTTGTTAGGTGAGCACAAACTAGGGAAGAAGATATGAACTAAAATTTAAATTTAAAATGCAGGGCTCTTGAAAGACCTAGATGTATAAGTTCGTGGACACTCTCACTTCTCTCTCTTAGGATTCCCTTGAAAATGTCATCATTGAGCTTAATAAATGTGATAGCCACAACCACTGATAGCTTTCATCTAGCTGGTCTAGCAAGTGCATTTTTTTACTCTAGAAAATGGTTTTAAAATTGCCTGTTTGCCTATCTGACTCAAAACCCATTTCCTCTGTTCATTCAGTTGTATCATCTACTACAAATACTGGTTTTACTCGTATCAGCATGAAAACAGCTAAGACTAAGTGAACTGCAGTTTGTTTAATCCTTGTCAACAAAATCAGTTATTAAACATAAAGCTGGTTATTTACACAAGCTCACTGAAGACTAAGATAGTTATGCAGAAGCAGGGACCAGCCTAGTTCACTCCTAAGTCACAGTTTCCTTGGCTAAGCAGCGAGGGAAATAGTTTTCTGTGAACTGAATGTATGTTTTGCAGTCATTCACACATGCTGTTCTTAGCTCGCTTTTCAAATCTGCTTTCATGACCTGTTCTTCCTTCCACCAAAAGCCTTGGGAATTTGCTCTTGACTTTGCTGGAAAACAGGACTGTATCCTAATTATTTTGATTTAAAGAATAATAAGTTTAATGGTTTATGTAAAATACTGCATTCTGTAGCTTACTTAGTCATAAGTGACTAATTTGCATCTCACAGAAGTGCTAGTTGTCTTAAATTTTTATTACTTGGAACAAGATCAGAATTAAAAACTGGGAGGAGCAGAACAGATTCTCAGATTAGGATTTCAATGTAAATCATTTCCGCTTTTTTCCGGTGTGTTCTTTTGGGAACTGATGATGTAAAATATTTTGATCGGGAGAGGAAAATGTTCTGCTTATTATTCCAGTGAAATAGCTTTATTCCTTCCTTTTGTCTGAACAGGTGAGTATCTGAATTTGGTGTGAATTAGTCTCTGCAGATGTGGTTTGGGGAAAGTGGACACATGCCAACCCAGCATCATTGCTGTGAGTTGGCACCTCAGGGAGGGAGAACAATCAAAGTGCAGAAATCCCTTTGGCTTCCATTTTCATCTGACTCCTGTCACCCCCCAGAATACCTCAACGTGGCAGATTTGGACCATGTAGGTTACATACGGGGCAGACATTTCTTGCAATACAGTGGGCCTGGCTGAGCTCAGCTGCTGTGACAGGAATGCAGTGTGTTGCTCATGTAAGCCTAATACGGCATTCTCTGGAGAATGTTATGTTAGCTAGCTTTGCGATGTTTTCTAATAGCACAATTTTTATGTTGCTTTGTAGTGTTACTGGCTATGGGCAGCAGTGTACTCTGGCAAGTTTTAGGCCTTTACAAGGGGAGCAGACTCCATCTGATTATCTGCTGTACAGGTTAGGCAGCTTTGTGAAGAGTACTGAAGTCTTTCTTCTCTGCCTCTTACCATCCAGATGCTGTGGAAGGGCACTGGAAGGCCAACAAGAGACGAAGCTGGAGACTTTAGAAGTTAGAACAAAATATATTAAAGCAAAGAACCTTCTAAGTGTGAGGTGAACTACTGGGTGCCTTTATAGCGGGAACAGTTGCTATGCTTACACTTAACATACTTACACATTATAGGATCTACAGAGGTGATAAGGACAAGCTTTATTAGTTACATCATTGCATCAATAATCAGTTTTCTAACACAAAAGTGGAGATCTGTGAGTATTCTTTCTGTTGTGAAATAAAGCTGAAGAGTTGAGGAACTTGGATGACGTTACTAAGTTTGCCTGAGAATGAACTCCTCTCTTTTTATTACCAGGAATTCAGCGGCAGTGGGTCATGGCTGTTTCTGCTACGCTCTAATGCGTTCAATTCCAGTTGCCATCTACGTTGTTTTGGTAACAGGTCTGCGTTACCACCTGTTCATATGGAGCGTCTTCTCGCCAAAACTACTTTATGAGGGAGTGCATGTGTTCATCACAGCCGCTATCTGCGTGTTCTTCACAGCCATGGATCAGAACCACTCTCACAAAGTGCAAGACTGAATATAAGTGTGCGGTACGCAGTTCTGCATTGCAATGTCCAGTGTGTCACTGGAATGGAAGAAGGAAAACAATGGCTTTAAATGGTTGTGCAGAATTTGATGAGTAACCTTGTTCACTTCAGTCAAGATCAGGATTTGATGGGCCTGTCCTGTTTCAAAACTGAGTTTGCTTTAACAGTGTTGAATTGAAATAAACTGTTTCTTCATGGATAACTTTTGTTCTATAGCTGTCATTATAGTACTCTCCAAATAACAGAATAGCAATATTACATGATTTGAATTTATAAGTGTACCTCTTAATATAAATACAGACCAGCACCTCATGGGCATTGAAAAAATCTTTTGCACGTAAATTTGTTTTTACCTTCTTAGACTACAGAATCCTAAAAATATGCAGGATTTCTTGGTGCTGTTCACAAGATCTTATATTCATTAGCTTTGGGTTTTT
>JAVKLA010000074.1:29731098-29742827 GCA_034782735.1 Sagittarius serpentarius | reverse complement strand
CTGGGAACAGGGATGTCATGACAGAGAGCTCTTTCCTCAAGCAGACAGACAGATAACGAGACCCAGCTGCTGCAGGTTAAAACAAAACAAATTCAAAGCAGAAGTAAAGGGTAGCTTTTACCAGCTGGCTTAATTGAGGGCTGCAGGGGGGTCTCAGTCTTGCTCCAGAGGTTGCCCTTGAACCGCAGCACTCCTGCTACCTGGAAGGGGGAGTTAGCAGAGGAGCAATCCCTGCCTTGCTGTTCACCTGGGGGAAGGCTGGCAGAGTGGCATGGTCTTGCTTTAACCCCAGGGCCATGCAGCTCTGTGGATGGCCCCGGTGGGGCTTGGTCTTCTTCCCCACGACGACTTGCAGGTGTTGCGTCCTCCAAAGTGGAGGAATCGCACAGGAATGCAGCAGCAATGCCTCTCCCATGCTGGCTCAGCTCAGGGCTTGCTTTACTGCTCTCCAGGGGCGCGGGGCAGGCTGGACCACCGGCACCCTCTGTGGCACTGGCACCGCAGGAAGCACTGCCCTGGCACGGGTTGCTCGGCCGGGGGTCTGAGGTGAGGGTGCTGCCTTTCTGCTGATAGGGCCCCAGGGTGCCCAGTCCCTTGGATACGAGGGAAGGGACTATCAGCAGATCGGGGATCTAGCACCATGTCCCTTCACTCCTTTATCTCAGCATAACCTTTTGCTGCTCCCCCTTGGGCCCCAAACCTGACTGATCCAAGTTCAAGGCAAGTTTGTCCTGCTTTGGCTTATGCTGGTGGGAGCAGCAAGGGAGTAAGGGAGGGGAAGGGGCCACGACTGGATGCCAGGTCCCCCCTTTCCTCCTTGCTGCTTCAAGGAGGGAGAGGCCATGTGGGTAGTACCTCAGCCTAGGCAAGGAAGGCCAAGGACAGAAGCATGGGCAAGGCACATGTGATTACCAGCGAAAAGTCAAAGCCTAGCTTTGGTAGCACATATGTTTGGGCAGTCTGTGTTGCCTCCACCACTCCAGGCAGTCTGCAGAAAAGACCCAGCATCTCAGGCTACCTGAGGTGGATGGACTTGTATCTCTCCTGCTTGGGACTAGCACATCCACATTTTGCGGCAGGATGACTCTTATGTCCTCTGGATCCCAAGCACTATCTCTCTGCCCCTGAAAAAGGATAACCTTTTGGGGTGGAGGTCTACAGGATGATCAGAGGGAGCTGTCCTGGGCACGAGGCACCCAAGAGTGTCTGTCTGTCTGTCAGAGAGGATAATGGGAAAATTACCCTGTCAGCTGTGCACAGGTTTCCTCCAAGAGGGAGTTAGATTGCATGAAATCATTGCTACCAGTCTGGGATCAGAGTCTGGGAGTGAAACAGACAGAGCCTAGGCTTGGGCTGTTGACATGGCTTTGCCTACTGCTGCACTGAAATCCTACTCCACTGTTGTTGCTACGCCTGCCTATATTAATGTTTTACGAGACCTTGCAGAAAAGCTTGGAAGAGTTTTACTTGCTAGCTGAATGGCCAAATATTCACTGTTATCCCAAGGATTAACTTCAATGCTCAGACAGCTATGCAGTTTTCTTTCCTGGCTGGGAAAGTAGCTGATACTGTCTTTGAGAGATTGTATGACTTCTTCAATGAAAAGGGAAAGCACAGAGATTTTCTGTGAGCGGCTCTGCTCCACTATTCAGTAACACATTGTATTTGTTCACGGCAACCTCCTTCTCCCTAGGAAAGGATTTTCTGCTCTTCTTGGTGAAATATGTACACTGAAGTCCTCTAAAGAGGACATTTTCTGCTTGCAAGGGAAAAGCTTTGAAAAGCAGTTGGATTCAACCTTTTCTTCCTTGGAGGGAGGTGAGAAGAGTACTGCATGCATGATAGAAGTTGCTTTCATACCCAATTTTGTTCCCTTTCTTAACACGTTCCACTGAGATAACAAGAAGGGACTATTTATTACCCAAAGCTGTAATGCTCTTCCAACCAGAAGTCTAACACGGTCTCTGTCATAAACACGTCAGGCTAAAAGCTGCAGACCTGGGCGATGTCCCATCTGCATGTGTACCTTCAGTGGCCCCTCAGCTGTGTGTGCCAGCTTCGTGTTTTGGAGCAACACATGTTCACTGTTTTCCAGGTTCCTCTTGGGGTTTGGACTGTGGGGAGCCTGGCTGTAGCTCTTGTGATTTCCTTGCTTTTTCTTTATTCCTGGTGTTTTCCATGGTGGCAGCCGGCCTTCCCCATGGGCCTGCTCATGCCTACTTCCACACCAGGCAGGGAGGAGGCAGCAAGTGCTGGTACAAAGTGAGCCTCGGGGGACGCTTGCAGCTTCCTTTTACTGTCTCCAGAGGCCTCTCGAGTTTGCAATCTAAATGGCTTTGGACCAGATAAAGGCAAATCCTTCCCGGACAAACTCTCTGGAGACTGCATGTATACTTAGGGCTTGAATCAGCAGAAAAAGTTTTAGTGACTCCATTGGCTTTGAACGAGGTACAGGAGGATAGGTCAGTGGCGAAAGCGAGGAAAAGCAGAGAGCTCATACCCGAGCAGGACAGGGTGAAGGGCAAGAGAGATGGGATCACTCTTCTTTTCTCCTCCATCTGAAATTCTCTACTAAAAGCCAAAAAGACTGTTTTCTGTTGTAAGGAAAACTGATTTTATAATGAGTGAGTAGGAGATTTCAGTTCTGACAGGATGGGCTCGCTCAGGGCTCATAAAACTGTTATGCTTCCAGCTCTTCCAGATATGCCGTCTTTGCTGGAAATTATGTTTGGCTGAAACCTGCCATCTTTGAATGTTTGCCTGTAATTCCAGATGTTCAATGGCCTGGTCAGAGTTGTTATGAAGAAATTTAGAGTCCATGCACGGCAGATGAACTGGTGTGTCCTGTGCCGGTGCCTTACTTGCTACGCACTAAAATGGATGTGTTGAACTTTTTGTACATGATGCAGAGAGCTTCGTGTGCTCAGGATGCCAGGGCATCATTGCACAGGCTTGTCTGTGGTGGGACTTGTGCTGTGCAGCGAGCTGGGCGTACATACGCATGATTTCTGTCCTGGAAAACCCTCCGTGGGGAGAAACATGGCAACCCTGTTCGGGGGTAAGGCGTATGAGGCTGAATAATTACAGTACTTTCATGGTTAGCAGGCTGTTGAAAACCTCTGCTTGGCAAGATGAGGGAGATTATCTTCCCCTTGAGGCTAAGACCCCCATTTTGCAGGTGAAGACTATAACCATAAGTGGAGGAATGCTTGATGGGACCACAGACCACCCAGCTCCACTATCCAGTCTCTGACTATGACCAGTGACAAATGCTCTACTGGACAAGAGTAACATGGGAGCTAATATTTGGTGACAGTTTGGCAATTCACCTAAAATCCTGTTCTCCTGTTCTTGACACCTCTGACAGCGAAGTTATGTGGAGAAAAAGACTTTTTCCTGTTTTGGGAGCAGGCTGCTGCAGAGTCGCATGGTGGCTCTCATTCTGTGATGTGAGATTAGTGATTTCCTGGCTGTCGCTCCATGACTGTCCTCACCTCACTCAGCTGTCCCTCCTTGGCTGAAGTCTGTGTCACCTGTCCTCGCACAGGGGACCTGCCCTTTCCCTGGCCCCACCATCTGCCTCTGGTCCCTCTGCCCATTACGGCCACCCCTGCAGCACTAGGCAGCAGGTCGCCTCGTGTGAGCCCAACTGTTTCGCACTCGCTTTCCCAGCTCTTAATCTCCTCATAGCAAAGCACCTTAAGCATCTTCCTGTTACTTGCAGTCGTGGTTCTTTTTGCTGACCTTTGGGAACTGAGCTTGCGAAATGTCCCTGGTTTTCTGCAAGCTGGAGGTGAGAGAGTAAATTTTAATTACCCCCTGAATCCAGTGGGTTAGACGACCTCTCCCTGCCGCCCGGCAGCGCTGTGTGTTCTGTTCTGTAAATCAGGTGCTTTATTAGAGTCACTGTAGCAGAAAATGCAATGTAAAACTGAGCGTAGACTTATTTTAGACACAGTAGTAGCAGAATTAAGAAGGGAAATATCTTTGACTTACTGGGGGAAGTCATTTAGGAAGAAATTGGAATGGTTAATTAGAGAAAATTATCTCAATCTAATACTTTAAGGCTAATTTAAATGCTCCAGTCTCTTTCATGTAAGGAAAACTCTCTTTTAATAGCTTAGATTATTATCAAGGGACGTAAGTTTAGCGGTAGCAACAAATTTTTATAAATTTTCCATCTAGAAATATTGTTAAAGTGGTGCCCAAAATATTACAACAGAGATGTAAAAATCATAGTGGGCTTTTATTTTTCCCTTTTTTTTTCTTGGGAGGGTTGGAGGTTGGGGAGAGGGAGAGGACAGGGAAAGACATTTATGAAGCTTTTCAAATTGTGATGTACGGTATAAGGGCTAGAAACTTTGAGATCGAAAGTCATACCTTTGTGATTCCTGAACTGTAACCTATCAAAAGAAACACCTAATCTCTTGACAAAAATTCCAGGATTTATAAGCATGCAAGTAAAAATGCTTCTTTTTCACAGTAGGTATCATACTGCCAATTCCCAAAACATTTTGTTTGGTTTAAACTAAGAAATTAAAAAAAGCGTCAGGTTAATTACCTACCCTTCATGAATTTAATCTTTTACCCAGGCTCCCCCTTGTTAAACTAAGAGCTTGGGAGTGATGTTTGACAACTTTCCCAAAGGAGAATTCTGGCTTTCACCTGCCAAGGACCTGAAGTTTTGCAGGTTGTGTTGGCCATGAGGTTGTAGTAGGTGGTCAGCTTACACAACTGTAGCGTTGCTGCAAAGGCATGACCAAAGTGGGAGAGAAAACCTTCTTTTCCCATTACCCCTATGTTCCAGTCTCCTTTGCCTTGGTTGGGGTTGTCTGTCGCTTCCGTGTTATTTCCTTTGGTTTCTGATGCAGTGGTTTTCTAGCTGAAGAGACTCCTCTCCCTGGACAGCTGGTACCTGATTGCTTGCTAAAACTCTTGATTGTTCGAGAGAAGCCTTGGTTGGATTTACTGAATTTCGAGATAGAAGAGGATGTTACTCTTTTTCTGTCTGCCTGGTTTCCTGTGCTGCCCAGGCTGTCCCACTTGATGCAAACGAGGCACTGCATTAGAGAAACAAGGACATAACAGGGCCTGGAGATGGACTGTGACTACTGCTGTCCCTGTGAGGCTGCCACATCAGCATTTGTTGCTGTCAGCACTGTACTTTTTCTGCAATGACACAAACCAGTTAAATACCAAATTTTTAGTTCCTACTTTCATTTACCTTCATTCTCACAAGAACTAAAAGCAAGCCAGCTGACAGCTCCTCCCTCACTCAGAAACCCCCCCTTCCAAAGTCAGTAAAAACCTGTTGCATAGTTACACGTTTAGCATGAGTGCAGGCACCAGCCTGTGTATGGCCATTAGGCTGTGCGTGAGGGAGAGTTTGTATGGGAGACTCCAGAAAATTGCCTTAATGAATCAGTACCATACAGCCCACACAGGGGTAGCCTTTCATTTTCTCCTGAGAGGTGGTAACCTATTAAGCTACTCTAAGATGCAGCTCTACCCTCACACCTCCGGGAGGGATGAATGCCATTTAGTCACTGGGTAGGTAACACATGTCTCATGACAGTATCTGCAATTACCTAATGAGAAGTTGTAGGATATTGTTTCCCTTTGGGAGATACATTTTCAATGTAATTATGTATCTCCTACACCAGGGATTCTTTGCTTCAGCTAGTGTAAATTCTGCTTTTCACTGCAATTTTTGCAGAGGAGTGGGACACATTCTGCTGTGTTCGTCTAGAATAAATATGCAGTGATTCATATTTTCAGTAGAATAATTCCATTATGCCAATGTTACTATAATAAACTTGTCATTATTTTTTTTTCTGTATAGCACAGTTCTGACAGTTTTGTGTTTTGAAAAACATTAGGAGTGGATTAATTTCCGTAAAAGTGGTCAGCACTCCACTTCTTATATAAGCATGATGTGGCAACTTTGGGAGCAGAATACAAATGGCTCCTGAAGGTATCTTTCTACCTACGAATTTTAATGTTAGGAGCTCTGATAGAGAAATGCCACGATGACTCCTTTGTGCCACTGGCACAAAGCTGGTGAGCAGGGCGGGTACTGAGCTGATGACTGCATTCCCAAATGTTCATTAGCATTTAGCCCACAACTTTTGTAAACAGGAGCAAAATGGGTATTCACCTTAAATTACAAAAATGAGTTTTAAGAAAGTAATCAGCACATTCAGTCCTGTATGTTTGCTTTCAGGCATAGATCAGCCTTCAGCCTCAATGGAGGCTGGGAAGAAACAACCTACAAGTGGGTTACTCGGTAATAACCCAGTGCCCAAGGCTTTCATGTCATTCTATAGAGCAGCCAATTCTGGTGAAAGGATTTTAGCTGGATACACCACTGGAGTTTTCTAGTATCACAAATGCTGTGTTTACAAGTGCAACTGAAGACTTTTGGAAGAGATGATGTAATACCACATGGGGCAAAACTGAAAATAGGGCCAGATTCTGATCTCATTTGGATTAATTTTGATGGGGAACAAATCCAAGTATTTAAGCAAAATTAGTTCATGTACTGCTACTGTAAGCTAGCCTGCATTTGCTGCAAGCTGCCACACACTTCAGTCCACCCCCCTCAGCCTTGTTCTCCAATGCTCAGGCAGTGTGCAGACTCATGCTCTTTGGTGCCGCGTTTGCTCTGTGGCTTTGCAGAGGTTGGGAACCACTGTCCCAGATGCCTGCACCAGACCTGTGTACCTGCCATCAGAAGGCATGGTAGCAATGAGCAATGTACCCATAAGGATGGTTTCGTGTACCCTCTACCTGCATCTGTGATGCCCTAAACGTACTAGTACGAATCCTGTCAGAGAAAGGGAATTTTCAGGGGTTGAAGGCAGCTGTGGAAGCACAGGAAGACAGCAAAGGCTGAAGTGGCATGGCAGAGAAGAGGTGGGTAGGCTGGGTCAGAGAATGGCAGGTCAGAGCTGGGAAAAGCTGGGGAAGGAAAGAGGCAGACAGCTGTTCAAGTGGCTTGAATCAGTGTGGAGAGCTTTCATTGAACAGGCCAAGGGGAGAAAGGGAAGGCTCTCCTCCTATTTTTAGCCAAGCAGCTGAATTGCTCCACTTCCCTGCCCGCGGGGGTCAGGCAGTAATGGAAGCCACCCTCCGAGCTGCCGCCGAGCAGGAGCAGGACTGTGCTTTGCCTGCAGGTACAGCTGATTTCCGAGCGCTGCGTGATGGCACGTGCTGTGGCGCAGACCTCCCCTAAGCTAAAGTTCAGGAAAATGAAAACACGAAGGGACCCGGCCATGGATGGGCATGCGCATGCTGCTGGCCGTCCCAAGGGACCTGGGGGCACTGTGGGCTGTGAGTAGCCCTCCCCTCTTGACTGCTGAGAGACCACAGCGATGCCTGGGTAGAGGTGTGCCCCACCCTGCAGGCCAGCTCCCCATCAACCTTGTGCGGAGCAGCCAGTCTCCATTTCAGTGCTTGGTGCATTCCCTCTGCCTGTGAGCTTGCACACCACATCATTTTGGGTATCTTTGGTAAAGCCTTGGCTATCTAGGGAGATTATCTTCCTAATTTATCAGCAAGCACCTTGTACTTTTCCAGAGGGCAATTCAGTGCAGCTAAATTAGATTCCTGCCTTGCTTTGTGCTTTGCAAGAGCCTTTATCTCTGTCTAATGACTGCAGAGTACATGCTTCCAGCTCACATGCTTAAGTTAGGTGATGCTGTGTATATGCTACTGATTTCCCCTGGTCCATGTCCAGGAACTAACATCACATATTCCTGGCCTTGTGGGAAGGCATCGTCTCAGAAATACAGATCAAGGGTGTGCCTAGCTGAGCAGATAGGATGGGAGATGATGTGTAAGGCTGAGGGTGATAAAGGAAGATAGAGGATCAGGGCTGTGCTGACATGAGCGTTAATCACACTTACAAAGACCTGCCTGGGTTTTCTTCTCTACAGGGAATTCTTGGTGATGTATTCTCAGGAGCCGTTTTCATCAGTGGTAGTCTGTGGGGAAGTATAAAAAATCAATTCATTGTGCAATTATTTTTTTAATTAACATTTTTATTTTTACTGTAAGCTTTTTTTCTGCCATCAGAACCCTGAAGATGGTGTTTGAAGAAGAAATGGATGAAATGACATCACCATTTTGTCCTCCAGGGGTCTGTGAAGAGAAAAGGAGATGAAATGTAGCAGGTAATTCACCACTGCCAGGATCATCTCTTTTATGCAGAACATGGCGTTCAGGTTTAGGTTTTGGTTTTGTGATTTTGAGTTATTATCCATGAAGGGTGGGTGCAAGGGGGCCACAAAGAATGGGGTTCTTCTGTCTGTCCATTGAGACATGCCTTGCAGCTCAGCTTGGGGCTGGTGAAAAGCTGGGCTTTGCTAGGGCTGTGTGGTTTGCCAAATGCAGGCAACAGCATGGCTTGTTGCACCATTCCTGGTGGTACCCTAGGAAGAGGCAGAGCTGATTCATCCCCTACAGATTGAGTGGCATGAATGTGGTGGCCATAACTGAAAGGGACAGGGAATAATAAAAAAGGGCCTTATCAGCATCACAGGGCATCCATGGCCGCAAAATAAGCCATCTTGTCCTGCTGTATCTGCTACCCTTGCTTAGTTTACGCTTGTGGGTATGTATGGCTTATGGTGAGAAGAACAAACTCTCTGGGAAGAAGCTGGCTGGAGGGAAGGAGGATGAGCTGGCTCTGAGTTACAGGCAGCAGCAGCCATCCTCTGGGCACCTTTCTTCCCTTCCACTTCTGTGTGGAAGTGAGAAGCTCTGGCAAGGATTAGTGTTAAGTCTGTGTCTGTTCTGAAATTGGTTTAGGCACTTTAAAGATATTGTGTGCCAGTGTCTTTGTGTCATTAATTTGTCTAAGCGTCCTGGATCAGCATGTTGAGGACCTGGGGACAGTGGGAGCGAGCACTCAGTGCTAGTTTCTCTCCGATGTGTAGAAGGCAGCAATTTGTATGATGTGTCCAGCTAACTGTGGCCTAGGTCTGGTGAGTCCTTTCCTGCCCCAGGTGCCTTGTGGAAGCAAGGTATTGATGGCACAGTGCTTTTCTGCCTTAAATTACCTTGTCCTGGGGTGGCTGATGAGTTTTGTCACCAGCATGTATTAAGCTCCATGTGCTGTCTCATCCTTCAGTTTCCCTCAGCTCCTCATGTCCTTGTCCCAGGACAGAGCATATGTGAGGACCACATGCTTTTCTGCATCTCCTGCAGCAGATACCAGCAAGATGGGATGCTGCTGGTGGTACGTTTCTCTCCCAAGCAAAATAGGTGCACAGCTCTCTCTGAGTTTGCTCAGGGCAGGGCTATGGGTTGTTTGAGCAGAGAGGGAGGTCAGAAGTCAGGTAGGCAAGATGCACACCTGGGCAGTTTCTGGGATGTTTTGGGGGCATTTCTTGGTATGTTTCTCCCACCTCGTTGGGAGAAACACATGGGCCTTGGAGTCATGCTTCCCTTCATGCTGCTGTTACTGCCCTGGCTGCTGATCTGGACGAAGAGGTTGTTAGAAAAGGAGAAAAGCTTGGAAGCAAAGAAATTACCTTTCTGTGCATATGCCCAGTCTTTACAGAGGCTGCAGGAAAAGCCAGCTCAGGCAGGTTTGGGTTTTGAATAACTCTGTTGAGTTGGATTTGGGCACTTTAGCCCAGTTGCTGCTCTGGGTCTTTCAGCTGGTGAAGGCACTGCCAGAGCCCGAAGCAGACCTGAGTGCAGTGGGCAGATGGCTCCTGCTGAGCTCAGAGCTGCTGGCTGCCTGCTGGCCCCAGAGGAGGAAGGGTAGCACCCCATGCTCCCTGCTGAGCTCGGCTGAAATGTGATTTTGCTGTAGCAGCTGCCTTTTATCACTGAGGGACACCACTAGGCTTCGGGTGGTATCTCACAGCTCAGGACCTGCTGGGAGCTGTGACCTGGCACTCCCTTCCCTTCTGCACAGAGGCAAACCAGCCTGCTCCATCTGGAGTGCCAGCGGGAGCTCAGTGAATGTTACGGCCAACAGTTAATAAATAGGCAGAAGCTGGGCACTCAGCATGCTGCTGCATCCCACCTCTGCTCTAAGGTCTGGGCTCTGGGCTGCAGTGCAGTCCCAAGGTGGGGGCTGGTGTCATTCTTCTGCAGGGTGAGTTGCTGCCAAAGGAGAAGTCCAGGCACTCCTGTCACAGGTTTTCACCAAAGGAAAAACAGATGCTCAGGTATCAGTCACCCAGCATCTCTGTCCTGGCTTGGTCCCCATCTGCCCTCAGGCTGATCTTGGAGATTACAAGGAAGTTCAGTTCTCCTGGAAGGGAGCCAGGAAATTAATTTTCACTGTGGATGCCATGCTTTGAGGGTAAGCAGTATGCCTCCCATTGAATGGCTGGAGATGTGCTTATCTGCCTTCAAGAAAGGGCTGTGGGTGGCCCCAGGAGCAATGGAAAAGTATCAAGGAGTTTTTGGAGCTAGCTTGGTACAATTATTTTAATATTGCTGAGATTTTAGTATACCTGTGATGTGTTAGGGCACTGAGAGCCTTGGGCAGACATCTTTTTATTATTGTTTAAACTGACATGATGAATCACTGTTGGTACCTGATCTCAGCTAGATCTGATACAGTGGCTGTCTGTACCTGCTGTTCTGGTCTTGCAGCTTTTTTCTTTGTGCAGTTTCCGCAGATAAGATCTGTGGTGTGATTTGAACATGAGGTACTGGGGGTGCAGAAAAACACTTGAGATTTCTAGGAAGCTGAAAGGTACACAAACAAGACTTCAGTGATGCTACTTGTTTGAGTCTTGGCTCATTTGGAAATACAACAGATGAAACCATCTTTTTCAAATTTTGCTGGCAGAGGAGTCATAGATATATCTGGAGCACTTGCCCTTTTCTGGCATTACTTCATAATTTGGGCCAATTTGGCCTTTCTTCTTCTGCTTCAGGCCTGCTGTTCCCCAGAGCCTATTTCAGCCTGAGTCCTCACAGGGAGCACATGGGTCACAGTGGTTCACAAGAAGACATTTACCTCTTTGGCTTCACCGCAAACACTAATTCACTACGCACATTTTGAGGTGCATGGCAGCAGATACCTCAGGCAAGCAAGGAGAGTGAGTACGAGGCAAGGATGTGCTGTGGATGCACCCTGGAAAGGCTGCTGTGTTATGTAAGCATGGAGGACCTGGGCTTAATGTAAGTATTTGATTACAGCCTTGAACACATCCTTGCCTCTCCCAGCAGGCTCAGACTAAGCTGCTGACATGCACAACAGCTTCAGGTCAACAAGGCTTAATGTGCATGGGTTTAATGCCCTCTTGCCTACGCTGACCCAAGGCAATACCATTGGTTTTGGAACAAATCAGGGTAAAGCAAACAAAGCCAAAAGGAAAGCAGGCAAGAGGAACTGCTGATAGCAGTTACTGTTCAGTTCAGGCAGATGAGAGCATTTTATTATCCCTTGCACAGTATCCAGGGGAACCTCAGGAGCTCCCTAGCAACAATGCAGCAGGAAAAGGAAATGTCTTAATTCCTGGAGCAAGTGCGTTTGTGCGGGGCTGTTGGCCCATGTGTGCTATCTGTCCTGGTTATAATGGAACGGAGAGATGCTACCTCCTTCCACAGTAGTGCCAGGCAGCAAAAATGGCAAAGGCCACCATTTCCAGAACAGAGAAAGAGGAAAAAGAGCAGTCATGGTCTAAGGGAGCATGTGGTTTCTCCATGAGGAAATTCTTCTCCAGTCATCAGCTGAGATGCACAGCCAGCCTGTTTAT
>JAVKLA010000074.1:29706721-29718594 GCA_034782735.1 Sagittarius serpentarius | reverse complement strand
CCCGGGGGGGGGGGTGGGGGGGGGGGGGGGGCGAGCCCGGGGGAAACGAAGCGGGTGAGGAAGAAAGAGGCTGCTCGGCCCGAGCAGAGCTACCCGGCTTCTGAGCAGCTCTTGTTATTTCCTTCTCTTGCAGTGGGATTGCCTCGCTACCAGCATCACCCCTCCCCGGTGTGTGACAGGAAAGATTTTGTCCTCAATTTTAATGGCATTTCTTCGTTTCACCCTTCCGCTAGTGGATCTTACTACCACCATCACCACCATCAAAGCGTCTGTCAAGACATCAAGCCCTGCGTGATGTGAAGGCAGCGCCCCAACAGAGACAATCAGGTGGCATTGGACAGAGCCGAGGTATAGACGGACCCACGCAGATTAAATATAATGTGCACTCTGATAGCATTGATAGTACACGAGTCACTTAGCAAAATTACCTAAGGAAGCGGTCCCCCTCCATCCCTTGAAGGACACGTACAAGCGATATAACACTCCAAAGCTCTTCCTAAAAGAAAAAAAAATGCCTTGTGTGGTATGTTGGGTTAGGTGGGATGTAAGTGTCCTTATGCCAAGTCTGACCCCCTTAATCATAAACCGTCTTTCTGTGATCTCCTAAAGAATCGAGCTTTGGGAAAGGGAACGATTCGATATATTTTTATACGAGACAGTGTCTTTGAATAGGAAAAATAAATCTCCCAGCTCAGCACCTGCGAGGACTCCCCCTTCCGTTGCTGCGTTAGCGGGAAATTTACTTCTTTATTTTTTTTCTCTCCCCGAGCCCCACCAAGGACACTTTCTGTGTGGACTTCAGCACCGACCAATCGATATTATTAAAACAGTATTGTTTAGCCCTTTCGTGTATAGACTTTAAGAAAAGTTCCATTTTTTTCCAGTATTGCAGCAATACAACGTTTTGTTTTCTATTTTTACAAAAGTTGTTTTCTACCACAATATTTTTTAAAAAATTATTTTAAATAAATCTCGTGTATACTCACACACTATTGCTTTAAAAGGAGAATATATTTGCACTTATGTATACTTTTTACAGTTTGCCAAAATATTTTGATGTACAAATTTTTTTTTTCCAATAAAATGTATATAAACGACTATGCACTGGAGAGGCACTTCTTTTCCCTCGGCTCCTTCTGGGAAAAACTCTTCCACCCCAACATCCGAGACTGCTAAAGCTGCAACCCCAAATCCTCCAGCCGCTGGAGAGGCAGAGGAGGGGAGCGAGCGCTTGACCCGCGGGGACCACTGCCGTGGTCTCTGGTCCGCACCCACCTCCCACCCTGCTTTCCCCCGCTGCTGGATAGCCTTTGAAATAACCGGGGCAGTGGACAGAAAAGCAGAAGGGGCCAGACTGCCTCCTTCTCTCTTCGAGGGCTCCCCCGGGCTCGAAAGGCCACCCCCTCACACCCCCACAGCCCCGCTGGTTAGGGTTGTGTCCAGGTGTCCCCGTGTCCCCTCCCCGCTTGCCCACGCAGCCCCGGCCGAGTCCCCGAGGGGGCTTTGCCAGGTGCGGGGGCAGCAGCCCCTGCGCAACGCGGGGTTGCACCCGGGAGGGCATGGCATGGGTGGGCGGCGAGAGGGATCCGCCATAAAACCGGGGCTCCGTAAGTGTTTGGGGGGAGGCACCGAGAATGGCCGGGCCAGGGAACGGGGCGGGAGGGGAGAAAAAAGAAAAGGAAAAAAAGAAACAAAAGAAAAGAAAAAAGGGGCCCCGCAGTACCCCAAGCAAAACAAGCCCTGTCCCCAAGATGCCGCCGTGCCCTGCGAGTGGTGAGGGGCCGAGGGTCGGAGCCGGGCGCCGGCAGCTGCTCGCCCGCCCGTCCCGCAGACCCCCACCCCGGGCCGCCCCGGCCGGGAGTGCCTGCAGCACTGGCGGGCAGAAGCCGGTGTTGGGGGGAGGGGGTCGGCTCCGCGGGGAGCACCCGGGATGGCCTCCCGAAGGAGAGGTGGGAACCTCGGCCTCGCAGCGGGGGAGCAGGGGCACAGTCCCTGAGCCGGCAGCGGGGCGCCGGACGGGGGTGGGGGTGCGAAGGCTCTTCCTCGCCTGTCCCTTTTCCTTCCGGGAAGCCGGAGCTTCCAGCTCCCCCATTTTCCCCTTTTCCCGTGCGCACGCCAGCCTTGTTGGGTATTTTTAGCCGGCGCCGCTGTGATTAGCATTCAGGGGAGCAAGCGAGGGGGAGAAAGCGGTTTTCCAAGCCGTTTTCCGTTCCCCTTCCAAGGGGGCCGATGCACCTGTCGGCGGCGGGAGGCGTGTGTGGGGCGCGATCTGGTGTTCAGCTTTTTCCAGGGCTGCGACCCTGCTCCCTCTGTCCCGTCAGGGCAGGCACCGTCGGCACCTCCCCGAGCAGCACCAGCATCCCTGCTGCCGCCCCGGGCTGGGCTGGGCAGCTGAGCACGGGGATCCGCCGCAGGAGCTGCTCCTCCCGGAGAGAGGTTTGTGGGCCCTGCGTGGGGCCCTCCAAAGGCCCTTGGTGGGAGGCTGTGCTGCCTGGAAGTCCAGACCCCCCCGGGGGCACCATCCAGGAGTATCAGGGGCTCCAACGGGATGTCATCCTGCCCTTTGGGGCCACACAGGCAAGGGAATTTTTGCCCCCGCCTGCTCGTTGACAAGGGGCCCATGGAGCACTCTGTGTGAGGAAACACGGCCATCTGGGTAGTCCAGGGCTAGCTGATCTGTGGCTACCTGATCCCCTTGCCGGGTGGCTACCTGATCCCCTTGCTGGGTTGCAGCCCTGGCTGTGGGGGTAGGACCAACCTTCTTGTGTCCCTCCAAGAGGGGATGGGTGGCTGGACATGCCACCCACAGTCATCATCAGCTCTTACCCTTCCCAGGCTGCCCCTGGCTCCTGAGGATAAGGGTGCACGGGTCTGCTGATCTGTGGCCATGTGGAGATTTTGCTGTAGGATCTGGGACTTCGTCTCTGGTTGTGGTGAGTGCTGTGACTGCTGGGCAAGATCTTCAGATGCCTTTGAAAGAACTTGGTCTGTGTCCTTACGGCTCCTAAAAAGTAAATGCGTAGAGGGCACGCAGCATTTTACCAAATACAGCACCTGTCTCCTGAGGTCTCTGTTGAACTCTGAACATTGCCTTGGAAAGCACATGTAAACTCTCAATCCAGCTGTCAATCCACAGGGCTGCGGGAGACACGCTGTGTATGTGGGTGTGGAGGGAAAGGAGCTGTAGCTAGTGGGAAGTAAACACTTAATGAACTAATTATATGTAGAATGGGCAAAGTGCCTTACTCCCTGACAGGCAACACAGACTTACATGTGAGGGAAATGTGTGATTTGTATAATTTCATTGTTACTGTCAAGAGCTTAATGGTGTTCAAAAAGGTATTATTTATTATGAATACTGAGAACATTCACTTAACACTAAATAAATACAAAATTAAGAAGAGATCTCAGCCTTTATGCATCAAATTATTAATCGGCCTTTAACTGGCAATGGTTAGGGTAGGAAAAGGAAACCTCACACCGGCGGCGGATTGTTCCTTTATTGTGCAGAATTTCTTGATGTTCCTTTCCTGCTGCCTGTTTTGGCAGCTGGCAGAAGTGGGCAGCAAGGCTTCTCCAGCGTGGTCCTTCACATGTTCGTACAGCTGTCCCAGCTGTTCAGTCTTCCTCATCTTGAATGTTATCTTCTAAGGCAAGGACCCTTCATTCCCTGTGTTTGTGACAGGAGACTGATCTTGGATAGCACGCTTAAAAGCTGTGCATTGTGAGAGGCCAGGCTGGTGCACAAGTTTAATAATATAATTAGTAATTCTGCTACACCTTTTTATTCCTCCTGTGGAACAACTTGCTACTGTTAACCTTTTCCAAATCTCACCTGTTTCTCTCCAAAACAATTCTCTGGCTTCCAAGCACCATGTTCAACATGCAAGGCTGGAAGTTTCACTACCAACATGCTTCCCCACGTGTTATTCATTATTCATGAACCTCCCGTGTTTCAGTGTCACTCTGAGCACAATTTTTCATATGGTTATATACAGCTTTGCACTGTGGCACATTTTCAGTAAGACACATGCACACATACAGGGTAACGTGCATATCTTGCACGTTGAAGTTCAACTGTATTTGGATAAAATGAAAACACAGTAATGATGTTACATTAATAATAATAGACATAAGACTCTATAAAATACTCTCTCACATCTATATGTTATATTTAATGATTTATGATGATTGAATGGGAATTACTGTAAAAAATGACTGACCTACCAGCCTAAATAAAGGTTACTAGAGAGTCCTCTGGATCCCAAAGGGTACTGCTGATCACCTCAGTCCTAGCTGGTAGTCCCTTCGGATCAAGGTTAGGATGCCCCTCTGCATGTTCATTGCTGATACATGTGTGTCTGATTGGTCAGCCAGGTCTGCCTGCTGAAAAAAGAGTATCCATGTGCAACAAAAGATGACAGAACTGCAAGCCACTTGGCCACATTAGTCTGTCACCTAAATCAGTCACTGCAGGCGAGTTGGTCTGTCAGTCTCACTTAATAACAAAGTCAAACCTGATGAGACTGTACTACAGCTGCTGACTGTAATGTATGGTAAGTGCCACATGTCTTGAGTCTCTGGGTGTTAGTTTTATCTTCAGGCTTTGTTAGTCAGGTTTTCCTTTTTAATTGCCCAAGTCAAAATTTATCACAGTTGTTTTCAAGGGTTATTTTGGTGGACTTCAGAACAGGTGTATGGTTTTGCAGGACAACACCGACCTGAGACACTTGTTCCCAGCATTCTCTTCACGACCATGGAGTGAACTTTCTGTGCCTTACAGGGGAAGTAATTTATGGCCAGATCCTGCCTCCAAAGAGGGATAGGGAGCTTTGGTCCAAGGTTTTGTTTAACACAAAGGAGAGCTGAAGGGCTATGCTTGCTGGGTGCCAGTTGGGAGTGGGCACTGTCATGACCCATCATGCAGGCTTGCTTTGCTCAGTGTGCACAGAGCTGGACGCTTGCAGTAAGATGCAGGTCAGCCTCTTTTTGTGGTGACTCAATGGCACAAAGGACGACAGAGCTATTAATTAGTTACTCTCCAGGCTAGAAGCTAAACTGTGTGTTTGTAAAATAGATGGACATCTTCAGCTTATGCCACCAAAGTGCAAAGCATTGCATTATTTTATTGTCTGCCTCTGTCCCACACTGCATTTATGGTAAGATATATGTGTTACTTCAATGCCAGTTTGATAAATGGTTGTCATAGCTTTAACTATTCAGTGATGATGGCTGTGTAACCTCCCATAACTTATTCTGTTGCCTACTACTTCTTTTTTTTTTTTTTTTTCTGTTTCTATAGGGGACATTATGGACTATAAAATCTTTGTAGAAAAATTGCTTTACACATGGTTATTAAGAGTACATTAGAAATTAGAAAATTGAAACTCTGAAGATGCAGACTATCATGTTTCTTTCTGGTCCTTCTTCTCTTCCATTTGCAAGGTCCACCAGGATGTTTCTGTGTGCTTGAGGCCTGCCATTCTCCTCCTTTCACAATATTTTACGTGGAAGATCCATCTCTGCAAGGAATGCATGGAAAATACTTTAAGGGAACACACACATGCTAGGAAAGGCCCTACACCGGGCTACAAGTTTGGAGCTAACTGGTGGCTGGACACTGATGAAAAACCAATGTCTAGAGATGCTGCCTCGGTGGGTGACATTTAAAATAGGAAGCAGAGAGGTTGGGAAGAAAATGTAAGGAGTTAAGATGGAGAAAGCAAACCCTATGCTAGAAGCTGGAGGTGTGTAGTTATCTTGGCAGCTGTTAGCCCTAGGAGTTTTGGATTAAGGGAAGAAGGGTTTGAAAAATTCAGGGTATTGACACAACAACATCATTTACGCTATGTGACCATGGGGTAATTTAGGTTGGAAGGGACCTTGGGAAGTGTCTGGTCTGACCTGCTCAAAGCAGGGACATCTCTGGGGTCAGACTGGGTTGCTCAGGGCTTTGTTCAGTCCATGTATCCTCTATCAGCAGCATTTGCCAGTGTTTGTTTAATCTGAACACTTCAACAAGTTTTTCAGAACTTGCTTGTTTCTTGGCTCTGTTCCCTTGTCCTGGCTTCAGGTGACGCTTCTGCATCTGAGAAGACCTGTTCGGGGCCCTGTGAAGAGTGTTTATTATCATTTTAGTTTAAAGTGCTCCAGGATATGAATGAAAAAGAGTGGTTTCTCTGTGCAGTAGGATTTAATCTTTTCAGTCAAGTGGTAATTATGTGAGGAACATGCTTTGTTTACAAGGCTATAGAATAGGACACACGGTATTTTGAGGAGAGGTCAGATACTTGCTGTGGCATTTGTAAAATCGGTTATTTGATATTATTTGATAAACTACTTAAACAAGGACATCTTTCCTTTGCTTATTTCACAGAATAGTTCAATTATGACCAATTTGCAGAAAATGTACCCGATGCTTTCCTGACTGCTGTCCTAATGGTGAGACCTGGATGGTATTTTATTGTGTAGGTTCTAGGAAACTGCTAAGTTAATGATAAAAGATTGCTGAACACTTTGCCAGCCAAAAGGACTCTCAAAATCCTTCTGTTTGGGTTTTCAGATTATTTCGAAGTGTGTTTCAGTTCAGTCTGCATATTTGATGTAGTACCTTATCCTTGAAATCGGTGCTGTGCAAAGGCTTAAGGCTGACACATCTCTTAGCTTCTAGTGAGGCCTTCAGCATAGGACCTGAGCAGCAATTGTGCACCTGTGCTTTGCCTTGTGCTGAATGATGAACATGCTGCAGAAGGATACCAAGAACTTTGAGAGGTCAGCAGGCCCTGTTCCACGTTCAGGGGAAGGGGAGCTAACTTCCTCACGTGGGAGAAAGAGGATTGCTTAGCTGTGTGTCCTGTTGTCTGACATTGTACCTTCCAGTGAGCTGGGACAAAGAACGTTTTTGCATCTGAGGGGAGGAAGGATGGTGTCCCAGGTGAGTTTAGATGGATCAGATGTAATCTTTCTTGTTCAGTTACTGAATGAGGTGTCTTGTCAGTCTCATGTGTCCAGATCCAAATTTAGGTACTAGGCTTGATGCAGGGATCTTGAAAACTCGCTATGTTGATGCTGCTTTGTCTTAGAGGAGTCCATCCTCAGAAGATGCCTTACTTCTGAATTGTAAAGTTTTCCATGCACCTGAATTTTACTTTACCCAATGATGGTTTCATGTCAAGGTCATAACCTGCTCTTGAAGGAGGGACTGGAAGTCACCTTCTAGTGAATGCCCTTCTAAAACAGTGGTCCCTTTTTGGGTGCTTCTTTTTTAGCCTAAACAACCTTGAATTCCCTAGAGAAAGAAACTGCAAGGCACGGGTGGAAGGAAAGAGCAGGTCCCCACTCAAGCCAGAGTTGTGATACTGGCAAAGTGTATCTTAGGCTCCCCTCCAATCCCTATAGTATGGGAATCATTCTCCTGCCTGGGGCTGGCCTGTGGCAAAAAAGATGCGGTGGGAAGGTGTTATCTTGCTTGCATCATGACTTCTTCTTTTGGCTGCATATTGGGACAAGGAATAATCTGGCTTGGTCCTTGAAAGCAAAGGCCACGGTGAGCCTGCCTTCATGGCGGCAGGTTTCTCTTACATAGATCTGCAGTCTGGGAAGTAACTCCTTGCTCCTGGAGGGCTTGGTGTGGTGAGTCACGGTTCCTGCTCTGGCTTGGTAACAAAACTGCTGTCCTAGCTGCCTGTCACACCTTGTCCCTCTGAGAGGTCTCTGTCCTTAGCTCAGCTGCTTGTCTGATCTTTCCCTAGCTTGTTACTGCAAGTGATCCCCATGAAAGTGCATCCTCTTTCATGTCAGTCAAGATCGCTTAGACGTGTAGGCTGGTGGGTGGTGAGCAATGAGGCCAGCAGAGCTGAAGAAGCCTGAGTTGGTGGGGCAGGGAACATGCTGTCCTTTGTGACCATGGCAGCAGCTGCTGCAGGGGAGCTGACTCTCCAAGTAGGGCCAAGTGCATTGACAACACCGCACTGCCTTTGGCATTTCTTGTCGGCTACTAGATTGCCTCCTACTCAGTCCCCTGCCTGGCTACCAGGGTCCTCAGGGTGAGCCACTTGCAGAGGGCTGTATGTTGGCCCAGCCAGCATGGCTCCAGCAGCCCTGTGCTTCCACATGGGCACTGCAGGGCTGTTTTGGGTGTAATCTTTAATTCATCTCCTGCCAGAGCTGCATGTCTTACTCCCTTGAGAAGCCAGTATTGCAGCCTGCCATCTCATGTTTCAGTTCCTGACTTGCCTGGTCTGTGTTAGAAGTATTGTGGGGCGATGATGGGGCAGCACTGGGCTTTTCTTGAGTCCCTGGGATATTTGTAGACTGTTTTTAAGGGATCAGAGAAAAGTAACCTTTTGTTAGGGGACTTAAATTCACCATATAAGAGTCTGCAGCACCACTGGAAATATTTTAAGGTTAAAAAAGGGTGGAATTGTTAGCAAATAATGGAACACAAGGGACTGCATAAGTCAGCCCATGAAGGCTGCTGGTCCTGCACACATCATGTCCCTATCATGGCACTCACGAACAACTCCCACTTTTCTCTTGAAGTCTTGGGCTCCCTGTTGGAAGGCTGTGCTGAGCCTGATGGCTCTAATGGTTAGAAACCTCCCAACTGTATCAGTACTAAATGTATTTTATGGCCAGCTTGCACGCATTTGTTCTGTGCCAACATTGTCCTTTAACTTAAATGGCTCTTCTCCTTCTCTGATGTTTACTCTCTGGATGTATTTATAGACAGCAAACATAACCCCTCTGAGCTTTCATTTTGCTAGATTAAACAGACCAAATCTCTTCTTCGTTCTTTTTTTTTTTTATTAAAAACTCTTTATACTCTGCAGTTTGAGTTCATCCTTAAACACATAACGAGGACAGTATGCTGCATCTTTCATAGTCTTACCAAGGCCTTGAATGATGGCATTAGAGCTTCCTCATCTCTAGTGGAAAGCCCTTGCCCAGTTATCCTAGAATCTGTGATTGCTTTTACCCAGGTCCTTCCTATAGGAGGCTCTATCTGTACCTATTGCACCTTGTTCTTTCTCCTCCACTGTTGTTCACGGCTGTGGGGCTGCCAGTTGGTGGCACTGATGACTTTTCCCCTTGTTTGACTGACTTTTTTACCCCTATTTCTGTTATTCCAGTCCTCAAGATAATTCAGTTTTGCCTTTCTGATATTTTGAACCTTCTCTCTGTTGACAATACTGTTGTGCCTTCTGCTCGTCAAAGAGCCTTGTTTGTTACCTTCACTCAGTTCACTGTACAACCTGCTGTCATCTCCTTCTTAGCAAGCTCTTTCCTCACTTTTCAGCTCTTGTACCCATTTCCACCAGCTTAACAGTTAACTTCCCACATAATGCTGTTTCATATGCTTCATTGAAGTTTGGAGGGAGAGACAGTTAGGGATACCACCAAAGGAGAATGGAATGTTCAAACTCTGGGAGGCCTGTGCTGTGTTTTATCTCTGCTTATTTTAAAATGTGTCTTTTATTATCTCCCCCCTCCCTCCCCAACTTGTTCTAGTGCCTGGAATAGATCTAAATAATGTACCCAGACTTCTTACTGTATTTCAGAAAGGGCAAACGTATGTTTAAATTTGTTTTTCTCCACCATATTCCAAATTTTTGTTATATGATGATTATCTCCACCCTCGAGGTTTGCATCTGCTCGTTCTCCTGTAACACTAGGTTGAAGCTGTCCATGCATCTCAATTTAACTCTGTGAAGCTTTGTGAGTTTAGGCTCCCCTTTGAGTGAGATAGCTTTCTTGTCTTCAGTGCTTTAATTTCCATGGGCTGCCCTGCCTTTGCTCTAGACTTGGTACCATCTTTATGGAAAACTTGGCAGGGCATTCATGCAGGATGCTCCAAACTACTTTTTTTTCTTTTCTTTTTTTTTCTCTCTTCTCTTGATTTCCTTATCTTCCTATTTACATAACCGGCAAGCTCTTTTTCTTGTTACATCTTTTGTGCAGTGTAGCTCTGCTTGACTCTTGGTAATTCTCACTTTGCTTTCCAACTCTTGACCATATATGTGGGTGAAGTTTTCTTCCATTCTTGCTCTTCTGTTTCCATTTGCTTCATTTTACCTTCTTCTCTGCATCATGCCTTGCTTCTGGCTGACTGCCAGCGCTCTTGGCTTCAGGATTTTTTCTGTGATGACAGGTCTTCCTTTTTTTTTTTAAGAGAGTCCTCTGTCATGTAAATCTGTCCATGTGTGGTTTAGAGGTGGCTTTCCAGTTCTCTCCGTTATAATTCTTCTGTCTTTTCTATATTGGCTTTTTCTCTTCCTCTCTTTCTCTTTCTCTTTCTCTTTCTCTTTCTCTTGCTCTTGCTCTTGCTCTTGCTCTCTCTCTTGCTCGCTTTCTCTTTCTCTTTCTCTCTTCCTCCTCTTTCTCTTTCTTCTCTTTCTCATTCACTTTCACTTTTGCTTTCTTCTGTTAGGCTTGCTGCTCCTTTCTTCCTGGTCATCCCATCTCCTTCGGCTGCTTAATTCTCCTCCTCATTACCTGGGTGCAAACAGTACCTCAACTCTAGTGGGAGTACCTAACTCCTCTAGTGGGAGTCTTTTTGCAGAATCTTTTTTGCCTTGTGCACTGACCAGAGCGAAAAGTCTTATCTTGTTTTGTGTGTCTTCATGCATCTTCTTTCCTTTCTTTTCTTCTGCTATGGCTGCATATTCCTATTGGAATTCAAGATGCTTTTCTCAAGGATTTTTTTTTCCACAAGAAAGCTGTCAAGGATTCTCAGCATGCCTCATCCTTCTCATCTGCTGTTGATGTCTACAATTTTTTCAGGTCTTCCCATCACTGTCATCATTTCAGATTTTTCTTTCCTGCCTTCATTTTCAAAAGCATGGAAGAACCTCCCACTGCACTTACAACTTATTATTTTCGGTTTGCTGGATCCCTTCATTCCTGCCTATTGACTATTTAAATTCCTCACTCAGTTGTCAAGCTAATTTTTTTTTTTTTTCTTCAGTTACTATCTCATAGTGGTATCTCATGTCCTAGAACCTCTTTTGTGGATTGCCTTAGAGAACAGAAGAGTGTGAACAACAAGTGAAAGTCTTGCCTTTTTTTTTGTATTAGCACTGGATTATTATTACTGGCTGTCTTGTGCCAGAGCTCAGGATATCAACATTTATGGCAAAATCTTTGTAGCTATGTGCTGTCAAACCTTAGGAAGAAGATTTGGATTTGCTATTTCCTGTTACTTGGGGGATGTTCAAGCTGTTTAGATCTATTCTTGTTGAGATGGTGATATTAAACTTTGAACTAGAATGGGGAAAGAAGCTCGTATAGGTCAATAGAAACTGATTAGGCAATATCCCATCATGCTTGAATTTCAGTTATTTCCCTATATCTAATCCTACTGTGTTTCAAAATGGGTCTGTGTCTGCACATCAGGCAGTGGTTTTGTGAGGCATGTGGACCTGACCATCAGGTCATCAGTCACATCTCCCTTGGTGACCTAGAGCAAGACCAACTCGCTGACAGAGACAGGATAGCGTTTCTTGGCCTCTTTGCCCACTTGATCTCACTGTCAGTGACATTTTCTGTTAGCCTGCGAGGACTGCAGATCCCGGAGTGCCTGTCTGTGAAGAGGGTTTGTGCCTGTGGGGGCACAGCCGGGTGGTTGGGCCCGTGTGCTCTCTGTGGGACACGGCTGGAAGGAGGAAGGTGGCAGGTGCCTTTCAGCGAGTGAGTGTGGGGGGAGAGAAGGGAACCCAGTGCAGCCCCTTGCAGGTGCTTTCAAAGGGGATGGTGTGAGCAGTTGCTGCGGTTCAGCAGTTGGCTCTGTCTGCTTTTGCTTTCGTGCGTATCTAATATGTTTTTTCTTTAAATCATCATAGTGCTCCATATTATACATGCTGTTTGTAGCTATT
>JAVKLA010000074.1:29649563-29662757 GCA_034782735.1 Sagittarius serpentarius | reverse complement strand
AGGTAGGCCAGCACTTGGTAAATGTGGTGAGGATTTGACAGAGGGATTTTGGGCTTCAGGCTTATGCTGCATTTTCTGCAGACACACTGCTGTGGCTGCTGGGGTGGGAGCTGGCTCTTCCGAGGCACCCCCCAAGAGGACAGCCATGTGTGTAGCACGGGGAGCAGGGCAGAGCTGCAGTCTTTGAAGGCTTGACACAAGGATGTCCTAAGATCTGCTGATCAAGATTAATTATCAAATTAAGAAAGCAAGGCTGGACACTGATGGAGTCAGAGACCTGACCAGGTAGACTTGGTCCTCATCTTCCCTCTCTGCCAATGAGTTACGTAGGTTGATGCTCTCAGAGGGACCCCAAGCATGCCAGGAGCCTATAGAGGCTGGGTGCTGTGCCCACGCCTTCCTTCAGACCTCCCGGTGCAGACCTGAAACACATAGCTCCATACACCAGGAGTGAAGAGCCTGTGGAGTGCAATTATAATCTGTCACATGTGGCATGAAAGTTGCAAGGACCCCTTATTGGTGACCTCTCCTGTTTCTTAGTGCCCTCATTACTGACTCAGCCTGTCTGTCAGGGTGTTGTAACCCATCTCTGTTCTCTGAACTCTCTCTTCTTTGCATTTCATTTCAAGTTGTTGGCCCAGATATCTGCACTATAAGCCCGTCCGACCAATTAAGAACACAGTCCTCTTTCTGTAACAGATACTGTTCACTTGCAAAATTTTGGGACTCTGGGTTACAAATTGTCACACCTGCAGAGTCTGCCCAGCAGCTATTTGCACATCAGCACTTGTGTGCCAATGTAAATTAGTTCCTATAGCCACAGTGGTACAAAACAGCGACTGGGAATTGCAGTGGCTGCTCTGCATGTCCGCATGCAGTGTTTCTCCCAGGATGTTTAAAGGAGCCATGCCTGCGTGCAGTTGTTTTGACATGTAAGCCCTGTGTGTTGTCCCTCCTGGCTTCTATGGAGGTAGCATCTGCCATCTCTTTGTATTCCAGGCACATCTCACTCCACTGTGAGTATGTAATATTGGTTAAATCATAATTCTGTTTTTGCACAGGGGAATGTCTTGTGGGAGAGTGAGCAGGATCTGTTTTTGGAAATCTGGCACTGTGGCTGGCTTGATGTGAGGAAGAGCTGCGATATAATGCTGGTTTACTTTGTGGAGGTGCACTCAGCCAGCACCCTATTTGCTTTGTAGTTGCTAAAGAAAAATGAGACATGCACAATGGGCGTTTCTTTCAGCGGTGCTAAGATACTGCGATGAAAAGCTAGCCTGGAAATATGCTCACTTCAAAGAAATACCAGCCTAAAATGTGCTCTTGCAGAGTTTGAAAGTTAGTCAGCTTAATTAACATTTTGGCAGCTAAATACTAGCGCTTCTATTTATAGGCCAGGGAATGGGTTATCGAACATTACGGTTCTGATCTGTTGTACGTGCCCAACTCCATTTCCACCCTCTCTCTTTGGTCTCGTTGGTTTGCTCAGCCTGTAGCAGTAATAAGGGTGTTCTTGCAGTGTTAGCAGACATCTGTAGCACAGCCAGGTGCTGCTGGAATACCACTCCCTGTGGTTTTCAAAGTTGCTTAGTATGCCTAGGTCCCCATCCTTGCAGAGCTGCGTAGAGCCACCAGCTACAGCCAACATCCCTGCTTTCAGGAGGGGCTGAGTTTCCTGGTGGGAGCTGTGACCTTTTTCTCTCCCTGCTCTGGCTGCACGTCACCTTCTGGCTATCACTGCTTTGTGCACCTGGTTTCCGTCATCCCTGCTGCATTGCTCTGTTCTTTTCTGGCTCTGGGCTTTGTGGTTGCTGAGCACAGGACTCCCCAGGCTGCAATTTGACCTGCTGCTCTTCCCTGGCCAGCTCTTGTCACTTTCAGCTGTGTCTGGGCTGCTCCTTTTTCTCTTCAGGTTTATCTGTTGACTTCTTTTCTTTTTTCTTTTTTTTTTTTAATATTATTTTTGTGCTGCAGAGCTCCTAGTGCTTCAAGACCCTTTTGCAGGTTTATTCAGTGCTTTAGCTCCCATTTCGGAGCTGTTCTAGTCCCAGGCGACCACACGACACCAGCACCTCAGCCAACACCACACCTGGCCTTTTCGTGGAGCAGGGGTCTGTGTTTCCTGGAAGGTGAGGATGCTGCTTTGTCTTTGCTCCATGGCTGTTTCCAGCAGTGCAGGAAGAAAGCAATGCTCAGTTCTTCCTGCACTGCTGTGCCCTCTGCAGCACCCTGCAGAACTGGGTGGCTGAGAGGAGCATGTTTTATCCTCCTCTGCAGCATGTGCTCCCTTTAGGATGTGCTGGGCACAGTCCTCCCCCTGCTCCACTCTGCCCAGTGTACGATTTTCCCAAATAGATACAATATGGTTCTTAATGCCTAATTCTTATTCTGAGAATACTTCCCTGCTTCTCACTGGAAAGATGATTAATACTGCATTGCCCAGCCAGTCACACTATCCCCAGTAGAGCTATAAATAAATACCACCCGGCAGTTGCATACAGCAAGCTCTATTTTATTATTTTCCATTCATAATACAAAACATGAGAAGCAACTGCCATTTAGAGAAGAGGCTGAGTAATAGCTATAGTTTAGTAGGCACCTCGCTCTTTCATCCTCCAACATCCAGGGGGCAAAGAAATCCCACACTTATTTTTATATAAGTTTTACTGTCTCTAGTTATGATGGTTATTTGTCCATCTAGTTGGCTAGGACACATGATTAAGTGTGCAATGTGTTTCACATGGCCCTAGGTAGGAAGGCTTTTCCTGTTCAAAACGAGGTGAAAACCCTTCACCAGGACTAGCTTTGTTCAGTGGAAAATTGCTTTCTTAGCCAAAATGCAAACAACTGTTATGGTTGCCATGGTATCTTCATTTCTTATGAAACAGAAGTCCCTTCCAATGTTGGGTAAGCAGTTTTGATTCAAAAAAAAGATAAAATATTTTTAAAATGCTCCAGTTTTGGATATTAAAAATGTCAAGGGAGGACTGAAGCCCTTCACAGGAATGGTTTCCACTGACATTTTACTGATTTATTTAAGATTTGGAGTTTTAATTTTAAAAAAAGTAAATCATGAGAACTATTAAACCTCAAGCTTTAGAGAGTCCCACCCAAAAGTAATTTTCAGCCGGCTTTATTAACAACCCTGCCTGAGCTCTTCAGCTGTGAGTCATTTCTGAGGGTGAGGGGATGGGAGGAGGGATGCGGTAGAAGGAAGGGGCTGGTGTCTCTCCCATGTGGGATGGGGTAGGTGGGGGGCACCGTGCAAAGGGAGGGTGGGCCAGGCTCGGAGTGTGCTGCCAGGTCCCTGTGGGCACTGGGGACACAAGCCCCAGCCTGCCAGAGAGCTGCCTTAAGAAGTCTCAGGTGGCTGCTTGCTGTACACGGGCCCTTTAGGTACTGACCCCTCAGTGGGACTGTAAAGCCTTGCAGGGGAATGCAGTTTTTGTGCTCTTACTGTCAGTGTGTAGCTCAGGGACTTGGGAAAGGCTTTCACTGCTGTTACATGAACACTCCCAATTAGGCGGGTTTTGTTTTCATACAGCTGCTAGCTTTCTGAAATGTATTAGGAAAAAATATCTGCCGTGACAGTATTATTCACCGAAGCATAGTTTTTATCAAATACAGTGCACAATAAACTTGCAGAAACTACATGATTTGTTGGAAAAAAGTTCAAGGCACTTAAGATGTTTCATAGGATTAATTTCTTTGTTGTACAAAAACCTACACATCTCTAAAAATGAAATCCCCCCCAACCCCTTGCACACAAATTGGTTTATGATCTTTTTGTGTGATACTTTCTCCAGCTCACTAAGGCGCTTACTTAATGACTAACTGAAAAGACTTAATTAGTCCCAGTAAAAACGTACTTTCTTAGAAATCAGCCTATGGTAAGTCCTTGTAGGATTGTAGTCTTTATGGTTTTGTGGTAGGACGTCAAACAGAGAACTAACAAAAATTGTTGAAGAAATAAATTACAATCAAGGTGAGGATTTACAAAAAGAAAATAAGAGAGGGTATTAGCTTGATCTTGTGAAAGCCTTTGGACGGTGGTCATATAATTAATTGCCAAATCCTCATTGCTAGAAGCTCCTTCTTGCTAGCTTTTGGTGAAAGAAGATCATTTTTTTCACAGAACACCAAGTAATTTGTATAGCAACCATGAGCAAAAACTGCAAACTTCAGGAAAACATGAGAAAACAGGCCTATAGAGAAACAACCTAATGACTCAATAATCACTTAGTCATCTTTTTGGCCCCCTATTCTGAGACTGGGGGATGAAGGTTATCAATTACACATCCCTATTGTTAAAAAATCACAGCTGTGTCTCTCCAGATGTGTAAGATTTTGCTAAAAGTCATAGGCTTGGGGCTGGAGGTGAAGGCGATTTTTCTCCTAAGCGCTCACACTTCTCTGATTTTCCTCCCTTTGCTTTAGTGATGTAAAGCACTGGAGGTTTCCTCTCCACTGCACAGACTTGAGGAACTGGTGCTGCTGAGGGCACTGCTGAGCCCTCAGGCAGGCCGGTGCTTTTGCCAGGGTTAGCGGCTGGGATGCATTACTCTGGTATCATGCACAGCTGGTAACATCCTCATGTTACTGCTCTCAGTTAGGGTTTATCCTGGTACCGTTACAAGGATTGCCATGCCAATACGACAGGCTGCGGCTCCGATCATCAAGGTGCAAGGTGCAAGTTCATCTCCAGGTAGTCCATCAAAGGATCCTGATGCAGCAAACTGTACTGCTTTCAAAACTTTAGCCTCCACTTGGGCTTGACCTGCTGGCCCTTTTTGTGAGATTTCTGCTGCCTACTGTTCAGTAAATGGCATCTATCAGAAGAAGAGGCATAATCCTGCATAGGAATTTTCTGCCTTGTCAGCAGGGAGAGAGCAAAGCCTCGTCTAGCTGGACCCTGGAGAGCACCTAGATCTTCTCTGATCATTGCTAAGGGCTCTCATTTTCTGTGTGGCTGCAATGTGAGAAGTCCCCACATTTGTGATCAAACCAGTCAGGTTTAGAGTGAAGATTTTGTCATCCTGACCTTCCTTTTTTTCCCCAGTTGGCAAGTTGTGAAACTGAAGAAAAGAAATAGGATAATCCTGGATGAGCACTAAATAATGTTTATTTCTGAATGTGACAAAGCCAGCAATAGTAAGGTCGCCACTTAGAGGCTGCTTTCAAAGGACTTTCAGCTGGCCTTGGGAGTCCACTTAAACTATCAGGTGAGGCTACCAAAGTGAATTCCCCGTCCTGTGCCCACCCTGTTCCCTCTTCACCTGTGACAACTCTGTGGCTTGCTTTCCCATCGAGGGTCTCCTTTTCCTGGAAGGCAGAGCAGGGAGCTTTCCCTTCAGCAGTAAGAAAGTGTGCCACTGGAAAAACTTGTGAAGTGGGAAAAATAACAGCGTAAACCAAGTGCTAACTAACTTTTCTTAGGATGCTGATTTAATTCAAATAGAAAAATAACAGCGTAAACCAAGTGCTAACTCATTCAGTGCTAACTGAAGCATTGTGCTGATCAAACAGGCAAAACCTTCTGAAAACATTTCCAGGTGCAGGCCCAGAATTTTTTTTTGTCAGACCACATTTAAAATTAAAAACAGTAAATCCAGCAAAGGAAATTTTTGGGTGGGTCTGCTCTGTTTTTCAGAGGCAGACAGAGATTCCACAATAAGAAACCTCATCTGAGCTGTGGGCTCAAAAACCAGATGATATTTTTTTTTGTTTTCTGAGCCCTTTGTACATGCCCAAAGATATTAGGCTAAATTATTGTCCAAGGCAAGATGCTGGTATGTGTCACTTGTAGAAAAATGTATCAGATGACGTTTCCCACACTTGTGGCTGGAGGTTGCATGTCCTTCCTTCTTTGAAGGCAGGGGTAAAGATGCATGTCCTGTCTTTTCTTAGGATGCTGATTTAATTCAAATAGGAAAAGAATCAGGAGCAAGGCTGGACTGAGGACTTCTGCTAATAGCAGCTTTGTGCATAGCAAGTACATGAGTGACAAGTGCACAGGTACGCAGATCAAGACTGCAAAATATATTTTCTGGCTCTTTTCCCTTGTACTCCAGCCTGGTTCAATACACGGACACCATATTTTATTGCTGATTTTATGTAGTAGACTATATACAGGTCAGGGTCTTCATCAGCCTAAATGTTTTACTTGACTTCACTACTGGTCAGCAGATGTTCTTCAATACTTCATCTCTTTTTCTTCTCACCTTCTGTCTGGTCCATATATTTGTGGCAGAAATGTGTGAACGCATATTACATCTGTCATAGTAGATCCTGTTCCCTATTCAACCTACTTTATGCTATTACAATTCCAGTGTTGGCTCCTGCGTTTCAGCTATTGAGTACCGCAATATTTATCCTCGACTGTAGGAAATAAAGCACTTCAATTTTTTATCCCCTAAAAACCTGCATATTACAGGTGCAGTACATATTCTTAAGCATTAGAAATAACCGGGCATTTAAGAATATGTACTGCACCTGGCCAATTTATTTTTTGAATTATGATTTGGATCAAATAACACATTAGAAACAAAAGACTCTCTCTTTCTATGGCTTTTGTTTTAAACTGATTATCTCCCTTGATAGTACATTTTAAGAATTTAAAAGCAAAACTCCTCAGTCTGGGGGATCACAGCTTTGTATTTGATCTCAGACCATGCATTATTGATTTCCAGTATGTGAAAAATATCTAAAATGTCTGCAATAAAAATGCAAAGAATAAAAATGCTTTCACTGCTTTTGAAATTAAAATCAATTTTATATGCATTATGTTGCAGGGAGTTGAAATTTGTTAAGTAGGTTAAGTAGTGGGAGGAATATTACAGAAAATGATTGCATTTCATTGTAAGATAAATTAGTAAAAAATGTAGTATAATTAGTATAGAAATAAACTAAGTTCTGCAATTAAATACCAAAAGGCACTAATGCAATGTTACTGCTAAGTGCTGAGAAACAGATAAAGCAAAGGTTAAGTCTGACCTGTAACAACCATCTGCTGTAAACCCCTGACAGTAACTCTTCCTTTAGTTAAGGGATCACAGGTTGCATCCCAGGTAACAGTGATAATAATCTCAGCCTTTAATTCCCAATTTTAGTATCTTTTAGCAGCCTTAATCCCAGACTGATAGACAACAGCACAAGGTATTTACCTGTTTGTAGTGGGCCAGGACTGGGCTGCTGTTCTGGGTCCAGGAAGGAAACAGTCACTGTGTTTCTCCCCGCTGTCCTTCACTCTGGAGAGGAAGAGTGGTAGGGGGGCAGCAGGGAGATTGCAGTTTAGGGTTCATCTCACCTGTACTTGGCTACAGCACCACGCAAGCTCTGAACTACCTGTTGAGGCTCTTTGCAGCTGGTGGGTAGCAGCAGGCAGTTTGCTGCATCCCTGTGGTGAGAGTCACATCTCCCTGCCAGCTGTTGTGGAAGACCAGGCAACAGCCTGGCATGTCTGCCTACACCTGGGCAGCGCATCTAATATCAGTGCCCCCCTCACATCGCTGCCCTTGCTCTGGGTTGCTGCTCATGAAGCCTGGCTGTCCTACACCCAGCTGACAAAGCTGTGGGTGTGTGGCCCTGCTTCCTGGGCAAGAGCTGTATACAGGCACCTCAGGATGCGTGGGGTTTCCCCAGAGACATGTATTGGCTCTTTCTAACCTGGAAAGGTTTGCAGTTCTGGAAGAACCCGGGATTTTGTGTGTTTGTTTTGTTTTCTTGAGAGCAACCCTGTTTTTCTTCTTTTTCTCCTGAGAGCAGTTCTGTTTGGTTTTGCTATTGCACGATGTAGGATATTGCCCCTCCATCCTGGCCGTTTCTGAATGGAGTTCCCAGGGGAACCAATCTTCTCACTGTCTGAGCGATTCTACAGGCAACTTTCTAACACAAATCAGTGCCTATTTACCTCCTCCTCCTCCTCCTCCTCCCACACCCTCAAAGTGCCATCTCATGCACAGGGGGGTTCAGGTTTCTCCTTATTTTCATTATGTATTGGAGACAAAACAACTCTTGCCCTCTTTGGCTTGCAGGTTCATATACCAGTAGGAGAAGTAATGACTGGACAGCTTTGATTCACTCTCAGTTACATGCAGAGCCCTTTCACAGACCCCCCAAAAAACAGACACTTGCCTGAAGCTTCTCTTATTTGCCATCTTATTCCTAGGTTCTGCTGCAAGCTCTGCCGTACCAGGCAGAGCTTGTACCAAAGAGAAATTGTGTACTCTGGATTTTCTGCCTTCACAATATTTATTGGCAGTCTGTCTCTCTTGTGAGTACAGATAGCAGCCTGTCTAAGGGACAGCTGAGCTTCATCTGGGGTGTATCCATACGCCTGGCACTAAAAAAGCCATCCTCGTTATTGTGAGGTTTGTAGGGATTTTTAATATATATTCTACTGGAAAATACCTATAGAAAAGGTTCATTTAGCAGAGGGTAAACACTTACTCCCTTGCCTTTGTGGTGACCATCTCTTCTCTACATTAAATACAGAACTTAATCTGATGGGATTTCTTTTTTCCCATTGCTTTCTTTCTGTTATTCTCTTAAAAGAAAGGATAGTAAAAGCATTTACCTGTACTTTTGTGTAGCTGATTCTGGTCTGACTTCTGAGTTTGTTCACTCATTTTTGAGAACCCTTATGATTTTCAAGGAGATCCAAGGATGCCCCTTGTTTTCCCAGGGTTGCTGAATGGTTTGACTGGATTTGTATTGCACCGGGTTCCAAAAATGCAAGATTAGTCCTTCTGCCTTTGATCTTCTTTCACGGGTTTTGGTTTGTTTCATTTTTTTCCAAATCAAACTGCACTTTACCCTTTCTTGCCTGATTCCACCAGTATAAGGCACTTTTTATTAGATTAGCAGTAGTAGTGGTGGTAGTAGGAGTAGCAGTAGTTGTAGATGTTTTGCTTTACTTGGCTAAGAAACAAGGTGGCTGTTTCATATGGAGTGATTTTTCTGGTGGCTGCTCTTTTCGAGGGGAAGTGAGATCTGCAGCTGTGTATAATTGACTATGTTGCGTCTCATTTTCTTCTTTCCCAGAAGCAGCTAAGAGAAAGAAGCCATTGGCCTGCAAAGTTAAGATAAAGAAAGAAAATAAAACTGCCTATACTAACAGGTAACTAGTTTTCCATGAAACTCTATTTTCCTTGTCTTAATGCAGTTAGCTTTCTTTAGCCTTGGGAGTTTGTGACTATGTAAAATAACAAGATCATACATAGATTAGCATAATAGCAATTGCAACAATAGTGTTTTTTAATAGATCATTTAGTAGTGCTTTGATGTTTTTAACAATCCCTAATGGTGCAGCATTAGAAATGATTCTCTAAGTGCTCAGAAATGAGGCCTTAAAAAGAAAAAAAAGGTTGCTGTCATTATAGAAAAGGCACCTATTGATCCCTGTCACAGAACTGGGATGCTATCTCACCCTCCAGTTCTTCTGAATAAATAATGGCCTTTGACATAATGCAGCACTGGACAGGTTAGAAATAGCAGCTAGCCAGTGAGAGAGGCTGAGATAGAACAGCTTCTCAGCTAAAATGAAGCTGAGAACTGCTAAGAGTGGGGTCACATTTTCGCTCAGTTTCTGCCACAGGATCTAACCAGAATGAAATTTATTAAAAAAATGACCTGAGAGATTCTTTCTGAAGAGGTTCTTGTAATAAGAGAAAAAGGGATCTGAGACTCTGTGGAAGTCCCCAAACAGACTGGACCCTGCAGTCGCACCTGAGGTCCTGGGGCTGGATTCGCCATAGCGTGATGCCAGTGAGGGAAGGGGGCTTCACTGCTTGTTCTGCAGCAGACCCAGAGCCTTTTGGTACGGGTGCCTGCCTTTTAGAAACACTTCACCAGGATCTTTAGCAATTTCTTCCCCCTGTTCCAGGCCAGGATGTGCCTCCCTGAGCTGTTAGCAAGGCAGTCAGAAACAGCATCTCCCAGGAGTATTTATTTATAGAAGACCTGGTATCCTGTAACACAGGGGCGTGCCCTTCACATCATTTGGTCTCTGCTGAAAACCTGCAGATGAAGCCTGCCAGTCAGCAGAGGCTGTGCAGTAGTGCCCTGCATGGAGGTCTCCAAGGGAGGTCATCTGCAGGCCGCACGCTGCTTGTCCCTGTGTGTGATGGGAGGTCCTTTGGCTTCTGGAAGAGAAATGGTCGCATTGGCACAGCGCTCACCCAGGATAATTAGGATTTGCTGAGAAGGTCTCCTTAGAGCAAGGGCATCGCTGGCACAGCAACATCTGTGTCTGTTTCTGCAGCTTGCTCAGCCCGAGCAGGTCAGCCGTTGCTGTGTGGTAGCAGTCCATCTCAAGGCACCGCCATCACATAAGCCACAGGCCCTGCGAGTGCCCTGTAACTCTGGGAAGGTGGTTTGTGTGGAGATGAATGTCACCTTTTAGGACAAGCTTCAGACATAATGTCAGAGGATTACATACTGCAGTATACATTTGCAAGTCACTGCCAGGCTTACCATTTTACTCGCATCCATGTTCCAGCTTTACGTGCTCTGGTGGTCCCAGCTGAAAGCCTTTGGGCTCTTGCTACAAGCCATGGTCCCTGATTTTTTCCTAACACAGGCCTGTAACAGAGGTGTCGCGTTGGTCAGTAGTGGTGACCCGGCATGTCTCTGATGGGGCATGACAGTTTATGCTCTTCCCTTTGCAAGCAGAAGTATCACTTTTTTCTTAACAGAAGGATTAAGGCACTGAGAAAACAGGCTTTCAAACTATCAACCAACACAGCAGGGCAGTTCCTTGAGGCACTTGAACAGGGTCTGCGTGGTGGTCTGAAGCACTTCCTCCCAGGCTTTACTCTGTCTGCATAAACTACCTTTCTGTCCCTCTACCATGCAGAGACTGTTAAGAGCTGCATTGAGATATTAATCACAGTTGGCTTTTACCAGAACCAGAAGGCTTGTGTATGTGGAGATGAGAAGGTCCAGAGACAAGAAATTAGCAGTGAAAACCAGTCGCTAGGAATGGGATCTTGGGAGTGTGAATTTTAGTGGTGAGCAAAAGCTGCTGGAAGGCTGGTCATTTCCAAGAAAAGCAGAAACAAATGGTTATGATTTTTAATTACTTGCATGATCTCTCAAAAAACCTGATGTGCCACTGTCCTTTCAATATGTACGTGGGCATGAACTTCCGTGAAAGTTGCACAGTGTCTCCCAAACTTCCTCTTTCTGAAACAGCAATATTCCACACCTCATTCTTAAACTCTGAGAAAACACATAAAGCTCTTAAAATAATTTTCATTCATTTTATAGAGAAATAGCATAAATGCCAGTAAAATTAAGTTGAGCCATCTTGTGCTTCCTCAAAGACACTTTCAGAATATCTCTTTCACATCAGCGGCAAAGCATTTGCAAAGACTCTAGGTTGCCAGCCTTATTGTTTTCTGTGAGATGAGCAGAGAAGCGCATGACGCTTGGGATTTGCTGCATGTAGAAATAATGTCTCCCTGTGCCACAGCGTCTCTGTGGAGCGGTGCAGGGTGTGAATGAAACAACAGAGAGGGTGAGTGAGAGTCTGAAATTGTATGTAGGGCTGATACTGCGCCTGGGAATGGAGAGGGAGGCACAGCGAGAAAATGCCAGAACAGACGTAAGGGAGAGCGTGCTGCAGCTCTGCGTGTGTCAGGGGAGAGTGTGGCTTTTTATGGAGTGACGGGAGAAGAAGAGAGAAAAGCACACGCAATAATTCTGCATGGAAAGTATATTCCTGTTAGTGCATAAGAGGAGAAAGAGCGAAGCAAATTTAAGGACCGTCCAGGACTGGAGATCGGCACAAGAGTGGGGAGAGAGCTGTTCTTGATGGTGATCTCCATAAAAGGTATTTGCTGGCCTTCAAAGCTGTGAATCCAGGATGCTTTGTGTAAGAGTCTTCCTTAATGGCAATGAGTGAGGGCTGCAGATGAAGATAAAGCAGAAGATAAAAGACAGGAGTGGAAGGAAGATAGGCAACACTGTGTAAGTGGGTTATTTTCAGGGATAAAAAAGTTTATGAGGAAGGCCGGGGTCATCAGAAGAAATTTCATGCTTAGCTGGACCAAGGCATACAAGGCCAATAAGTTCCTACAAGGGAGTGGTAAAGATGTTGATAACGCAGGAGAGGTAAAAGTATTCCAGTTATTTCTGTCTTCTGTGCTTGGAAGAAGCAGCATGAAACGCTGCCTACTCTGTTGGAAACCAAGGATAAATCAACTGGGATTTTCAATCAGCAGTCTAAGTAATTTGCTCCCATGATCTCAAAAGAAAGAAAGAAGCAACTCCCTCTCCCTCATTGAAAAATATTTTACTGATAGTATAAAAAAATTCTGTTAAAATACTTGGAACACTGACAAAATATGTGAAGACTTGGAGCCGGCTATTAGTAGGTAAACAAGATGACCCAGAATGTTATAGACCAGTTGACCTGACATCACTCCTGAGCAAAATAATGGTAAAATTGATACAGGATTCAATTAGTAGAGAAATAAAGGGCAGGAATATAATTAGTGTCAGTCAACATAGTTTCATGCAAAATGGGACTTGTCAAACAGAATTTATTTCATTCCTTCAGATTATAAGTTTGGTTGATGAAGGCAGCTATGGAGGTATAAGATTCTTTGTAATGATTTTCATCTTATACCATTATCTTTTTGATAACGAAACACGTGCTATTCAACACTGAAATGTGTAGGCACTAAGAACTGGCTAGCTGACACAAGTAGTTTCTAAGGGAAGTTATCATACATACAGGTCATTTCAGTGTGTTCTATAAAATTTGCTATTGAACATACTCTGTATCTTTCCCAATATCTGAAGGAAAATACAAACTCACTGAAAAATACAATTGACACAATGTCAGGTACAATGGCTGCAAAAACAGGGACAAAAACCTGCTGTACGAGAGGAGCAATCAGGATTATTCAAACAAGGCATTTGAAGACAAACGGGTTTGGTACTGTTCAGTGCAAGGCTGTGCATGTATGGACAGGGAAAAGTGGCCTGACCTGCAGAGTGTGGGATTGCAGCCTGGAAAGTATTTTGGGGATCAGAATGGATAAAACAGCTGAAATATGAACATGCAGTTGATGCCGCTGCAGGTGGATCTAATGTTGTCTTTGGAGATATAAGCAATTGAGAAATGAAGACTAGAAATGTGATGCTGAATATTCAATACAGGAACACAGCAGTTGTTCATGACCACAG
>JAVKLA010000074.1:29635711-29646737 GCA_034782735.1 Sagittarius serpentarius | reverse complement strand
AGCACAGGCAACAGCAGACCAGTTCTCTGTCTGCAGCGGAGAAGGCAATTATTGTCCTGTACTCAGCACTGATGAGGTCTCCTTTTAGGAAATCAGAAACAAACTGGAGAGTCCACAGGAGGAAAAAAGAGCAATTAAAGGTGAGAAAGTCTGCAATCAGAAAATGTTGAAAGAACACGATTTCCTGAGAGAGGGAAAAGGAAAGAATGAGATAACGTGTCTTTAACATGTCTTCCACTGCATTAAAACATATTTCTAAAGAGGTCAGTGAGTAATTGTTCCCAGGCCCTGGGAGGGTGAGGCAGGTTGTCTGCGCAGTGTGGGAGAGCTGCCCTCACCTTCCGTGTCACCGCTGCGCTTGTGGCAGTTGCAGTGGGGTGGGAGCTGCCCCAAAAAGCTGGTGCTGCAGAATGACACTGCCAGCTGGAGTTTCTTGGAGACACATTTGCTGCAGAACGGGTCAGGTTTTTGTCCTGTCAATGAGCAACCACCGAAATAATAGCTGCAGCCCAGCAACATCCATTCTTGGGCAAGCTGTAACCAAGCCCGATAGAGGAGCAACACCTTACTTGTCTCGCTGTGGGATCTTGTCGCCATGACAGTGCCACAAAAGCTGCTTGTGGGCTTGAGTACCCAAGAAGGTAGTGGCATGGTGGGCTTGTTTTCTGACCATGTCTGGATCACGTGGCCTGGATCCCATCATACAAAGCGGCAGAATTTTTGGATTTCCACCCACATGCAAATTTAGTGAGTATGAGTACACCTTACCCTTCAGTTTATTTGGTGAAAACCTCCTATCTGAAACAGTGCCTGTTCCGCAATTAAGGCATAGCTCCAGTGTTTCATATCATGAAAGCAGAGGCAGTATTTTGACAGGGTTGACAGTGGCCTGGTCTAACAAAGATGCCCTGACTTCACACTTACTATCTGCTGCTAGCCTGCTCCTTCATCACCTCCCCAAACAAACTTTTGTGATTTGTCTGAGTGACACCTTTTGAAGTCTCAGCACAGCTTGCCCTTCTCTGACTCCAAGAAGGATGACGAAACCTGCTTCCTGCAACTGCAGAAGGAATCGTCCTGTGCTTGTTAATAGGTCCCTGGAATAAACGGCCAGGGTAGGAGGCTGGAAATTGGCTTCACTGAGGAGCCTTGCCTTTGGAGACTTTCTGCAGGAGTGCTGTTTTTAATTGGATGGGGTTATGAACTTTCAGAAATCACATGCTACCCACAGGCAGTTAATCTGTCGCACCTTTTCTGTTGAGATTGTTAAGGCTCATTTCAGCATCAGCTCTTGAAGATGCTCTCTGTGTGTAGTTTGCTTCACCATCAATTCCTCCACAGTTGCAGAGAATGCAGGGACTGCTTCTAGCCTGCCGTAACATCAGCAAGATAGACTCCTGCCCAGCTCCGCTTGCTTATTTCTGCAACTCAGAGCCCTGAGCACTTTTTGCTGTGGGCAGACCAAATGTTGCTGTCATGTGTCACATTATGCCATACGTTGAAGCGAAGCCCTGTTACTTTAACTCCTTGCAAAGGGAAGGAGCATTAAAATCTGAGACAGAGAAAGAGAGGGAGAGAGTGCACTGACCTGCCATATTCATTATCAGCAAGGTTCAAAAGAACTATTGATGATCACCGTGTAGCTGGTGCACGGCCCCATGCTAGCCATGTACGATTGTTTGGTTGCACCCTGCCTAACTCAGATCACTCCTGCAATTAAAAGTAACAGAGAAAGCACAATGACCTCTCAGGCCAGCAGCATTGATGGTAAAATTAACTCCATTTTTAGATTTCAGCAGGAGGGATGCTGAAACCGACCTTACACATAAAATGAGGATTCACTGCATCCAGGGTCAAATTGCCCAGTCTCTCTTGGCCAAAGGGTCCAGTCTGTTGTTCTCTACCTTCTTCCCGGGTAGCATGGACACAGTATGGACTGATTTGTGGACTCTGGTTTTTTTTCTTTCCTTATGGATCCTCTGCATCTTGTGGGGAGGGCTTGTTTGATAAAATCTTCCTTTGCTGATGGCAAACAGAGTGTAAATCTTAGAATCCAGGCAACTTCTGTGGAAAAAGGCTGGCAAATGTTTCCATATGATTTCATATGTTCTCATCATACATAATTAAAGGCAAATGCAAGAAAACAGCAGGCATTTTCCTTTGCTCATAAAAGACACAGGTTAAAGGATTAGCTTTCAAAAGTGCCTCTGAGAAGTAATGATTGTTCCTGGTATGAATGTGGTAAACTATAATTAAGGTATTTGGGGAATTGAAACAGATTTTGAGAACAATGGCTCATAATTTTACATTAAGTAAGAATATAGCCTCTTTATAATTAAAAGCAAGCACTTAACTGCTGTTCTCTTCTTGTCTACAAAAGCTATTGTTTGTTTAGAAGTGAAGAAAAAAAGGAGGGGCTGGGAGCTGTGTGCATTATTGCAAAACAAAAAGACAAATTGGAGAGAGTATGTTTGCTAATAAGCAAGATGTTGAGTGATGCACAACAGTAAACAGTTTCAGCTCTCCTTTCACATGGCAAAGGCGCTGCTAATATGATGTGTTCGTGTGCATGTTGGCGAGAGGGGGAAGGGGGCACACGCCTTTGTTCCTAAGAAGAAATATTACGAGTTCACAGCTGCACTCGGAGTTTCCAGTGGGAACTCCTGGGAATAATTACTCCCAAGCCACCATGTTTGCATACGTGGTTCTGCATTTCAGAAGACATTTCTCACCACCAGCGACCATCTCATGTATGTTTCAGCAATGTGCAGGAAAATTTGGCCGGAGTGTGTTGGATAGGGCTCCTCCACCCAACAGCAGAGCTTTCCTGCAAGGATGACTACTGGGTTTAGAGCCATAAGGGTGACACCATCTCCTCCCACCTTCCCAGTGACTGTGCTGCAGGGTGGCACTCAAACGGCTGTTACTTTGCTGAAATGCATCCTTTACTGTCTTCCAGCTGCTGGGAGCATCAGATGCCCTGGGACAATTTTGCTTATGCTTCCTCCTTCTCTCTGCCTTTGTCTGCAGACAAGACAGGGAAGAAATACCATCACTACACGTAGGGGGCATATAGAGTCACTTTTTATATATAATTTATGTCTCAGGGGTGAAATTAACTTTTGAGAGCAAACATTCTAAGGTGGCAGCCATTGTTCTAACAGAATGGCTACACCTTGGCCTCTTTTCTCCTGCTGAATGATTGCATAATGACGTTTTGCAAGCCCTGAAAGGCATGAAAAGCAACTGCCCCTCTCTGGCATGTTTTTCTCACTCAGATGTCCGCCAGCCACTCTGAGGAGCCTGGTGTGGTGAGTGAACGACATGCCTTACACTGCTCATCCTGATGATGAATCATGCATTCACACAGGGCATGAACATCCAACATGAAGTCCAGTGAGCACGGGAGGTTAAATGCAGGTCTGGCAGAATGGCAGGAGGATGTGTGCCATTGGCTTTTGAAAGGATCTGGCATGGGTATGCAGACCTCTGAAGGATGAAAGCTAAGTCTGATGACCTAGCAATATTATCCTACAGTGATGGGCCCGCATGTTTCTGAAGTGGTTGGAATTCCTCCTCCTCCTCTTCCTCCTCGTCCATATCTTACATCTAACAATTCATTTTCAGGAGATGGAGCATTTTATATTCACCAATGCCAAGTTGCTCATGACTGAACTAAGAGTGTGCTTTTTTCAGGAACCTTAGCCATCCTTCATCAAATGGCAGGCTCAGCTGTGCTGCATATTGAAGGCCATGATCTTTGTGGCAATTTTTGCTTTCTTATAAAAGATCCTTTACTACAGCAGCTTGAAGCTGTGGTCATGCTCCAGCTTCCCCCTGGTAGTGTGTGACAACCTCAGGGATGGTCATGGAGGCAGTGAGTTTGCTTTGGCTCTTCCAGCCTGACTGGGGGGGCTCTTCCACAGGCAGGAGGACTCACCTCTTGGGGACCCAAGGCATCACACAGGTGAAAAACGAGAAGGCAGGTACCTGTTCTCACTTCAGTTAGAGGGTAATGGCTAATGGCCACTGCCTTCCCTTGCCGGAGTGGGAGCATGATTTTCTACTGCTAGTCTGTGTCTGCTGCTGAGTTTATGGCTTACACCTTTAAGCACACATTTCTAGTAGCTGTGCAGATTTAGAAGGCACACAACTCACCTTGTTTCAGTGTACAATTTCAGCAGCTGGATTGGGATTGTTCGAAGCTGGTATTAATGTCAAGTTTAGAAATATTTTTTCTTTATTTGAATGCTGTTAGTGAATGGCCACAACAGAGAGCCAAATTACTAGGTAGTAAGTACTCAGATATTCCGCTTTCTAATGAATGATACTTTAAATCATACTGCTAGAAGGACTCCACCTAGCTTTTGAGTGCTGAATAAGCCACCTCACAGAAATCCTTCCCTCCCTTTCTCTTCCTATCCCCAGCCCCATCTTCCTTGCCAAACCCCTTCCTCTCTTTCTCTTCCCCCTGCTTTGCTGGAAAGAAGCATAACTCTCACAATCTTGGGTGGTAAAAGCAGATACAAACTTTGCACTGCCCATGGTGTTCACCACCTCGCTTTTCCTGCTTGAGGACAGCTGTGTGAGGTTAAATTAAGAAAATGGGAGAAGAAGTGGATGTGAACAAGCCTTCCTAAATTTGTGTGGTTTGTACTGCTGAAGAATCCATGGCTGAGTTCCTGGGGGAGCCAGATAGGCTGTATTTGTCAGTTGTCTTTTCTGTCTGTGCTGGATGCACTGCGCTGCTTGAAGCACAGCTTCTCCTGTTGCAATAAGGACAGTATCTCCGCTCAGCTATGGCAGTGGGGTGGCCAGAGCAGAGGCTGCCAATCCCAGAAGATGAGCTCTAGGTGAGAGAAGATCTCTGTCACACAACTGTCTCTGCTACCCAAATGTGATGGAGACTGGGAAGCAAACATTTTGGTTGTTTCTATGTGTTGGTAAAATTTATGTTTCCTGCTGTGGCTCTCTGCCCATCTCTTAGAATGCACACAAAAGTATGTAAGAGAGTGCAACGGAAGAGAAGTGATCTCTGCTACTTAGGAAAAAAGTGTGCTCTCTAGGCAGCAGCAGCCAGCAGCAGCCTATGGAGACTAATTTCCTGGCTATTGGGCATGGATAGATATCAAGGATGATAATTTCAGCCATTTGGCAGATTATAGCATGGCTGTATGATTTGGAGAGCATCCAGATGTGTTGTGAGAGATGGAAAGGAAAGTTTTCTTCCTGTTTTGTCTGTTCTTATCCTACCACCAAGTATTTTTCCGAACTGACAGGGAAACAACGCTTATAGGAGCATCTGTAATGCAGCCGTAGCTGCAAAAGGTCAGGGCAATGGCAGAGGAATCTGACAACCACATTTTTTGGATGCTGGCCATGGTGTTTGATATATCTAGCATGCCGTGTCACAAAATCTTTACCTTCCAAAGAGGCTGGACTACTAATGACAGGTCCCTGCATACCTGTCTTCTGCCAGCCTTGCTGTCTTAGCCGGTTTGTGTTGACTTACTGGTGCTTGGATTATGGTTCTTGGGTGTAAGAAAGAGTGCTGTTTTCCTAAGAAAACAAACCCTGGGCAAGTCATAGCTTTTGCCAGATATCCCTGCCATAGCCTTTTAGCAGCATAGCTGCATCAGCTGGCCTTAGAGCTGGTCCACGTTTTAGGCTGGTGATCTCTGGGGCTGGGAGGAAATGTACCAGGTGCATCTCCCATCTTACCAAGTAACGACCTCTGCGTGCCTTGGTGATTATACTTTCCACATTGGAATGACTGTACCTCTTCCCTGCTGTAGTGAATGTTTTTACAATCCCTAAAGATATGCAAATGGCCAGGGGTGCTCAGACAGCACAGTCCCTCCCTTCTGTAAGCATCTCACTGGTTTTCTGATCCCTTCTCTTCCATTTGTCCTGGGGTCTTCTAAAGGTCTTTAGTTTGGTACAGGAATTAGTTCAAAGAGAAAAATAGCCACTGAATGCTCCTCATCTTCATCCTGAGTGGGAAATCTGGGCTGTTCTTATGGTGTAGATAATTTTTCTGTGGATTCTGTTGCCTGGAACTGGTCAACAGTAAAAAAACAGCACTATTCCTCTTAAACCATTTTCACATCACAGTCATTCACCTCTCCAAAGTGCCGCAAAGCTTCACAGAGTTGCATGTTTAGCATTAGACAGTACAAGCCTGTTGATGTTAGCTGCCACTGCACAGAAATCCCTGGAGAAAAGCATCATTATTTTTACTCTGTGAGTCTTTATTCAATGAACACCTTTTGTACCTCATTTACATCCTCTATGAACAGCACAAATGTGGATGCATCATGCAGGACGAGGCCGTGAGGGTTAAGCAGCTTGTGTCTGCAGCATGCTTCGTAAGAATCACTAGCGTTCCAGCTCATTTGGACAAGGTAAATATAGAGCTGAATTTGCCATGGGAGTTTTAACCTCTGCAGTGTGATTTTCAAGGAGATCTGTCTTCAGTTACAGATGTTTTGTTCTTCCAGTTTTATTGTGAAGTGTCTACACTTTACTCTGGGATAAAAAGTCACGTCATCCACTACTCAGGAAAACTGCTGCAATGCCTCCTTTGAGGAGTTTGTGCTTGCTTTTATATGTTTTTTATCTTTTCCTGGAAGATGTGATGGTGTATTATTATGCTACTTTTTCAGAATGGCTAAAATGCTGTTAGTGGTGAAGGAAATGTCTGTCCTTTCAATACTTTTGTCAGAAATGCATTGTTACTTTTACTTTATCTTACGGCAGAGGTAGTCAGTAACACTGAAAATGAGTGAAGAAATAATGCAGACTTGGATCAAGTTCAGTGTTTGTGCTGTGTTTCTTTTGGAAAGAGTGCTGGAATTTGTCAGTAGAGCACCTCTGAATAGCAGAGATTTTTACTAGTTGCCAGGAAGAATATTTAATGATCCTTGTATGAAAATGATAATTTTTTAAAATAAATAGCTATAGTGTAAGAAGAATCTGTGAAAGCTCAGTCAGGTTTCTTTGCTGTTTTTTCTAACTCAGTCTGCATCAAAATCGGTATCAACAATTTTTTACCTATTATAATCTTCATTCTGATAAATAAAGCACTTTGGGTAAAAATTTTGATAAAAATTTTGTTTCACAAAGCAGCAAGACCTGTTTCTGGCTCTTCATTCTCCTGTCATCCACTGAGTGGCTTCTCACTTTTCCTTGAAGCACCCAGCCCCTTTTTGCAAGGGCACATGTCAGTATCTCTTCAAAGCAGTAGGCTTTCTGGTCAGTGTGTGTCTCAAACCTACCTTCACTGAAAGATACTTGGGCTACCTGGGCATCTGCTCTTCCCTGTCTCCTGTTGCACATTTGTGCTGTGATGGGCCATGAAAGCATGAACACCTGGGCCCCGCTCCACCACAGCTCCATAAGGATCATGTAAGAGCTGAGAGCGCTATATTTTTAGGCCTATTGGAGGTGCTTGCTGAGACAGGCACACACTGACCTTGCATCCAGACATGTGCCCACCCTCCTCCTTGAATGGCCCTGAACCTCACTGAGTGTTGAGCCCTGCTTCCCATGGCCATCCAAGCTGGAGGTGTAACCAAAGGGCTGACTCATCAGGATGCATGCTCTGAGACTGTTCATGGTTTTATGGCTACAGACTTTATATTGGGTTAGATAAACGATTCATAAGAATGAGATCGTCTTTACTAACACCATGTTGTTGATGCCTGGAAGCATTTTCTATATCGCTTTCCTTAAATGTTGCCTGCATGCTCCGAAGAAACATTGCAGTCCTGGAAAGATGTGTGGAAGCCATTGTGTGTTGCTCCTATGTAACTACCTGTGAAGTGTTTCCTCTCTGGTTTTTTTTTGTTTGTTTGTTTCTCTGCCTTTATGTAACCTGAGCTATTGTAGTGTCATGTAAAAAATGTCGGTGTAAGAATATGTGGAAGGGTATATAAGGACATCTGGTTTGTAAGCATATCCTGTTAATGGGTATTCAGCATAAAATCAAAGACAAGAGATGGGAAAAGTAATCAACCACACCTAGATACACACACCCTAACAAGCAGGAGGTAACAGAGACTACTGAAGTCCAGAGAGCAGGTTGCTCACTAGTTAGTGGGCAAGAGCCACTCAAAGCCTTAGAGGTCAGCCAGGAGAGATAGGAAGGGAAGAAATGAGGTTACCATGGGTCTCAAGGGAAAGAGAAAAACTTGCTGTGGCATGTCTTGGAGTGTTGTAGGATTGTGTGAAACTTACTGTGAGATTTTTCAGGGTGACCATGGGAATGCATGTTACTTATCATGGGATGTTCAAGGCAAGGGCCAAAGACAGGAAGAGGGGATTATAGTGGATCCTGCAGGAACAAGTGTGGTGAATGGGTGGGATGGCAATGGTAAAAGAAGCTGGTCACAGTGTAAAACAGGTTGTTGGCCACTGTCCTTGTGTGGCCGAGTCCTGCACCTGGTCACTGCAGCTTGTCCTGCCTTGGCGCTAAACTGTTGCTTCCTATTTTCTTTCACCATCTCACTCTCTGTGCAGTGTGTGTGTGTGTCTAAGTGCCAGCAAATGGAGAAGGGACTGCACGTCATAGGGGCCCCTGTGTCTGAAGTGTCAGCGGCTGTGAGAGACGAGTGTGTGTGCTACCTTTCCTAGAACTTCAGTTCTCTGTGCCTGTGTGCACACACCTATGCTGTGTGCATGAGCAATCTGGTAGTGAACTGCAGGCTGGACTTGCCCATGAGCTGGAGACCTGCACTGGGAGAGACCTGTGTTGGAGATGATGACTGGGTAAGAAGCCGTTAGACTCCGGATGGTCTTAAGGTCTCATCTGGGGTTTGAGAGTCTTGTGAATGTGAGGTTGGCTGTGAACCATGAGAGTGAGGGTATAGGTAGGTCTGCTAGTGAACGTCAGTCCTTACCTCCTGGAGAGGAATACCAATCCTGGTACCATGCTTGGCACCGCTCTCTGTGTGGCCACCCATGTGTGCATTCTGTATATGGGTGCCTAATGGGACTGCATGTTCAGCCTTGCTACTGGATGGAGCTACAAATGGCAGCAGTAGGGAAAAAAAAATGAGGAGGAGAATTCCCCAGGCTGGATTTGGCTGCCCACAACAGTTGTTATTGTCAAAAGTACCACCCTGGGCATCCCTCTGCCTCCTAGGCTATGCTGCGCAGGATGCTGTATGGGACAGGGGGACAGAGTGCCCAAGTGATAAGCCTGTGGTCATATGAGCTGCCTATTGTGGAGCAGGTTAGTGAAAATGCTGCCACGGGGTTATTACTCCATGCCTCAGAGACCGAAGTCTAAGTGGTTGTTTGTCACCAGGCATTCCAAGCAAATCCATCACCAAAGCAGGTATCTGGGGCATCTCTTTGTCATAATCAGATTACAGGGGTCTATCTGTGAAATGATGGATATATAAATTTTTTTCCAATGTTACAATTTTTGATAAAGCAGCCACCAAAGGCAGTGGCACAGTTCTGATGTCAGTAAATGCTGGCATTAGGAATTCCCAGAAAACCCAGAGCAACTGTTCCAACAACATCTTTTTTCACCTATTTAGTTAAGCTATCACAAGCATGTTGCCCAAGTAATGAATATTTCAACAGAGAAAACACACACACTAAAGTACTCTTAAAACAGCTAAAGAGTGCCAGATAAAGCTTTTGCATGTTGACCTACCTTTCTCTTTCAGGGCACAGCAGAAACTTATCTGCCTTACTGAAAATGAAGCAACATATCCTTTGAATGCCTCCTTTTGCACCTTATGTGCTCACAGTGATTAACTACACAAGGTTCATGTGAAACCACAATATATTCTTAAACAGACATACAGAACAGTGTAAATCAGCATAGGGTAAATGTGTGTAATTTGAGGTGAGATGTTAGCCTCATGAACTAATGTAACGCCAAAGCCAGATCCTGGCACTAACAGCCTTTCGTTCTCAGTACACAAACAGCCTGTCATATCTCATGTAACTGAAATCTGCTGATTCCCTTCACTGATCTCAAGAGAGCTGACAACAGGATCGGTGTCTTTACATCTTCTATCTGCCTGTCCTGGTGGAGATGAAGAGGAATGACTCTGTGGGTCCATTTGCACATGCCCATAGGTTAATGGTTTGAGGGAGCGGTGTTCCTCTGGAGTCAATACCAGAGCTGATGTTTTCATCAATGATGTGGATGATGGGACGAAGTGTACTTTATGTGTTTTGTGGGTGACAAGCTGGGGATGACAGCACATCATTGATACGCTGGAGGGCAGGGTTGCTATTAGAGAATTTCATAATCTGGAGAAATGAGCTGACAGCATCTCAAGCAGTTCAGCAAATGGGAATGTGAGGTCCTGCCCATGGGATGGAATAACCACAAGCGACAACACAGGCTGGGGGCCAGCTGGATAGGGAGCACCTTTGCAAAAAGAAACCCAGTGGTGGACAGCAAGCTGAACATGATTTAGCAGTGAGTCCTTTTAGCAATTAGGGATAACCACATACTGGGCTGCATTATGGAAAGTGTAGTCAGCAAAAGGAGGAAAGTAATTATTCCCCTCCAGTTAGCAGATTTGAGGCCTTGTCTGGCATATTATGTAAAATTTTGGGTTCTTCAATGCAAGTGAAATATTGAGAAACTGGAGTGAGTCCAGCAGAAGCTGGGGATTAGGTTGGGGAGGTTAGCAGAGAACATGGTATCTATTGGGAAAAGATGAGTTTGTTTAGCCTGGAAGAGAAAACGCTAAGAAGGAGCCTAATTTTGGGGGTGATGGTCAATAGCCAGCAGTGTGCCCAAGTGGCCAAGAAGGCCAATAGCACCATGGCTTGTATAAGAAATAGTGTGGCCAGCAGGTCTAGGGAAGTGATTGTCCCCCTGTATGCAGCAGTGGTGAGGCTGCACCTCACATAAATACTGTGTTCAGTTTTGGGCCCCTCACCACAAGAAGGACATTGAGGTGCTGGAGCGTGTGCAGAGAAGGGCAACGAAGCTGGTGAGGGGTCTGGAGCACAAGTCTTATGAGGAGCGGCTGAGGGAACTGGGGTTGTT
>JAVKLA010000074.1:29600772-29614069 GCA_034782735.1 Sagittarius serpentarius | reverse complement strand
CTGGAGTGTGGCTCAGCACCCCCAGCCCCAAGAGAAACTGTGTTTCGTTGGGTGGATGTCTTAGGCCCAATCACACCAGTATTTTTGGGCTGTGCACCAGTTCCTCAAGTCCACCTGACCTTGGAGCCTTAAATGGGTGGCTGCTGATGCAGCACAGCCTGGCTCAGAAATCTCTAATGTCTTTTTGCTATAGTATAAGCATATATATGTGTATATATATATATATATATAAAACTCCTTGCAGAGGAGCTGGGATGAGTGGCTATGAGAACGCAAGCAAAAGTGGCAGTGAGTCCATGCTGCCTGGCAGGACTGGACTATCCCTTTGTAAGTCTCTTGTCCACGTCACTGCCCTTGGGACTTACCTGCACCACTCATCCTGTGTTCACCTCCTGGGGCAAAGGGGCCTACAGGTAGCAGGTTATTCCTCGGGATTTGATTCCTCCTCAAGGTTTTCATTCCCTCTTCCTGCCCAGCCTCAGGCCGAGTGGCAGAGCTTGGCCTTCTGCTGTGCCGAAGCAACACTCTGAAGGGTGGCATTGCGTTGCGCTTGAGGGAAGTTTTGCATCACCAGCCATCACTCTGATGAGCTCTCAGGTGAGGCTAATTCCATGCACATGAGAACAGCAGCAGCAGCAGAGAAGGTAGGAGTCATTGTTAAAGAAATGAAAAAAAAAATTGCTTGCTTGGCACCCTGTGTCACAGCAGTGGGGTCTCCTCTGTCTCCAGTTTCCCAGCTTCTGGAAGAGTTACATATGGATCTTTGTGCAATGCACAGGGTTCATAAAACAATAATGTTCCCGCATGAACATTTCAGTTATTCTGTCAGATTACAGACACAATGATTTTTGTTCCCTATAGTCTCATCACTATGCCTTTTCCTGTGGTTGCAGATGGTATGCGGTGCAGCTCTATTTTCCTTCGTGATTCTGGGCAATGGCTTTCTGCAAGAATTAGTGATACGGGTGTCTCTGTTTCCTAATTTCTGGATAAATTAGGATCCAACTTTCACTGGTCAGTTCCTTGGCTCTTTTTAAAAAATCTGGTATTTTTTAGTGTCAACTCCAGCACCAGAAAAGGCTTCTTGCTTTTGAAAGCTGACACATCTTCTCACTTCCACTTTTGGCAGTCATGGTGTTGGCAGAGACATTGGGTCCTTGTGATTTTTGGCAAAGTTGTTTGCTGGGGAAAGATAGCTCCAGCCTTAACATCTCCTGTGGTGTCCATGCAGAGTAATTTTCAGCAGTACGAAGGCCACTCTCATCTGTGTCTCTGTTGCTGATTTGCATGTCTTGTTCATGGCTGAGCTCTAGATCTGCTACTTTTCATGCTGCTTCAGCTGACAGTTTATACAGACTTTTCAGTACTTTGCCCAGACATTATCGCTTTTAGCATTGTGTGGCTTCCAGGACCTGGCAGATGTCTATTGCTTTTTTGCAAGCACAAATCCGTCTCCCTTAATAACCTCTCTCCCAGCCTTTTGTCAATCACATGGAAAACAATTTTGTCTCTAAGCATATCATTTTCAGTAATCTCAGACTCTTGCTGGTGCTCGTTCTGTCTCAGTTTGGCTGTATACTTGTCAATCCCATTTGTTCCAACATGATGAGGCAAAAATTGATGCTGCTCAAATACAATGTTCATTTTAGGATTACAGGGTTTCCTAAATATTTTTAAAGCGTCCAGCAAAATACATTTGCCTTCTAGCTGCTGTGCTGCTAGTGTGTGTTGATAGACTTCAAAAGCTTCCTCACCCACTGTGTGGGGAAAAAAAAAAACCCACTGCTTGAAAATTTTCTTCTATTTTACTTAACTTTCAGGCTTTTATCACCCAGGTAAAAGCATTGATCCCCTTTCTCCAGTTCTCTGCTGCCACCCAAGAACTGTAGTGGCTGCCCGAATAAGCCTGGGATCTGCCGCGTTGAGGTACACAACTGGTTTTGTGCCTTGTGCCCTCTCTCCATTTTCTTTTTAAACCAAACGTCGGAATTCCATGGTGCATAGTATGAATATTGTCAGTACGATAATAACAGCCTAATTAAATTTGGGTCTATTACTGCGCTAAGCTTTTACTAATGCTTCTTCAGTTTGTGACTGAAATGTAATATCCCTCTTTTGGCTCTGGCCATAATCCCCTCTCTCCTTCCCACCCCCTGCTTAGTATTTGCTTGCCATACTAAGAAGAAACAACCAGCTGATCCTGTGAGCCCTGTACCGCTCTGTGCGCAGGGGAGCTGTGGTTAAGGGCCCCCGTTTCAGCGCCAGGGTGGAGGACCCAGCCGTACATACCCTGTAGCCTGCAGGCAGCAGGGTGGGAACCCAGCGGGGCGCAGGCAGTGTGATGGCTCAGTCTCAGGCCAGCGCTGCTTGAGCAGGTCTGCTGGAGAGCAATACGCCATCCCACTGCACCAGGCTGTGGAGTGGCATGGGCCATTCCTTTTTCAGGACTCAGGGTGGGAAGCAGAGCGTAAGCACATCTTCCCCTGCTTCCCCGTTGCAGGGAAACGTGTGGCAGCAGCAGAGTATTGCGCCTTCATTCATTCTTGAGGCAATCCTGCCAGTGAGACCTAATAGGTGGAAACAGCAGAGTTTCTTGCTCAGGGTGCAAAAAGCAGAGGTAGCAATTGCAAACTAGAGAGGTGCAAGTGCCTTTGGGCAGGCAGGGGAGGAAGACAAACATTAACTTTAGCAACAGAAAGCGGTGCCAGTGTACAGCTTTGCACACGCGCTTTGCTGATAGCAAACCACAGATCCTGTCCTGCCTCTGTATTGTCAGACTTCAGCTGTAGACATAAGAAAAACATCCAAGGGCTTTTAAGAGTAACAGAATCCTTGTTCCATAATGGATCTGGCTGTATTTTGAAGAAAATTAGTTGAATCAACTGAACAGTGAAGAATAAGGATTGTGGGAAGCAGAGGTGCATGTTCTCGTTTTGGGAAAAGTTCTTGTGTAGGGAGCGGTCCTGCTTTCCCAACGCATTTGCCTTCGTGCCCCAGCGGCTGTGAGAGCTCCAGATGAGGCCGGCGGCAGCGTGGGGAGCATGCCACAAGGCTCTCAGCGCTGCCAGGCTGGCACCAGAGCGGCTGGTGCTGCTCCTCTGCGGTCATGGTCTTCCTCCGTTGCAGCCTCAGTGCCTGGGCCTGGCTCCAACCAGCATGGCAGCCACAGGGTGAAACCTTGGCAGCGGTGGCCATGTTCAGCTACCGCTGCCTCTCACCTGTGCCTGGGGCACTGTCCCTGCAATGGGCAGGACCAACTCCAGCAGCCTCGTCCTTCCCACAGCCGGGTCTTTTGTAAGGATGCTTCCAGTGCAATGCAGTCTCACCTCCCCAAGTAGAAACACCAGCCGTGCATGAGTTAAGAGAGGTGACCAGAGTTATGCTTTAACTAACTCTTGCAGGAGATAATAAGCAAGGTCAAGGTTTATAAAAGATGTCAGACTGGCTGGCGCTTAGTGCTTGTGATGTGTTGAGGAAGGCCTTACATAGGTGGAGTCCCAGCTGTTAGGTATTTCTTTTAGGTGTATACAGACAGCCCCGCCACAGCTTGTGACTAAGTGCTGTGGCAAAACTAATTAGCCTGGAGGAAATGCTGTGCTAAGAAATCATGTTAGTATAGCACCCGTGCCCTGGCTGTCTCACTATTTTGTGTAAGTTGTGAATTTGTATTAAATCTGTTACTGGTCCTCTCCTCCTCTTTTTTGCATCGCCCTGTGTCTTCCTCAAAGATATACTATGTGCATACATAACCTGTTACACTTATGTTACAGAGGTTATCTGCAGAAATAAAGGTGGGTGTTGGCGGCACAGGAAAGATGGTGGGAGAATACCTTTCAAGTGGTTTAGATCTCTAAGAAGATGCACGGATGCAATTTCCAATAATGGCATATTATTTAATAATGACCTTAGTGATCATTTGAGGAAATGAAAATTGATATGAGGTCTATGGCCTGTATGTACAGATCTGACTTTTTTTTTCTGTTTGCAACTCAGCTCGTGTTTTCTAGTCTCCTCACTATCCTGTATGTATTCGCTTTTAATTTTTTATTGATCTCAGACATAACCAAGTCTTTCCCTCCTTTCTGAACTGGTGAAGAAAAAAATAAAGAGGGAGAAAATAACTTAACTGGAGCTACCCTTGAACAGAAGTATTTAAACAGCACCCAGGGTGAAAGCATTCATGTAACGTGAGGTGACAGGGCCATGAGATCACTTGAGATCTGTCTGCATGGGGAGCAGATGGTAACTCTCGCTGCCTGAGTTCAGACCTCCAAGGCAGGCACAGAGACAGGTAGCCTAGAGTTGTGGTGGTGCTAACATAGCAGCAAGGCTTTGGGCTCAGAGCTGGCTCTTCACCAGACATCTCAGGGTGCAGACAGGCATCAGCTATCTCTGCCAGGTCCCTTGCAGAGCGTTGTTTCTAGTTTTCTCTCTACATGATAGATACCCAGTTCCCTTACTTCAAACCAGGACTGACTGAGATCTGGGACAAACTCTGTCATCCTTGGGATTGTCTCTGCTGCACTTTCCCCCTCCCTACGCGCTTTCCCTCGTGGTGAGGAAGTTGATGCTGGGGGAGGGTGGTGTGAGGACATGTTACATAACCTTGTTCTGCATTCATGTTGCTAGTGGTTACCTTCTGAAGTCTGGTATTACCATACCCATTCTAAGTCCCCTGACACCTGTGCAGTTGAAGTGGAATAAGGCTTTATAGTATTATCAAATTAGTCACAGGGTGCATTTGGAATGTACGTAGATTAGTCATTTAAAAGATAGCTTCATCTGGCTGGATGGGTCAGGAGAACCTATTTTTCCAGGGTCTTCCACGTAGAAAGAATAGCAGCTGCAGCCTTTAGGTGTCCCCAGGAATAGACAATGGGAGTCTCCTGTGTCACAGTGCTTTTTCCTGAAAGAACCAGCAAACACCAGCATTTCATCTCAGACTGAGTGGGTGAAATTCAGATCAGCTCTGGCATCACTCTAAGTGGTCCTTCAGAAGTGGCTCTGGATAAGATAAGGCAAATAGTCAGCTCTGAGGACATAGGAAATAGCTGCGGGCACGGAGAGGAGAGGCAGATGGGAAAGGATGGCAGATGTACAAGTGAGATGGGCAGATACTAACTCTTAGATCCTTGAGCATGGAGACAGAAACACTTTCAGCAGCAACACTGGTTCCGCCGGAAGAAACTATTTTACTGGAATGCTTTATAGAATCATAGAATTGCTTAGACTGGAAAAGACCTGTACGATCATCTAGTCCAACCGTTTAACCTAGCACTGACAAGTCCCCCACTAAACCATGTCCCTAAGCACTACAGCTACATGACTCAAAAAAATTCATCTTCAGTTGCTTTGCCCACCTCTCTGATAAATATCTCTTCTGTTCTTTGCAGTGTTCCAGTGCAAGGAAGATCCAACCCCATACAGAAACCCAAGCCATAGGTCAGCTTGCAGAGACCTGTCACTGTGTTGACTGCCTGCAGCTGAATTCCTCCCAGAGTCCTGCCTGTGGGCCACCCCACAGACTTCAGTCGGTTGGCATGGCAAGTGGTCAAGGCACGATGCAGCCCAACTCACCACAAGAGTCTGTAGCAGCTTGTTCTGTCAGAGGATTTCTTGCTGTGATGTTCAGCAGGAAGCCATGTACTAGTGATCAACCTCCTGTTCGCTGTTATATGGCATTGCATCTGGTATTGTCTGCTACTGGTCAACAGAGTAGGATGCTGATGTTGAACACATTCAAATTGTTTAAATTGCTCTGGTTTCTGTTCAGCTCCCTTCTTTCAAGTAAGCCTGTCATTCAAAAACAAGACATTTCCTTTTTACTTTGTGAACCACAAACATTCAGGTCTAAACTCCAAATTCTGTGTTCCTCCATCACATAACTGTAGTGTTGCTTCTGTTCCGACTCTATTAAAAAGTCATTAAATGACTTTAATTACCTGCACTGCTTCTTTTCTCTAGGGCTTCATTTGCTAGGCTTCCTAGCTCTGGATGTATGGAGGGAACTGTTGGGTTTCTAAGTGGCGATATGTTCTGAGTGGAAGAGCTCTGTTTCTCCACATCTGGGTTTTTCAGGTTCTGTTTGACTCCTGCAGGACATTTGAGAAGGAGGAGAAAAGCGTCACCACTCAAGGCTTTAAGCCTTGTTCTGTAGGTCTACTGACTGGTCTATGGTATCGGGAAACCTTATGTGTACAGGGCAGATCCCGTGACTCTGTATCCTTTGCACAATGACCATGCTTGTGTGTAAGGGATGTGAAGCTAAGGAAGACTTTTGCAGTCCAGCTAATCTCATATTTGCTGTAGTTAGCTGCAAGACCAAGGGAATAGTTGGAGTATTTTTCAGTGTTGTTCCCAGAGTGCTTATGAGGCAACCAGCATGGCTGCTATCTTAGACACACTTACTGAAGTTGTGCTGAGCCTTGCTGCTTACAGTGAAATTTCCGGGTCTCTGACCTGGGTGAAGCTCTTACTGGAGCTGCATGGATCTCGCTATCACTGAAGCTGAAGTTTTCAATGGATGCAGGCTGTTAAACTACATTTAAACAGTGTAATTTACACAAATTCTCCACCAAATTATTTCATCCAAATTGAACACTAAGTTGCCGAATTAGCCACCAATTTAATGTGCTTACTTGTGATGTTTATATGGTCCAAAGGAAGAGAGAACAAAAGTTTATTGTAAGTCTAAAAAAGTCTCAAAGGCCAGTCAAATAATTATTATTAGTCCATTAAATGATGCTAACACTTTTATTTCAAATTATATAGAGTCAATTTTTTCCAGTTTAATCTGATTTTATAATTTATCGTGACTTTTATATATCGAATGCCTGTTCCTTGCTCTCTTTGCTACATCTGAAGCTGACTTTACTCAGATCCTGAGGTTGCATTCATTTACTGAGCAGTAGTTGACCTTGGTGAGTTTTAGTAGCCCTGGTGTAGCTCTGGTTATCTTCCTGTGATGGTATTTTCAAGTCCTCTGCTCCCTTCCCGTGTTTGTGCACCTCTCTGCTGCATTTTTATTCTAGGTTGATAGGTACTTACACAGAATAACTACTTGCTATTGCTAACTGTCTTTCAAAAGCAGAACTAACATTTAGGGCCCTGTCCGTGTGAAGGCTGTACAGTTCAGGCACCCAGCTGCCATTTGTGTTTGACAATTTTCTCATTTATCAATATAGTTCCAGAAGACCTCATTAAATGAAACAATATGGCTATTGCTTTCATGACAGCAATCTGTTTCCTTTATTTGCTTATAGCAACACTGTGTGAAGCGCCTGAATACCTCTGGTTTTGGTGTCCTTTTAAAATGACTTTTCATGCTATTTTAAACTCATTCAGTTCTCTTTTATTCATTGACATATTTGCTTTTTTAAAAGTAGTTGTTCTCTTCTAGTTACTGAAAAAATGCTGAAAGTCTAAGTCACTATTTTAAATAGATAAATTGTTCTAGTTGGTTTCACCTTGGTTTTTTCCTTTCTTTCTCCAGCAACCCTCCTGAAACAGACTCATCTTTTCCTCTTGAAACTAATATTGCCACTATATTACAAAGATCCACACTTAGGATATCATACTTACTAGAGGTCCATATTTGTAGAAAAGAGGGTTTTTTTGTCTTTTCCAGTTAAAAGAAAATTTTATAAGACTTGGCATTGTTATTCTGCTTTTTAATTCAGCTGTATTCAGCTGAACTAGTAAAGACCCAGCAGCAATGCAAGACAGTTTTCTTGAAGATGGAAAAGGAAGGGAAGAGTAGATGTTGAATATCTCAAAAGACAGAGAGAAGAGCCTCAGTTAGGACGTAAAGGCCATTTCCAGAAAACAGTGCTAGAACTGCACAGAAAACTGAAAAGCATCTATTGGTTACAGAATATGAATTGCTGAAGGTCTGCACAGCTGGGCAAGCCAATGTTCATGTTCAGAGTTGCAGCAGCCAGAAACAGTGGCAGCTGCGTGCAGTACTATTTTGGGACCTTGCTTCCTTAGACAGAGAGTGCTATTTGCCAAAGCATGTCAATCCCAGTTTCTTCCTTAGGCACAGGACGTTTGTGGGAGAATATTGTGGGAAAACTGAGGGGGGGAATACAGTTTTCTAGCAAGCACTTTTTAAATCTTTATTGTGTAAAAAGGTGCTATCTCTGTTCTTACAGCTTCCTTACATTAGAGAACCTCTCGTGAAACCTTGAGTGGTGTTTTCCTAGCCTGGACATTCCCTTGGGTGAAACTGGTCATCTTCCCAGACAGTGTCTTTTCTTCTCTGGTAGGTAATGGCTACAGTGGCCCCTGAGTTCAAATTGACCAGAGGAGGTGCTTGGCAGATTATGTTGTCCACGGGTTTTGGGAGATCTCCCATCTGTGGAAATGGCAGGTGGCATTTGCCTGCTTCCGGTAATATGAGTCTTTTTGATGGTCTGGGGTTTTTTTACATTCTCTGTAGGGTGAATGAAAATGTGCTTTTACTGCATTGGCTGCAAAGGAAGCTGACATGGCCACTGACTCTCTTTGAGGTCTGCATGCACATTAGCATTACAGGCAATTGTATCTGCACATAAGACAAAATATTGACACTTTTTTTAAAAGGCAAACTATTCAAATAAATACAGAATTAGGCTGGGTCTTCCCCTTAGTGGCACTTTATAAATAGTTTATCCATTCTGAAGTTTAAAAAGACCATACCAGCAGCTGTTAAACATCTTTTGATTTCTCTACTTTTAAGTAAAAGTGCATATGGTTGCACATCAGCCATTCACAAAGCTCTGATTAATGTGACGTCTAAGTCAGTAAGCATCAAAGGGACGTACTGTGTTTTAAATCACTCTTTCTTCAGACAGCAGAGTTCAGCAGTGCCTTGAAGGCTGTGCTGTACCTTTGGAAAACCAGAATTTGTCTTCTTTCATTTTTAAGTGATTCAGAAATGTCAGTTGTTTGTATGATATGTAGCACTGTGAAATGGAGCAAATGAAAATTCAGGAGAAGAGGTTGCACAAGTCCAGGGTTGGAGCTGCAGCGGGAGCTGGGTCGGTGTACAGGTTGCTTTCTGCGGCCCAGATGCCCTGGCTGCTCTGGCAGCTCCACTGGCCAGCTCCAGTTCATTCTGAAGCGGAGAGCAGCCTTGCCATGGCTGGAGCGGGAGCTGGGCTGGGAGCTGCGCCAGGGCTGCATGCTCCAGGGAACACCGGTGGGACGGCTCTGTGTCTCGGGGATCATCAGCTGCAGCTCTGCCAGCAGAGCTGGAAGCACCTCTCTGGAATGGTTTAAAACAGCTTAGCTATGATGAGATTTCTTTGGGGTGATCCAGCCCTCAGATTGACTGTCGTCTCAGAAATGGAGGGAAGATGCTAGATTGGCATTTGAACACTGTCATGATTGTTATTTGTGGTTATTGATGTGGTGCCAGCCTAGGGCAGGGGAAGGGGGCAGATTGCCCGAGGAACCTGTGCAACAACCTTGAATATCTGGGAGCCTGTGCCCTGTTTGCCCTCAGGGGAGGACGGGCCCTGCAGAGGCACACTTGGGGCTGGAAGGCTGCTCACTGGGTGTGCTGCCTTACTCCTGTGCTGCCAGCTCATGCTCCTCCTCTGCAGTGGGGTGGAGGCTACCCCAGCACCCAGATTAGAGCTGGTGGGGTTGCTGGCAGAAGAGAGGTGTGCGGCACACGCAGAGTACCCCAGCACAGTGGGGCAGCTTTTAGAGACAAGAGAGCACTAAAAAGATACTAAAGTATGAATTTGCAACATCATCTTAAGCTTTGCAACATACTGGTTTTCTGGGGAGACCCTAGTTGTTCCTCATGACCCTGACACAGGGCATCTGTGTTGAGAAGGATGGAGGAAGGCAGTTTGGGAAAGGCAGACCCTGAGCTGGAGGTACACCTTGCCAGGGCAGTCTTTAGTTTTCTCAGTTCTCACAAACAACTGAGCTAAACAAAGCAGGTGGAGCAGGGCTGAGCATCTGGCCTGACCCTTGCTGTTTCTCTGCAGAAAGAGTTTTTCATTCTGATGAATTTATTGGTAAGGCTGAGGAACTGTTGTACTATGAAGTAACTCAATAACATTTACATTTTCTGTAAAAGCAAATTCTTTCTCTGTATAACAATTTCAAGGTTGACAGAAGGACAGATTGCTGCTGAGAAATGGGTAATTTATCATTTTAACCTGCAATTAAGTATTAAGCAGGTGAATTTGCAGTAACCTTAACTCTGTCCCCTGATGCATATGGATTATGATTTAGTCTATAATAACACTATCAGTATTATTCAAGTAATACAGCACGCTACCACATCTTCTGCAAATGTGTCCTGGCCACTTGGTGTAGTTACCTCTTGATTTAGCTCTTTCCCTCCCTCCAATTATCTTTTGTCTCTACCCTGCTTACTGTAATTATTTGGCTCTAGAGCGTTTCTTCTGAGACGTGGCACTGCACACAGGAAGGCAGCGCTCTGCTGTCCGAGGAAGCACAGGGGAGTGCTTGTGGGTGTTTTAGTCTTTTTCAGGGCTAAGAGTTTAAGTGCTTTGCTGGGGGCACCAAGGTGGAGTGCACTACGGTGGGGGTTAGTGCTGATTACTGATGCTGGCTGCGCTGTGAGTTCATAGTAAACTTCCTGCCATGCATGGAGTAACAAGCAAAGGCAAAGGCTGCCTATCTCCTCCATGTTCCCACAGCATCAATCCCCTTTCTGTCCCCTCTCCCTCTCTTTGGTCCAGTGTGCAGGGCTACAAGACAGCAGTTTCTTTCTTGAGCCTGTCACGGTGGTGATGCCCAAGAGCCACCCAGTTGTTTTTTTCTTTCTTTACCCATACCATTCCCTCTCCTGTCCCACTTCCCTCTGGATGCTCTGCGAGATCGAAGATGGCCCACAGGCTTCTTGGGAGCCAGGGATGTTTCCTCCAGTCCCTGGCTCTGGTGCCTGGGTAGCACGGGCAGATCAGTAGTGGGGAAGGGAGAAGCGCATGGGCCCAGGTTGCAGGGTTTGTCAGGATTGGCGATTAACCACCGTGAAAACCCCAGTTCCTGCAAAACCAGTCTTGTACTAAAGATAGCTCCTAACACTGAGGAGTGAGTAGGGCTGCGGTATCTGCTCCATAGAGGCTGAGAGGCACTGTAACCTGGAGTCCTCTCTGGAGCTCTTCTCTTCCATCTGCTAATGCTGGGAATACCAGCACATGGTTAGCTATGCAGTGACATGGGCAGCTAATGTGCTGCTCCTCACACCTGGGGACACACTGTAGAGTTGCACATGCCCCAGTTGCCCTGGGGCAACAGATTTGGCCAGAATGAGCGCTTCTTGTTGGCTTGTTTTTTAAGAGCAGTCTCATTTGTGACAAAATCTTTGTGTTGCAGTTACAGGGCTTCAGTGATACAATGCTGGCAGTAACAGTGACGTACTGTTACTAAACTCATTCCTGCTTGCTCTGGCCAAAGGGTTAGCTGTTGAGAATCTTAGGAGATTCATGGACTCCATTTTGTTTATTCAGCTGACATCTCTGAGTACTACCGTTCTCAGTGTAAGTACTGTAAGTGGTAGCTGCATTATCTGCCACAATCTTCAAATGTAGAAAAAAGACTTGGAGACAGAGATTTTTCATTAGAAAAGCTGCAAGCATATGATAGCCACAGATTAAAACTAATATCCACTATTCTATTTCAAATTTTACTCTTGTTCAAATCCTCTGAGTACTGCTGGGACTCCACGGCAGCGGGGCTATTACTTAGACTTAGGCTTAGCTTTTTGGCAGGTGATTGCCTCCTCCCCTCATGGGATTGCGGTGCATCAGTGGAGTGCCCTCATTCTCTTTCCATACAGATAGAGGCTGATGGCAGGATCTCTGTGAAAACTATGCTGCTCTGATGTCTCTGCTGCGCGTGCTCTGCAAGTCGTGCTTTCTTGCAATCCCTCCAGACACCTCCCATGAAAGGAGAATAAGCACCTATATGACTGAGAGGCTGCTATATTTTTTGAAGACATTTACTTAAACAAACTACATAATTACCATTTTCAGGAACACTTCCAAAGTTATATTCTCTGCTCCCCTTTGCCCTTCCTTCCATCCTCCCTGCAGAATTCAAGCACCTTCTTTTATTGCACTGCATAACACATATTACATTTGCCTAAGCTATGTCAGCACTGTGCTGTTTTCCACTCTCTCCTAGCATCCCTATGGAAAATGGTTTATGTAGCACAGTACTCCCAACAAGCTACTGTATTTCACTTCTTTCATGGGGCTATGTGGTTCTGTGTTTGCTGGTGGGACGGCAAGCTGTGGAAGCCTGGGGATACCATTAGTTCCCATTATTAGCTTTTAGAGGAGACCACTCCATGATCTGGGGCAAGAACAACTCCTATGCATGCTTAGTCTGGGGGTGGGGGTGTAGCAAATAGCATGGTCTGGGGCAGCTGCTGATGCTTTAACCTATACAGATTACCTTCAGCTTTGGAAAAGGCTTGCTGGTATGTCTATCTTCACGCTGGCCCTTGTAGCATTTTTACTTCTGAGGCAGGCATCAGCAACTGGTAACACTGGTCTGCTTGACTATTGTAGTTAGGTGGATGAGCTCATTTAAAAATGAGTTGAACCCCTGATTTTTTTGTCAGCATAGGAGCTGGAAAGAGTCATTACGCGTTTTTTAGGGCTTTGCAGAAGCTGGGAATTCCTCTGTACTGGTGTGAAAGCTATTCCAGGCAGAGCATACACTGTGAAGGTTGTTTTTCCCTGCAGATGATCTGGCCAGGCAGTTTGGCACTTCCAGTAGTGCTTACATCGCTCTGTGATAAGTCTGTATTGTGTTTAGAACCCCAAAAGAAAAGATTTAACTGTATTAAATTTCAACTGTAATTAAGTTAAAATAGCTTTAGCCTCCAAGATTTAACTGTATTAAAAAAAAAAAGGACTATAAAAAAAAAAAAGGACTAAACAATGAAAGATTTTGTTTGGCCATAGCTTGCACAAAATGGGCTAGTTCATGTTACCTACTTGGCTGTTAATGACTGATTCCTTATGATCTTGAGCTTTGGATTGTCCTTTGCACTAGTTGTCACCTCCTTGCAGTACCTCACAACGTGCAAACCAAAGCAAAGTAGAGACACAAGGCAACAGTGGGTATATGCCATCAGGCATGGATTTTGCACAGAAAGGTGTAGGGAGGCATTTTGTTGCAAGTGCATCCTTTCTGTAGTTAATATCTCTGCAGGCTGCATCCCATTGCTTACCATCATGAGGTTGTGTTTCCTTTTCTTTAGCAACAGCAACAGTGGTGTTTTGAACAACTTGTCTCCTCACCTTGGCTCTACTGCTCT
>JAVKLA010000074.1:29479785-29491734 GCA_034782735.1 Sagittarius serpentarius | reverse complement strand
GGAACCCCCAGTGTCAGACCACTTCTGTGTCTGCCTTTCAAGTGAGCGAACACACAGGAAGGACTTACAAACTTCTGGGGAAAATGGGGACACAAAATCGTGAAGAATGGCCTAATCCTGTGCAAGAAATGCTTTTTTGTTGCAGCAGAGTCAGAGAGATGATTTACTTGGCAGAGAAGCAAGTTTAGTGCTCTCAGTTTATGCTTCTGCATAGGGTTTGCTCTTTCTTTCACTTACGACATAGTTTTACTACCTGGTGACAAGGACTCCCAGGCCACTTACAAGCAATACATTGTTATTAGCTAGGTCCCTCTTTTGATCCATACTGTCTATTGGACAAGGCCTGGCTGGTGTGGGTATGTTATTGCAGGTGAAGCTCTGGAACAGTTTATCATTGTCTTCACGGGGCTGCACGTTGTTCAGTGACTGCAAAGTGCAGACAAACCCAAGCTAGAGACTTCATCCTTCTCCTTGTGAGGAGAGAGAGAGGAAAAAAATAAACAAAAAACCCCACACATACAACAGCTAACACTACCTGTCATGGGGCTCTTTTTCTTTGGCTGTATTTGTTCCAGTTTCCTCTTTATATTTTGTTTTATGACTCTTACTTTACCTGCCAAATCTCTGTTCTTGCGCAACACAGGCTGGCTGCCCGCATAGCCGGGCCATAAAAGTATCATTTCTATATGGTACTCAATGATGTGTACACAATCTGTGAAGTACTTTACTGCCTTCTCAATCCCTCTCTCCTGTTCCAAGATCTATGCAACTTTAGGGAGCATGGGAAAATTAGTCTGTCTCCATGCCAGGGCCATGGTGTTTATTTTCCTGTTTCACACTGTTTCTATCCTAGTTTGTCTCAAAGCCTTTTTTCTCCCACCCCACCTTCTTTCATGGGTAGTGCCTCTCTTGTTGCAGTACCCTATAAGGATGCAGGTCTCATTCCTAGCAGAATCTCGGCTTCTAGAAGATAAAAGGCTTTGTAGCTCTATACAGTCTGCTGATGCTGACTTCCAGCGCTGGAGTCAGTCCCTCAGACCTCCCAACTGTTCCTTTCAAGTTATGCATGTGCTTACATGTTTGCTGGGATTGGAGGCATTAGTGCTCCAGCCTAAAGCCCGTGCAGTTTTGCTGTTGGCTCCAGCTGTACTGTTGTGAACATCAGTTTGGTATTGGCTCAGAAAATGAGCTGGCCTTGGCCTGTCCTGTGCCATGCACTTGTACGCAGGCTGTGCTTTGGCACACTCAGGTGGTATCCAGGCTGAGTTTTCCACAGACCAGTTTGAGCTTGAACACAAGTTTGGATTTGTGTCTACCCTCTGCATGGGACTGAGGCTTAAGTGTGAAAACACTGTCCAGGCATCACCACTTCCTAGCCAAGACCCTGGCCAGTTTGTCTTCTCCAAGCTTGGGATACTTGATGGAGGACTCTACATGTTAGCTGGTCTTGATTTGAGAATTGTTTTCCCCACGTGGCTTTCCTGTGTCCAGACCTTGCTACAGCACTCTGTTACTACCTAAGCATCTGAATACATAGCTACATGTTCAAAAGCAGTCTTCAAAGCTGCTTGGGTGGCAGTAGAAAGCAGGGAGCCACTAAGGACTGACTGCTCCTGAAATCCTGGCTCCATCTCTGGGACTGAGCAGTCAAAGTCTTATCTTTTGCATCTTCCAGCCACTTCCTCATACAGTTAGTTGCAGACAGAAAACAAAGCAAAGGCTTGTAAGATTGATCATTTTGTGTTAATTAGGATATTAATTATCCATTTTTCTACTCAAAGAGCAACCTCTGCAAGCAACAAAGTGCTGAGAGATTCCTGCTTTTCTCTAAAGGGTTCCCAGCTCTTCTAAGTTCTGGACCACTAACACAACTCTGTAAGGGCTGTAGACTCCTGCTTAGCAAATACAACCCTCCTGACAAAACAGCAATGTCATTTTTCTTTCTTGATCTATATGTGCACTTGGGTGAGAGGGCCACCCTTGATAGCCCGTGGTATAAAACTATTATTTAGGAGCAGTCCACATCTATGGGGAAAGCAGGAAGCCAAGACACCACTGCTTTGTTATGTGTGGAGGGGGAAGTTGGTTGGTTTGGTTTTTTACCCTTCTAAGGAATTTAGGGAAACAGCAGTGATGGCTTGATATTAGGCCCAAAGGATATATGACATGACACTGGAGAGAGTTACGCTAGTCAACATTGAGCTGATCAATTATAATGTTTGTCTTTAACTTCTGGGGTGATGAGTCTAGATCTGACAGTGTTTCCATTCATGAGACACCAGTTCATGTTCACTTTTGATGACAGCAGTAACAGAGAACCTCAAAGAAAGTGCAAGGAGAGGCACGTGGTGGGAGCTCTGCAAGGCGTAGTTCAGATCCAAACTTGAAGCAAAGAGAAGAGCAGTTGCTTGATGAAAGAGCTGACAGAGGAGCAGAGCACTCACTGCTGAACAAGTTGGACAGGACACTACTTGCGGTAACCTGATTGCATCTCCTGCCCCGAGGGTGTAACTTCAAGATGTATGCGTCGGGAACAGCCCTCCCTTCTTAGGTGATGCGAACATTAGGGTTTTCTGCACATGAACTGGAGCTGAAACAACTGAATTGATCCTATTTGCATCTTTGCCTGCTGGAGTCTGTGACCTAGATTTGTTTTTGTTTTCAGTTTGTGTGTAGACACACCTGCAGCCTCCATGTCTAGACATCAGGGATGGGGAATGGGCTGGCTGGTGGGAACCAAACTAGCTAAGGCTTCACATTTCTATTGTCATAATTAGAGCTTAATTAAGATCTTATTAACTATCTGGGGAGTTCAGGGTTCTTTGCTCTGAGAGAGTAGAAGGGGAACTCAGTTGCTGATCTGCTGTCTCTGCATTCAGAAGGGTGGAGACTTTTGTTTCGAACAGCCTGGACTCTGCGGTAGGGCTTTGAAATCCCAAACTGTGGATTTTGCTGTGGCACTGGTTTGCACTGGTCACATGTGTCATTATAAGCTCCCTGCATTTGCACTCTGTGCGCCTATCAATTAGCTGGATTTTCCCATTAAAAATGCACTTTGCTCAGCATGCTCAGCATGCAGAAGATGTCGGGTGGTAAATGTGGCTTCGTCTCTCCTTGTATCTCCCATGGATGGCCCCTTGCTTGTGGCTGGCTCCCTGTGTTACAGTGTGAGCATGCCAATACACTTTCCTCTTTTCCCAGTTATCGAGGGCTGGGCGATGAGTTGTGTACACTGCTCTGAGAGTGCTTGTGGCTGGGTTGTCCCACTTTGCTCTGACAAGTCAGCACTAGGCTGGTGGGCTGTTTGGCAGGCATGCTCCATGACTCTTGAGATCCTCTAGCTTTGGGTGAGAGGACTGTTGCTGTGGAGGAGCATAGCCCTGTCAGTGTGCTGAGAGGGGTCCTGGGCATCCGAGGCCACTCAAGGTGTTGTCCCAAAACAGTTCCTCACCAGGTGCACAGAGTTGATAACACACAGAGTTAAGACATTTGTTTATTTCATGTCTGCACAGAGCTGGGTGGTAGGTGGTAACTCCACAAAGCTAGCACACCCTTGAAACACAAACGGGGTCTTATATATACATGAGGATCAAGGAGAAAGTGGTAACAAAATACATGATTGGTTACAAACAATTTATATAACAAAAGTACTTCTAGGCATGTCTAGATAATTACCTAACTCATTATATTAAGGTGGTCTTATATTTACATGCTCATTATGCACAAATGAGTGTCATTTTTAATATTAAAATCAAGCTAAGTTAGCTAAGGACACGCTTTTTTCTTGACACTACTGCAGAACTGGGCGTCTGTGATACAAATCAAAAGTAAGGCAATAGCATTGACAGAACCTCATTGTTTCACCTCCTTGCTTCAGTGGGTTCATTGCAGGGGCTTTCCATTCCTGTTCCTATGGTTTCAATGACAGATGGTCCTTCCAACATCAAAGGGAGCACACAGAAGCTCTGGGCTGGATGCCTTTTGGAGCAACTCAGCCAACAGTGAGGAGTTGGAGGGGATGTGGGCTTGGCTCATTCAGCTGGTCAGGCAGGCGGGTGCCTCTGTGCTAAGGTTTGGTCTGCAGGTTCTCAGGTCTTGGTGCAGACCAGGTGATCAGTCATGGTGGCCTAATGCTGTGGCCTCATCTGACGCTTGATCCTGAGGGCTCCCTACTTACTGCCCGTTACTAAACCCAAAGTGTGGGACTGTAGCTGCCAGCTTTTCTGTTGGGTAGCAAGGTTGGACAAACTACAGGCACATGCCTGCAGAGCTGTAGAAGACAACTTTCTTTCCGATCTAAGAATTGGACTGCACTGCTGTCACCCTCCCAGCCAGCAGCTGTGGGATGGTTCCATTTTGACCCAGACTGGTTTGCGAGGTCCATGGGGATCCCACTTGGCTCCTGTATCCCAGTGACAGGGTTTCTGTCCTGTGGCAGTGGTTCTGAAGACTAATTTTTAGTTTTCTTCAACAAACCTGTGCACATTCGGACGAAGAATAAAGCCCAGCTTCAGCTTTTAACCATTTGATTTTGTGGGAGTTTGTATTCCAGCAAAGAGCCTCTGTGATCAACTTTCTCTGCCTTGTGTGGGTACTGCAACTGTAACCAGTTCGTACTTTAATGTTCTTTTTTTAAACAAAGGAAAGGGAACCGTTTGAGCCTTTCCCAGCAGGGCACATTTTGTCCACGTTAACTATCCCTCCCCTCTTCCCAGGCCTAGCAGCATCTGTCTTGCATCCTGGCAGTCATGCATGTGCTTGGCACACTGGTATTGTCACAATCCTCACCTTTCCTTGTTTATGCATCTGAGTTTGTGGTTCTTTCAGGCACAGAAAACGAGAGCTCTTGCTTGGGGGATTCAAAGTCGTTTTCACTTTCACTGCTCCCCAGGAAAGAGTGTTACCTTCGTTGTTGTGGTCCAGTCCCTGTCTGCTCTGTGGCCAAGACGAACTGCACACCAGCAGACAATATTTGTTTTAACAAGAGATCCAGATTATGCAGCACCTCTGCTCTTTTGCCCTAATTGTTTTGCTCCCCTGACCTTTGTTTTATCTGCAAAATCCATTAATGATAGAGTTGGGGTTTGCTGGCGGTTTTTTGCCCTCCGGGTTGTTGACATGTATGTTGAATGCTGTACGGCAAAGAACTTCCCCTGCAGAAGTCTTCAGTAGCTTACACAGTTGTTTCTCGTCTGCATTTACATTTTCAGGCCTACTAACTACCATTTCTCTTTCCTGTGTTTTCAGCATGTGATGTCTTGGGTTTGTATTTCTGTAAATTCCTACCGCCATACACTCTATTCCAAAGTCTGTTTACTGATGCTATTGCCTTTACCAAGTAAACTTGAAAGCTTGCAAAAAGCTATCAGGATTTTTGAAAAGTATATGGTTTCCATGATCCTTGTTGACTTGCAATTTTCTATAATCCTATAATTATTTCCTATAATCTTCATGAAGGCTTTTATTACCTGGTTAGAAAGGTTGAGTGCAAGTAGGATGAGGAGGCTGAAACACCATTTTAAGATGTCTATTGCTTTATCTGGCCTAATTCAGAAAGGGAGCAGCAGGAACAGTTCTTCATTGTTTTTGATAACAAAGGAAAGATTGGGTCCCTCAGTAAAATTGTTATCAGGCAGCAGGCTTAGCAGGTAGATGCACGTCCACACAAGACATCATTCATTTCCAGCATGCCTGGATGAAGGGTGCTCGGACACAAAGACGTGTGTACAGTTTCAAAGGGATTAGACAGATGGATGAAGGATAGTTGCACCAGGGAGTCTCATCCGTGTCACAAGTGCCATTTCTGGCTGAAGACATCCCTCAGCCGCTGACAGCTTGAACTGGGGGCAGGTGCCAGGGGAAGAGTCACTCTGTAGGGGCTCTGCTGTCGTTGGAGGTAGGGTGCTGGGCTTCTGCCCCACAGGGCAGGTGCGGGAAGTTCGTTCCCAAAAGGTAGCTGAGGCTGCGTTTCCCAGAGGGGTGGCCGAAGTGAGCAGCTGAAACAAAGGGCGTGACTTCTCTCTGGAGATGCTGAGCTATGCCAACAGTGCCAGTGGGGACAGAGAGTGTGCATCCACCTGGGCCTGGCTGGGTGTCCTGTGCAGGACTCGCCTGGTGCCCGGCTCTGCTGAGAGCGCTGGTAGCTGGCTGGCTGCCCTCTCTCCTTCCTCCTGGTCGTCCCGCTCACTTTCGGAAGAGAAATGGCAGGGCAGGCTGGCCTTCTGGGTTAGTGTTGCCATCACCCCTGCATGTGCTGTGCCCTCGGAAGGCGGCAACTCTTCCTGCCTGTCAAGCCGGCAGGTAGTTGGTTGCAGCCTGGAGATGGTAATCCCAGGGCTGCAACAGCGCTTTTCCTTCCAAAGCCTGACCCTGGCACAGCACCTGCAGTCTGGGTTGTTACGCTCCAGGTTGTGGTGCATCTGCCCAGTCTGCTGGAGCGTGCAGGCTGTGTGGGTGGGTGCTCGGAGACTCGACCTGAGACAAGCGGCAGTAAAGGCTGGTGCTCGGACACAACAGCTTTCAAGCTCCATTGGCTTGCTGGGAGCGGGGGGTGGGCTTGGAAGTTGGCAAGGGACCTAAGCTTGGCAGCGTCCCTGCTGGAGCACTCAGATGTCCACATTTCCTTTCTTTTCGTGAGGCTTATCTTTTTTTGAGCATGCAGAGGTCGAATGTGAACAGACAAGTGCGTGGGGAGCAGTTGGCTGTGCGATCTGAAGCCAGGGAGAGGTTTACGAAGGGAACAGTCCTGTCAATTAAAACCAAATGTGTAATAGTGTTTAGTCTGCGATTTACTGTGATGACAGCCCTGTCATATAACTGTGTAAGGGAAGATTTAGGTAGCTGGCCTTGTGCAGTTCTCAGTCTCTCTGTTCTAACAAGATTAGCAGGATTGCTAGCTTTGGCCAGAAGTCAAATTAACCTTTGGCGAAAAAAGATACACTGTTTCAGACTTGACTTACATGAAGCCGCTGGTAAATGCCTTACAGGAATGTTCTCACAAATAATTTTTTTTTTTTTTTAATGGCAGCTTTTACGTGTTTTTGTGCTGACCTGTTTTGCTTTCTGAACATGGTTCTTTTTGCACAGCGGCTGCATCATCAGTGGACTCGGTGCTAGAGTCTGATTTTTGTCTTATTTACTCAAGCCCTTAATTTCTGTGTGGTTTACTTATAATTTACCAATGTGTCCCACTCCTCTCGTGTCCCCCAAACAGTACCACGTGAGAAAAATATTTATACATCTTTATGGACCGTCAAGCTGTCAAAGCTCAAATCAACTGGGTTTGCAATCTGGCTGATTTTGCTGCAAATAAATCAGTGCTACCAGGTGCTACTTGATCCGGAGAGCAAGCATCATCCCATGGATGTTCCTCTCTCCCAAAGGTAAAAGCTGAGGTTCTGGCTGCTTTTGCTGAGTATTCCTGGCCGTGAGGCCACCACCTCACACTGGTGACTTGCAGTAGCTGTAGCGAGAGACCTCACTGAGATCCGTGGCCCATGGGGAGAGCGTCGTGCCTTGTCGCTGTCTTGAGAGCGCCTCAGGAATGGTTAGCCCTGTCCACCTTTGAGAAGCGGCACTCGTTGGCTTACTGGGATGTCATACAGGATAAGCCATCCTACCCCCACCAAGGAGGTAGGTTTCATGGTGTGCGCCACTTGGTTGAGCAAGGAGCCCGCTTCAAACATGGCTCAAGCCTATTTTCACTCACACTTGAGGCAAGGCAGAACGGGACTGCATCACTACAGCTCCCTGGCTTTGCGTTTCTGGCACCTGGTGGCATTTTGAAGAGCTTTCTGCAAGCTCAGAGGAAGTGTTTGGACTTCTTGTGGGAACCAATTACATAAATAACACCAGAAGCTCTCAAGAGAGCTGCAGCCCTGCAGTGATGTGCAGCTGGATGTGTCCCAGCGCAGCTTGTTGTTGAGGACCCTGCTACTGACGCTACAGCTCTGGATTCCTGTAATTCAGTGTAGGCCAAATTTTCAGTTGTTTCAGGTAAAAACTTTACCTTTGCTGGGGGTACTGGATTAACTTCTTAAAGATTTTAACTACTGAGAAAATTTGAATTTCATCTGGACATTGTCCTAAGCATCTTCCTGCCTCTCTGCCTGCAAACCTTTCATCAGGCCATTGAGTCCTGGCTCCTTGGTACACCTGAAAAAATAGGGTGAAAAGCAGGTTTTGTTATTCCTTTGGGCTTCTCTTCTACTTGTTTTGCAGGGGGGAGCTGGCTAAATCACTCAGGTGCTCAAAATCCACTGGTCTCTTCCCACAGCCTTACTCCTCTGCCAAGCACGTAGAAGGACAGGTAAGTTATGTCCGTATCTAATGGTAAAGAAGGCTACAGCAGCTTATCCTTCCACAGTTGCACAGAATCAGCACAAAACCCAAGTCTTTCATGAGACATCTCAGGGCTGTGCAGATTTGGGAAGGCTTGACACTGGGGTTGCTAGCCTACGTGCCCAGGGCTGTCCCAGCAGGGACAATATGCCCTGAGCCAGCATTAGACAGTCAGAGGTTTGCTGCTGATATTCCGAGCTCAGTTTTGAAGGTCTTACCTTATTCTGGCCAAAGCAACCCATTCTGCTGGGAATGTGCAGCAGTTTGACCACCTGAGTGTATTGATTAACCTCAGCTTTGTGATATCCCATGCCTATAATCATACAAGAACTCCCCCCAATTTCCATGTATGCCTGCCAAAGTGCAGATATACTAAATTCCTCTGTAGCTCTTTGAGAGAGGAAGTCAAGGCCTGCCACTGTTGGTATGTCTGGTAAAATGGTCTCTGGGGACTTTTAGGGCTGAGATTTCTGTACTCAAGCAGTTGCGGACATCCTGAGGTGAGGTATATTTATATTCTCCTTGAGACCATGGTGGGTACCTGGTAGATAGGTAGTGTACCTTTCAGTCTTTCATTGGTGAGAGGTGACTAAGCAGACCCATTCCTCCCAATCTGGCTGCTTGCTCCCAGCCTCTCACCAGTCACTGTGACAGCTTGAGTGTTTCAACAAATTGCTCTGGGCACTGCGTTTCCAGTTTCCCAAGTGCCTGCACAAAGGCTTCACCCTGCAAAATGCAGGCATGTAAGGAGTGGTTGGGAGCTGCTGATGGAGGCATTACTGCTGAAACAATTCCTACCGTACAGCCTAAGTCTGGGCTCCTGGACAGTCTCTGCTGCTCAGCCATTGTACAGTAACTTGTTAGGCTGGGGCAATTAGGTCACAAATTTCATCCCTGTGTGAATTTATAAGGCTGTTTATTAAGATAAATGGGCTATTGTTACAGCTGGAGTCCAGTGGTATGAGTTGCCTGTTTGGAATGTTTAAAAATAAAATAGCTACAGCCATGCTTTCTAGGAAGGATGAAATGGAGAAAGAGGAGAGGGTGACACCACATATCTTTTTATTTGCTGTCAAGCTGTTGGTAAGTCAGAAGAAGACATGGAAATCTCAAGGTTGTAGCTGATCAACAGTAACACAAGGGACAGAAGTACTTCTTACCAGTATTGCACAATGCCTGGGTGAGCAGCTCCTTGAAACTCTGCCATGGCAGAAGAAAGATAAAAACTATACTTCCATTTTAGGTATTTCAGGTATGTTTTTGCAGCACTGGAAGAAACGTATTCATCTAAAACACACAGGTGAATAAGACTCTGTCTAGAAAGTATCACAGCTGGCTTGGAGTAATGCAATTTCAGGCCTCATCCAGGTTAATAAAAATGAATTAATCACTGAACTGAAAAGGATGTTTGCTTAGGTACAAGTAATCATGACTGAACTTAATTTGCTATGCAAAAAGGGAATAGATAGTCCCAACCAGTAATATGTATGATTGGTGCTCTAAGGGGGCCCATTTTCTCCAAACTGAGAATAATTACAGGCCAAATAAAGTGGGAGGAAAAACTTAAGCATAAAAATGTGAATAATAATTGGGAGTTGTTCAAGAATCCTATATTAGGTCCCTGAGAAACCACAATTCTGCATTTGCAAAGATGAATTCTTTAGTTAAAAAAAGCTGTTTTGGTTAACAGAGGAGACTAAAGCAGCAATAAAAAAACCAAAATACAATGAATGGAAAAATAGAGGAAGCGATGTGGACAAGTAATCTGCAAGGAAATGCAGACAATTGATGAGAGAACTGAAGGGTACCAATGAAGAGCCTCTGGGCAGCGGGTTTGGAACAATAAGAAGGGATTCTTTAAATGTATCAGGGATTCATGAAATCCTAGCAGTGGTACAGGCTCCATACTGAATAGGGTTGCAAAATTGTTGCTTATGAAAAAGAAAAGGCAGAAATAATCAGTAACTATTTCTTGGTGTTTGGAAAGGAGGAGACTGTGCATTCATAGCTTGGTCATAAGGGAATATTTTCTGCTCCAGTAAGAAATTACTTCCAGTAATTAGGAAAAATGTTAAATGTCAGTGTTTTTAAATGTACAAAACATTAACAATGGTTAGCTTACAGTCCAGAATATTTGGAGACTAAGCCAAGGAGCTCTTTGAATCATTAATACAGGCACTTGAAAAACTTCAGGGGAGTGGAAAAAACCTACTGTATCAGCATTATTCTGGGACAATGAGTGGGAAGCTTGTCAGGCTACCCAAACTTCAGTTTGCTCAAAGCATAAAATTGCTGATAGGCTCTGCAGCTGGTAAAGAGCTGAGAGAAGGCAGGATGATGCTAGCCAATTTCCCTTGCATGGGAAACTGTCCTTGTCAGACAAACATGATCCCACTTCTTGATAGGAGTATGATTTTTGGTGATAAAAGTCGTCGTGTTGACATAATTATACATAGATTTGAAGGCTTCTGACTTTGTTCCTTGTGATACTCTGATACAGGCGTACACGCTAGACAGAATCAAAGCGGCTTACTGTAAACAGCCCAGGGGAAGGGATCATTCTCATAAAATGGCTGCAGATGGAGAGTCATCCTCCACCAGGGAGAAGGGAAGCTAGAAGACACTCGTAAAGTACTGAAGGTATCTGCTTCTGGCCCTGCACTACCCAGTGGCTTTGTCAGTGATGTAAATACCAAATAATTGTTCGCGCAAACATGGACATCCTACAGATGGAGGGGAGGTCAACAATGGGTCAGTTGTGGGAGCAGAGCTGAGTCACCCGGAAAGCCGGGCTTGTCTGGTGCTGTTAAATGCAAGGCCATACACCTAGGAGGAAAACATGGAGGTCAAGCTAGTAAGGCTGGAGGCCTTATCTGGAATACATTGATGGTGCAAAGGGCCTGGAAGATAACTAGCTAACATGACTGCCAAGCCCAGTACTGCAGCTAAGAGAGAGATTGCAGTCCCCAGGTGAGTGGTAGGAGCAGAGGAGAAACGTGCTGGGGAGCCCAGTGCAGGAACACTGCTTAGTCCTGGTGTCAGCAATTCAGAGAGCGCTGATGAATTGGAGCGAGGTCAGAAGCAAGCTACACAACTAATTTGGGACCTGAAAACCACGCCTGTACAACAGGAGAGTAAAGAAACTTGGTCTACAAAGTTGTTTGTAGAGACACTGACGAGTGATTTCATGGGCACGCTCGGGTATCAGTCTGAGGAAGAGGGACAATGCAGCAAAATCCCCAAGTCCAATGGTGTAGCTGGTCAGGATACACACTATCAGAATCAATGTAATTGGTTTCTAGTGAAGGCAATTAGCCCGTTGAACAAATTTCCTTAGAACCTGGTGGAATTGCTGTCATTCAGGCTTTAAATCGCCACCAAATAGCTCTCTGAAACAGAAAAGATTGCTAGGTTGTGTTCAAGGGCTGCTGATTCATGCATGGAATCAATGTACATTTTGTTCTGTCATATAAAATACCAATTTGGGCCATTTAGACATCTGCAATTAAGGCTAGACAAGCAGTTTCAAGCAGCTTCCAGATTCCTTTTTTTTTTTTTTTTTTTTTTGGTGGCAAATTAATACATTTCTGCCCTTTAAAACTGTGTTTA
>JAVKLA010000074.1:29441798-29451850 GCA_034782735.1 Sagittarius serpentarius | reverse complement strand
CCACCATTCGGTTCAGACCAGCTGATGTGGAGAGTATTTTTGGCAATAGCATCTCTTGCCCTCCAGCTGTGCAAAGCCCAGAGACATGAGTTACTGTAACTCATTAGATTAGGGAGTGCTAATTGTCAAGGACATTGATGATCTTTTGATTTCTGCCCGTTTGTCATATCTTGACTTTTCTTGCTCCAAGTGCTTGGGCTGTGGTTGAGAATGGTGCAGAGGGACTTGAGCTGCTGCTGCTGTTATCAAAGGAGCAGAGACTACCTCTGTCAGTCACAATGCCAAGGTGAAAGTCCCCTCTCTGGGTGGGCTTCAGGTGGTTCTTGTGTGACTTCTCTCTCTGGTTCTCTGCAGAATGATAGGATGCAGGCCTAGATCCAAATGGGGAAAGACATTACTCATGGGGAAGTCTGACCTGGCAGGGAACAGCCCTCAGTAGTCCGTGCCAAATCAAAATAGCCCATGCAGTGCCACACAAACCCATCGACTGGGCTGTGGGGTCCATGACAGCCTGCTGGATGCTCCATCCCCAGGCAGTCATGGTCAGGATGGGGTGTAAGAGTTTTGGGCAGTTAGCTTGGACACTGTTTGTTCTTTGGGGCAAAACATGGAAGCACTTCATTGTGAAAGGTCCTTTGGGCAGGGAAGCCCTTCAGCTGCTGCCATCCTGTCATTTCTTCACGTGGCCAGTATCAACTCTCCCNNNACTCTCCCACCTCCACACCAGAAGGATGTACTCTTAGCAAAGACCAGAGAGCTGCCAAAGCTGCCTCACCAGGACAGCTTTGTAAACGTGTGTGGTAGTCCTCCATAACTGCAGGTAGTCATTGTGGTTTTAAACGGTGCTCTTGAGACAGATTTATTTAGCTGTTTGCAGTTTAGTGTGTGCTAGTTTCTTATGGCCAGTGGGTGAGCATGAGGAAGGAAGATGCCTGTGTGCTCGACCCAGCTGCTACAGTCCAGGCCAGGTCTGTTTGGAGGAGAGACTGAATCTGTTTCACCTGAACCACACTGCAAGGGAGGAGGGAAGAGATGTGTGTGGTGCAGACAGGGTAGCATGCAGAGGAAGCGACGGCAGAAGTGCAGGCTGTGGGAGTACAGCAGAGAGAGGAAGATTTGCTTTGTTCTCACATCTCGCCCAGCAGGCTGATGTTTTTTCCACAGAAGCCGGTTACCCTCCGCTGGTTTGTGTTTGGACGAAAATCAAACAGTAAAGACTGCAAAGGCTCTTTGATGTGCTTACTCTACATTGAGTCAGAGCTACCTGACCAGCTCAGGAGACTGTCACAGGTCTTAATCTTGCTCTGTGGACAGGGACTGTCTGGTCATTGTTTCAGAGGCTGCAGAGTCTAGAAAGGGCCATATTGCTTCAATGGTAAATTGTCCAAGCGGATGCTGTTACAGTAGTCAACTTACAAAATAATCCATTCACATGGAAGTGCTTTTGGCTGGACTGATTGTATATACGAGATTTTCCTGGCATAACCTAGCAGTTCTGGCTGTAGGAATCCCACATTTTCAGCATGGATTTGGCTTGTCTCTCAGTGAATCTCATCTGGTCATTAACATCCATTAGGGCTTCTCTGTGTGGGAAGCAAAGCCAAACAAATGGAAAACGATGGCTTCAGAGTGCAATAAACCCCAGCCTGCATGCAAACTTCTGTTCAGATGTAAAGTGGTTTCAATCTGGTTCTGTTTAATTTACTTCCAAATTAAACAGAGGTCCTTTGCAAGATGGCCATTGGTTCATTTGATGTAACTTTCCTGAGTATCTACCTGCAGGTATTCTTTTAATCAGGTGCAGTTTGTACCAACAAAGTGAATTCTTGCCCTTTTTAAAAACATGAAATGGGAGCAAATGTTGCTATTCATGAACACCCTTCCAGAAATAATGCTAAGTTATGTGCTTTCATATTCAGTTAAATACACAGTGGTTTGGATCCAGACAGGCAGCTCTAGCTGTAGTGGGGACTGTGATTTTGAGTTTGGTGGGACCTGCACCTTTCTGCAGGAGACAGACTGTTGTGCTGGGGGAGGGCAAACTGCACCTGTTCATTCCCCCACCTGCCCTGTCCTGTAATCCCAAGATTTGGTTCGCATAATCTCAGTACATTAAGTGTATGCTTATTGATGTGTGAGTTTCGTGGTGTTGGTGAATACCTCCAGTTCCACAGTGCTTTTAATGGTGTTTGAGGCAAATATCCAGGAGGAGTTAATCACACAGAGCCCTCATCAGACTGAAGAGAGTCACCAGAGCTTGGAAAATAACCCTCCCAGGAGTAACTTTTGAAATGTGTTTCAAGACTGCAGCAATATCTCTTGGCTTCCTTCCTTTAGAAATATAAAAAATAAGCCAGTAGTTAGTAGGAAGGCTTGTTGCAGTTGTCTAGTCTTGTTGTGCAAACCAGCAGTAGCTTGAGTAAGTGCTGTGTTCAGGAGAGATGGCAGTGTTTTACTTTCCACATGCTGATGGAGAGCTGCTGTCTTCGCGGGCGAGTAGCCAGCTCTGCGCCCCACCAGTGTGCCTACTGGCATCCCATGCTCAGCCTGGGGAGTTTTTGCCCAAGTCCTGCCTTGGCTCCCTGCCTTCCCGGGGCTTGCTGGCTGCCTGCTGCAGCTGCTGGAGCAGTGATGGAGAGGTACAGAGGTCCTGCATTGTCTGTTTGTCTCCAGAGGCCCCTGTCAAGCATTGCTCCAAACTACTCTCCTGTGCATTTTAAGTGGTGGTCATCCTCATGGGGTGTTCATTGCCCCAGGTGGGAGGCAGCTGGAGAAGCAGCTCTCTCTGGGTCAGGCCGTGAGGCTACCACCCTGGGAAAGCCATGCTGTGCTGGAGGTGGGGAAGCAGCAACACCTGGAGGAGACCTCTGCAGATCTTCTCCCTTTCCGGTCAAGGGAGAGGCTCCCTGGGGGTAGGAGCTGTGGCAGCCACATTAGTTCATCTTGAGGCAAAGGGAACGGGAGTGTTTGCATTCCCAGGTGAATGCCGAGGAGGAGGGAGCGTGGGCAGCGGCAGCCCCCATGCCTGTGGAGGCAGTCAGTGGTGGGAGAGTGCTGGGCGGCTGCAGGACTGCCGTCCTCAGACTTCGCCTGCGGGGAGAGTGGCTGCCTGTGTCCCCTGGCAGCTGCCGTCCTTCCCTGGACTGCTCCAGAGAGCCATTCCTGCTTGAAATAAACAGGGTGTGTGGGAGAAGGAGACACCAAGCAGGAAACGACAGCGTTAATGTTCCTTGTGGGTAAGGAAGAAAGGGCAAACAAGGCGAAGCCATGCTTCATTTAGGTAGGTGGCTGAGGAGCTGTGGGGATAGAAGCCCATCAGGCCCTATAGCTCTATGGTGGTCAGGCAAACTGTCGTCTAGGGGGGCAAGATTGCCCATTTCAGTCTTTCCCCTTTGTATCTTCTGTATTAATCACATCATGGGCAAAACCTCCTGGAGTTATGAGTGGCGAGTCAGTTCCCTGTGAGCAGGCCCGTGGGACCTGAGGCGTGAGTATCTGCAGACCTGGCAGAGGCACGGGTTGGCGACATGTAGACTGGCGCGCTCAGAGCGGGAGCAGCTTCAGAGAGCCCTCGGCAGGCAGCTCTATGTCTGTGACCTTCTTAAGGGGCGAGACGAGAACTCACCAGGAACTCTGTCTTTTCCTCCCTCTCCCCCTCCCTCAGGTGGTCTTTGCTTTGAATCAGACTCTCTTGCAGCAGGAGAGCCTCCGAGCAGGCAGTTTCCAGATCCCCTATACGACAGAAGACCTTATCAAGCATTACAACTGTGGGGACCTCAGCTCCATCATCTTCAACCATGACACTTCTCAAGTGAGTCTTGCCACCGCAGCCCTTGTACTACGCACATGTCCCCATAGCGCTAACCCCGTCTCACTCACGCTCACCTCTCCTCAGGCAGGCCCTTTGCAGGCGAGGGCCGCTGGCACGTCGCTGGCTTTCTGGCGCCTCTGCTTTCCTGTGCCTCCTGTCCCAGGAGTCTGCACCACCTCACCCCTGTCTTGCTGCATGCAAGCAGTGAAGTCACACCTGGCTTTCACTTTTGGACGAATGCCGTGTTTGCTTTAGTGTCAAAGTTAATGAGTTAATCCTTTATTTTTTTAAGGATCCTGTAGAATTACGCTAGCTTAGGTATGAGTGACCTTAGCGCCAACAGAGAGCAGCAGCAGGCTCTTTTGTGCAAATAGCGACAGAGAAATGTACTCATGACTTGGACGCTTGTGTGAGGCTGGGCAAGTTGTAAGCTTTTTAATGTCCCCTGTCACTATGATTGTGTACTGCGGTCAAGTCCCAAAGAAGAGAAATGGAATGAAACAAAGAAAAGATAGATTTAGACTGAATGTTAAGGAAAATAAAACCTTCTGAGGCCTCGCAGACTTGGTTTATGGAGACGGTTTCCTAAGCAGCACAGTGGAATGCAATGCTCTGATCTTTAAACCAAGAGAAAATGCCCAGCAGGGACCAATTTGGCCTGTTTGGGCTGTTAGATTAGCTAACCTCAGACTGAGGCATCAGGCATCTCTGTTCTTGTCTGTGAGGTACTGCCTGGCAATTCATGCACATCAATGAAAACATAGGCTCTAGCCTCACAGTGCTGAACAAGTGGGTGTGCGTACCTGGGCTTTCCCTGCTGAATAACCATTTTCTTGTGGCCTTTTGATATATACGGTGCAGTGCTGCAGAACTGGAAATACTGTCATACTAACCCTTGCTACTCTGGCACTGAGCTTTGCGTGCGTGTTGTTACCTTCCTGTCCTGCACAGCCCTCAGCCTGCAGGTGCAGGCAACCTGGTCATTAACACTGTTTAGCTCGTACACAGTGCACTTCATTTGTAGATTTCAAAGGGTTTCTCAAAGGAGGCCAGCACTATAAGAGCATACAGATGCTGCATCACTATTCTGCTGAGGTGTTACAGCCTGCAGACAGCTGGCGTTGCTTTGAGGTCCTTGGAGAGAACAGCTCTTGCTGAGACACGCATGTCTTTGAGGAAGCAACTGCCTTTTACTTACATGAGGAGCTCCACTGCAGGGCACTCTCCCTCACAGCAGAGCTGAGCAGTAATAGTCTGCAACACTATCAGCTTATGTTTTTAAGCAGAACTTCTCTGTAAATTGTATTTGACCCATACTTGCCTAGTAGATGACCCGCTGTGGGCTAAGAACACTTTGGAAACAGCAAGAGTTTCTGAGTGGCTCCAGAGCCTCTTCAGCTGGTGCAGCCTTGCAAGGGAAAGCACCTGGCTTAGTGGCTCTGCTGCCCAGAAACCACCACTTGCAGGCCCTTTCCTTAGCAGTCCCCATGGCTGCAGTGCCCAAAGCTACTTGGGAAGAAGCCAGGATGGCTGCAACTCTAGACCCACGTTTCCCTCCACTAGCAAGAGGTCAGGGTGGTGTGCAGACACAGCTGTCCTTCAGGCCCCAGGGGAGTAAGCTAATATTTTAAAAGATACCTTGAAGACAGGGAAACTGGAGGTGGTAATACTTTCTTCCCTGACAAAATTTGGTCTTCTTTCTTTTGGAAAGTTTGGGGATGTTTTTGTTAACTAATTCAAATTGCACAGTTACTCTTTGACAGCCTGAGGGCTCTGATACCAGTAAACTCTCTTAGAAGAGTGCACTTATCATTATAGTTATGTCATATCTATGGCAATTTCAGGAAGAGGTATGCAGCTAAAGATAGCCAGGGGCAAATACTTACTTTCTTCAGCCGAGCAATCAGGATTTGGGATCTAATGTGTAGCAAACTGAGAGTATTTGCTGAATTTGCATAAAAAAAAATTCAGCTGGCTGGCTTATGAAATGGTATGTTGAGAGAAATTAAGGACTATGCATTATTATTATGCTGAGTCATTTTTTACCTTGCTTTGGGTTTTGTCCTACTGGATGTGCCTTGAGAGACAAGGCATTGCCACATTCAATAATGGAGCAAAATGCCTGTGCATGATGATGGCTGCCTGTGAAATAAATGCCCCTTTCATGAAGACATTTTTTTTTCCCACCTTAGGTCCCAAATTTCATTAATGCTACACTTCCGGCCCATGAACGCATTACTGCCCAAGAGATAGACAGCTACTTCCGTCAGGAGCTCATCTACAAACGAAATGAGCGAATGGGCAGGAGGGTGAAGGACCTGCTGGAAGAGTACCCAGACAAGAGTTTCTTCTTTGCATTTGGAGCTGGTATGTGATTGAGGTGCCCTTCAACCTGAACACATTCTTCTCATGTTCATTAGAAGATTTTTACAAATGCTTGCCTCAGTTTAAAGAAGAGTCAGTACTTTTACCACGGTGGACACAGAACACAGGTTTTCCCTGATAGTTGTACCCTAGTAGGAAGACTTTTTCAGTGTAGGAGACTGTTTTTCTTCAGTATGCGAAGAGCTCACAGTGTATGCATTGATTGCAATATTTATTAGTTACAGACTTATTTGTTATATGCATAGCCAGAGATACTGAACCAACTACAGTGCATACACAAAAGGAACAGTTCTTAGACACAATGTTTATGGTCTGGCCAACCAAGGCAGAAGGGTAGGAGAAACAGGGAGCTGAGATGAAAGGTAGCAAGTCAGAGGTTACACCAGTGCTTGAATAAACCTTTCAAAAACACAGCCAAAAGAGTAACATGCCAAATTGTGTGAATCTAAGGGGCTCAATAAATGCAAGTGGAGAGGCAAGGCACACCTTTACCTTTCTCTTCCTGCTGTGGCTCCTTCCCTCTTTCACTGCACTTCCACAACTACAAGGAAATTGTGTTTGCCACTATTTTGGAGCAGAGCATTGGGCCCAGTTGGGGAAAACCTATTCTGTTTTCTGCCCCTTGGCAGCCAGCAGAAATCTATAGGCATATCCAGCAGCTCATTCAACTTTGTGAGGTTAACACCCACACTTCAGACTAGGGCTGGGTGGAGGGTGTAAATGGGATTGGTTTGCCATGACTCCTATCCTTTGTTCTAGCTCCAGGGAAGCAAAGAAGTAAGGATTGGTGTTTGAAAAGACAGGTGTTAATTCCCAGGGAAGTATCATATCCCCTCCACCATGAACCATATGGGCCTTGGGAAGGGGGAGAGCTGAAACTGGTGTCAGGATCCATGTGATGTTTTCCAGTCTCAGTGGCTACTGCTTTAGTGAGGATGGAAGATCTAGTCAAGGCAAGGAAAATATTTACTTAAACACACTAAAAGCATTGGTATTCGAAGTCTGTGAGAATCTCTTCACTTGCAGCAGGGAGTTGTGGTTACAAGCTTATCATAACAAGGGTCCTGTGTGTGAGAGCAGGGAGGTAATGAAAGGTGGCTGATAATGTCTGTTCAGGCATGCGTGAAGATGGTAACGTGCTATCTTCCTGCAGTATCACTGCTCTGTGCAACTCCCTGTCATGAAGGACAAGTGAAGCAGGCATATGTTATGTAGACTTTGGTCATGTCTGTCTGTAAGCTAAGATCAGGGCTTTGCTGTACTCCACTGATGATGTTGTTCTGATCGCCCTTGTCTCTGCTGGACTGATGTTCCTGACCAGTGCGTAAGTCAGCCCTGAGTGCCAGTTGCATCAGTTGCAGGTAGCTAGTCTTCTGTCAGGAGGCTAGTCACAGATGTTGGGGCTCCAGTAACTGGGTCACAACTGAGTAATGAGCAGCCCATGCAAATGGACAGATGTGGGTGCAAGCATCACTCTAAGTCTGCCCTGTCCCAGAAGCAGGATCATTCGAGAGAAGGGAGCCTCTTCCCCTCCTTGCACACACACCCTGCATCCTAGCAGCTGCACTGGGCAAGTCACATCTCTTTAAAATGCTTTTGTGTAGTTTGTCGCCCCTCCCATCAATTTTCTTCTCTTCCCACTCTTCTGCCCCAGACTGTCTTCATTGTCATTAGTGTGCACAGCTCTGTCCCAGGGCCCAGAAGCACTGCAGGAGCAGGACAGATCCCTGTCCTTCCCAATCTCTCTTGTTCTCAAGCTTCTCAACCTCCTAAAACCCTTCCCAGGCTTTCTGGATTATTGCTTTCCTCCTTCCGCTTATTTTCCTTTTCCCAGTTGCCCCTTTCTTTGTCCCCTGCTTGCCTCTTCCAGTAGAGCAGAGTCAGGATTCAACCAACATTGCTATACTGCAGCGCTGCCTGGAGCGTTGGGCCTGTATGAACACCCTTGATCTGTGGCTTATGTGCACATGGCTTGATCTGCAAGCACCAGGCATGCTCATCTCATGCTTTTCCATCACACTTTTGAATCTAGACAGGTTCCCTGTCTTCTCTGGGGTCTTGGGATTGACTTAGAGAAATTGTTTCTAATTACACTCTGCCTTTGATACCAGTACAGCCTCTGTTCTCATCTGCTCTTGCAGATAGCTCTGCTCAAAGGACAGGGCCAGCCTCCCATGTTTAGCAGCACAATTCCTCATTATCCCCTTGTTTGACTGCATGGGGATTTCTTTTTATTTGTTTCATATTAATTGTCTAAATGAGAAGTAACATCACAGGATACAATGCAGAAAACAGATCCATTTCTACACAGTTCCAAGGTTTACTGAGTGCACATTACAAATGTGAGTTAAGGTTTTTATTGTTTTCCAGCAAGCTTATTTAGCTTTTTGCTTATCCAGATTGCTGTATGTGATAGATAATTATGTGGAAGATTTATTTTTTATGCCAGCAAGCAGTGAAGATGAACAAATGTCTTGTGTTCAGTTTTGAGCATTGCTTGAGTACTGTACTGTTGTTAATTACTCGAAAAGTGTTCTAGGAAAGTGCTCACACAAGTCAGAATAAGCTGTAGAACAAGAGAAAAAGGCTATAGGAATGGGACTAAGTAATCACTGTATTGTGGTTTTCCCTCTTCTGGCCACCAGTGAAAACAGTATCTCCCAGCAGTGGCTAATAAACTTCAGGACAAGGTTGTGTTAAAATGGTAGCAGGATATCGAAGGGTCTCCAGGTTAGAAGGGGGAGAAGACTTTTGGTTGTTTCTTTTCAGATTCTTTCACCCTGTGTTTTTTATTTTTAAAAGGGTTGGGCTTTTTATAAGGAAAGTTCTATTTTTTTTCCCATTAACAAAACACCATTGAGAAAACACTTTTATCATCAAAGATACCCAAACAAGGTTATGGTTTGTAGGTGACATATTACAAATATCCCCTCTTGTTTTTTAAACTACTCTTTGCATTTTTATTTTCAATGGGGGAAAATCAGAAAAGATTGGTGATTTATTTTATATTCCAAGTGATTGATGTGGTTTAGAGATGTGTAATAAATGTGCAAAAAAAGCTCCTACCTCTTTCCAGGTTTTAATACAGTTGCATGGCTATAGATACTGATTTCTTACATGGAATTACATATGGTAATTAGGACTGCAATAGATTTGATCATTAGATCCAGCATATTTTATTCTTTTACTTCATTTTAACAGATCAGACAAACACCCTTTATATTCTGTTGAAAACGTTTCACAGTCAGAGCTCATTTCTGGAACTATTTTTGTTCGGAAGTAATTTAAGCTTGCACAAAAGTGGACAACTAAAAAATAACAGATTTTGCTGAAACTATCCAAAAAGCTTTGCTTCTGGCCAAAGTGCAAACATGGGAAGTTTCAAGCCAAAATAAGTCTGTTTGAGGGAATTAGAGGAAAGTATGGGAAGAGAGAGAGAGTAATGCCAGCAGCATTCCACTAGGTTCAGTAAGGATTTTATCTTAATTGTGGACAGGCCTTTTTGTACGGCGGCACTAGTGTTACAAGCCAGACCTACTTCCTGTTGCCAGTGGAAGAACTTGTGAAGCAAAGCCAGCTATAAACTTTCACAAACAGTCTTCCTTCTATATGCATTTTTAATTTCTATGAAATGTAAGTGGAGCATTCAGGATCTGAATGCTAAGCCAAAGTAAGTGATGAGGCATGTGATTCCATAGACAGCCAGCTAGATAACACTATAGGTTTCTGGTTTGTCCAAGTCGTGCACGTTGATGTACATGTGTACAGGTTGCCCAGAAAGGTGGTAGAAGCCCCATCCCTGGAAACATTCAAGGCCAGGCTGGATGGGGCTCTGAGCAACCTGATCTAGTTGAAG
>JAVKLA010000074.1:29423809-29441407 GCA_034782735.1 Sagittarius serpentarius | reverse complement strand
ATGCTCTAACTGTTCATCATCTTTGTGGCCCTTTGCTGGACTCTTTCCAGTATGTCCAAATCTCTTTTGAACTGGACAGCTCAGAGCTAGACACTGGACCCAGATGTATGTCATCAAGGCTAAGGAGCAGGGAAAGATCACCTCTGTCAGTCTGCTGGCAGCACTTCTCTTAACGCAGCCCGGGAGGCCACTGGCCTTCCTTGCCACAAGAGCGCATTGCTGGCTCAAGGTCAACTTGATGACCACCAGGACGCCACATCCTTTTCTGCCAAGCTGCTCTTCAGCCCGTTGGTGCCCAGCCGATCCTGGTACCTGGAGCTATTCCTGCCTAGGTGCAGGGCTTGGTTTGCTGAACTTTGTGAGCCAAGATTCCCTCATCATAAATCCATACTGATCACTCTCAATCACCTGCTTATCCCTAACACATTCGGAAAGGGTTTACAGTTTAATTTGCTCCTTCACCTTCCCCAGGAATAGAGGTGTGGCTGACCAGTTTGTAGTTTCCCAGATCCTTCTTCTTGCCCTTCCTGAAGATAGGAGTGACACTTGCTTTCTTCCGTTCCTCGGGGACCTTCCCTAATTGCCATGACGTTTTAAAGATAATGGAGAGTAGCCTTGCAGTGACATTGGCAAGCTCCCACAGTTCCTCTGGGTGTATCCTATTGGAACTTTTACATGTCTGCTTTGTTTGAATGTTCCTGAACCTGATCCTCCTCTACCCAGGGTGAACCTTCTTTGCCCTGGACTTACCCTCTAGTCACAGGAACCTGAGATTCCTGAAGGCTGGTTTTAAGAAAGGGACAATGGCACTGAGTAGCATGGCCTTTTCCATATACTTTGTCATCAGGTCTCCTGCCCTCTTCAGCACAGAGATGATATTTATCTAGTCTACATTTTACTGCTGAGATATCTGGAGAAGCATTTCTTTCTTCCCTTGGTGTTTCTCACCAGATTCAACTCTAGATGGGTTTTCCTTCTGCATGATCACTTTTACTCCAGGATAAGCATGGCTTGTTTGCTTTAGCTTACAGTTTCTGTTGAAGGGGCTAAAGAACAAGAGAGAGAAAAAAAAAGAAGGGGGGGGGTATGCAGGAGGAAGCATACTTAGTGGTGTGAGATCCTGACTTTATTATGACAGGCAAGGCCTCAGGTGAAGCCAAAGTTTCTAGGAGCCAAGTTTAAATTCCCACCAGTCTCTCCTGCCACTTTGAACAGCTGAGAAACTCCAGAAGTGCCAGCTCATGAATAAGAATTACAGAGGGATCTAAGATGCCTTATATCCCTGTGGATGAAATGACTGACTTCACTGAGACACGCTGACTGATGTGACAACTTCAGAAGTTGGTCCTCTTAATCTTGTAAACACTGGCAAATTCCTTTTTCTCTCCGAGCCCTTTTTTCTTCGCAGCTCCTGAAAAAAACATCATTCTGAGGCTTTAAAGTATAGTGGATGTTGGTCAGCCACCATTAACACTAAGAAAAGAAGGATGATAGTGAAAACTTCTTCAGCTATCATGTCTTCTAATTATTAAAGGAAATAACGAATGTGTTTCTTTAGCATTACTCAGACTGTATGGATTCAAACCTCCAGGGACTGGCTGTTTTTTTCCCAGTCTTTACTCCCCCACCCCCCACAAGACCTCACAGAAAGAATTGTTATAAACAGACTGATGAACCGATATCCAAATTAGCAATACAGCTAAGAGCTCTGGATCTTAGTTGTCTTCCTCCCAGCAGCTGAGTCAACTGATACTCGCTAAACTAAAATTAATTCTTGGACGGTTGATGTGTGATTGAAAAACACACAGAAGGATGTGGACATCATTGTAGAAGAGTAGTTGACCCTGTCTGAGCTGAAGATGCGTATGTAACTTTTCATCTTAGCCACTCAGACAAGGAAAAGAGAGAACATGCTACCAGCGACGGTTACCCCAGAGTCTGCCTTAGTCCACCAAATGGCTTCCTCCAACTTCTTTAGGTTTTGAGGCAGTCCTTGGGATGTGGGGGATTGGTCAGTTATGCGTCAGCCTTAGATGCCAAGTGCATTGGATCCACAGGCACTTCTGATGCCTTTTCCCTTGCCCCTTATGTCACAAAAAGAAAAAAAACAAACAAAAAAACCACAACTAATTTCCAGGGGAAACTGGAATTGTGCTGAGTCTCTGTCCTGAATGGTGTGTTTGGTGACGGTTTTTCCATGTAGAGCTGTTCACTGTTAATTCTTGAAATTTGCTGTTCCATCTGGCATTTTTGGATGGAAATTATGCAAGAGGAACACGACTTAATTGTCTCTGGAAAAGAAAAGATTGGAGAAAGGACCTGTCACCAGTAAACACTGGTAAAAATAATCAACAGTGCTGACCCCAGGATGTCTTTGTCTATCTTGTGTAGGTGTTTATACCTGTAAAACAAAACCAAACAAAAACCTGCCATGGGAATATAAAAGTTGCCCAGATAAATGGGTTATCAATTTGCCCTTGAAATTCAGCGGGAATTCAGAACCCAGCATGGAAACTTTGAACCTGCCATCAGCACATTTGGGACTGGAGATATGGGTGTGCACAGGGAATGTAAATTTATCTATGCCTTATATAAAAGATTTGAAATGTGTAATGAGGAAGTTCATGGAAAATCTATAAGAAGCTGAACCTTGGCAGATCCTGGAAGAGGTCAGAAATAGCAGGAGCCGGAAGATAACATAATAAAACAGATTAAATGAGTCTTGTGGGGCCATCTCACTTTTCCCTGGGTACGAAGGTCTTGTTGATTGCCTGCTTGCTTCTTCTGGCTCTGGAATGCAGCATCATTTTAGCCTCTTTGGGTGGGAGGAAAGGCTGAGTCCCTGAAGGTGTGCCTGTACCTCTGTAATCTGAGAATACCAGATACGACCCAGCGGCTTTGAGACCGTTTTCCTTAGTAGCCTCTTTGAGTCTGCAGAATGCTAATGACAGGGTTTATTAGAACAACAACCCCCGAAGGGGATAGATAATGTTGTGTGGAGGCACGACCCACATCCAAAGCCCCAGGGTTCACATGAAGGGCACTCCTCCTGACATCTCTGACACATGAAATGAAGAAAGCTTTGCATTTCTGCATTAGAGGCAGAAACCTCTGTTCCAGTGTATTAGTGCAACTGTCAAAATCAGCCAGGTCAAACAATTGTGTGCTGTTTCTTCTCGGGTACTAACAGTCTGGTGACCATCAGTTTCTTATCAGTGCTGGGGTCTACCCATTGCTACCCTTATTGGGCAGCTACAGTAAGAAAACTTTCATCTTGTAAGGTATGTTTTAAGCTACTGGATTTCAACTCCTTAATACCTTTTTTCTGGAAAGGAAGCAATGGTGTGGAATGGGAGCAGGTCCAGCGGCAGAGGTGGCTGTGAATACTGCAGCTCAGATATAGCGCTGGTATTTCCTTTCTTTACTAGTCACATAATGCTGGCTGCTAGCATAGTCACCTACATGAGGGTCTCCTTGCCTAATGAGCCTAGGCCTTCAAGAGTGGAAAACTCTCAGTAAATGCCAGTGCAGATGGAGCCCCAGTGGCTGAGGCTGCCTGAACAGAAGCTGTTTCTTTGAACTCAGTTTTTACAAAATAGGCAATATGGGGTTGTAAACTTTTTCCTTAGGTTAATTTTGCTCTAAATTTGGCCTTCATAATCAGTGGAAAACCTTTTTCTAACTTAAGTTTGTGTAGTTATCAGGAGGTTTGACTTTGCCCAAAGGTAAAAATGGGAATCCCTGAGACCAAAAATACTTAGGTCGTACATTCAAGAGACCACTTTTTGACAGAACCTGATAGGTAAGAGTGTCTTTTTGTCTTCCACAAGAAAAATGCCTTCATTTTGGCTCATGCAAGTTGGAACTTCATATGGTTCTTTTCTGTGGTATTAGGCAATTTTCCCATGTTGTGCAAGGCCTTCCACACCAACTGTTTTTAGAAGGATTTCGTGTTTACATGATCCTGTTACAAACAAATGTGGAAAATGAATCCTAGTAATTCCGTATAGGTGAGTTAATTAGCAAAGCACATCACTTTTAAAGAAATGGAAGGTTATTTTTTGTTTCCTCCCGAGTGAAAGCAGCTTTGAGGCACTTTTTTTAAGTCTCTCCATGTCTAGTGAAAGTATTTTCTTGGGCGTAGAGAATGCCACTGTTCCACAGTCCTGCCCACCAGATTTTCTCATTTGGTTTGAGAGTGGTGAAGTATGAGCCACTCAGATTTTATACTAAAAAAGTGATTTGAAGGAAATCATGTTTTTTGAAGACAAACACTTGTCCTGGCCTCAGTGGAGTAAAACCTCAAGTTCAATGTTTATGGAGTAATATTTCATTGATATTTCATCTTACAGGGAATCACAGGAAGGAGTACATTTGGAAATCTGCAGTCTCAAAAAAGACTTGAGGAGTAGGATGTTTGTTTTGCAGTTTGGCTTCCATCCAATGAAATTATTTAAGTCAGTACTTTGCATTCTCTAGATCATTGGCTGGATCTGCCACACGTTGAACCTCCAGATCTTCACTGCAGATGCCTGTGGAACTGACTTGGGCCATGCATGTCCCCAGTCACCAGGCCATCAGAAATTCTCCTTTGCTTATGTTTGCATCCTTTGAGGGAGCACTGGCAGTTTCGAACACTTCTCCATGGGTTTATTGGCTTAAAGACTGCTATTGGAGGATACTTTGGTTATTGAAAGCATAGAAGAACCCTGCCGTGAGAGGCACATAAAGAGGGATGAGCTGTCCTTTGTGCGTCACGGTTAAGTGATAATTTTTGCTGAAGCTTCTCTTTTTTTGTTTGTGGGTAGCATAGTCAGCAGCCTCATGTCATGCCTTTTTTACAGGCCAGTAACTCTAATCCAGTCACCTACGGGTGTCCTGTTCACCCTTCTGGGATATGTTATATGAATTTATCTATATAATTCTTGGACGCAGTCTAAGAAGAATGATAGCAGATTATCATTGTCAGGGGCATTTCCAGGAAGTTTCTAAATAATTGTAAGATCTGTACCTCTAATGTTCTTGAAAATATTTGTTTTGGTGACCCATAGGGTCTCTGGCACCAAAAGCCTATCTGAGGACTCCCAGCCCAGTCAGAGATAAACATTCTGCTTTATGACGTCCCCAGTGGCTAGAATCGTTTGTGTCATTTTGTGGTTGCACTGTTACGGTCATGTGCTGTAGCTGTTCCCACCACTTCTTGGAGGTCAGCAGTCCAGATCAGGTTTCCTAACAAACAGTTTTGTTTCTTTACATGTATGTCTAGTGATTCATTGTCTTGGGGTATTTGTAGATGGTGAGGTCCTGGCATGTTTCTGGGCCAGATAGGAAGTGCCATCTTTCTCCTAAGGAAAACACAGCAGACAAAGAATTGTATGGGCTTGGAGGTTTGCTTTTACATGACTCTAAGAGAAGGTCAAGGAAATTTGTGTCTCAGCTTGGAATCGTGGATTTTGTTGAAATTCAGAGAGGAACATAGTTTTCTTCAGTCTTACAATCTTGCTTTATATGAAAAATAAAAATTCAGAAACAGAACTTCTGTTGTGCAGTTTTTCCTTGTTCATTTTGCTAGATGCAGAAAATTTTCAGCCCTGTGGTGGCTCAAATTTGGGTTCCTGAGCCTCTGCTGAAACCCACACTCCTAGCACAGTTACCTAGATGAAAACACCTCTGCGTGCACTGGCAGTAAAAACTGCAAGCAGCAGACATGGATTTCATGGCAATAAGAGTAGCCTGTGTTCTGCAAGATTAGGTATTGCTACTGAGGAAGGTCAGGAGTGCTCAATGCATGTCCGAGTGTGCGGACTAGTCTGCAAGTGCACGTTAGTCAAACAGCATTGTTGTTTGAGCATATTGCCTGTTGCGGTGCCTGCATGCCATCTCCTTTCAGTGCAGATTAAAGGCTAGGGTTTTATTTACTCTCCAGTAGAGTGCATGGCTGAGCTGGTGCACACAACAGCTTCTTAGTTTCTCTTTGAGCTTGAACACAGAAGAATAGAGATTCATGGCTCCCCACCCCCTGCCAGAGTAAATTGACCTCTCAGAGGCATCTCTTCACCTAGTGGTGTGAGGATAATACAAGGCTGTGTACAGAAAGAAAAGAGCAGGCTTTCTGATGGGACAGGGCCCAGGGCTTTTCTTTTGTGGGGCATTCAAGTGTGTTAGGCTAAAATAGGAAACAGGTGAAAGAGGCCTACTCCCTGTCATGTGACTTTGGGCAAAGTCTCCCTTGCAGCGTAGCTGCTTGATCTTAAACCTTGGAGACTGAATCTCTCATGTTTCTTAGAGTTGCTTTTGGTGATAAGGTCTCTCACACACCACCGAGCTCTCTCTGTGACAGTTCCCAGAAAAGAGCCAAAAATGCTGACTCTGGAGAGGCTCCTGGTGGGTCCTGTACCTCAAACCCTCATCCTTCTTCTTTTCATTTTGCACTTACCTCAGGTTGAGCCTGTAGGTCCTCTGGGCCCCAGATCAGCTCTGTCTCATGGAGCACTTGTAGTCAACCTTTTGGATAGCAAACATTGACATCTCCTAATCCTTTTATGTACTTAGCCTGAGCGGCTCCTTACTGATCACGTCTGGCGAACAATCTAATATCACGTGTCTGTTTGTATTTGTATGCATCTGGTTTACACATATCTTCATTTCGTCTGTTCTCTTTTGCACAATATTAGCACAGCATTTTTCTTTCACATGCAGACATAACTCATTGCAGCAGTAACAATGAGCAAAGGCTCCCTGTGAAGGGCTCTATGTGTGACTGTGACAAAGATACTCTTATCATGTCATCAAATTAAAAATATTAAGGCCCAGTTTCAGGAAATCACTCAAGCAGGTTGACTGATTGAAATGAGATTCATCCGTGTGCTACAGTAATTTCCTACATACCAGTCTAAATCACTGCTCTGAGCAAGGGTAACTGAAGATCGATGCGGGCATAGTGCGTTTGATGGTGTGATGTGTGCAGGTATTCAGTAGCTCACTCTTGAAATGCCTGAGACTGTAAGCTCTTAAACTTATTAAGACTATAGATTGCCCTACAGATTGCATCTCTTTATGTCTTGTCCCTTTGCTCCTGAAGGACTTGGATTAAGAAAATATGAGTTCAGAGCCTCGGCACTGCTTTTCACTGCTGAGGATGGGACTCAGCTCATCTAACATTGCCCACATGAGATGGATACCTAGTCTGAACTTGCAATATACACTGCCCCATCCTCATCAACAGGGAGGCATGTCTCTAAAAGTCTAAGTTGTCCTACCTCACTGTCACTTACAAGGGGTGGATCACCCTTTAGAAGCACCCCTTTCTTTGCTGTCTGGAGACAGAGGAGGAGGAGTAGAACCCCTCTCCCCTTCCCTTTGCGTATACCTCTCCTCTGTGATAAAGGTGAGAGACAGCAACTAGGTCTGGAACCTTATATACCTAATGTTGGCCTTCCAGTGGCTAATTTTACTCAATTACAATGTTCAATTACAGTCATTCCTGTTCCCTGCTGCATCTGGTCTTTTTGCTGACATGAGGAATTCTCAGTTAAGTGCACCTGGGGCTGAACCTTTGGCAAGCGACAGATACCAACAGTATTAGGTTAGGTCCACATAATGGCACGTTAGCTTTACTATTTCTGAAGGCAAAAGTTAGGCTGAGGAGCTGATGGAAAATCCAGTTACTAGGTGAGAAAATATGGTACCCAATGGGTGTGCATTGCAGTGTTTGGTTAAAAAGTTTCATTTGACCTAGATCTGTTTGTGTTCTTAGGCTGTCAGGGAAACTTCATTTTGATAAATGTCTATACTGAAATTATACTATTCAACTGTCATGCCTTAAGCTGGTCATTCATGAGCCCTTGCTGTTGTGGCATGAGAAACTGGAATTTTGTGCTCCAATTCATTGAATCCATTTTGGAGTGAAAAAGCATAAATCTCTTGGGTTTAGTCCCCTGTTAATCTCATTACCGTTGGACTTCCCTTTCTATCTCCTTGCTGTTCCTGGCTACTAAAATCACTCTGATGGTTTTATTGCCATGTGTTTATGAAGAATATTACCAGAAAACACTTTTTCTATAGTTATCAGTTTTAGCACTGTTTACATCTACAGAGGCAAGGGAGCACTCTTAATAAGTCACTTGCTCGAGCCTAATCTTAAGTAATGTAGGCTGTTAAATGAACAAATGTTTTCAAGAAAGCTAGATCTATGAGGGACTGTTCAAGGCCTGTGCTGTCCATCTGCTTCTCAGCAGCCTTGTCTGATGAGATGTTAGAGACATGGTGGGAGTCAAGTCAGCATGCAGAGCATACAGTCCTTCAGGAATAACTCCTGCAGCCTTTGAGCAGTCATTTATTCACTATGATGCCAAACTATGGGCTGATCAGCCACCACATCTGTCTGAAAATGGAGTGGAGACATAAATCACAGAATTAGAGCAAAGCTAGCTAAGTCTTTCCAAAACTTTTGTCAACACAACAAGTGGAGTTTCTGTCCCCAGTGGCGTACGCTGAAGGAATGAAAGGGGTTGTTCTAAGTCATTGGCTTTCAGTGCTGTTTTCTGTTCTCTGCAGTTGGATGATTCTTAATAATTTAAAAAGTGTTAATGATGTTGACTGACATCTCAGATAGTGCCTTTATGATGCCAGAGGATGTTAAAATGATGTACACACTGCAGTGAGATTCTGACCTGGTTTGTACCACCAGCAGTTGCAGACTCAGTGCTACTCCTGAACAGGTGTCTCCCAACTTCATCTCTTACTGCCCCAAGAAAGCCACAGTGTCCTGATAATGCAACAGCCTGCAGGACCAGAGTAATTTCAATCACATCTGCATTTTAGAAAGGCAGAATATGGTAATTGAAGTGACCTTGGGAAAGTTCAATCATTCGTTAGAGATCCTGTGTTTCTGGTGCATGCTGGTGGGGAGTGATAAAGCACTGCCTGCCCTGAGTGTGGCACGCCTCCTGTGATGAGGAAGGACTTTGTTGTTCTTCTCTTTCTTTCCCTGTGCTCGTTGAGTTCTGATGTCATTTTTCTCTTAACTGCAGGTCACTTCATGGGCAACAACACAGTGATTGATGTTTTGAGGAGAGAAGGGTACGAGGTAGAACATACTCCAGCTGGACAAGCCATCAACAAGTAATGCATGCTTTTATCTAGCTGAGCAGCCACTGGGAGGGTGGGTTTGTAAGCAATCATGAAGGGGTAGTGGCAGCTGGAAGTGTATGTAACAGTGAGCTGGGCTCCCTCTCTCCTCCCCAGCAGTTTGCTTTTCTCTTCCATGAGCCAGTTTGGAAACAGGATTTTATTTGGTCTGGGTTTGGTTTTTTGGTGTTTTGTTTGGGGGATTTTTTGGTTGGTTTTTTGTATTTTTTTAATAAAATAAATATATTTCCCCCCTGTTTTTAACTCTTAAACTAACAGCCATAGAGTATGAACGCTTGGTTCGTCAGATCTGGATGCTGTCTCATACCACATAGGCTTCCAGGCTCCTCCTTCCTCCCTTTTAAGTGTTTGAGTGCCCTGCCTTTTAACACTCTCCTTCTCTTACACTGCTATTTTTGATTCTTTGTGATTACTCTCTCTCAACCTGGAATCTGACTGCCCAGAGTCCACCCAGCCTCTTTGCAAGCTGTCCCCATGGCTGATTGCTCTCTTATTCCCTGCTCTCTTTGGCATTTTTAAGCCAAGGTGCTTGCTGTTCTGGTTCATCTTGCAGCTGCTCTTCAGGATATACCCTTACTGCCTCTTTTTGTCTCTCACTGGGCACCTTTATCGATCTCCATGGTTTCGGTAACTACAGAATGCCAAATAATCTCCTCCACACTCTGCTGAAAATTGCATGTGCTCTTGACTCACCTCTTCCTGGACTTCTTGCCACCAGCTTAGGGTCTGTAATTCTTTCCTCCCCCTTCTCCAGACTCTTGCCAAACATGTGCTCTTATGTCTCTCAGATATCCCCACTCTTCCTTATAGTCACTGCTAAAAGACCCTAGTGGAAAAAAGGTTTGATCCCAATTACGGTACTGTTTCCCTTTTATCCTCTGTGCCAGGCATGCTGTCCCTCACTGCTTACGCCTCTGTTCCTCCTCCCCCACATTTCTGATATGGGGCTCTCGGGCAGGATGATCACCTTCTGTGCAGGGGCCACAGTGCAGAGTGTTGGTCTGTGCCACAGGCCCCGCAGATGTGGTGCAAAATAATAACAGATGTTTTTCTCATACTCTGGTTGCTTCACCTTTCTCTTTGCACGACTTTGCTGCCTTTTTCAGACCATGAGATTCAAAGTCTGGCAGGTCATGTTTTTGCTATGATTCTTGACATGGGCATACATCATTAACTGTATGTGCACAGAAACAAGCTGAGCCAAGACTCATCCCCATGAGTACATGAATGCAACCCCTAACCCTGTTGCCACCAATGGGCAGATAGTCTGACATGGAGAAAGCCCCCTGTGCTTCAGCACAAGACTTAATGATCCTGTAACACTTAAGTCATGCTAGAGAATCCAGTGTATCAGTGTTTACGGGGATAATTAAAAACCTGCCTGGAACAGGTTTTTTGTTCAACACATGTTTTTGTGCTGTTTTTTCTTTTTTTTTCCCCAGATCATTCATAGCTTAGGGGTTCCTAAAAACAGCCATAGCAGCTTCTTAAAGCTTAAAGAAAGAGAGCTTAATATGTACTTGAGAATAAACAAAATCTAATACTGCTCTGCAAAGGCGTAGCTGTAAGGAAAACAGGGGCAGACAGCTGTGGAAAGGAGGGCTAGATCTTTACCCATCAGGAAGGCAGGTATCAATGATACTCAGGGTAGCTAGACACCCAGTTCTCTGACTACATCATGGGAGTTCATTGTCCAGCCAGTAACTCTTGTGCCTTTGAAAGCCCCCAGTTTGGTGTAGGTTGCATCTCAAACCTTTCATTAGGACTACTAGACAGAACATCTTTCCTGGATTTTTGATTTTAAAGCTGAGTGAAGAAGCTAAAGAAGATGGCACTTCACTGTTTTCTTTGAGAAAAGGTGTTATCATTTCTGGATAACTTGGAAACAGATTTAAGAATATGAAATGAGTTTCAAGAAAAATGTGAGTTCTGAAGGAGAAGAGCATTTGAGGTGAGGGAAAGACCTGCGGCAAGATTATGTCAGAGTCCTGTGGGCTGTATAGAGGGTTTCGCTTCATTGCTATCCTGGGCTTGCTCTAGGAGCAAATACCAGGGCAGTCTGTGTCAATAAACCCAATCCAGCCCATGTAAATGTGGAACCATATCCAGCTACTGTCCTGGATAGCAGTGCTGCACACAGTCCAGCCAGTACCTGTGGATTATTTCACAGGACAAAACTGAGAGAGGAAAAAACTGGCAAGTGGATGAACTGAGGCAGAGCATTCACATGGCTGTTCTACTGTTGGATACAGTAGGGGATATTAGCTGAGCGGTCCTAAAACAGGAGGATGAGGAATTCTGCAATTGTCTCCCTTCCCTGCAACATGCCATTGTGCAGTAGCAGCACAGTCTGCTGCTTCCTGCGCTCTGGCTAAACAGAAGGTCCCTTCTGAGATACCTGTATATAGGAACACACAAAGACAGGGGATCATGTTTTCCTGTAATGGACAAACTGCTGGGTGCAGTCACACGATTTCATCTGCAGACAGGGCTGCCTGAGGTGTCCTGCCTATCTGCAGGGGGAAGAGGGTGAATGCCCATAGTGGAGTATGGAGGCAGAAGGGCTCTTTCTTCGTAGTGTTGCCAAAGCAAGCAAGGCAAAAGAGGTGCTCCAACCATGCAGGAGCGCAAACGGCAGTTTATAAATAGTGCCACAAGTTCAATCAAGCTCCTACTGTCTTATTTTGGGCTTTAACTGTTGTTCCTGATTTTAGAATGCATATGTATATTGTAAAATATTCATCACATAATCACAGCTGTAATTAAGGTGCTTCCTGACTCCTCCCTTAGCTGCTGTGCTGGGAGAGGGAACTGGCCTTGTGAAGAAGGACATGCTTTTGCATCTATGTGCCTTTTCCTGTGGTTGCTCAGTCAGGCCTTGGAAGAATTACCTGCAGGAAGTATTGCAAAGGAGGTTATGTATATGAGTGTCTGTTGTTAATACTGTTCTGAGGCTGCAAGTATCAGAATAAATGGCTGGCTGTACAAGATGGAGGTCAAGCTGGCTGTACCTGTAGCAATGCTGAGCTCCAGCATGGTATGGCCATGAGTTTGGTAGGTGAATCTGCAGGCAGCAAGGCACTTTCATCTACAGGGGAGGGCTGGTGCCCACTCGATGACTTTTACAATTAAGGAACAGATACAGTGAAGAGAAACTGGACAAAAGGAAACCATAAGCAGAGGACCTTCAGAGAGACCAAATCAGGTCACTGGACACAACTGGGGAGGGTCACTCTGTTAGGCAGAGTTAAGGAGTGGGTGATGTGAAGTTGTTGGGGAGGAGAGCCGAAGGGTTGTCAAACTTCAGAGGTGATAAAGTGAGAGTGTGGTAATCACGAGGATTTTGAAAGAAATCGATAGCCCAAGACCCACTCTGCACCAGTCTCTGTTACATAAAGTTCACCACGTGATCAGTCTGATTTTTCTTGCAGGAAACAAGATCAAATTCTCTTCATCTTCCATCTACTCTCTCCCTCATGTTCCAGTCCACAACTTCATTTCTCCTTCTCCAGGATGGACCCTCTTTATTGTCCATCAAAGAGATGTACCCACAGTGATGGCCTAGCTTGGAAACTGCAGCCACACTGAAATATGTCTCCTGCTGGACCTCCTCCTTTCAATCCCATTGCAAGGCACAAAGGAAACACCCTATAGTTCTGGGAAGGTTTCAGTGATTGAAGCCAGGTTTCTCTACAGTGGTCTGTGGTCTTCTGTTACATTTCTGAATTTCAGCCCAAGCCAGTCTCCAATTTTGCCTTGTTACAGAAGACAGCTGCATCTCTTCTCTTTATGAAGTAGCCATAAAGATCAGTCAGATAGTTTTGTTGTGCTCTGCGTATCCACAGAGTGGACTGAGTTTGTGAACTTGTCCAGGATGCTGATGAACAAATAAAGAGGGGGAATCTTCTTGTTCCAAACAACCACAAGTGTGGGCCAGCAAAGCCATGAGTGGATAGGAGACTGCAGCCTGCCTGCCTTGGGGTACAGACGAGATGTTGCTTGCTCTAAGGATAACAAAACAGACCTTAAGTAACAGGGTGGAGCTGATTGTTTCTTCAATATACCACCTTTGCATGAAGCTGGGTAAGCCTAGCCCTTAGAGCTTTTTCTGGAGGCTTGACTGAGTGGTCCTTTGGGCTTCCAAGATTTGTCTTGTGAGAGAGTTTGTGCACGCACATAGTCTCACTGCCATATCTCACTTGCTGGAGCTGCTTTGAAATTCCAGATAATGCTGCCGAACTAATACAAGATCTGTGCAGCCAGAAAGCTGAAGGCCTGACTCCTACTCCCTCATTACTTGCTATAAATGTGTGCAAAGCTTACTTCTGCATTGTGGGAGAGCTCTGGTGGCTCCCCTCCATGTGGACCTCCATACTTGTTTGATAAAATCCTTTAAAACCACCATTTCATGCTCCTTGGTGTGCTTATCTGAGTAGCAGGACATGCTTTTGCAGATCAGCATGGAGACAGTAAATGCTTACACTAAAAGTCAATGCCACAATAGTGAGCTCTGGTCTCTTATGTGTCAGACATGTGCCCTGACCTGATGTTTTATAAAGGCTGTGTACTGCTCTGTACCATCTGTCTTCATGAAAGAGAAAATGAGATGACAGTGAACTTGGCACTGCCACAGCTAGTCTGCTTCCAGTTGCTGCACACTAGATGGCCCAAAGGATTGCTTAATGGTATATTGAGCCATTCCCTTCAAAGACAATAATTTGCAAGATGCATTTTTGCAGCCATGACCACAGTCTGTGGATTAGCTCATTGCTTACCTTCTCCACCAGTAAGGACTGGCTTCTTTAGCTAGTTTGCCTTAGTTATCCTGACCCTGCCCCTTCCCCCTGCCACCCAAGTTAGTTGGCTCTTGGCAGGAATTGCTGAAAGGAATAATCTGGTCTGTGTTCTGCAGTACGTCAGACTAGAGGAGTGTGGTTTGACCTCCTCTGACTTTGAGGGTGATTCCTTTTTAGTCTCTTTCTAGATATGCAAGGTTATTCCCAAGAGTTATTCCACCCTAAGCCAGATTGCATTCTTTCCTCAGTTCCAGATTACCTCTTTCTCAAAGCTTTTTTCATTAAAGGGAACTATTTTGATCAGAATATTGACTTAAGGAAGAGGGGGCAGGAATACAAGGCAGAGAAATAAGCATCCAGCCAATATGTCAGGGAGAAACACCTGGTTTATATGTCCCTTGATGGTATCTGTACCAGGATTCTGCCTCAAAGCCCTTTCAAATATTATCTGTGTTCCCTCCTTCTTCCAGCAGAAACCCCCCCAAAACCTTGTTAGCGTTTTCATCGTCATCACCGGCACACAGCCCCTATGTTGCATCCCAGGAACTCCCACTGCCGTTGCACCCCCAGAAGGAGGAGGAGGAGGAGGAAGAGCTCCTGCCTCACCTGCTGCTCCCTGACAGCATCGACATGCTGGAGAAGGTAGACAGGAAGTACAAAACGAAGAAGAAGAAGCAGCAGAAGAAGCAAAGACTGCGGCAGTTTAACGACCTCTGGGTTCGCCTTGAAGAAAGGTAGCTAATGGCTGGGGAGGGAGGCGGGTTTGTCATGCAAACTGGACGTCAACTTAGACTGATGAATCCAGTATGCCAAACTTCCGCAGGGGCTAGATACATGCTGAGGGCAGGATCTGACCTTCTCCCTCACCGTGATTCTTGCTGAAACATTTACTCAAGGCTGCTTGTGCTTTTAGTGACAAAATAGCTTCTTCCGTATGGTTAGGTTTGTGGAAAATTAGGCATAATACAAGTGGAAGCTTTGTCTAGATCATTTTGCATTTGGGCTTGAGGGATTTTGAGCATATGGTAGTCCTCTTTGTCACAGAAGGCTGGGTCCAGTGGTAGATTGTATAGATCAAAGCCTTGGACCTTTATCCAAGAGCTGCTGCATATGTGGGAACTGTCTTGTCTGGCATATGTGCTCCTTGCATTTGGACAGTATTCATGCAGTATTTCCAGTCTCTGTATTCTAGCCCCATGGCATTACTGGAGATCTGGAAAGGGAGATGGAAACCTAATGGATGATGGCATTAATAGAAAAAATGGTGTTGTGGGGCAAAGGTTCACACATACCCCCTAGTTTTCATCCAGAAGAGCATACTCACCTACAAGAACTACAGCAGCCTACAAAAAAAGCCAACTGCTCCCTCATGAGATATACTTAGGCCTGTGGCTGAATGTGTACCTTAATGTTTCCCTCCTGTCAGATAACACACAAACCTGAGTCTGCTGTCTTTTGTACTTTGTGTCTCTGTTTGCATCTCTGCCATACTCAGGTTGAAAGCATTTTATTTTTGTGGTACTATAAATAACCAGGAAAGTCAGGATGATGCAGAAAAGCCTGCAGTTCCTGAAATGAAGCCTGTACATTGTGGGGTTTTTTTTTCCCTCTGAAGAATATTTCTTCCTACTCCTCAGACTCTATCAGGGTTCTTCTATGCCTCTACTGTCTCATCCCTTGTTCCCAGCTGTACCACTGCTTTGAGTAATACGTTGCTCAGGCTGGCTGCAAGCAGGTGCAGCAGTTGTTGTTCTGTTCCAAGCATTCAGCCATTGTCAGACTTTAGATCAGACTCATTTTCCTCTTTTGTAGAGCAGTTTTGTGCCCTCTCTCTGCTCTTTCTTCCAACCTAAGTGTGAGTAGTTTGGAGAGAAAGGGAGACAAATGCACATGGAGGTCTGCATGCCCACTGATAGACCTACACACAGTCCAAGATTCACGAGTACAACAAATCCTTATATTGATCACATTTGATTCTGTCTTTTATTGTATCATTTACTTTCTGTTAATGTGGTTGATACCAGCTGTTTGTGAATGGGGTTTTGGAGCTTCTGTTGGCAGGCTGTTTAGTTGAAACACTAAGGAATGATTTGGAGTCTTTATGATCTCAAGCTCCCACCCTGCCCGCACACTGACATGTTCAGTTTTTCACATGCAGTTGTTCCCATGGAGGTCAGAGAAGTCAGTGGGTGCCCTGATGTGAGATACACATACACTTGGCAGCATCAGTGTCTTCAGAAGAAAAGGAAAGATGGGAGAATGTGCTACTGTGACTAAACTGGAAGTACATTAGGGCTACATACTGGATTGCAAGTACTGCAAGGCAATAGTGAGGTAAAAGCAAAGCTGATGATGACAGCTTTGGAAACTACCGCATAAATATGGGAGCAGCAAATGCCTCCTTCCCTTTTCTTCTTTTGTAATGTCTTCTTTCTTCCCCTATTAATTAAGTCATCCTTTATGCTAGAAACTTACCCAGATGCTAGGTGACAAATTCTTTTTAGAGGTGAGTCCTTAGTAGCAGAGAGCTTGAACGTCTGGAGATGGAGCTGTTGCGTGACAGTACTGGGAAAGACAAGTGATGCTTATTGCTGGCTGGGAGGCTGCCGCTCCCTTACTGCAGAGGGAAAGCCGCGAGCGTCAGAGAGGTAGCTGTCATTCACGCACAGCCCCCGCCCGTGCTCTGGGTTCAGTCTTTGTAAAGCAGGGGGAATCGCCACCCTCTCTGCCCCAACACCCGCGCCTGCAAGCAGTCGGTGCTGCCGGGGGCTGCCTGGGCAGGCATGGGCTGAGCTGACAGCCCCACCTCGTGGCACAGCCGCGACGTGTCCCCACGGAAATCCAGCCCCTCTGGGCTCAAGCTGCTACGTGTGCAGGGCACGTCTCAGTGGGAGTCTCAGCCCTTGCTGTAAGCATTCCCCGGGGTGCCCGGGCACAGGTAAAGCTGTCAGGTTTCTTATGCGTGGGCCATTTACAGCTTTCCTCCTGTGAGCCTGCAAATATGAAAAGCGCAGCTCAAGTGATTTAATACAGTCTTGTAGTGGGCTTGGCAGAATTGCTTTGGTTCATGCTTCTGTGTGCATCAGCTGTCAGCTGTATTTCTTTGATGTGCTGCCAGCTGGCTTCTCTCCCGTTACTGTTCAAACCTTCTGTGGGGGCCTTCTGGGTATGGAAGGGTAAGTGTTTTTAAAAAGGATACTAATTGCCTTCAATTTTGCAAAGCATTTTTGCTTAATGCAGCTGGCCAAAATGAGGAGAGAATGGTGCACAGCAGCTGGGGATTGGGTGCAGGAGAAATGACTCTGCTTTTGTATTTGGCAGGTAGACTTGCTTTTAATTTTGTCCAAATCTGTCTTCTGGTTCCACACAGCACCATGAGGCCCTGGGGTGTATGTCAGCCTTACAGCTGTGGGGTCAAGCATGGCTTTCAATCCATTGCTGAAGAGAACACCTGTGTAGTATCTGCCCCTTCTGACTCTTGACCTGCCTTGGTGTGGGAGCTCCCCCAATTCAGGACAGTTGGAGTTAGCAGCCTGGAGCATTCAAATTTCTCTCCTCCATCACATGTTGCCGTAATGGGAGTTCAGCATCATGAAGCCTCTGACTCAGTTCTTGTTCACCGCCACCTCAGAGTCCTCACTACCACTGGGAG
>JAVKLA010000074.1:29304453-29334889 GCA_034782735.1 Sagittarius serpentarius | reverse complement strand
TCTCTCGGCAGATGGCTATCTTAGATTCCTGGTTTTATTGAGCAAAAATTTTTCAGGGTGTCTCTGTAAGAAACACCTGACCTAGGTGGACAGGAAAAAAAAATTAAAATGGAGACTTTGCCATGAATCCTAATGACTGAGCCTTGCCCATGTCTTGCAGAGGACTAATGCCTCTTTTGTGGGATCAGCCACTTCTCTACGCACTTGGCATTCATGCTTTTTCTCTTGAGATCTCTCAGCCCTGTCAGCTTGCCTCCTCTACGGCTTTCACAGTCTGTCATCTGTGCTTCCCAGTAATGCTTTCCATAGACTTTGCTTCCTGGTATTTTTTTAATGTATGCCAGTTTAGCTGTCAGACCACTGAACAAGGTTCCTCAAGAGTGAGAATTCATTGCACGCTGTGTTTCCAGCCAAGAGAGCAAGACACTTGTAGAGAGCAAGAGCTGACTTGCAGGGCCTGTGAGCAGATTTAACATGAGCCATTGTGTCTAGGCTCCTCAAAAAAGCAGATGAAACGATAAAATTGTCCATGGGGACACTTACGCTGCTGCATACCCTGTCCATGTAGACATCTGAAGCAAGTTTACCCAGATTTGTGCCCTCAGATCCTGCTTACATGCAGGTTCATCCAGAATTCATGTGCTCTGCTGTTCTGAAATTAAGATAATTTTAAATGATACAGCACTTCAAGAAATAATTGTTAGTATGCTTAATTGCTACTGAACTTCTTTTTTCAGTTTGCATTGATGCTGCAGTTTAATTTTAGAGAGGATAAATTAGAAAGCTATTCTGTACTTAGGCTGATGTGATTCAACACCATGTCAGGCTAATTGTCTAGCATGACAAATCTGGTGAATGAGATACGAGAGGACACTGCACAACCAGACTTCTGTGAAACCAGGGTGGGTAGATAGTCGACTGTGACTATTTGTATCTGCTTCTGCTTTCGTTCCTTTTCTTTTTATAAATCCAAAGCTTACCTTGCTTATTCTAAAATCTATTCTTAGGAAAAGGAGAGAGAAAAAATGTATCCTTTTTCTTTTAGCTTGAAAATCTAAAGGAAACACATTCCTTCTGAAAGTCAGCAGGCATTTGTGCCAGACCTCACTGGGCTAGCAGAGACTGCTACTGTAGAGAAAAGGGGGAGAGAGAGCACATGCTTATGCACTGAGAATTGATCAGATGGCACCAGAAATAATTGTTTGTCCACAAAGACAGGTGGATGTGGCTGCAGCAGAAGGCAGATTTCCAAGCCAGGGAAGTCCATGAGTCTCCTCAGTACAGTCAGACTGAGACCAACAGTGTTGCCTTTTTCTGCTGGTGAATGCAGTAGCAGCAGGCTCCAAGCTGTGAGAAGCACAGTAGGGTCCAGTATTCAACACCCTCGCTACACTGAGGTATTGGGGTCGCTGATCTTCCAGCAACTCAGGGAGCCAGCTCACAACTGGAACAGTTGCAAGACAGAAGTAAATTGGCTTCACCTCCTGTCTTTGTTTTGGGCGATAACAGCTCTGTCATGAACTGCAGTGAGAACCTCTGTAAGGGAACAAAGCAGACAAACTGCCCAGCGGAGACCAGTAAGTGTTTGTTTAGTGCTTTGAAATGTCACATTTTATCAGTACTAGTGTCTGCTGGATAAGAAATCAAAGTTGTTGCCCATGGGGTTAGCACTTGCAGAGCAGTTGCTGAGCAAGATTATTCTGCCATGACTCAACAACTCCATTGTAAGTTTAAACAGAAAACTCAAGTAACAGCTACTCTTTTTGTGGAAAACTGAATTTAGTATGTTTGTTCTTTCCCTCCAATAGCAAATCTAAGTGTCAAACATACCCTCTGTAGCTGACTCTTCAGATTAATGGAGAACAAATTCTGCCCCTCATCTATAACTAGTTTACTATAGCTTTTAGATTATTTTTTTCTTTCAGTAGGCTGTTGAATATTTACCACCAAAGCTGCTTACCCATTTGGGCATCTTTCCTGCTTGTGGGTCATGATGGTGAAACTGCAGAACCAGCACTGTTACCACCACAGACAGACCAACGATGACCATGATGCTAGCGAAATACTGAGCTGTAAATAAAAGGAGGACTTGGTTAGGAGAGGAAAAAACAAACACAAGGCAAATAATATTCCTTGGCCATGCCTCAAGATCTATGTTTGAGAAGCGCTGCATCACATCCAAACATCCTCTTCTCTGTTTTTTCACACTGGAGCATTTGAGGCCTTTGAGGTTTCCAGTGTATCTGCTCAACTCCCTCCTCTCCAGGGAGGGAAGGGCTAGGACCAGTGAAAGGTGTAAACTGTTCGGTTTCTGATCCCAGAGAGGAATGTAGGGCCCCCTGCAAAGGACCAGCTGCCAGAAAAGTGCCCCAGGGGTGAGGCATATTTTTCAGCACCCTCCTCAGCCCTCAAGACCACTTCTTTTAGTTCCTACAAAAGCACGCTACACCCTTGCTGAATTTAAGCCTGCCATGCAGGAAAGAAATCAAGATCTTGAAAGCCAGAACTGAGACTTTAAAACATATCTCCTAAGTGTCAGTACAGCTTTCCTCATGCCAGGAGTGAGGTTGATGAACTGGAGTGTGAAGTGGAATTACCCACAGGGCTAATGACATTTGAAGGCTGCTGTGGCAAAATACCAGGGAGCATTATTGCTGGCTGACAGAAAGGGGCGATGTGGGAGAGCATGTGACACTGCCCCAGACTGCAGCCTCCTCCTACCCCCTGCCCCTGCAGCTTGCAGGAAAAGTCAAAAATTCAATGCAAGCTCCAAGGCAAGTTTTGTTCTGGCTCCGTTTCTTAGTACCAGTTCCCACTGCCTCAGCAGCAAAAAGCTTGTTCATAATAATGAGGTTCTCAGGCCTTCCTGAAACCAACGCTGCGGTTGCTTCAAGAGGTAGGCATGGCTTTCTGTGGCAAAATGAATTATGCAGCTGCATTAGAAGAATAGTCACGAGGGTGAGGTGACTTGAAAGGTCTCTATTGCACTTACTCATGAGAGAACAGAGCCAGCAGCCAGGAAGAAGCAGAGCAAACCAGGAACTCAGGTTTCAGGGAAGCTGGCTGATCTGATTTCAGCATGCCACGTAACAGAAACACAGCAGTGTTGAGGTCACTGGTTTAATTACTGCCATAAGTCACTAAACTTCCGTAAATTCCATGCATTTTGATGCCACCAGACTTCTAAGGCCTGAAGTGGTCCATTTAAAATGGCTTTGGCTAGGATTTTTCACAGATCCTTGGAAAATTAGTCACCTGGTTGAACCTGGAAACAACTTAGTATCATCTGATTCAAGATCTCAGCCAATGATTAGCAGAGGAATTTGCATTCTCGGGTCTTTATGCTGTAAAAGCAGGAACAAAGGTCAGGAAACTGCTATGCAGACCTGCTAGTAAACAGGGAAAACAGTTCTCTCAGGAACAGACTGGGAACTGTAGGGGACCTGTGGACCCATAAAGAAAGGTGGTTTATGTTTTTGCTTGGTGGTAGGCAAGAAAGATGGCTGGGTGTACATCACCCGCATTTTTGTGAGGGCCTTCTGTTCAAGGTACAGTGAAGTTTTCAGCTGGAAAGTAAGGATGGAGGAAATAGGGCGTGGTATTTCAGCCCTATTATCAGTGTCAGGCAATCAAATGTCACAAGATATCTGTGAATTGAGAACTGGCAGGTAGACTTACGCAACCCTGGTAGGTGCAGGTGCTGTATCCAGGGGCAGAAAGCTCCAAAGCTCTGGAGCAGCCCAGACCTGTTCTAGGGCTACATTTTGCCAGCCCTGAAGAACCAGCAGTGAAAGGGGAGGAAGGAAGTAGCAAAGGCTGGCACACCTGTTACGTTAGCCTTTCACCTCTCTAGTTGGAGATATGATGAAGGCTACTGCCTCCTTTCCTGTGACAAGACGAGGTAGACCTAATAGCCATTGTTCACAAAGGACTTGCTAGATCTTCTGCCTGTGGGTCTCTTCGATTGAAAACATGACTCTGGGCTTACAATCCAGACCCTGCATCGGGGCAGAGTCGCAGGCAGGGATGGCCAAGACGCAGCTGGGCCCGAGTTCAGTGGTGGTTCACCTGTAACGGAAGGAAAGGCCCCAGAACTGAGTAGGGAACTGCATGAGGCAAAATGGTGCTGGCTCTGAAATGGTTTTCATACCCACTCAGCATTTTCTGATCTTTCCTTCCAGGGTTTAATCCTACATCATCTCTTTCCCAGCAGCAGAGAAACATGGTCCTCCTGCAGCAGTCAGGAGAACTGGTGGGGAAAACTCCTGTGCTCTCTCCCATGCTCCTCCCTAAAAGCATGGCTTAATCCTCCTCCAGTCTGCTGGCTTGGCATCTCTGTTCCTGGCAGTCTTTAGCCCTCACACCAGCCAGATCAAACCCATCACTTGGTGAAAGCTACAAGGGCTGCTGTCCCTTTTCACCTCTAGCACCCACTCTGATATGACCATGACTTGACCTTCTCCAGCAGCCCTGTGAGCAGAGGAGCCCAGCTGCTGAAGGGTCAAGCTACAATGTGCATAGATAACGCTCTCCTTGGAGCCACAGGACTGCAGTCTTCACTCACCCTGCCCTAGCCCCACACAGCCCTGAATTAGCAAACTCTACTCCTGGCCCTCCACTGACGTTGCTGAGCACAGAAATAGGATGCTCTCCTGTGAGGTGTGGCACGGGAGACAAGCAGTGAAGAACTGAGCTTTGGTCTCCCAAGCAGCAGCCACAGCCCAGCCACCAGACTTTTTTCAACAGTATTTTAGGGCCTGTCCTAAATCCTACAGCACTTAGGCAGGTAGGTCTTTGAAGCTGCCGTTCCCACAAAGTCCTACCCCGACTGTGTCTGTTGGCAGGGGTAATGCAAATTTGATTTTACAAAGAAGCTCAGCCCCTTTAATTTTCAGCTGGGAGGCTTTAACGAATTACTTCCCCATGGGCAGTGTCAGGAACATCAATCCCAGACTGCAGTGCATTTGAAAGAGCAGGGGCCTGGTTGCTCTATGTCAGCTGCTCCCAGGCACAGCTGGGAAGCGACTGATCCCTTCTGGAGGAGAACTGGCTCATTTGCACTCTCTGCCCTGGACAGCTGCCACAGGCCAGGAAAAGGGACCAGAAGACCTGTGTTTGGAGCCCATCAATATCCCTGACTTACACAGCGACATTCCTGAGGATACCAAGGTCTGCACTGGTCACTGCCAGATGCTCTTACGTGTTTTCAAACCTGCGTGCTGCTTTCTTCAGCAGTTGTGTGTGACCAGAAAAGTTGTTTTGGATGCTTGGTTGATCTTTTTCAAGGAGTATGAAGTATTTGCCCTTCTACAATCAATTTTCTTCCCTTTGTGTGCCAAAGAAGGCATGATGTACCACACTAGCTGGACAGCTGTTTTAACATCTGGGAGTTGTCAGAGTCTGTCTCAGCACTGTCAGAAGATGATCAGGTGCTGTTGTCATAGCATATATGGATCTAATACAAGCACAGGTAGCCAGAAAGTCTCTTTAAAAAATCATTGATAACAGCAATTTGGTCTTGCAGGCATCCTCTGACGTCACCTACATCAAAAGGATGGCAATAACTTGCAATTCATAACTTGAGGGGCTTCCAGTACCATTTTTGGACCTTCTGTGCAAAGGGTTATTTTAGAGATGTTTTGGAAGATTTGCTGCTTAAGTGGAACCGGATTAACTTTAAGGACTGATTAGAAGCAGAGTAAATAAACCAGAAACGCTGACAGGAGCCAGGTGATTCCAGATGGGTGCTTTGCCTTGTTGATTTTATCACTAAACACTGTCTGAGAAAGCAGTATATTACCCAGATTTGTTAACATAGTTAATCATAAGAAAGGCAGAGCTTCTCCACTGTGACCAGTTACAGCCTTGGTATTCCTATGAAATAGTGGGAGAAGGAGGAGAGTGTCATACTCAGGTATTCACAGTGATCAAGTTGGATACCCCCCACTGGTGTTCCTGTTTGCAGGAAATGTCAGGGTTTGCATATGAAATGATGGACTGGTTTAGAGCTGCTTTAAGTCAGGTCATTTCAGTCGTTCAGTGCTGAGTGCCTTGTGCTTCTGGTGAAAGCTCAGAAAATGGGAGGAATGGCCCAGGGCATACACAGAATGAGACATTCACTGCTCCGCCTTCTGGAAATGGTCCAGATTAATGAACTGAATCCTGTGGAGGTTACAGGAAACCTCAGACACCAGCAGGGGGGCTTCCAACCACCCTTTTCTCCTATGGCAGGGACCAGGGCTGGTGCTGGGCAGATGCTGTTGCAGTCTACAACAGGTGATGGCAGAGTTTCTCAGAGACCAGGGACATGAAAAGGTAGAGGAGATATTCCCTTGCCGGCTGATTTACTGCTATACACAGACAGCAAAGAAACACAGAAGAGGATGTAAACAAGAAAACAATTTCCACGTTTGTCAAGATTTGCTGTAAGCTGGGACACCTTGTGCTGTCCATTAGCTCTCACTGACAGTATAAAGCGAAGAGCATCATCTCAGTTCAGCTGGTCCCTCATAAACATGAAATGTCTTAAGAGTGAGAGACTTCAGGATTGGATGCTGTGTCTACCTTTTGGTTATGGTACTTGTAGAGGGCACAGGGACAGTGTTTTCACAGTGTTTTCAAACTCTTCTTCTCCCACATGCTTTTGAAGAATAAACTGGGTGTTTGAAAAGTAAAACTGTTCTTTTTTTTTTTTTTTTTTAATAAGGAAGAAGCATCCAAGACTCATGGCTTTGAGAAAAGCACCATTGATCACAGGGCATGAAACTGTAAGAGCTGCTGCGAATGAGAATTTCTGTTTCACGGAAGAGGCTGAGCAGGGTCGTGGCACCAGCAAGGTACCAGGCAGGACCAGGAAAGGGAGGCGGGGAAAAGCACTCCACAAGATCAAAAAGGAGCAAAGTGAAGTGGCAGCAGCTGAGAACAGGCAGATGACAGAAAATGTAACAGGAGATTAATCTCATTTTCTCTCTCTAGTCAGAACGACTAATGCCTTATGCACATAACTTAAAACAATCTGTAGCTCCTGGAGGTGGCAAAGCACCACATTTCTTCCTTGTCTTAGTAATTTGCAGCCTTGTTTGCTGTATGAGTAACTGCAAGAAATCACCTCAAGCATCTGCTGCAAATGTACTTATTCACAGCATAAAACCTTCATTCTTACTGAAACAACATAGACATGATAAAGAACGGCAAGGGGGAGACATAGCTGAAAATAAATCATGATAGTAGCGCCCTAAGCAGCAAGTAAGTGTGGTTTTTAAAGACGCAAGCAGAGAAGCTCAGCAAAAGAAGGCAGAGAGAAATGCGGTTTTATTATCTGGAGGTGAAATTAACTTCATTTTTATTGTGCACTATTTGATAGGTCCAGCCAAGGAGTCAAGCATCATGTGGGTGTGAATCATAGGAAGTGACAGTTCCTCACATTCATGGGGCCCCATGCTCCTCTTTCAAATACTCTCTGCACACGCCAGCTTTCAGGTATTCCACACTTTCTGCTATAAAACTCCTTTTAGCGAAAAATATAGATTCTTCATCCAAAACCGATGGTGTTATTTTGGAGACAGCTGTAAGGAAATAATGATTTGCAGCACTTTGGAGTTATTTGGGCATGGAAATAAACCAAAGATTATTAAGAACTTCTCCTGTGCAAGGGATGCCTTGAACTTTCAGGTATAAAAAGTGATTATGGAAGAAACAAATCATCCAACTGTCCTGAGAGGTCTGAACATTTCATTTCAAGATTTGGCTTTTGTGCAGAAGCACGTCTTACCTGCTTTGACAAAATAATTTTAAAGTGATGCATCCTCAGAGCACTGGGTGGCGTGGAGGAAGAGCAGCCAACTCAGAGCTCATTGCAGCTTTGGTCTCAAGCTGAAAGCATCTTGCTGCAGGTGCTCCTAGCTGTTTCTGCGGGTGACTGTACTTTCTGTGCCGCCTGGGGCCTGAACTCAAAGACTGCAGTAGTTTTGGACCAATATGAGAGTGAAGAGCTGGGTGGAGTTTTCAAAGTAAGCATTTTAGGGTCTGTCTCTGCACGGTGTCACCCTATTCTCACAGCAGTGGGACTGCAGCACAATAAACCAGAGGTGAGCGCAAGGTGGATGTGGGTGGGTGGAGGAGGGACCCCACGGCCTGTGTCTCACTGCCGAGTGGAACAAGAGGTGAACCTGCTGCTTACTAGGGCTGGCGGCTTAATGGTGTTTTCTTAAAAACAGAACAGCTGGTGCTGGAAGCAGCCAGGATCATGGAGGGAGAGGGAAAACTTTGCCGTGCCATGTGGCCCCAAATGTTTTCCCCCTCTAGGGGTAATATTGCAGGCAAGGAGAGAGAAGAGCCCAGAAACTGTGCTGGTTATGCTCATAACTGTGGTGTTCTCAGTTTTCCAGAGCAATGGCTTTTGGCCATGTCTGACTTTAACATAAGCTGTGGACTGATCTGTCTTTCTGAAAAACTGGCTGGTTTTGGTAGTAACTAAGCATTAGGAGTTTAATTTTTTTAAGCCTATGAGTCCAAACTAGCAGCTTATACTGAGACATTGATTTTTTAAGACATTCCTACAGCAGTGCAAGATGAATGAGATTCTGATCACTGCTTTATCAGGTACCAGTGGATGTGGGTAAGCATGACCACCAACTGTGTAATCTTAAGGAGGCTCTAGTCAAAGGATAGTCATGAAGGAGAAGATTTACAGGTAGGAATCTGTCTTGAGTTGGGGGAACTTGTCCTTAGTGACTTCTTAATGCATGATTTCCTGACCTTACTTACAAGGTTGCTTTCAAATGCAAAACACTGTTTCATGAAACAGGCCAGGGATATGGAGACTGTAAACAGGGAGCCATGGTGCTCTTTAAAAAAAAGAATTCAGGCGTATGTTTATTGCCTAAGGAAGGAAGTTATCCATTCTTCAGAGATGGTCATAAAACCATTACCAAAACCAGATCTGATTATCCAGTGCTATTTACATGGATCACATTGTCTTTATAGAAATAAAAAAAGCCCTTCCAGTGTAGATCTAAATGCCTCAAATGTAGTTCTCGGATGAATTACCTAAGCCTTCAGTTTCAATGGGCAGGATCTAAGCTTGTAAAACAGCTCTAATTGAAATAACAGTATTTGTTTAATTTTTATTTGATCACTGAACCAGGAAATCAACACAGTGGGACGTGGATATCCTTTCTTACATAATGCATGAGACTAGGTGTAATGGTGTTATGTGGTAGAGGCAGAAAGGTACATAAAATCCCCCTGAAATTACTGGCATTTATACTGTGAGACAAATCTGTACATAACTGCATAGAAAATTTAGAAGCAGACAGAACAATTGTTGTCATATACCTGAGCTGTATCACACAGGCTTTATGATTTTGGCCAGTGATTAGTGCACTCAAACCAGTAATTTCAGGTGTGTAACACATCTGGAGTTCTCTGCATTTCTGTATATCCTTTCCTCAAGTAATAAACTCCAGCTGTCGATTTACATAGACTCTTGATAAAAGTCTTTTTAAAGAGAGAAATTAAAATAAGTCTAATCACAAGTGCAGCCAGACACACTTCCCATGAGGCATGATTAAGCTATACTAGGAAGGGTAAGTTTAGGACACAGCTGCTGCTGTATAGTCATGGTCTGAAAGTCTTTTAGGAGCTGAACTCTAGAGATTTTAAGTGCCAGGAGGGACCTCCAGGACCCTGTAGTGAAACAAGCCTTGTTCATATAGTTGACTTGTGTTGGATTCTGGCCAAACTGTTGTGTTTGTAGATGTCATGGGACTTCAATGCTTTTGATCCAAATGACTGAGCTGGTTTCTGTTGCTATGGGTGGTTAATGTTTTAAACAGAAACAGAGGCATCTTTGCTGTGGCTCCCAGATGTCTTTCTTTGGCATCACAGATGAGTTTGCAGAGGGCAGGATTCAACTTTTGAAAGACTGTGGTGCCTTGCTTCACACCTACGCATGCTGCAGAAAACTGGGCTTTGGAAATACCTTGTTCCCCCCAAAAGTGAGGCTCTCCTGGAGAAGGACAGGAGAAGACATGCTGCTGGGCAAGGAGTGGCTAGTTACTGATGTGAAAGCAAGCCCCAAGAAAGCTGAATGACAGCAAGGGGCAAATGTAGTGACCCAGCCTGTCCACGTGGGACACTTGTTGGCATGTAAAGGGAAAGGAAAGGAAAGTAAAGCTCTATCCATCACCCTGCAGTGTAGAGGAGCAGCAGGGTCCTGGTGTTCAAAGGCGCTGAGCAGCCTGCTGCTGATTTCTAGGCCAAGCTTTGTTACTTCATCTTTACAGAAAAGAATTTGGCTTGTTTTTAACATCTATTAACACAGCAGTCAGTAGGGTACATAAAAATGGAAGCCTACCGTGTGGAGAAGTTGCATGTGAAAGTAAGAGAATCTCTGCTCTGGGCAGCTTCATGAACAGACAGACAATGCAGAGGACAGACCAAGGAAGCGGGGAGCCACTTTGCAGAGAGGTAGAAAAAAGCAAGTGTCTTGCCCCATCTGCTTCCTTGTGATTATTTAGGCTGAGAGGTGCTTCAGTTATTGTAAATGTAAGTTGAGGTCAAGGGAGAGTGGCCTCAACTAAGAAGAATCAGGATATGATTTCCACATTTCTTTGCAAATATACCAGACATCAGAAACTAGTTCTTTTCTTGGTGTCATATTAGACCAGCTTTGCTTTGCTCCCCCAGCAAAGACACTCCAAACAGCTGCTGTGAGAATCTCCCATACTACAGTTCAGTAGTTAAAGATGAGGTCAGAAGGTGGAGAAAGGTAAGCAGTACAGCATGTTAGGCGGTAGTGGTTTTGTACTAGAAAAGGCTGGGAGTGTTCATCCAGGTCTAGGCAAGTGTGGATGCATGTTTCTTTCTAAAAACCCAGACCCTAAGAACATAATTCAGATTTCTGAAGGACATGGGGTCACGTTTTCAGAGCATCTCTGCTCCCACATGCATGAAGATGAGCAACAGTGGCTTTTCTACAGACCAGCAATGGATCTTTCTACTTCAAGATCAAATTACTTGCATCCTTCTCAAACCACATGCTTTAGATTTGTTTATTCCTATAACCTGGCACTAACCATGCTGATTCTCCAAAAACTGAACAAGCTGTCCATGTGTCCTCCTTTTCCTCACACTCATTCCTGAGGATTTTCAACTGAACAAGAGACCACACTGAAGAACTGTGATCATGAACTGGTATATCCAGTTCAGCATCTAAAATACCCCATTTGGGATCACCTATAACATCACTGCGGAGAGATTATGCTGTGCTACCCTGTTAGAGTAAGGATAAGGTTTTCAGAGCTCAAGATCACGTAAAATCACACAGCCCACCTTTGAGCACTTGCTGAACAAGGGCTGTTTGGGTACAGATGCCAAATGGGTGAGCAGTCTTTCCCTGCCTGTTTGGAGTGGAACAAGGAGTTTGGAGCAGGGCTTTAAACTAGGAACACTGTGGAAGGGAGATTACAACCCAAATTTAAATGGAGACATCATGGACAATCATAGAATCATAGAATGGTTTGGGTTGCAGGGGACGTTAAAGATCATCTAGTGCCAACCCCCCTGCCACAGGCAGGGACATCTTCCACTAGACAAGGGTGGAAGGAAAATGGTGCTGGGCAGCCAGAGCAAGAAAGACCTCAAGAATGGTGAAACAAGGTGGAGGGCCTCACATCCAAAGCGAGCAAATGCATGAAGTTGGGGAAATATGCAGGAGCAACTGGAACTCTGCATGTGGTCATGAAACAATAACATTGCTGAGACAGCTGAGATGTGGAGGGACATCTCCCACTGCTGGAATGCTCTGATGCATAGGTGCAAGCTCTTCAGGGAGAACAGACAGTGAAGGCGACATGGGTTGCCTTTTATGTGGAGGAGCCACTTGGACGTGAGGGGCTCCTCTATGGGATGGATGAGAGCTGCTGGGAAGCTTGTGGGTTAGATTCAGTGAAGAGGCCAATAAGAGTGATGCTGTGGTGGGAGTGCATTATGGACCACTCAAACACAGTGGATATGAGGATGGAGCCTTCTTAAAGCAACTCAGGGAAGCCTCTGTACCACAGATCCTGGCTGTCAGAGGGGACTTGGACCTCCCCGATGTCTGCTGAAAAGGCAACACAGTGTAATGCAAACAGCCAAGGGGATTTCTGAAGGATGTCATCAATAACTTCTCGATACAAGTGCAAGACAGGCCAACTACAGGTGTTGCACAGCTGACTCTGCTCTTCACTAGCAAGGAAGAACTGTTTGGGAACATGATAATCAATGGCAGCCTAGGCTGTAGTTATTATGAAATAGTGGAGTTCAAGGCCATAAAGGGAGTGAGGAATGGGAACAGCAAACCGTAGACCTTGGACTACACATGAACAGACCTCTCATTTTGGGGTGAGCTAGTAGCTGAGATCCCACGGGAGGAAGCTTTGAAGTACAAAGCAGCACAAGAAAACTGCAAGGGCCTAAAGTAAAGCAGCCTCCAAGTGCAAGAAAAGTCCCTTCTATTACTCAGGAAAATAAGCAAACACATCAAGAGGTAAGCGTGGCTAAGCCAAGAACTTACGGCGGAGCTCCAGTGCAGAAGAGGAGGGGATGCAGGAAGCAGGGACAGGCTACAAAAGGAAAATTTGGAAGCATTGCCTGGGCATTAGACTTGGTGGTAGGAATGTTAAAGCTCAGGAGTTGTGACTGCCAAGGGAGTCAAGGGCAACAGGAAGAGTTTCTACCACTATACAAACAGTAAAAAGCTGAACAAGGAAAATATGGGCTAGCTGCTGACTGGGGAGGATGATTTAGTGACAGTGGACAGAGATGAGGCCAAGACAGTGTTTAGTTTGCCTCAGTTTTTGCCATCAAGATCTCCTATGTCTCTGTGATTAGAGACATGGCTCAAGGATGAGGAAAACAACCAGCAGTGGATGAGGATGGACTCAGGGATTGATTGTGAGATCTGAACCTGCCCAAGTCCATGGGACCAGATAGGTGTCACCAAGACTCTTAAGGGTATTGTTGCAAGGCCTTGGAGATGGGGTAAGATCCCTGACAACCGGAGAAAGACAGATGTTGCACCCATCTTCAAAAAAGTCCAAAAGGACAATCCACATAACTACAGCCCTGTCATTTTGACCTTGGTCCCTGGTTAAATCAGGGAGCAAGTCCTTGGGGAACATTTCTGGACACTTAAGGGAGAAAGCAGGGACTGGGAACAGCCAGCCTGCATTCAGCAAGGATAAATCATGTCTGACAAACATGATTGCCTTCTATAATAAAATTACAATATTTGCAGACAAGGGGAGAGCAGTAGATGTCATTTACATCAACTTTAGCAAGGCTTTTGACACAGCCTTCCACTTCCTGAGGTCCTTTCCAACCTGAACTATCTTGTGACACTATGAAACAAGAGATTCCATAGCATGAGAATGGTCGAGTTTCAGAGCACGCAGCCTGAGTGCACCTCTGTGTGAAGGTTCAGTTTGGTTTTGGGCTGTAACAGGGAAGGATCAGATGATAGTACCCACAGGATTTTTTTAGATGTCCCTCATGTCTGACTCATACCTGAAGTCAGTCTCCAGGGTGTTACAAAGCATCCATGTGCGAGGATTATTTTTACTGTGTTTCACAATATAAAATTTGTCTAATGAACAGATGAAAGAAACAGACTGTGTTTGACCTACATGACAACTTCGAGAGGTGCGTTTCTAATACATTTGATACGCTCTAATTATTTGGGCAGAAGGAAAAAACTTGCAACAATACATGCTTCAACGAGGCATACTCGTGAGAAGGGAATCCCTTATCTCTGCTTCACTTTGTGATCCAAAAAGAGTGAAAAGATGTGAGAGGTCCTAATAGTTAAGCCAACATTCACCTGGAGAAGGGGGACTTGATGCAACAGGGTTCCCCAACACCGCTGCCCCTCACCCTGTCCTGATATGTGATGTTCATGTAGCTATGCTGTGGTAAGCAGAAAATAATCTGTCATTACAGCGTCAAAATCTGTAATAACACATAACTATAGATAGCTTCTCCTGGTACAAACCTTCTGTGACAGGGGACTGTATCAGTAGAAACTGGTCTGCTTAAAGCTTGTGGACTGGGCATAGGCGAGTGCATCACTTCACTAATTCCAGACTGCTTTTGTTATGCATTACAGAGAGCAAATGTTTGAAGACTGGTCCAAGATGCCTTGTGTCTCCTCCCTACACACACAGTTTCTCTTAAAATTGTATCTGCCTCTGTGGAGTCCTACGAATACGTTCAGAGAGAGGTTTTATTAGTTTTTCGGAAGCTCCTGTGTGACTCAGAGGCAGGAGTCCTGCTGACTTTCAATAAGATGACCAAGTTATTTGGAGGCTTTAAGAAACTCTTGCCTATGGGTGTTGTTGCCCTTACTGTTGCATAGTCACCCTCCTTCCCCAGAGTGAGGGCTGATATTTTAATCATTGAAGTGAGGTAATGAGGTTGTCTAAGTAAATGCTTTTTTGTCCTACTCATGATGTAACTTGCGTGAGGCTTTAATTATACAATGGTGAGGTGCACCTTCTGTCAGCACCTGGATATATTATTGAATATTTTGTTTATTTCTACTATCTGGAATGTGTACATTAGTCATGATATGTACACAAAGATAGACCTTAGCTCAGGAGATGATAATTAAACAGGTTCTGAGTTTTCCTGTGGTGTTCATACTTCTTTATTTTCTCTACCCTGCTGTAAGGTCAGGGAATAACATTTTCTCCAGTTTAAACTGAGAAACTGATGTCCCATGAGATTAAGGTAAAGGGATGGTCCTGTGAAAACAGAGGCTGTAACAATGCCTGTCTGGCCCATGTTCCCAAGATGATAATCTGTCCCATAGTTTTCAGCACATGTTAAAAATGCTCCAGTGATATATTTGAATTTTGACTTAGTATCCTGAGTTGCTCCTGGGGTAGAGAGAAGAGGAGGAGAAGGGGGCAGGCAGGGAAGAGATGCATAACAGCAGGGAGAGTGGGTGATGCAGAAGAAGAAAGATAATTTTCTCCAGCCAGCAGCACTGAGATCTTTAAAAGCTCTCTGTGCACACAGCTTTATCCAAAGTGCTGTTGAAGGGACTTTATGGACAGATTCAATGAATCCAGAGCCAGGGCTGAGTACTATCCCAGTATCCCACTTGTGCCTGCGCACCGGTGGTGTTGGCTTTGTGCTTTGCCTACCCAAACCTCCACGTTGTGTGTTGATTCTGTGTCCGCTCAATCCTTGCAGTTACCAGCTTATCTGATATTTCCAGAGCCTTTTTGTATCCCTCATGTAAGTTCTTTTCATATATGCAAACAGTAAAGCCCAGACAGAGATTTATTCCTGACATTGCTGAAATGCAAAACTATAGTAACAAAAAAGAGTCAGTCCTCAAATAGGCTTTGGACAACTCTTGAGAAGCATCATACATTGTGCACAGAGCAAAGAAAATCAACTTACCTATTAGTGGGACTGAGTCAGAAGTTGCAGGCATGATCTCAGCCACAAGCAGCATGAATACGGTCAGGGAAAGCAGGACAGTGATACCTGCAAGGAGTGACCATGGAGGGGACGGATGAGGAACGTGAACTCTGCAGCTGCTCCTCTGATGTCTCTGCTGTTAAATATAACCTTGTCCTGATCTACAGCCGAACCCATGATTTCATGTCTGTCAGCGCAGATGAGAACTTCCACAAAGTGAGAGCATTTTCAGATGCAACTTTATCTGCTGTCTTTTCACTTTTCTCAATTACACCCAAATGCTTGCTCCTCTTAAAGTAATGGAGAAATCTTTCCTGACGAGTGAAATGAAGCTTGCAGAACTGGTAAACTACATTGCTTTTCCAAAACATAGCGCAAACAAAGCCCAGATGGTTATTAAGGGCTGGGAGAGATTTGCACAGACATGAGTCCAGTTTTTCGCTACTGCATGTTGTATAACACCTTCTAAAGAGCTGCAGCCTGTTTTAAAAGAATCTTTGTTCTATCTGGAAAGACTGTTGGTAAACCTAACTGCCCCGGTACTGAGAAATCACAAGGTCAATGCATGAACATTATGTCCTATTTTTGTGTTAACATTGTACATCAGCTTAAATAACACTTTTCCTTGTCTCCATCCTATCTTTTGTAGACAGCAATTGTATCCCACATAGCCTGTGTTTTACTTCTTGTAAGACAGGCTGCTCAGATCCCTGATTGTTCTACTAACACTGAGGGCACTTCATATGATTTAAAGGTCTCTGTCCTGACTGGAATTGTGCACAATTAACTCTTAAAGTCTGGTCTGGACCAGGCTTGTGTATTTCCAGCTCTCCCCTGTCTTCTCTTGGTAGCAACCCTCCTTTCTTTATTGACACACACAACAGCAAATCTCATTTAGCCCTTCTTTGGCTCTCACTCCTTTGTGCTCATGGGGGCCTCATGGCTTGGTCATATGGGAGCTGAACTTGGAAGGTGAAAATCCAATGCCCAGCTGCTGCTGCTTACATCCCTTCACTCTCTGTGTCTTAGTATGTCCTATCTGAAAAACAGAGTTAATCAGCTGTGAAATGCATTGAGACGTACTAAAGAACAGAACAACAGGGATGACAGAGTACTATCAGTGCTGCCTGTGCCAGCAACAAGTTCTACCTCATCCCAGGGTAGAATCCAAAAGATTTTAGAAGTATTTAGCACAGGATGTGTGAATGCCATACAGAAAGCCGTTACCTTGGTTTCTGCAACCAAACAACTGCTTCTATTGCTCCTCCAGGGAAATCTTTATTCATCAAGCACCATGAGATATTTATTTTCCATTTTATAGGAAATGCTTATGAAAGAAATGAATTCTTTAGCACTTACCTAAAGAAATCTTCTCCCCTGAATCAGCTGGCAAAAGGAAAACAAGCAGTGCCAAGCCAGATATGAGAACGCAGGGAATGAGTAAGTTCAAACCATAGTAGAGGGTGCGTCGGCGCATGGTGATGGTGTATGTCACGTCTGGGTATGGTTCTTTACAGCATTCATAGTATATCTCATTCCTCTTGCCTGGAACACCTAGAGAAAGGGAGATCAGAGCAATGGGGAGAGGTGCAGGACTCCTGGGTAACCCCTTGGAATGGGCCAAGAACTGATGGTTTATAAGCCAATGTGTGGCACCTCTGCTACACATTGTGCATTGAAGGATGCTTTGAAGTGTCCTGTGGCAATTGATAGGGGAGAAAAGACACCCCCAAATCAGTTACCAGGCAAAAGCAATTTTCTAACACTTGTGGCCAATGATGCACACATGGATGAACAGATTAAAGGGGACAAAGGACAATGTGGCTCAGTTCAAGGTTTCAAAGTTGAAATACATCACTACAGGGTTAAATGGGCCAAGGTAACAAGCAGTGTGTCAGTGTCTTCAGCAAACACCTTCTTCAAACACCTTCTTCAAACACCTCCTGTGTTTTCTAGGGTTTATTTTCATGCCTTCAGAGTCATTAGAACCTGGCTTAGCCAAGAAAGCTCACCTGGGCCAGATCAAAACAGTTCTGAGCATCCGAACCTCCACAAGGAAAGATTTGCAAGCAGTGGCCAAAGATTAACTCAGTAATATGTACATTCTGCCTTCCTGCATCTGGGGAATGGTGACAAACAGCTGATGTCATGTTCACTAGCCCATGCAGCAGATTTTCTGTGTGACAAGTGCCTCTGGTTCTTATTTTTTTGTCATTCTCTTACATGCATTTGCTTTATTTTGTCAGGAAAAACAAAGAGGATATGGCTTAATTTTCAAAAGGGGTGTCAAGTTAAGCTTGAAGTCTGTCATATCTGAAGGTTAAGAGACATAGTTGTCCAATATAGCTGTACTGCAGGGTTGGCCATGGTGACCCAGCTGCAGTAGACTCTCTGAGATGCTGTGTGGCAGGGACTGTAGCAGCACAGGAAATCTCAGGGGAGCTGAAAGAGCTCAGCACCTTGTATCTTTCATGCCACCATTGCTCACTTCTTTTTTGTTTCTGTGCACGTGACAGAAGACGTGACAAAGTATACATTTCCGCAGGAGTGTGGCATTCTCCATAAAGGGTATGGCCACGGCTTGCCTGAGGTGTTACTTAACTCTTTTGCTGTATGAGCTGGATAAGGGCCTGTTTTGTCCACCCCTGGTCAGGGTTGAAGGCAGATAAACCACAGGCCAGTCTCTTAACCAGATATGCAAAGCTATTGGACAGAAATTACCACTATAAAGGAGCACTGGGAAGTCAGTAGTGCTCCAAAATAGACAGACTTTAGGAGGACTTCCCTACAGAGTCCTTCAGATATTCATGAAACTGAATACCAATTATGTTTCTTATTGTATTCTTTCTCAGATACCCTGAATGGTAAAACTACCACATGCAGTTGGTCAGTGACAAGTTATTTCCTTTTCTGCCTATCCAGACCGGAAGATGAAATGTCCTTTCTGCGAGCTCTCCTTAGGGTGGTCTAAGCTCTGTCAATTTACATAGCATTGCTTCTGACTAACAACTACATAAATGAGTTCAACATAACTCACAGGATCTCACTCTGAATAACTAGTTCTGGGCATAGGTTCCTCTTTTAAAAATACAGGTATGTTCCAAAGCACAGAAGGGAAGAGACATACTGAACTGCAGTTACTTGCAGTTATTATGAACTGGTAGCCAGTTCGATGGTTTTCTGGGTGAGAGAGATTCAGCTCTATAAAAGCTCATTCCAGTTTTGCTGAAACAGTGTTTTTTTACACAAATCAGTTTTTGGCTGACATGTTAGAGTAGATGTGACAGTAGTGTTCCGCGCACCTACATGAGACACATCCAACTTTAATACTGACAAACTGCTCAGATGCATCAGGACTAGTAGATTTCATTTATGTACACAGTTGCAGGGAATTGCTTCAGAACCCAGTGTTTTCAGACACAGTTCAGTGAGTGCGGCTGAAAGGTTGTCTCTGATCTGTGATTTTTTTTTTTTTTTTGGCTCCCTCTTACATAGAAACTTTTAATACCTGTATTTCATGTCCCAGTGGGATTGATAATTTCTATATATTTGGGAGATGCCTTTGAAAATCAGACTACCAAAAATTTTTAGGTCAGCCAATTTACCCACTAAATCCCATTCTCCATTTGAGATGTAGTTGGAAATATCAGCCTCGAGCATCTGAAGGTCAATCAACCAGCCACTGTGGGTCCAGGAGCCAAACTTCAAATCACACTTCTGCACATCAAAGGGGAACCAGCGCACATCAATGTAACATGTGCTCTTCAAAATGCCTGTGGATAGAAATCAGTCAGAATCAAGCATGTGCAGGATGCAGTTCATCTCTACCCTTATCTGTCTGATCAATTGTGAGTAACTTTCTTCTCCAAAAGTCTGTGTGATGTAGTCATGGGGTAAGCAAACAAGTAGTGCAGTAGTTACAGCAGCTACAGTAGCTGCTGCCATGAGTGGAATAACCTCCCTTCCCAGGGCACCAGTGACGATGCCTCTCTCTTTCACTGCATCCTTGAAGTAGGTTGCCCAGGACACTCCAGCCACCCAGGAGCAGCCCAGCCTGTCTCCTAGTGCTGGCTGGCCCCGGCAGGTCACACACAGGCAGTGCTGCAGGGCTTGACAGGAGTGTAGAGTACACAGATGTACACGCACTGCAGCTGGAAGTCCTGTGACAAGCTCTTTAAAAGAGTTCCTCGTCAGACCCTGCATTAGACCTGCAGTCCCTTGAAAATACTTTGTTATGCTAAACATTGCTTGGTACTGGCCTTTATTTCCTGGATGTTAACCTGGGCCTTGAATTTTATTCTGGATGTGTCTAGTCCACTATTGTTATTTCGTGTGACATTTTGAGCAGTTTAGGAGATCAATACTTGTATATTATTGCAAACTAATGGTGGGTTTTTTTTCTTGTTGCTATTCAGCTGAGAGAAAAAAAAAAAATCTAATAGATGCTCCAAACTTTTTTCTCGGGGCCGCAGCTGTGGCTGTGGAACTTCCCCAGCCGCCCAGCCGCGTGGAGGGCTTGGAGAGTGGGGAAGATGCCCTGCACAGCCTGCGTCACCATCAGCTGGTGGCAAAGCACAGAGGTCATCCCTGCAAACCCTCACTGCTGTGGGCGTGCAGCTTTGCAGCCTTCACCTTACCTCACCAGCTCACCGCGTGCTGGCCAGTTCAGAGGCACTCTATGAAGGTGAGGCAGGTTCTGCTTCATTGGAAAATTATCTCCAGTGCTGCACTTAGCCTACCTGTTTGCAGTAATTGTTTCTCTGTTCTCCCTAAACCACCAGCTAATGTGAATCCCAGCTCTAAGTCACCTAACTGAGCAGAGTCTGGTGTTTGACAGTAAGTTCTTAAGACACGCCTTTTGAAGATAAAACCCCCAAAACAGAGATCCTTGACTACTGTCTTTGCCTGCTGCTGCAAAGTCTGAGGGCATTGTGGCACAACCACGTGTGCCTGACCGTGTCGCTGCACAAACACTGCTGCTCTGGGGTGGCTGGGTTCCCCTCATTTGTCCCTTTATGTTCCGGGAGGTCCGACTCCCACCATCATGGCCTTTTTTGGATAGGCTACACGGACACTTTTCTCCCAGTTTCTCCTGAATCTTGGCTCTGCTCCTTTCCTTAATAGCAGGCAGCTGTCTCCTTGCCCTTTCTCTCTCCTCCACCACTCTTTTTTCTCTGATGGAGAGAAGCAGTGAGTACAGCCTGCTCTCAGAGTCATGGGAAATAAAACTTTCATGAAGCTTTGGAAACACCATCTTTTCCACTCTTGCATGATTTCCAGTGTCTTGATTAATCTAGCTGCTTCTGTGAGCCCTTTTTGCCAGTCAGTAGGCTGATTATCAACTTTTTCCTTCTGGAATTTTGCAAAGCAGTTTGGTGGCAGTTAAATCCCTGTAACAAAGGTTTTCCTGTGCTTTACAGAAGAGATTTCCGTTATTCCTTTTTCTCTCTTCATTCTTTCCTTGATTTCTTAAGTAATCAGTTATTCATCATGGAGTTTGTAGCTCATCAAGAGATGAGCAGGACACCAGATCTGCCCATGCAGTCACCCTCTGCATCACCTCCCTACCTGGAGGGATGGAGAAGGCTCTGCTGTGGTACATGCCAATTTTATTCCTGTCTCACGTTTCTCCCTAGAGAGTAACCTTACCCCTGGGTTTTTCCCAGTGAAATCACAGGAATTCTTTAAGTGGTCTCAGAGGTATGGATCAACAGAGGACCAGCCATCAGGGAAGACCCATTTGTTCCGTGGTGGGCTGTGTGGACATGCTTGGGTTCAGTCTGCCAGCAGCTATGGCGCAAAGTTTGGGCATTTCTGGTCCTCCACAGTGAGCAACTGCGGGTATATCCTGGGCATTTGCTGGTAGGTCCTGGCTGCTGGGCCCTACAGGCACTGAATCAGCAATACAGCTGGAAAGCAGGCTGAGACTTGGGCCGATCTGGCTGGGACCAGTCTCAGTTTGTCTTTTCAACAGGAGTTGTAGCCTCAGCCTGGCAGGGAGGACTTCACTGCAGAGCGAGTGCTGCTTTTGGGGTCTCCTGTGGTCACACGCCTCTCCGCTCTCAAGAAAGAGCTAATTGGATTGCACGTGAAATGCGATGTGAGGGTGCACACCACCTTGCTTTAGACGACACCTCAGCTGGGCCTCTGAATGTTCTAAGCAAACTACTCAGGAGAGTGATTTATTGATTTGTGAAGAGGAAATACACCACTAATAATGGACTTAATTATGTCAGTGGGTCTGTCCCATAATTACACGGCTTCCAAAATTTCTACAGACGGCTTCTAAACACCCTGATTTCATTCATGAAGAAAAACTGCTTGTTCTTATTTGACTTAAAGCAAACAAATGCTCTCTGTGCCCTACCTGGAGGAATATACTGGCAGGATCCAGAGTAATTCACCAGCACATTTGTGTGAAATGTCGCATCAAATCTTTCATCCGCACTATAACACAGTATAAACAAAACAAAGAAAAAGCAAGCTGATGTTTGAGGTAAGATGTAGTAACTGTCAACATAAAAATAATCTTTTGGCTGAATTTAATGCACAGAATGTCTGAATTAAGGTCCTACACGTGGATGAAGAGTCCACCCTCGATCACTATCTCAGCTTCTCATAGCACTGTTGGCCTGCACCCAGGCATGCTGGTTGCATGCTGCGATGTCCTCAAAGAAGTGAGAGGCAGAGCTCTTGGATGTCTCAGAGCAAAGGCAGAGGTGAAAGGAGCAAAAGCGTCACAGCAGCTGTACCCAAAGACCAGACAGTCTGGACGATGAGTTTTTTCTGGGGCTGCGGTCGGAATCAGGCAGCTCACAGTGTAAATTAAGATATCTGTTACCCAGATATCTGTTGCAAGAGTAGTGGTGGCCTGAGGCAACAATTCTGCAGTCTCTTAAGATGCAGAGGGGCCAAGGGTTTGCTTCAAGCAATGGAAGAAGGTACTGGGAATAAGTTGGTTTAGATTTGGGTCTTGTAGGAGGAGATGCATTGAGACTCTAAGAGCAGAAACTAGTTGAAAGGGACCAAGAAAAGAGAATTTCTTTAGGATTCCAGCAATTCTGAGAAAAATGAGGGAGTAATGACCCAGGCAAGGACAAGAATTCTTCAAGGGAGCAGGCCTGGGGGCTTGCTCCAGAGGGTCTCTTGGGAAGAGATTAACTACGGAGGCTTCCCCTGGCTGAAGCTGTAGAGCCTTGCCTGTCATCGCTATGTGGAGGTCTATGTCACATGACTACACCATCTTACACACCCTGTCTCACAACTAGATGTGGAAAATTCAGACCCTCCTTTCTTCCTGTTTTTTATTCATGTCTGAGTCCTCAGTTCTCAGTATTGTCCCCAGCACAAAACAAAGGGGAAAAAATTGGAAAGGCTAAGTGCAGAATGAGTGATAACTATCAAAAGACATAAAAGGCAGCTAGAAAGGTTTTTATAAATGCAAGGAAACAAGGAAAAGACAAAGGACCAGGTAGATCCATTACTTGCTGTGGAAGAAAAGGAAACAACAGGGTTCAGAGAGCTGCAGTATCCTGCACCCTCTATGCTTCAGTCTTCACAAACTGTGGCTGCCCACAGTTAATTCTTGCACAGTGGCAGGAGTCCAGGGCAGAACAGGGGAGGAACAGGTTAAAGAAGTGTAGATAAGACAGATTCCACTTGGCAGGGCTGATGAAATTTATTCTTGAGAACTGAAGGGACTGGCCGAAATACTCTCTGAAGCGTTACCAATTATCTGTGAGAGCTTGTGGAGGACAGAGAAGGGCTTGGTGAATTAGGGAAAATCAAAGAGAATTCTGATTTTTTTTTTTTTTAAAAAGGTGAAATTATAGACACATCAGCCTAACTCCAAAGATAATGAGGTGGAAACAGCTGGCACAGATTTGTCAAGGGCCAACTGCATCAAATCAATCTAATTTTCTTGCTGACTAACTGAGTAAGAGAAGGCAAGTGATACATCTGAACTTCACAAAGCCTTTGCCACATCATGTTCTTATAAACAAACTACAGTAATATGGAGCAGGCTATATGCCTCCTTTTTAGAGACTGATAAAGAGACTATGAGGAGTAAAGCTAAGGTAAAGAAGAACACAATCCAAGTCACTCCAAAATGAACTGGGGAAATCAACAGAATGAAATTCAGTCTGAATGATTAGAAAGTATTACCCTCAAAACTGTCAGAGAAAGACAGATCAGCCTGGGGTTTGTGACAGATCAAAAAAGTAAGTCCAAGGCTAAGATGTCAGTTAGAGCAAAACCAAAATCCCCTCCTCCTAGAAAGCATTAAGGAAACATCTGTCTTCAGAGCTTCCACTCCATTCAACACCACTGAAGTGCTGGCTAGAAAGCTAGATTCAGCTCTGGAGGAGGAAAAACAGATTAGAGAGTGTTCAGATAAGAAAAGAAATAATGGAGAGATTTATAAAATATGAGTGATGAGGAAAGTGAGAAAAAAATGTTTGTTTAGTTCAAGCAGGAACACTATGGCAGAGACACGATAATAATTTTCCAGGAAAGCCATCGTATTATAAGGAGAATATGGATTGTTTTCTCTTTGCATTCACTGGGAAACAATAAAAAAGACATCTGCAAAACTACAGCAACGAAGACTTTGATTGGCTATCAGAAAAATCTATTAGCTGGCGCTTGTTTGCTTTTATTGTTAGTTTCAACAGTAACAGCCAAATCCCCAGATGGCAAAAGCCCCAGAATATCAGTGAAGTATGGCTGATTTCCAGCACCTAGTGCTCTAGTTCTAGGCTCCCAACAGCCCTTGCACATCTTGCTTACCTGTTATACAGAAGAATGTCTGGTACCCAAATCTGGTCAGCTGGAAATCGCAAGTTCTGCACCCCTGGGTATTCATACTGATCCCAAGACAAGTAAACGTCAACCCAGTACTGTTGGCAAATACACACAACAGATTAAATGAGCTGGTAAAAGCCTTCTAAGTGGGAACGGGTTATTGCCATTAGCAATAGCAGTAGTATGATAATAGTTTAATGCTCAGCTTTAATTATTAAGAAAGGTTGGCATATATACTGAGGAATCCACAGTGTGATGACTGAGTGCTGTGAGCTGTATTTGAATTTAGTGCCTAACCTCTCCACCTTGTGGCCTGAAGCCAGGCATCCCAAACCTTTTTTGGTGGACCTGCAGAAACACTGGCAGTAGGCACCTCCATAAGGCATGCTGGTTCTAAGCTGCAGTGGTTTGAATGACGTGGGTATCATCAGTGATATGTGGACCACAGTCTGAGATTCCCTGTTTGGTGGAAATAATTTAATCTGTTAAAAGGTTGGGTGATTCTTTTAATAACTACCTTGCTATGAGAGGCAGACAAGTGAACTTTATATCCCAAGGGGTTGTTTATGATTCCCTGTCCTCCACCTCAACACAAACAATTTAAGAAAGGTGCAGGAACAGCTTTTGTGCTGAACCTTGTGACTTACAGCAAAGCTCTATGGGAGGGCTGCAAGGGAAACAGTTATGGGTGCTATAACTGAAGAACACCTCTGCAAGGGACAGGACCCCCACAAGCTCTGTCCTAACAATCCTATAGTCCTATAGGTTAGTCTGGGTTAGTTTTTGCAACATCACAGCAGGTAGCTGAGGAAGAAACAGCCTGTTCATTTGCACCCATTAACATGAGATAGTGTTTGGCTGCTAAAGTCAAAGCAGAATTAGTTCAATCATTCAAGTCTCCCATAGGTTTTTCCCTCCAGACCTGCATCTTTACGGAGCACGAGCCATTAAGGAGATTGGTTTACACACTGTAAGAAAACACCGTGTCTCTTGCCGTATGTGGTGAGCAGCAGACCTGACCGGAAAATCCCTCCCCCAAAGCCCTCAGTGAAGATCAGTTTTGCTTATCCTGTATGACCAGTGCAGGTCACTCCTCAGCTGGAGCAGGTTGCAGAAGAGGGAGGAGAAAAGTTTATGGATGAGGTTTGTAAAGCACAAGGGAAGGCAATATTCCCACTCAGATGGCTGGACATTGCCAGCAGCAATGCAGCATGGGGCTGCTTGTGGTCCCTGGCCACCTCACCACCCAGTCCCAGTAGTCTCCACATGGTTCAGCATGGCTGCATCACTTCTGTGTTTAGGGGCAAGTGCAGGGGATCTTTGTGCTCTGCCCTCCACAGGGTCACCCCTGGCACCCCGTTTCAGACAGAGGTGGGGATTTTGCAGAAGCCATAAGTGCAGGGTGCCTGGATCTTACTGGGTGTCTGGCTCCTTCACAACCAGCCCCCGTCACTGGCCTTGGAGAGGGCCTTGAGCCCCTTGAAGAGTCTCTCCTTCAGCTACAGTAGGACCCTAACTTTGGGCTTTTTGTTACTAGGTCCCTACATCCACTGGCCTAACAATGTAGTTGGTTTCACCCTCCAAACGTCAACAGGTCTGCCCAGAGAATTAATGTAGTCTCCTGTGTTTCATTTTCAATGATAAAAGGAGCACTAGCGAAATTTCAAAGGACACAAAATGCCTGCTTTTTTCACATTATAGACAAGTTAAAAGACAGGAATCTTGCTTTTCAGCTAAGATATCACATTAAGTATTTTGCTATTAGAAAGGGGTTTACTTCTTTATTGACACAGGTTACTCACCATCTGCAGCCAAGCATTTGTGATCAACACCTGATTCTTCTCGTCCTTTGAACAAAAGTGGGAAGGAAAGGGAAGAGAAGAAAAAAACAGATAAGACTCAAAGTACAGTTTGATTACAGGTGGAAGAGTTTCTGTTTCTTTTAGAAAACCCAGAGTCTTGGGGTAAATAAACACAAACTTTATGGAGTAGACTGTGACCTCAGTGCAAAACCACTGAACTGCATTATATGGCCCAGACAATAATAGCTTTTTTCTGTCTTTTAAATCTACAGATCTCCTGCATTTATCACAACTGTTTAACAACATAAATGAAAATAATAGATAATTCCTCTTATTTTGCTGCGGACAGACATCTTAGCAAAAGCACAAGTTTTTCCTTCTAGCCAGTTGGTCAAAACAAGATGATTTCCAGTACCACACAGCATGCAATAGTTGGAGATCTTTTATGTTGTATTTGCTACCACTGCAAAACAATGGTAAAATGGTGCTGGAAGTCCTGTTCCTTTGGAGTGTTGGCATTATGTAGCTTAGCTCAGGCTGAAAGGGAAGGAAGGGCTGGCCTTGGGCAAAAGCTAGCACATGGCAAAAGGACACAAATGCTGCCTGAGAGGGGGCTCACGCGGTGCCTGCACGGAGCAGGCATCCGTAGGTTCAGACACCTGCATGCAGAGGCCACGGGGAAGCAGCTTTGACTCACAACAGAAACAAAGGAGCCCTCCACCTAGCTGGTCTCCAAGGGCTTTGGGGAGCCACAGGGTGCCCAGCTTGCTACAGTTAGCCTGCAGGTGCTGGACCCTGTGGTGCCGCTGCCACAGCGAGGATGGAGAAGCAGTGCTGGAGAGTTACTGTGGTGCAGAGACCCAGATCCACACCCCTGCCTGGCACAGCTCCAAATACCACCGCAGCCATGCCCTGCACTTCGCAGGAGCTGAGGCTGGGGTGCTTAGTGAGGCTGGCTCGCTGTATGCCTAGCTGTGTCCACACCATGGGGAGGTGTTTATTGCTGCTCAGAGCATCACCTGTGTTCAACCCTTACCTGTCTAGAGAGCATTCCAGCTTTGACCGAGATGCATCCTGAAGCTTGGTTTTGATGCTGTAGATGGAGGCAGACCTGACCAATGCAGCCACTCCTTGGGAAAACCACATTCTTGGCCAAGAGGCGTACCAGAAAGCAACAGTTTCCCCCTCTGATTCAGCTCAGCTCTCTTGGGCACATGTTGGAAGCTACAGCTATGGCCTGGCCCAGGTGACTCACTTGTCCACAGCAAAGTGGAAATACCTTCAACCTGTTTTTTCCTGGATTGCCACCCTGTGGTGCATTGACTTGACTCCCCATCCTACAGATAAGTTGAAATAAACTATGATTCGGGCTCCTGAAACACTACTTCTCTTTAATTAGAGGCAAAATTTTTGTTTGATTGTTTTCTTCCCATTCTTCCACAGCCAAGGAGAAACTCATGCAGAGACCAAAGATTAGCTGCAAGGAAGATAAAGAGATCTCTGAAGGACAGAGGGCTGATGTTTTAGCATCGGAAAAAAACTGCTGTGAAACTGCAGCAAACCCTGTCAGCTGCAGCCCGTCATTGCTGGACTGCAGTGATCAAACTTCAGGGTACAACGCAGAAGTATGGGAACGTGGAGGCACCAACGGATGCAAACACTCATGGCAAGTATTCTGTAAGAACAGCCAGACAGGGAGCTTCACCAAGATGCAAGACGATGTGTTGGCCTTGAAAATTTCTAAAGAGAATCTCCACTGCTTACCCATGGGTCCAGGCTCAGGCTCTTTCCTGATCAAGTTACTTCCCAGGTTCATGATGATAACCAGCTCCTCCAGATGGCTGAGCTACCTAGTCATGTCTCTCTGTGTGTGTTCATGCCCTGAGAAATGCATATGGTTGTCTGCGGTGTTTGGAGTGGGAGACGTTCCAATTACAGACTGCTGTGGCAGGCATTTAAACCCTACAGTGTACCCTGGGCACGCAGGCCCCCTCGTTACGTCCTCAATGTAGAAGAAGAGTTAGTGTGTGCTTGCCATTGCCCTCCATGCCAAACGTCTATCTGACTACCACCTCTCTGCTCCACTTGAGTCCATGCCACTTCTACTCTTCACTGGCACTCAACATCCAAAAAGCCTAGTCTCCAGAACCACAAGGTAAACCACAGTCCTGAAGTAGCCTGGGCTTTTTCGTTCACTCTGATCCTAAATTATACTGGTTTTTTGCAGTACTTACTCGCTAACAAGGTAGGAAGGCCAAAACTACCTTCTCACTTCAGAAAAATACCAGTCTGTTCACCTCAAGCTACATTCATGCCCTCTCTCCTCCCCTCCTCCCCTCTAGAGCCAGTATCACAGTACATATGCAAAGAAACTACCCCAGAAGCATCAGGAAAGATGTGAGCTGCTCAAAAGCAAACTGCATCATCTCACACTGAACTGCATCACTAGGTGCGTGCTTTCTTCTGTAAGGCCTCTGGGTTTACTTCCTGTGTGTCCCGTGCAGGAACTGCAGACTCTCAGGCTAATGCGTGAAGCAGAACTGGCTGGAGAGGCCTCCCAATTACCGATTCCCCAGCACACAGGATACTGGACCACTGGTACTGCTGAACCCTTAGCATGAACCTTGTCTGTGTTATGATGTCCCCTCTTCTCTCACTTGGGTTGTTGGAGCTGCAGAAACACCCCAACACCTAGAAAGGGAGACATCAGTGATCTGGAGGATTCCTGATTGTTTTGGCACTGTGGGCAGAGTGACCCTCTGCAGCCAGGCTCCTGTCCCCAGGAAAAGCAAACTTCAGGCATGAAACAGGCCTTTGCCATAGTCCTCCACGCAAAACTGTCTAACAGACTACGTCCTCTTCTACTCCTCTTGAGTCCCCTTCAGACCTGCCCAAACTGCTTCTGCTGCTGGGAGATGCCGCACAAAAATCAACTGGGATTTTATAACATGTTATACCGTTCATACATTTCCCTTTCACCTGTCTGCTGCTCCCCAAATTGTGGCAGGAAATATGTGCCTCTCTTTCTGCAAATCACAACCTGCCTCCAGAGGCCCTGTCCGTCTGCAACTGCCTTTGTCCCCTTGGTTGCAATTGCTGAAGCAATTGTAAGAAAGTCCGCATAAAAACAAGAAAAGAAAAATCACACACAGGACTAAGCTTGTTAAGACATGTTTTGTAGATGTTGAAGTATTCAAGGGAATAAACACCAACTTGGAAAGGTATAAAATCCTAAAATGAAAAAAAACGGAGCTGTTAATTGATGGGGTCATCAGAGCTATCTGTGTCAACCGAGCTAGGAAATGGAAGCAACCCAGCAACACAGAGGCTGTGGCCCAGGGATCCTCAGAGGCCCGCTCTTCCCCATCTGACTGATGCGTTCCTGGCCACCAATGACTCCTCAGGTGTCTTCTAGGGATGGTGACTATGATGTTGCTCATAAAATCTTAGCAATATTTTGTGTTGCTGCCCAATCAATATTTGCTTTATACTTGTAAGCTGCACGTCCTTCCGTGCAAAGTCTTTATGCATACTGCTAAAGCCTGAACACCATGACCGAAAAGATAGGCTGCAACAGTTAGACAATTCCTTTCCTAGGCAAAATGAAGGTTTTTCCCATCTACATTGCACCCTATAGGGAAGGGGAGGAGGGGACCTTCCTCTTTTTGTCGTCTACCTGAGAGCAGCAGGAGGATACATTGAAGTGCAATGTAGATCTCGGTAGCCTATGGGTTTCCTGTATGTAGAGATGCCTCCTGTCAGGAGCCTTTCATGTGTGGCTCCGGATTTGCAAGGAAACTCCCTCTTACCTGGCATAGTAAGTTTATATTTGACAGACTGCAAAGGAAGACATCTAGGGCTGACTTCTGTATTTCACAGAACAGTCTGTTGCCCTTACCTGCTCTTCTGTCGCACCTCTGTGAGCTCCTTGTTCAAAGTCAGATGCTAATGGCCTTGGTAATCAGCTTTGACTCCAAACAATTAACCAGCCATGTATTTCAGGTAGTGTTAAATTTATTATCTTGGGTATGCTTTGCCTCCTTTTCACAGGGCTACTGTGCTTACCATGTTTGCCCTGCTTCTCAGATTTCTTTTGCAGTCAAGGAAAGCTTGTCTATCAGAGTTCTCACAGGTTTATCTATGGTGTAACCATGCCCTGCATGTTGTCTTGCATTTTGATAACAGCAGTTAGCAAGAGCACGAAGTCTAACTAGGGCTTTGGACTCTCTTTTCTTGGGGGAAAAAATGCCACTTCAGGATGTTTTCATGGCCATTCAGGGTCTATTCTCATCCTTGCCTCCAGGCTGCTGAGCTTTCAAAGGGTGTTTGGCTTTACGGACAGCAAAACACAGAAA
>JAVKLA010000074.1:29230264-29246752 GCA_034782735.1 Sagittarius serpentarius | reverse complement strand
ATACAAAAGTTTGTAAGTGGTAAAAGGAATGATGAAATATTTCTCTCTAGCTAACATACATTTGCACTCCCTTACTATAGGAGAAGCAATGGCATGCAAGGGCTACCGATCCAAATGGAGGGCCTTCTGCTTTGGCCACAGGAGCTGCCTGCACTGTGACAGCACGAGGGAGCCTGGGAAAGCCTGGTGACTGTCAGCCGAGGAACAGGTTTTGATTGCCTCCCTGGTTCCTTTGCAGGCTTGCTGGTGGGACTGGTCAGGTAGCCGAAGTCCCCGAAGACCTTCAGGACACCAGCCTGTAAGCTACTGCACCCCTGTGAGGCCACCACCTTGCGCAAGAAGGTCTATTTCTGGAGCAGAGCCTCTTTGCCCCTATTGCAGGGGGAAGGAGAGGTTCAGATCGCTTAAAGAATCACCTCCAATTGTATTAGCAATAGAAAAATTATTTAATAGAAATTTATATAAAAGTGCAACTTCACAGAATTTGATGGCAAGGTTCACTCTATTACTTAGTACATGGATGAAATGCACTCAGGAAAATTAAGCTAGAATCAGACTAAAATTTTATAGAGACTGAAAATGCAGTGGGGTAAAAAGAGAAATATAACACAATATAGAGTTAGAATTGATTTCTTGTGATTTGTACAGAGATCAGGAATGTGGAAAAGCAGGGGAGACCCTCCCATTGAGTCACAAAGTTCAGAGAAGAGCCCCTTGCTTTCTAAACTCCTGTCGGAATCTAGCTGTGGCTGGATTGACTCCTAGTCCCGGACTTGGTCAACGGTTTATATCTAAGGGGATTATGAGTATAAATAGCAGCCTAAGATTCATTCATAGGTGAATAAAATTCACTACAATAATTTAAGTATAAATTTGAAAGTAATAACTTATAAGATACTTGCTATAACATACTATAGACTATTCAGGTTAGTACACGCGCATGCATAAAGACACTAAGAGATATACATATGAGAGAGTAAAAGAGGTATACCTGTTAAAAATTCCCCTTGAGGTTAGTGAAAAGATTCACTTCAAATGCTTCAGCATCTTTCTCAACAGGCGAAGGGTCGAGCCTCAAGGGGTGGAGAGTATCAGCCCAGGTTGTGTCGGCTTTCGGCAACAGACCCCCGATTTTTGCAAACAGGAAAGTTTTCTGGATCTGAAAGGCATCCCACTCAGAGAGAGATGCTGATCACAGCCTACTGCAGTCCAGGAGAGCTCAAAGGGCCTCACTTAGTACCGCTCTTTATAGGTTCAGGTGATGATTGACTTTAGTCATCAACAAATTGCTGGAATCCCAGCTGCGCTGGTACCATTTCACGTGCAGACAAGGAAAGCTCCAAGGCTATCTGAGAATAACTTATATCTGAGAATACCTTAAAACACAGACACAGGATGCTCCAAGATTGTCAGGGGAGGACTAGAATATCTCAAGGTTGTTATGAGAGAGAACTGGCTGTAGGTTGTTGAGAGAGACCTGGCTATATCTACTCCTGTTCCCCACCTCTGCCAGGCAGGAGGAGTCCTTGAGACGCACAGCATAACTCCCTGTCTTAGCTGTGTAAGAGTTCCTGCCACAGTCAAGGGTTGCTTAACTGCCCGTCTCATTACACTTACGCTAAGGTCTAGCGAGACTTCCTAAGTTTGTAAATCAGCCTGGGGAGAGGGAAGAAATGCACCTCCACAGCCGCTTGCCCCAGCTGGGGACTCTGCCCTGCTACGGGTGGACAAGCCGCCCCTCCCTGGGTGACACTGGGCGGTCAACTTAATCAGCCCTAGCCTGAGTACCTTTGGCTTGTCAGTGCTGACACCAAGCACTGCCCATTGGCAGACCTTCCTCTGTCCCTCCACGTTTCCCCCTTTCATACGTTCTCCCAGAAAAAGCAGCCCCTTAGCAGGATCTCTGCTTTTCCCCTCACAACTTGCTTTGCAAGGGGAAAGCAGGCTAGGCTGAGGCTTCATGATGGGCACAGCAGCACCTCTCATGGCTTCTTTTCCTCTGTGTTTCCTCAGGGCCAGAGGAAACCCAGTGAAGACTGTCAGGTTTCCCAGACTTTTCTGAGAACCTGTCCTGCAGTGACCTCCAAAGGGAAGAGACATGGAGACCTGCAAAGGAAGGCTTGGAGTGAACCAAGCAACCCAAACTAGGACTGACGCTTGAATACATTTATCAGTCATTTGGGGAATTGAAGATCTATTCCTTAACAACACAGTTCCTGCTAATGACTCATTTTTACACAATATTCATCATCCTCTCTTCATTTCCCACCCTGTGGGTCTGTAGCTCTGTGCTCAATAAGCTGCGAGTACCATGGAGCTGGTGTCTTTAGCATGGCTGGCTACGGTCCTGAGTGGCTTCTAGTCACAGAGGGGAAGGTGATGAGGCACAAAATCTGTTTGACAAGAGAGGTCAGGACTTAAATGACCTTGTCTTATCTCTTCTGATTTTTCTTTATTGTGCCTGATGTTTTTATGTTACTGCCTCTCTCCCAAAATGGGGTGGAGGGCTCCTCTGTTCTTCACACTGTTTTATCTTGGTTTTGGTTTTGCTACTGTGTATTCAGGACATATCTTACTTGCAGTTCCTTGTTCTTATCTTCTGGCAACATTTAGCTACTTGAAAACCTTCCTTCTGCGCCTGTGTTTGCCAAAGAGACCAAGGGGCCTTTTAGCTCAAAAGAGCAGCTTTTGAGCAGGGAGTAGGGAAAGGTTGGTTATTTTGGGGGGGAAGCACAAACCAGAGAAGGTCACTTTTTAAAACTAGGAGTTCAGGCAGAATGGATAGGATGAAGCAGAGTCAAGTTTCTACAGAGTTTCTTCCTCGAGGCATGCTGTGTTATTCCCTTTCTCCAAGGGGATGCACTTGATTAAACCACACTTTTCTATTACAGGAACATGATGTAGCAAACTAAATAATGCCAGTACTATCCATCATATATTAATGAAGTAGTTCCTGAAGTAGGATCACAGAGGGTGTACATGAGGGAAACGTAGCCAGGCAGAAAGTACTATAATAGATGTTTCAGCTAGTTAAGATTTTTCCTACCAGTCTTCTGGGCTCCTTTTCCACAAAAACCTCACAAGAAATCTAGTTTTGTTCCCATTTTGTGGCACATGTGGTTCCATGATATATTTTCTTCCATCCTATACCACCATCTGACTTGAGCCAAAATTGATGAGGGAGCTGCCTGCAAATCGGGCAGACACGTGAACACATTGCAGCTATGAGTAGATCCACTTGTTTTGAACATGTAACAAAAATTCCCTGGGGAGTTTTAAAGCACTGGCTGCTTTTGGTGTTTATATTAAGATTGCAGTGTGTTAGGGAGAACTTGGACATGATAGCTGCTGCTTTACGCTCTTCTGAAGAGCTCCAGCCTCACAGAGCTCCAGAAAGCTAAATTACAATTTTCTTTCACTGTTAGGCCATGAAATCCTTGTGACAAACTTGATCCAAAGAGAGGTGCAGGTGAAGGTGGGGAGTGGAAAACAGGTCTTGAGGCTTTGGGGGCTGGAAGAAAATAGTTCTCTATTTCAGAAAGGCATGAGGCATAAGAAGTTTTTCTGTAGCCCCAAATTATAATTGCTTTCGATTTTCAACCTGTATCAGTCCTGCCTACTGAGTCTCTTTGCTCAGGGCTAAAGGTGTTTGAACACAGGGGTCCCAAAAAGGGGCAATAACAGCTGACAGAATGGCTACTCCAGCCATTGCATAATTTGTTTTTTTAAGGATGTGTTGCTTCTGCTGCCAGCTCCAATCACTGCAATATTTTTATATCTATACAGTTTATACATGTGTTTGGGCTTTTTCTACAGTATTTTCTCTCTTTTGAGGAAACAAAAGGTATCTTCTATCTTAAAGTTTCCCTGGATTTGTTTTTAACATTTTGATGAAAAATCTGCTTTTACTTACTCACAAAGGCAGCACCAATGTTAGTTTTGTTTGCTTTGGGGAGGTGTTTACAGTGCAGACAACATCCACCCTAACTCCACCAGGGTGACCCAATCCTGTAGAGGCAGGCCTTCCTGTGCTGGTGTGCAAATACCTGTGGAGGCAATGTGGACTTTGCTGATATGTCCACTGCCCCCTGTGAGAGGAGCAGCATGGGAGTACCGGACACTGACCCAGTACTCATCCCATGGCAGCACAAAGGATCTCACCTGAGCCTCTCTACAGGTTTTTAATGAGGTGGCTGTGTTCACAGGAGCATCCTTACAGCTGCTTTTGCCCAGTACACCTCCTGCCCCTTTTGCCTTCCTGGCACTTACAGCCAAGTCTGGCCAGTACAGGACAGGGTGGGCAGGAACTACTTGGTCTTCAGACTGCAGCATACCTCATACCTCACCCCTAGACTCATGTGAATGCGACCTTCGTCTGCCAGGCCCATGCAGTCCCCAGGGGAGGCTGCAGAAAGAGGGCAGAGAGTTGGCTGTTCTGAGGGGCTGCAGGAAGCCTGTAGGCGTATCTCAGTGAGCAGAGTTGCTCTAGAGACAGGTGGTGATAGTGTCCTGCAGAAAGCCTTTGGACTTCGCTGCTCCAGGGTCCTCAAGGCTGGCTGCTGTGCAAGAAGAACAACCTTTCTTGCAAGAGAAGTGTTGTCTTGACCCCAACTGGGTGCAGGAGGGCAAGAATGCGTATCCCTGCCTGTGTCAGAGGGCTTCTCTAGCATCCACAGCTGTGATGGGAGCAGTTGGCTGACCTTTATGTCCCTCTTCTTTGGCTTTACAAAAGCAGAAGGCCTCTAGTGAGACCAGACCACAGCCAGGACCATTCACATTTGCAGGAGGCTTTCTGCAGTACCAGTTTTCCAGTGACCCCTACAGACCTGTTGTATAGGCCTCTGCTGGGGTTCCTCGGGTCACAGAAGGCTTGTTAAGGCAGCCAGACCACCTTTTTGGCAGGGAGAGGACATGGGACCACCCCGCAGCATACCAGGCCCATGCCTTAAGATCAAAATCCTTTGTCCTGCTAAGATTTCAGCTTCACGCTTTCCACAGGCTTCCCAGGGAAAGGCACATCTAAATGTGAGCTGTGAGAGACAGACAAGTTACACAGCCTTGAGCAGAAGAGCGTACAGCAGTAAGTTGACTTCAGCTATGGTGGTAATTACAGACTAGCACAGAAATTTGAGCCTCTTTTGTTCTAAAGACAAAATGTGAACTTAGCTGAGCCAGCAGAAACAGCTGATGGTACAAGGTAGGTGTTTGTGCAAGCTACCCAGCCTCACTGTTAGCAGTGCCGTAACTCCTCTATGGCATGCTGCCAGGGTATGACAAACCATATAGTGGAGGAGCAACCTGCTCCACTACACATTTAGGAATTCAGAATTAGCCTCACACACCTATATGTCTGATGCATTAGTAGAGAGAAAAATCTCCCCTTTCAAATGTTTTTCATATGCTTGGATAAAGATAAGTGTGTCTTAGCTGGTGCAAGGCAGACTTTCTGACCAGGGCAATGGCAGATTTTGGAGACATTTGCTAGCAGTATTTCCTCACTCCTCTAACCTATTCTTCAAAATAGAGCTAACTGTAGTTTAATCTACAGCTAATTTCACACTGTCATTTTAGGGATCTGAGATACTACTTCACATCATCATTTTGAGCACAACTTAATGCACTTCTGGCAAATACAGAGACCTTTGGTTTTGTGCTACGTAGCAGATATGATGCACCCTTGCATCTATAAAATACTTTTTAAAGTTTAATATAGTGACAAAAGATTAATCTTTTCTTAAATCACCCTTTATTAAAAAACATAAGCATTTGTAAATATATAAAATTTTAAAATACCAAGTGCTTCTTTGCTTCCCAGTACAGTAGGACTCAGGAGTAGCATGTAAATTTGGTGTTAATCTGTTTGGTGTATTAGGTCCAGGGCTGCAGAACTGACCAGCAAGTTTTGCAGAAGACAGCTAATCTCATTCTTCTGACAGGTCCAAGGTTTCACCTTAGTTTCAGACTTCCTTCCTATTCCTACAGTGCTTAGTGGTGAAAGCAAGGCTGGAGCTGTAGGAACTAGCAGGCTCCTAAAAAGGATGCAGCTAGGTGTTTTACAAAGGGAGAGATTTCCAGTTGCTAATGGGGAAGACAATTCAGGCACTGAGAGAGGTCATCTGCACAGTATGCCTGAGGGGAAGTGCATCCTTTGCTTTGGGATCATCCTCTAGCTGGACCAGACAAAGCCAGTCACAGGTCCAATGTGCACTAAGTTCCCTTAATCAGCAAGTACTCAGATCCCCTTGCAAGATGCATGGTATGAAGCATCACCAAGTCCCATCTATCTCATTTTTTTACCACTGAAATGTTATAGGTTAAAATGTTCTCAGGTTGTACATCTAGACCTGCACACCAAAGCAGGACACTGGACTGCTGTGGAAGTACTGTAAAATGAAAAATCCAGTTGTACCTATTGCAATTGTTAGGTTAACTGAACTTCAGATGGGATCTTTTGTGTCACTACCCATCTCTTCTAACACTGAAGAACAGCTGCCAGTTGCAGGGAAAACTGGAAGGTGCTTGTTGATGTTGTTTCTTACCTGGTCTTCCCCAAAAAGCCCCTATCTAGCAGACACTTATAACAAGTCCCTGCATTCTCTAAATGGTCTCCTTTGCCAGTTCTCCTGCCAACTTCCACCACACCAGGCACTGCTGTATCATTCCCCAAAAAGTGAGCTGCCCTCTCAGTGTTCCCCTACATGAAAGTATGACTTGGCCTAGGGAGGGTACACTACCCTAATCTTACACCAGCAGGTTCGTCTTCTTGTGGAAAACTTAAACCACTGGCATTGCAGGAGAGGTGGAGAAACAACAGAAGCCCAAGTAAAACAAGCTTATCCTGGATGTCTCAGCATCTGGCAGGAGACCAGAAGGGTGAGGAATGCTGCTGTACTTAACTTCTGCCGCTCACTGGTATTTTCTTTTACAGGTGGCACTGCAGGCAGGGCTTTTCTTTTCCTGCTTGTAGGAGAGGACAAAGCGGCTCATTGTAACAGACTTGCATTACAGATCGCATACCTACACTTCACTGCTGCAATGGAAAGATGCTGTAGGTCCTACCAACCTTTAGCTAAGAGGCACAATTAGCTGCAGACTTAGAGTGGAAGAGTTGCTATGCTGTACAAGAACCACAGTCCTTAAACAGAAGTTTTTCACTAGGTTTGTGATAGGCACGGCTTCCATCCCTCTGAAAGCTTCACCCTTGATCCAAGTACATGAAAATGAAAAAAAGGCTAAAATATGATGCTCCTCTGCTCTGCAACAGTTCTTTAACTTGAATCAAGTCAGCTAAAAATCTCTGTTACCTGGATAGTTGTCCAGTCCCACTTTGACCTTTCTGGCAACTTTTTTTACAGCCCGGACTCACAAATAAATACAAGATTGAGGGAAGCACAGCAAAAGTGCCCCAGTAACACCTCTGCTCTAGCCCTTGCTTGTTGTGCAACAGGACCCAAATACCCCAGTGTGCCAGCTGAGCATTTGCAGTCATGGTCCCTGGCCACAGGCCTGATTTATTCCCTTACTGGGCCCTTGGCATCCCCTTTTGGCCTGGGTAGGCTTCAGGAACATCTGCTGTTGCTGTATCTTCTGCCTTGACCAAATCACCACTGTTTGTCTCAGCATGGAGCCGCTTGTAGTCAGTGTGGAAGAAGATGACGTAGAAACAAGCCATAGCACTGCAGAGGCCAGCCAGCACCAGTACCGGAGCTGCAAGGAAGATACACTTTTAGTTGGTGCATTCACAACCCCCATGGGTGCAGAAGTCTACAGGTCAGCTCCCCAGCAACAGCACAGCATCCCAAGGGCTACCTCTGAGGACATTGTGCAGCTCACAGTGGGGCAATGCCAGTTTGGTAACAGCCAAACCTTGTCTCATGTAACACTGGCATAGGAAGAGTATTCGGGTGAAACATGAAAGGTTTCCAGGACTTTCGTCCTGCATGATCCAAGAGGTTGGAGGTCTTACGCTGGTGCACGCAGTGTGTCTGTGGGAGTGTGTGTCTGTGTACGTGTACACGTTTGTGTTTTGGGAGGTGGTGAAGATAGTTAAAACAAAGACTGAATCAAAATACTTGAGCTTCATCATGAGAGAACAGGTCCACACAGGTAGTCCTTCTTGTTATATCATCCAAGAACAAAGTGTAGGCAAGGTTCACTAAGGATAAACTTTAATCAAACAAAAATTTGTGTTGAAAGGACCTTTTCTGAAAGAAAAAAAAAGTAAATCTAAAAGTCTATGCAACAAAGCCTGGAAGTAGTTACATTCTCATTTCAGCGGTGTCTCAAACACCTCCATGCCTTTCTCCACAGATGTCCCTGCATGTATCAGACCACAAAATGAGTAGGAATGGGTACCTAGTCATGCAATCCAGCTCTGATCTGATGAGATGGAGAGTTGTGGGCTTTCAGACATGAAGCAGTCAAATTGGTTTTTCGGGGCAGCTATTGTGAAGCCTTGCTCCCTCCCAGCTAGTGGAGCTTGTTCTGGGGAGTTTCTGCTCAGCCAAGCAGGATATATTTAAAAGGTGTTTGCAAGGCTTTGTGCTACAGTGTGTCCCCAGGACTTGGTGTCACTATTGCATAAATATGAACCAGCTGAGAGATCAAGACCAGGGTTTAGCCTGCAGTGAAAACACATTTGTGCTCCTGTCCATCTCAGTTGCTTTCTCTTCTCCTGACCAGCTAGGAAAGGAAGGGAAATGTTGTATAAGTCAGAACAAAGCTGTACCAGCATGTTACAAACGCAGGCACCTGTGTGTGCAGAAGCAAGGGAAGTAGCTTTCAGTCAACACATTTGTAGTCTTGGCTTCCCACACTGCAAAGCAGCACAGACTGTGCTATGTGGACAGTGTCTTCCCCCAAGAACAGCTGCTTTCTGCCTTGCTGAAGCTCAGGTCTCTGCAGGGTGGCCATAAGAGAAATTTTAACCCAGAGCCAGCAGCAGCATCATGGCACCTTACATGTCTTCCCATTTCAATCTTGCAGGCCTGGTTTAGCAGAAGCAGCAAGGAGTGCAGCATCAGGTGGGGAAAGGTGGCTAAGAGATATGCTACAATAGGAATCAGTCTTCCAGGCTTTCTGACAGTAAGACCTGGAGGAAAGTGAGGGGTACATGGTGTTAAACCAAGTGTACAACATCATTTCACAAGGACATACTTACTTGTCCAGTCCAGGGCTCCACCTTGGTCAAGAGCGCAGGTGGAGGATGGATCCTCAGAAACACGCACAGTGAGGGCTTGTAACAGAATCATTAAAATCACACCTTCAATCTGGCTGTGGAGAGAAACCAACATGCAGTCACGGCGCCTGCCCGATTCATCAGAGCTGCAGACAAGCCCAGCTTCCCCAGCAGTAAGAAAGTGAGACCCCTTTCTGAAGCAGGGTCCTTCTAGCAGAGAAAGCTACTGCCAGCTTCTTCTGGCCCAGGCACTCCGTTAACTGGCCCTGGCACAGAGGGTGTCCAGGACAGACTTTCAGCACACCCGCAGACTCGGGGCCAGCGTGGCCGGACCACTGTCCTCTGGAGGCAGGCAGGTGTTGAACTACAGCTGTCAGGGAGCTGAGGCTTAGTCACTGGGAAGAGACTTGGAAATACATCTCACTGCAGGGTTGAGGATGGGAAAAAATCAGGCTACGACTTCAGCCTCATTCATAGCTGGCTGGCAGCAGCAACAAAGTCCACAACCAGTGGGAGACAACAGCCTTCAAAGGCAGTGTCTAATGCCCCTCTTTGACTGATGTTTCTTGCTGCTGCAGCTCCACCTGACACACACACGGCACCAGGCCACTTATATCACTGCTTAGGGCTCCAAGAAGTCATTCCTGCTGCAGCCCAGTGCCAATCCTAGGCATGTAAACTGATCACGGGAAGGACTCTCACTGCCCCATCTGTTGTGATCAGCTGCCAGCGATGAGCTCCCTCAGAAGAGCACTGAGATCTGACAACTCCCTGTACTGCTGTGGGAATGGGTGCCCCTCTCAGGCATACAGCCCCCATCTGCTTCAAAGGTAGGTGCTACTGGGCATGGTTAAATCCCGCTTTGTGCCAAGCAAGGGAGACCTTCATCTTCCTTCCTGCTTTTCTGGCACCAATACCACATACTCCTCCTTGCTTTAAAACCTTTAGCTCTTCAGCTCTATAGCTCAGCCAGCCAGCTCCCGCCTTGCCATGCTCATGTGCACGGACACCAGAGAGTTCAACAGGATGGCCAGCATTGACCTCCGTGCTCTTCTCTGTGCGTGTGTGTGTGCGCGCGCGCCCGAGCTCGTCATTCACTTTAACCTGCCTACTTACCTTGCAACGAAAATCAGGCCTGTAGATGTGCCCTCTCCCACGGGGTAGGAGCACTCCACAGCCAGCTCCATGGCAACAGGGTAGATGGCAAAACCGAAGAAACCGAAGAGTGAGCTGGTGATGGCCAGCGTGATGGTCTGATGTCTGAACCGAGAAGTCTGCAGGCAGAAAAGCAACACCAAAGTCTCAGTGTCAGCACTGCTGTGCAGAAAGTCTCTGAACCCATAACCTGCAGGAAGTTCCAAGGGCTCACTGTTCTCACCAGTACCTTCCCTACGTGTTCCTGAAATGTCTCTTTTACCTCCAGCCCTCTAGAGTCAACAAATGGCTACACAATGGAGATTCATCTGTTGAAGGGGAGAGAGGATCAGCAGAATTACCTGAAAAGCATTGGTGTGGTCGTATTACTATGACTTGACTTCCTGGGCAGTAACTTACCACAAGTGTGCTCAGCGTATCTCCAGCACCAAGTGACACACACACCTTCTTCCCAATGCAAGCTAACGTTTCAGAAGTGGTGTTTGCATTGGGTTACGTATGAAAATTCACTGGGTTGCCGAAGCTAATTGATGAGGAAAACTCTTCCTTAGTTGCTGCAGCTCAGTGATAAGTAAAACAATTCCTTATCATGTCAGACTCATGCTTGTAACATTGGGGGTTTACCACAAAAAAGACCCCACAAAACAAACAAAAAACTACCTGAAACATTCACAAACCCCGGAGATTACTTTCGTGCCTAGAACAGCCTTGTCCCTAACTCTGGAGGAAAGAGCAGGGCCTTGTCCAGCCAGTGCTAGCAAAATCAAGGGCATAAATCCTGCAGCCACAGTGCTGGTACCTCCTTCCTTGACTGTGTAATAAACTCCCATAGAGGACATGAAGTGTCTGTCCTGGCATGGCTGCAGCAGGCTTGACCCAGCTAAACTGGTAAAGTCAAGGAAAACTGTGTGTCTGGAATCTGAGTTCAAAGTGTCAAGGCATCAAGCATATTTGAACAGGTGTTTTTTGTTTTACTACTTTGAACTAGTAGTTCATCTGTATGGGATGAAGGGGACAGAGGGAAGGGGAGGACCAGAAGGTTTGCTTGTTGCACCTAACACAGCCTCTTGCCTACTCTGCGCCTTACCTGAGCCCAGGCATGCTGACTTGTATTCAGAGCATCCCCCCAACAAATGCCAGTGTACTAAAGGGGGAAATGCAAGGTCTGCCTTAGGCACCTTGTCCTACACTGAGAAAGGCATTGCATTTGTCTGTCTCTTCAAAGTGGAGCTAACATGACTGGGATCTTGGCCCTGGGGGAGGTGTGATCACGCTATATTGAAACTCTGGATTTTTCAACACACAGGAGAAATGCACAGCACAAGCCCGTTGGGAAAGCAGAGATCTCCGCCAGTCTGGGTCCTCTGCAGTGCTAGGAGTCCTATACCTCATGCTCAGGTTCCTGCTGGGTGATGGCTGCCGTTGGCAATGACTATGCTTGAGCGCATTACTTGCACGCCAGCCCCCACGGTTTCTGCATCTCCCTTGTCTTGTCCTCCTCGACTGTTAAATCCTCAGTAAAGGGTTTTTCTTTAAAACATTCCTAGGCTAGAGAGATAATCCCAAAGCATAACACATGTCTTAGCAAGTACTAGGACAGCAAATGACCTTGGTTTGCGTCGATGATTTATCAGATGGCAACAGAACTAAGCCACAGGTATGCAATGCAAGGGAGAACTCACCACTGCGAACATGATGCTGGCAAGTGCACTCAGACAGAAACAAATCTTGGTGGACTCTATGAACTTCCTTGTCCGGTCGACATACAGGCCTAGCAGGAAAGCACCCAACAAACCACACACTGTGAACAGCGCACCATTCAGGCCAGCAAATTCCTGGAGGACAGAAGAACAAGTAACTGAGCAACTAGAGCAGTTAGGAAGGAGATTTTGATGTCACTGACCCATCTGCCTGCTCCTAGTGGGTCACCTACTGAGGTAGGAGAAGCTTCCCTGCCCATTGAAATAGCTGAAGCCTCCACAGGGCTCTGAGTAGCAAGTAACAGGGTCCAGGTGCTGCTACGAGTGTGTGGGGACAGCAGGGTCACAGCACTCCGAAGGTCTCAATGGGTGACAAGTTTCTGCACACCTGACAAGGGAGGCTGGGTGCAGAGCAGCGGCAGTTCCCTGGCATTAAATGCTCCAGCCCAGGCATGAGACTGTTCTTGGCTCCTCCAGGGGTAATCAGGTGCCTTGTCCACGCTGGTGGTTAACACATCCAACTGCCTTGGGAGCTGCTCCTGTTTCTAGTCATGCTCCTGGCCCTTTTCTTACCAGGGACCAGGGACCTGCACTGGCGGAATGCCTTCCACAAGGCTTGCAGCCCCGAACTGCGTTAGACGAGACACAGCATTACCTGGCTGTAGCAATGAGGTCTAACTAGAGAGGCAGTGAGCAGTAGTTAGGATAGGATATATGCTCCGTTTCCTGCAGTGCCTATCTTTGTGTGTCCCACTCCTTCAGCTCTGTAAGAATTCAAATGCAGACAACAATCCTGAAAGCAGGGAAGCTTTAACAAATTTGGGTAAACATTTTTGGGAGCCTCAGGAGCAGACTGGAAGAAAAGGGTATCTTGAATAGCTTCTGTGGGCTAAAGGGCCAGAGAATCCAGTCACACACTGACAAAACCATCATGATGCACAGAAAGCAAGGCTGTGAAGTTTACAAGGTTTCCAGTTAAAATCCAATGGATTGTGCAAATGTGACCTGGCAATGGAGCACCGAGCCAGGTATCAGACCTGGGAGTTGAGAGGGAGTGGACCAGACATGTATATGTGCATACATAACAGCTGGAGAGGTGTTTTAAGAGAACCTCCACGGGAACACAAGCAGCAGGACTGAAGTGCTGCCTGCCTAAGAGGAAATGCAGGAACAGGGACAGCACCTTGCTATAGTAGGGAGAGAGCAGGAGGAACCAGCTGCGCACACACTGTGCTTAACTGTAAAAGCAGCACCTGGCCAGTGTCATGGGAAGGATGGGGCAACAGGTGTCACAGTACCTGTGACTTCCTCTGCTGCCCTGTCTTCACCTAAGACTATGCAAAGAGGAAAAGGTGCTTGCATCAGTCTCCCTTCAGCTTCACTCTAGGGCCTGGCTGGGCCCCATCCTACTCTGGGGAATGTGACAGAAGGCATCAGTGCTCTGGAGTAGCTTAGAAAAAAACACAATACTCTTTTCCTAAAAAGCATTTGAGGAGTAAAAGTTTTTCATTTGCAGATGGAAGCCTGGCCATGGGCAGTAATGAAAATGCAGATCATCCATTATACTGAGAGATTGACTGTGCTCTGTATTAATGTACTGCTTAATCTACATTAGGTAAGGTGAGCAAACAAGATATGAGACAGTGCAGCATATTCAACTGTCTTCATTTTGCTCTGAGTCACTTATCAGGGAAAATCATTTTGATTGTACCATAGATGACGTGGACAATGGGGATAAAAGGAGGAAGACTCACATTTGAATAGCCCTTTCCACAAAGGATCTGTTCTAGCAGAGCTGAAAAGCAGGTGAACATCCCAATTCCTCCTCCAAAGCACACTGCCAGGATGATGTATGGCTTGTTTCTCAGGAGCTAGAGAAAGAAATTAACGTATCATTTAAACAAGTGGAGGGGGAAAAAAGGCCTAGCTATGACAGTAGACTTGAGGGTCAGTGGCTCCAGCCCCTCAGTTGGAAATGTTGGCAGGACAACCCTGTGATCATTAGAGGAGTTTGGCTGTCTCCTGTCAGTTCAGCCAGAAGACAAGTTAAAATGGGGACCCTGTAGGGAGGAAGAGTCTCTTCAGTGCCCAAATTCTTCCTTCACTTTGCCATGTGCTGTCCTACCTGTTACCACATCTGCTCAGAAGCCTGAGGTTGTGTGGTCCTCTTGGATGAGCTCAGGTGTTACTGTTTGAGCTAGCCAAATGGCAGCCAGCCCACAGCTGAACAGTCAGATAGCATCTCTTGCAGCTTTGCTGTGAGCAGCTTCCACTCCCTGAGGAAGGAAGGGATCCTGGTCTCCTTCAGGGGGCTTTCCATGGAGGGTTTGCTGGAATGGAGTTCAGAGTCTGCTTTGTCAGCAGATTCCCCAGCATATCCATGACTGGCCCAGCTGCATCCCTCACTCTAGCACTGGTCTCTCTCTGTGCTACAGCACTTACCATTTTGAGCCCCATGAGGAACGGCTGGGAGGTGGAGTTAGTGGCACTGGCCGAAGGAGGCGTTGGAGGAACATTCTCATGAATTCCCACAGTTGCTAGAGCACAGGCCGTTACTGCTGGGATGGCATAAACACCCAGCTACACAACACAAAGTAAAGACACGTTACCAGTCTTTCTAGCTCCACTGCCTCCAAATAAATAAATCAGTTGGACCCCAATCAGCCCAGCTGGCTAACTAAAGGAGTTTTCATTTACCATCAATGGGATGTGCTTTTCTTCAGGAACTAGTGCAGGTGACAGCAGGTTTGCTATAAGAATACCCAAGGGATTGGCTGCAAGGAAATAAAACAGAGAGACACTTTTTCATGCAAGCAGTCAGAATCATGAGTCTACCCCTACTGCCAGTCAGCACCAGAGCTGCAGGGCTCAACAGAGGAATGAGCAAGGACAGAACGAGGCATATAAAGAGAGAAACCAGGAGGGGAACATTTGGAGAAGCTGCCTGTGTGGTCTTGCTGTTGTTACATCTGTTCCCTCACCCCCATGAAGTCCATTCTATAAACCCATTTCCCGACAACCCCTAACTCCTGTAAACTGGCTTTCAACTATGAATTACAGCGTCCTCACCCTCACAAGGCTGCCTCAGTAAATGCTACACTGAAGGGGGTTGTCTGTACTGGAGTAGGGGGTTGCATTGTTAATGGGGCTGGAGCTGAGCAGTGCGTGAAGCAGCACGCCTGGGACTCAGCCTGGAAACGTCCAAAATTGCAGGAGACAATTTTTTAACTTTAAGGTGATGTTCTGCAAACAGTCAAACAAGTGAAGTTTTGAAGATCCCTACTACGCAGGGATGGGGTTAGGGAAGCCAAAGCCAACCTGGAATTGAGTCTGGTGAGAGATGTGAAGGGCAACAAGAATGGTTCCTATAAGCACATTAGCAGCAAAAGGAAGGTTAGGGAAAATGTGGGCCTGCTGCTGGATGGGGCAGGAGACTTGGTGACAAAGGACATGGAAAAGGCCAAAGTATTCCATGCCTTCTTCACCTCAGTCTTTACTGGTAAGACCAGCCTTCAGCCCTGAGACCAGAGGTAAAGTCTGTAGCAAGGAAGATTTACCCTCAGTGGAGGACTAGGTTAGAGAACATTAAATAGACCAGACATACACAAGTTCATGGGGCTGATGGGATGCACCAGTGAGTACTGAGGGAGCAGGCTGTTTTCATTGCAAGGCCATTCTTGGTTATTTTTAAAAGGCCATGGCATTCTAAGAGGCTCCTGAGGACTGGAAAAGAGTGAATGTCACTCCCATCTTCAAGAAGGGCAAGAAGGAGAATCCAGGGAACTACAGGCCTTTCAGTCTCACTTTGATCCCTGGGAAGGTCATGGAACAACTAATCCTGGACACCATTTCAAGGCACATGGAGGACAACAAGGTGAACAGGAGCAGCCAGCAAACGAGAAATGCTTAACCAACCTAATAAGCTTTGCACAGTGAGATGACTGGCTGGGTGGATGAGGGGAGAGCAGTGGATGTTTTTTATCACAGCTTTGCTTAGGATGTTGACAGTGTCTCCCATAACACCCCCGCAGACAAGCTGACAAAGTATTGGCTAGATAAGTGGACAGTGAGATGAACTGAACGTCAGCTGAACAGCTGGGCCTAGAATATCATCATTAATGGCCCGAAGTCCAGCTGGAGGCCAGTTGGGAGCCAGTCACTAGTGGTGCACCCCAAGAGTTGGTACTGGGGCCAATACAGTTTAACCTTAACAAAAAACCTGAACGATAGGGCAGAGTGCACCCACAGCCAGTTTGCAGATGATGTGACACTGGGAGGAATGGCTGATAGAAGAGATGGCTATGCTGCCATTCAGAGGAACCTCAACAGGCTAGAGAAATGGGCAGAGGGGAACCTTGTGAAGTTCAACAAGAGGAAATGTATTAAAGCCCTGCACCTGGTGAGGAATAACCAGTACACACTGGGGCTGACCAACTGGAAAGCTCCTGTGCAGAG
>JAVKLA010000074.1:29218061-29230164 GCA_034782735.1 Sagittarius serpentarius | reverse complement strand
CTAATCATGTTGCATGTTTCCCCAAAGCTTGCCAAAGTTCTGCCAAGTTCAGTGCTGGGTAAAAAAAAAAAAAAAAAAACAAACAAAAAAACCCAACCAAACAAACCACAAAACAGAAAAAAACCCCAAATGAACATGAGGCCCCTTTCTGGAGCAGAGAAAGCTACTGCCACCTCCCTCAGGGCCAGGTGCTTGGTTGACTTGCCCTTGCTCACAGGGTATCCATGTCAGCCTTTCATCACGCTCCAGGCACGGTGGCAGCGTGATAGGAGCGCTATATATTCCCTCCCGAGGCATGCAGATGAACTACAGCTGTCAAGGAGCTGAAGCTTAGTCGCTGGGCAGAGACTTAGAAATATCTCTCACTGCAGGATTAAGGGTAGGAAAGAAGTCAGGCAATAACTTCAGCTTCTTCCTCATTCATAGCTGGCTGGCTGTGAATGAGGCAACGAAGTCCACAGCAAGTGGGAGACAACAGCCTTCAAAGGCAATGCCTAATGCCCCTCTTTGACTGATGTTCTTGCTTCTGCAGCCGCCTTACGTACACATATGGCACCAGGCCACACACGTCTGCTTGGGGCTCCAACAAGTCATTCCTGCTGTAGTCCAGTGCCAACCCTAGGCGTGTCAGTTGACCACAGGAAGGACAGTCACTACCCCATCTGTTGTGGCCAGCTGCCCTCTGAGTGATGAGCCCCATCTCCCTCAGCAGAGCGATAGGACCTGTCAAGTCCCTGTACTGCCATGGGAATGAGTGCCCCTCTCAGGCACACAGCCCCCATCTGCTTCAAAGATAAGCGATGCTGGGCACGGTTAAATCCTGACTCGTTCCAAGCAACAGAGACCTTCATATTCCTTCTTGCTTTTCTTGCACCAATTTCACATGCTCCTCCTTGCTTTAAAACCTTAGCTCTTAGCTCTACGGCTCAGGCAGCTAGCTTCCCCCTTATCATGGTCATGTGCATGGACACCAGAAGAAAGTGCAGGAACTGAAACAGGATGGCTACCACTGATGTCCTCACTCTTCTTTATTTGCTTCCCCACCCCTGTGTGCCTGTGCATGTGCGTGTGTGTTCAAAACCAAGCCTACTTACCTTGCAACAAAAATCAGGCCTGTAGATGTACCCTCTCCCACTGGGTAGGAACACTCCACAGCCAACTCCATGGCAATAGGATAGATGGCAAAACCAAAGAAACCAAAGAGTGAGCTGGTGGTGGCCAGCATGACAGCCTGGTTTCTGAGCCGAGAAGTCTGCAGGTAGAAGAGAAACACTGAAGTCTCGATGTCAGCACTGCTGCACAGAAAGTCTCGTTCATGAACCCATAACCTGCAGGAAGTCCTAAGGACTCTGTTCTCACCAGTACCTTCCCTATCTGTTCCCGAAATCTTTTACCTCCAACACTCTGAAGTAAACAAATGGCTGCATGAGGGAGATTTATCTGTTGAATTTAAGCAAGGAGAAACAGGATCAGCACAATTACCTGAAAAGCACTGATGTGGTCATATTTCTGTGACTCGACTTCCTGCTCAGTAACTTACCAGAAGCATACTAGCACCAAGTGAAACATTCCTCCTGTGTCAAGCTAACGTTTAAGAATTGATGTTTGCGTTGGGTTACATGTGACAATTCACTGGGTTGCTGCAGCACATTGATAAGGAAAACTATTCCGTGGTTGCAGCAGCTCAGTGACGAGGGAAATTATTCCTTACCAGGGCAGACTCATGTTTGTAACACTGGGGTTTTACCACAAAAAAAAAAAAACAACAAAACAACACAAAGCAAACAAACGAAAAAAAACCACAACCCTGAAACATTCATAAACCCTCAAGATCAGTTTAGTGCCTAGAACAGCCTTGTCCCTAACTCTTGAGAAAAGAGCATGGCCTTGTCCAGCCAATACTAGAAATAAAAAGCCATATATCGTGCAGCCACAGTGCTGATACCTCATCCGTTAATCGTGTAAGAAAGTCACACAGAGGAAGGAACATGAGGTGTCTGAACTGGCATGGCTGCAGCAGGCCCAGCGCAGCTGAGGTGGTACAGTCAAGGAAAACTCTGTGTCTGGAATCTGAGTTCAAAGCATCAAGGCATCAAGCAGATTTGAAGAGGTGTTTTTTGGTTTACTACTTTGAACATCCCATGGGTATGGGACGAATGTGGTGGAGAGAAGGGGAGAATGGAAAGGTCTGCTCGTTGCTCCTGATACAGTCTTTTGCCTACGCTGTGCTTTACCCGAGCCCAGGCATGCTGACTTGTATTCAGAGCATCCCCCTAACAAATGCCAAAGTACTAAGGGGGGAAATGAAAGGTTTGCTTTAGGCATCTTGTCCTACACTGAGAAAGGCACTGCATTTGTCTGCCTCTCCAAAGTAGAGTTAACATCACTGGGATCTTGGCCCAGGGGGACATGTGACCATGCTGTATTGCAACTGAATTTTTCAACACACAGGAGAAATGCACAGCACAAGTCTACTGAAAAAGCAGAGTATTTCTGCACCAATCTGGATCCTCTGCGGTGCTAGGAGTCCCCTGCCTCATTCTCAGGTTCCTGCTGGGTGATGGCTCCCATTGGCAATGACTATGCTCTATGCTCAACTGCAGTACTTGCACTCCAGCTCCATGGGAGTAAAGTCTCCAGGTTCTGCATTCCTATCCTGGCTGGATTCAAGTGCCTCCCTTTTCTGCCTCTCTGTCTTGTACTCCTCGAGGAACTACTGCAGAAACAGGCACATAACTAGGTCCTTTCTGCTAATCTTACATTCCTGGCAGCCACCACTGTTGAAAACAAGCGTCGGGAAAATTATGACATTCTTTTTCATTTTTGAAAGATGAGCATTTAGTAATTCCACTTTTTTGGGGGAGGAGTGGTCTTAGGGACAGTAAACAAACATGGTGATCCAATGTGAACAAGTAAACTTAACGGCAGTTTATTTATATCCTGAATATATCTCAGGCTCCACAGTGACTGTGAAATCCTCAGTAAAGGGTTTTTCTTTAAAACATTTCTAGCCAAGAGGGATCATGGCAAAGCAGAACAGGTGGCTTAATGAAGACTGTAACATCAGATGACCTTGGTTTGAGTTGATGATTTATCAGATGGCAACAGAACTGAGCCCACAGGCACGGTGCAACGCGAGGGAGAACTCACCAGTGCAAAGAGGATGCTGGCAAGTGCACTCAAACAGAAACAAATCTTGGTGGACTCTATGAACTTCCTTGTCCGGCCGACATACAGGCCTAGCAGAAAAGCACCCAACAAACCACACACTGTGAACAGCGCACCATTCAGGCCAGCAAATTCCTGGAGGGCAGAAGAACAAGTAACTGAGCAACTAGAGCAGTCAGGAGAGAGTTTCAGTGTTGCTGACCCTTCTGCCTGCTGCTAGTGCGTCACTTACTGAGGTTAGCGGAAGCTTCCTGGCCTGTTGCAATAGATGAGGCCTCCATAGGGCTGAGTAGCAAATAACAGGGCCGAGGTGCTGCTACAAGTGCGAGAGGACAGCCAGGTCACAGCACTCCCAAGGTCTCCTTGGACGACAGGTCTCTGCAAACCTAGCAAGGGAGGCTGGATGCATAGCAGCAGTAGTTCCCTGGCATTAAATGCTCCAGCCCATGCGTGCGACTGTACTCTATGGGTAATCGGGTGATTTGTCCTCACTTGGTAACAGGTCCAACTGCTCTGGGATCTGCTCCTGTTTATAATCATGCTGCTGACCCTTTTCTTACCAGGGACCACAAGGCAGGCAGCCCCAAAGTGTGTTAGATGAGACATAGCATCACCTGGCTGTAGCAAGGAGGTCTAATTAGGGAGCCAGCGAGCAGTAGTTACCATGGGGTACATGGGGTACATGCTTTGTTGCCTGCAATGACGTTGTCCTCCTCCTTCAGCTCCATAAAAATTCAAATGCAGAAACCAATTCTGAAAGCAGGGAAGCTTGAACAAATTTGGGTAAACATTTCTGGGAGCCTAAGGGGCAGACTGGAAAGAAAGGGTATCTGGAGTAGCTTCTGTGGGCTAAAGGGCCCGGACAAACTAGTCACACACAGACTAAGGCACTGTGATGAGACAGAAAGAAAGGCTACAAAGTTAAAAACATTTTCACTTCAAAGCCAATGGAGTGTGCAAATGTGACCTGGCTACAGAGTACTGGGCCAGGTTTGAGACCTGGCAGCTGGGAGGGAGCAGGTAAGAGACCAGAGATGCGGATGTGCAGATACAAGACCTGGAGGGGTGTTTTACGAGCACCTCCATGGGAATACAAGCAGCAGGACTGAAGTGCTGCCTGCCTGAGGGGAAATGCAGGAAGTGGGGCAGACCCTTGCTATTGCAGGGAGCAAGCGGGAGGAATCAGCTGTGCACAGACTCTGCTCAACTGTAAAATCAGCACCTGGACGGTGTCATGGGATGGGTGGGGAAACAACCGTCAGTCACAGTACCTGTGACTTCATCTGCTGCCCTGGCTTCATGAAAGACTGCAAAGAGGAAAAGGCACTTGGATCAACCTGCCTTCAGCTTCACTCTAGTGCCTGCCTGGGCCCCATCCTATGCTGGGGAAAGTGTCAGAAGGCTGCATAGTCATCAGTGGTCTGGAGTGGCTTAGAAAAAACACGCTACTCTTTTTTTTTTTTCTCCTAAAAAATGTTCGATAAGTAAAGGCCTTTCATTTGCAAATGGGGGCCTGACCATGGGCAGTAATTAAAATGCAGATCAGCCTCTATACTGAGAGACTGTGCTCTGGATTAACGTGCTGCTTGATCTATGTTAGATAATATGAGTAAATAAGATGTAAGACAGTGCACAATATTCAACTGTCTTCATTTTGCTCAGAGTTCCTTGTCGGGGAAAATCATTTTTATGATATGTGGACAAAGGGCAGGAAAGAAGGAAGACTCACATTTGAATACCCCTTTTCACAAAGGATCTGTTCTAGCAGAGCTGAAAAGCAGGAGAACATCCCAATTCCTCCTCCAAAGCACACTGCCAGGATGATGTACGGCTTGTTTCTTAGGAGCTAGAGAAAGAAGTTAACATATCATTTAAATGAGTGGAGGGGGAAAGAAGGCCTGGCTGTAACAGTAGAGTTGAGGGTCAGTGGCTCTGACCCCTCATTTGGAAATGTTGACAGGGCAACCCTGTGATCATTAGAGGAGTGTGGCCCTCTCATGTCACTTCAGCCAGAGAACAAGTTCAAATATGGGGAAGAACGGTCTCTTCAGTGCCCAAATTCTTCCTTCATTTTGCCATGCGCTCTCTGAGCTGCTCAGAAGGCTCAGGTTGAGTAGTCCTCTTGGACGAGCCCAGCTGTGCCTGTCTGGCCTAGCCAAACGGCAGCCAGGCCACAGCTGAATTGTCAGAGAACATCTCCCACAGCTTTGCTGTGAGCAGCTCCTGCTCCCTGAGGAAGAAAAGAAGGAAGGAATCCTGGTCTCCTTCAGGGAGCGTTCTGTGTCAGGTTTGGTGGAGTGCAGTTTAGTGTCTGCTTTGTCAGCAGATTCCCCAGCACATCCCTGTCTAGCAGGGCTGCATCCCTCACTCCAGCATGGCTCTCTCTCTGTGCTACAGAACTTACCATTTTGAGCCCTGCGAGGAATGGCTGGGAGGTAGAGGTAGTGGCACTGGCCGAAGGAGGTGTTGGAGGCACCTTCTGGTGAATCCCCACGGTTGCTAGAGCGCAAGCTGTTAGCGCTGGGACGGCATAAACACCCAGCTACACAACACAAAGTAAAGACATGTTACCAGTCTTTCCAGCGCCACTGCCTCCAAATAAATCTGTTAGCTGGACCTCAGTCAGCCCGGCTGGCTGATTAAAGTAATTTTCGTTTACCATCAGTGGGATGTGCTTTCCTTCAGGAACTAGTGCAGGTGACAGCACATTTGCTATTAGAATACCCAAGGGATTGGCTGGGAGGAAATGAAAGAGAGACACTTTCTCACGCAAGTAGTCAGAATCACGTGTCCACCCCTACTGCCAGTCAGCACCAGAGCTGCAGTGCGCAGCAAAGCAATGAATAAGGACAGAAAGAGGCATATAAAGAGAGAAACCAGGAAGGCGACACTTGAAGAAGTTGATTCTGTGGTCTCGCTGTTGCCACATCTGTTCCCTCGCCCCCATGAAGCCCATTGTTTCAATCTGTTTCCCTACAGGTTGGTTCTCCTCTATGAATTGCAGTGTCTTAACCCTCACAAGGCTGCCCCGGTAAATGCTAAGCTGAAGGAACAGAATGAAGACGGACAAACCCATGACATCTGTGCTGAAGTTATATAGCAGCAGTAATAATTAGAGCTTTCCATTGTTTACTCCTCCTATGCCATTAGGTATATATACGCACGGATAAGATCCCCCTGATCTGCTCCTCCTGAGCCTTCTCAAGGGTGAGTAGTCCCAGCTCTCTCAGCCTTGGCTGACATGACAGATGCTCCATTGCCTTAATTGTCTTAGCGGCTCTTAATTGGACTTACACTAACATATCCCTGTTCTTGTACTGAGGAGCCTATAATGGGACATAGCTCTTCAGATGTGAACAGGGGACCTCCCTCAAGATGCTGGCAATGCTGTTCCTGATGGTCACGAGGATGCCATTGGTCTTATTTGACAAAAGACGTGAAAGCAGGAAAACACGGCGACAGCTCTCTAAATTGACACCTTTCAAGCCAATCCGTTTCCCCAGTAGAGCCCAAGCTGCCATACAAGATTATCTCTGCTACCAACTACAAAAATCATACAGCACAAGAAAATCTTGGACACTTGCCTGTACTGGGGTAGGGGGTTGCATTGTTACGGGGCTAGAGCTGAGCAGTGTGTGAAGTAGTACTGCTGGGACTCAGCCTGGGAATGCCTAAAATTGCAGGAGACTTTTTTTTTACCTTTTAGGATGATGTTCTGCAAACGGTCAAACAAGTGAAAGTTGATTTTTTTACTAGTGTGTAGGAATGGAATTAAGAAAACCAAGCCGACCTGGAACTGAGTCTGGTGAGAGATGTGAAGGGCAGTAAGAATGGCTTCTACGAGTATATTAGCAGCAAAAGGAAGGTTAAGGAAAATGTAAGCCTGCTGCTGAATGGGGCACGAGGCTTGGTGACAAATGACACGGACCAGGCCAAGGTATTCGATGCCTTTTTCACCTCAGTCTTTACTGGTAAGACTGGCCTTCAACCCTGAGACTAAAAGCGAAAGTCTGGAGCAAGGAAGTTCTACCCTTAGCGGAGGAGGACCATGTCAGGGAACATTCACTAGACCAGGTATACAGAATCCATGGGATGATGGGATGCACCCATGAGTGTTGAGGAAGCAGACTGTTTTCACTGCAAGGCCATTCTTGGTTATCTTTGAAAGGTAGGTCATGGCAATATCAAGAGGCTTCTGAGGACTGGAAGAGAGTGAGTGTCACTCTCATCGTTAAGAATGGCAATAAGGAGAATCCAGGGAACTCCAGGCCTATCAGTCTCCTTTTGATCCCTGGGAAGGTTCATGGAACAACTAATCCTGGGCACCATTTCCAGGCACATGAAGGACAACAAAGTGAGCAGGAGTAGTCAGCAAAGGAGAAATTCTTAACCAACCTAACAGCTTTCTACAGTAAGATGACTGGCTGGGTGGATGATGGGAGAGCAGTAGATGTTTTTTATCTCAGCTTTACTAAGGCTGTTGACACTGTCTCCCATAACATCCTCATAGACAAGCTGGCAAAGTACTGGCTAGACAAGTGGACAGCGAGATGAACTGGAAGTCAACTGAACAGCCGGGCCCAGAGGACGACCGTCACTGGCATGAAGTCAAGCTGGAGGTCAGTCAGGGTTGATGACTGTTGGTACCGAGGCCAATACAGTTTAACCTCGAAGAAAAACCTGGACGACAGGGCGGAGTGCACCCACAGCCAATGTGACACTGTGAGGAGTGGCTGATAGAACAGATGGCTACACTGCCATTCAGAGGCTCCTCAAGAGGCTCAGCCTTGTGAAGTTCAACAAGAGAAAACATGAAGTCCTGCACCTGGGGAGGAATAACCCCATCCAGCAGTACACACTAGGGATGACCAACTGTAAAGCTGCTCTGCAGAGAAGGACCTGATGGGGGGGAGAAGATCCTGGTGGACACCAAGTTGACCATGAGCCAGCAACACAACCTCATGATAAAGAAGGCCATCGGCATCCTGGGCTTTCGTTAGGCATAATACTATCAGCAGGAGGTGATCCTTCCCCTCTACTTGGCAGTAGTGAGATCGCACCCTGGGTACTGTGTCCAGTTCTGGGCTCCCCAGTGTGAGGGAGACATGCACTTACTGGTCCAGCAAAGGGCCAAAAAGATGATTAAGGGACTTGAGCTTCTGTCATGTGAGCAGAGACTGGGAGAGCTGGAACTGATCAGCCTGGAGAGGCTGCTGGAGATCAGTTTTGCGGAGAAGGACATGGATGGACTGCAAGTGTAGCATGAGCCAGGAAGGCACCTTTGCAGAAAGGTGTCCAAGAGCATCCTGGTCTACATTAGGTAGAGCATTGCCAGCAGGTGGAAGATGGTGATCCTTCCCCTCTACTCAGCCCTGGTGAGAAGCATCTGGAGTGCCGAGTCCTGTACTGGGCTCCTCAGTACAAGAAAGATATGCAGTTAATGGAGCAAGTCCAGTCAAGGGCCAAAGGCACCACGGTTAAGGGACCGCAGCATCTCTCACAAATAAAGAGGCTGGGACAGCTGGGACTGTTCAGCCTGTAGTAAAGAACTTTGATCAGAGATTGTACAGAAGAGGGAACCAGACTTTTCTCAGTGGCGCCCAGTGGCAGGATAAGAGGCAATGGGCACAAACTGTAGCGCCAGAGAATCTGTCTGAATATAAACTCTTTTCCTGTAACAGTGTTTGAACACTGAAACGAGGTGCTCAGCTAAGTTACAACATCTCCATTCTTAGACATAGCCAAAACCTGGGCAACCTGTTCTAGTCAACCCTACTTGAGCAGGCAGTTGGACAAGACCAAGAGGTACCTTCCAACCTTGTCTGTTCTGTAATTCTGCTAAGGCATCATAAATAGAACACAAGCATCATGTTTATGTGGCCAACTGAGTATATTTTACCTATGTATGCACACATTCAGCCTTGCTACTGAATGAACCGGTAGACAAAATTGCTGCTGCAGCCTCACCTCTATCTGGTTACAGAATTTGGCAGTTGTGACCACTGGCATCAAATGCAATTCCGACACCTTCCTAACAAGTTGCTGACTTAAGGCCACTATAGACATTAGATTTAGTAATGCTGAGGACTATCCCCAGCCTCTATGATATTTACTTAAGGACATCACCTTGTCATTGCAGAGCGGAAGGAGGTTGGGAGCCTGGGTAGCTTATCTGAATGCTGCACCTGGATGTGGTTAAGGCCCACTTCTTGCTCCCCAGCTTGGAAAAGCTGTCTTGCAGTGCCTTGAAGGCGCTGGTTTCTTGCACGTGGCTACAAGAGTCTTGGATGGAGCTGTACATGCAGGGCCAAATGGGTGTAGTACAGAGGGTTTCCTTTGCCTGCTGCCTCGGAAAGGCAAACAATGCAGCAGTATTACTTTGCAGCTATCACTTACACATTGATGCAATTGTATTTGCTGTCGCTCCCTGGTGGTATGGAAACCATAGTGCTGCCAGCTTTATCGGTGAAAAGATGATAAGCGGCTGTGCCAGTGCACAGAGGCATTGCCCACTAAATAGGTACCAGTAACTCTGGGAACCCACGTTCAAGAACTTCAGAACACTGAACGCCCAGATGAAGGGAAAGGGAAGAAGCTTTCAGTCAACCACTCTGACGGTGCCTACTGCTCCCCCTTGCAGCCGCCGCGGTACTGCGGGTAAAGCCGGGCGCCTGCGCACTTCTATCACTTGTAGCCACCGCGGTAGTGCGGGCAGAAGCGTATGCGCGTAAAGGCGGGCGCGTGCGCACTGCTTCCTTTTGTAGCCACCGCGGTAGTGCGGGCAGACGCGCATGCGTGTAAAGCCGGGCGCGTGCGCACTGCTTCCTTTTGTAGCCACCGCGGTAGTGCGGGCAGAAGCGTATGCGTGTGTACTGCTCCCCCTTGCAGCCGCCGCGGTACTGCGGGTAAAGCCGGGCGCGTGCGCACTGCTTCGGTTTGAAGGCACCGCGGGACTGAACGTGCCCAGCTGTCCCGATTGTTCCCCCCAAAAAGCCAAAGCAGCCCCAGGCCACAGACGCCCAAAGCTCTGCTTGTAGCCCCCAAAGGCTCTGATTCAAGGTCATGAATCCCTGCCTAAGTCCAAAGACCCTGAAAGTCAAAGGAGGCTATCCTGCTGTTGTTGAGACCTCACTTGGAGTATTGTGTGGAGTTCTGTCATCCTTAACTTACAAAGGAAATGAAGCTGCTGGAGCAAGTCCAGAGGAGGGTCACAAGGAGGATCAGAGAACTGGAGCACCTCTCGTATGAGGACAGGCTGTGAAAGTTGGGGCTCTTCAGCCTGGAGAAGAAAAGGCTGCATGGAGACCTCATGCAGTATGGGAAGGGCGTCTGCAAGGGTAGCAGAGAGGGACTCTTCATCAGGGACTGTAACGATAAGAGAAAGGGTAATGGGTTTAAATTTAAACATTGAAGATTTAGATTGGATATAAGGAATAAATTGTTCACTGTGAGGGTGGTGAGGCCCTTCAACAGGTTGCCCAAAGAAGTGGTTAAACGGTTGAACGGTCTGTGTTCAAGGCCAGGTCGGACAGGGCCAGGTTGGGCAACATGGTCTAGTGTGGGTCATCCCTGCCCATGGCAGGGGGTTGGAACTAGATGACCTAAGGTTCCTTTCCAACCCTAACTGTTCTATAATTCTATGTTTCTAAGTTTCCCCAAGGCCCTGAAACACCCCGACCCTGCTTGAGCCCCCAGCCTTACTCAATTCTTCGCTCCCCTCAATGATCTGCACCCTGTCTGAGTGTACCCAAACACCCCCATCCCCATGCTAGCATCCCAAAATGCCCTAAACCAGCTCCAGCTGCCTCCCTTTACCCTGACCTCCTACTTGAGTACCCCTGGTATTCTCCATTCCGGTCACAGTACACTCCCAAGACCCGTTTCAGGGCCCCCAAATACCTTCGAAATCTCCTCAGAGAATGTCATGCCTCATACCTGCAGTTCGTACACTAGTACCCCTATGGTGCCACAAACCTGCCTCACAGGCCCCAAAAATTCAAGGCCCTCTTTCTAAGCTCCTGAAAGTCCTCCTCCCACAAAGACCGTACAAACCTTTCTTCTGGGCCACTAAACAGTCACAAACAGGTCCTTCCCAGGAGCTACCAACCAACCTCAAATTTGTATTAGGGCCCCTGCAGTCCCCAAACTCTGCTTCCAGTTCCCCAGAGGCTTCTCCCAAATGTTCTGAAACCTTGCTCTTCGGCCAGCAAAACATTTCAGATTCAAGTGCCCCCAAAGACCCACCTGAAATGACTCAAGTGGCCCCAAACAACCTGCGAGCCCTGCTTCCAAGCTTATATGGCCTCTCTCAGGCCACATCAAAGGATCCAAACACTGTCACAAAGCTCCCACCAAACCCCCAAGATCCTCAAACCTGCCGTAGTTCTTGCTGACTCCAAGAGACTCTCTACCTTGCCCAGGTCTTCTCAAAGAGCACAGAATTTGCCCCAAGCTCCCAAGCAAACCTTGTCCTACTTCAAGACTCTCAGAAACCTCCCCAAAACTCTACCACAGGAATCCAGACATTTGCTGAAAATCTAAAAATGCTGTAAGCCCCACACCCTCCCAGCGACCCTAAAGACTCCAAATCTGCCTCGTGCCCAAAACCCCCAAAGTGGTCCCCATAAATCCAAAATACTTTCAGTTGACTTCCTCTTCCCCCCCCCTCCCCCTTCCCCGACTCCTGACCAGGGCTGCTGAAGTCCCTCAAACCCACACCAATAGTCTCCAAAGATCTCCAAACCTACACTAGGGCCCCCAAATATCCCAAAGCCTGCTTCAGGTTCTCCAGAGGTGCTTTCAAGCCCCCCAAATCATGTTGCAGGTTTCCCCAAAGCTTGCCAAAGTGCTGCCAAGTTCAGTGCTGGGGAAAAAAAAAACCAAAAAAACAACAAAAAAAGCCAACCAAACAAACCACAAAACAGAAAAAAACCCC
>JAVKLA010000074.1:29104839-29118471 GCA_034782735.1 Sagittarius serpentarius | reverse complement strand
TAAGCATCTGCTTGGAATGCAATAGCAGCAAATTGCGTGGATTGAAACGAAAATGGATTCGTTGCTCAGCACAAGCAACAGTCTTGCATCTAAAGAAGTTCATTGCCAAAAAACTTAACCTTTCTTCTTTTAATGAGGTAATATTTTAATTTTTTAAAATTATTTTGCAGATACAAAAACCTTACAAAAAGTATGAGATTGTTCCTTTGCAAAGGAATGTCTTTTAGCCTGATTTTATTTTCATATACCGTTTCTTGAATTATATGTTCTGTAGCAATTTTCCTGTCCTTTCTTGGGTGTGTACAGGGATTGCCACTCAGTTTGCAGTGCATCTTTTCACATCCGTATACAAATACTTGAGCTAAAAGACTTGGTTATGTGCTTCCACATGTGTTGAAATGGACTCTTGCAAGGTGCTTTGTTTGACAGTTTGTAGTTGGGTATACCCCACCCTTTCAGAGATTTCACATTCAGTGCAGCGGACAGGCAGTAACACACTCTAACACTACTGAAGCCTAGCTTAAGAGAAAGCACCACAAATATTTTGTTCCTTTCTATGCTCTCAGTGAAGCTCAACCTGAAATTGCTGCCTACCATGACCAGAGTGTTATTAGATACCCACTTTTCCCTTCCTTTGCAGGGAATACTTGGAATCATGGGAAGAATTTGTGGTGAAAGGTACAGAAAGAAAGGCAATTCTTTGCACTTCTCCTAGTTCAGATTCAAAATTAACAGTGGCAAACATATGAATGCAGCCTCTGTTTACCACTTTGCTGGGTCTTGGTCACAGTTTCTAGACATCTCAACTGACTCTCAGCTTGACGTCTCCCAACCCCACATTATGTCACTCACTGAATTTCATGAAGAATTTTAATTCAAATCCAGTCATCTGCTTTCCAGTCCAATGTGTCAACACCTTTCTGCTCACACTTTTCAACAGCCAATTTGCATCTTGTATCATTCTTCTGTACACTTCAAATCAACAGTCTGTCTTATTGTTGGTGTATGTCCCCAAACTCTGCTGTCTTCCTGAAACAAAACTGTATCTCCTGTCTTGTCCTCAGCTGACTTGGAAGTGGTTGATTCCTGGCTGTAGCCCAGCAGCTATTAGTGTGTGTGTGTGTAGGAACAAACTTTCAGGAGTACTGTTTATTTCTTTGAGATCCCTCCCTACCTTCTTAAAGAGTAACTGCCAATTAGATAAGCCAGCTGCATGCATATTCAGGCGTCTCTGGGCTGTGTGGTGAAGCGTTGTTACTGTAAGCCACCTTGATGGAAGTTACTGTTTTCAGGCATGTTCCCTGTTTCAGTTCTAGTTTATGTTCAGCTATTGTAGTTCAGCTGATTAGTAGTCATGATCCTCGTGCTTTTATGTTTATATCCTCACTGTTTCTAATACCAAGATCTTTCACACTGAGACAGAAAAGTAAAAATAGCTATTGAGTATCTGCAAAAAAACCATAAATACAGTATATGAGGGAGGTGGCAGGCAGTTTTTAAAAAAAAAAAAAAAAATCCTTGTAGCAGAAAGCCACCTGGCTGGTGTTAGGTAAAAAATTTTCATAGTATGTTAAATCATCTTTGATCATTTTATTGGGCCTTTTTAAAAGCATGTAAAGCTTTCAGGAGAGGGCATTAGTACTGCTCGAGAAGGTAAATCCAACAGTTAAGTCCAGTTCACACAGTATTTCCTAGGTAGGCACAGACATGGTCCTTCAGCACTTTATGTTGAGAAAAGACCTTTTCTTTTCTTTCCTGGTACTATTTTTGTCTGCAGGATGACCGCAAGATGAACGGTTCTAGTGTCTTCAGAGAAAAAAAATCTTATCAAACATTTGTAGTATTATCTGAAATATATTGGTTTGTGTACTGTGTCCCAGTGAATTAACTGTCATCTTTGTTTTGTCAGCTGGACATATTATGCAATGAAGAGATTCTTGGCAAGGACCACACACTCAAGTTTGTAGTTGTTACTAGATGGAGATTTAAGGTATGACACAGTGGTTCCAAGTAAATCGTGAAGCGGCCAAGTAAAATGTTTATAAAATAGGCATCATTTGGAACTATGCTGCAGTAACTGCAAACTCGATAAAAAGATACTTTAATAAATATCTAATACAGCATCCTTAAACACCAAGTATTAATTTTGTTTCCAAGAAGATGAAGGAAAAGGTAATTAAGTATTAATTGCAAGGGAAAAGGGAACACTGCATCAACTGTCAAATTGTTATCAAGTCTGGCAAAAGAAGTGGAAGCCACAAGAAAGTGTTGCTTTTGGCTATTTCAGGTAAAACTGGTTTTAATCGATGTAGGTGGGGAAATTGACTGTGATGCAGAAAAGGCAGAAATTTTCAACACAATTCTCTTCTGTAGCCCAAGAAGGCTGTTTTACCTCTAAAGGACAGACTAATTTAAATGCTGGTCTGCCTTAGTTAAGAAAACTTCTAGCAGCATTTAGTAGGCATGAACAAGACTGGTTAAAAATGTTTGAGTACGTTTGACTTGCTTATTGTGGTTTCTTTAAAGAAATTCATTGAAACTAAATAGTAAACAGTGGGGCATCCATTGTGGGTATTAGTTACCATATTAATAATGGCAGCTTAAGTGAAATGGGTGTAAGAATGAATTGCAAAATTGAACACTTAGGAGGCAAGTAACACCTACTGAGTCAGTGTATGTGTATTTGGGTATATTTGAACTTGGAGTTAGTGTTCATAATGGACAAGCAACACAGTCCAAGCTTGCAGTGACTGAGGCAGAACCACTTGATGGCTTTGGATGCCTATCTAGAAGAGGTACAGGTGGGACCGGGGAAGCGTTTTTCTGTCTTTGTGTAGAAAAATAATTGACTTGCGTAAGAGTCACAGGATAGAAGTCAATGGTCAGTCTTTGAAATGCAAAGAGGTCACGAGTGGAATCCTACTGGAATCTGTTCCATATGACATTCCTGAATGACCTGGAAAGCAGTTTGAGTAGTGCAGTAACAGTGCACTGACAACATTGTGGTTATTTAGGATAGCGAAGACGGATTGATGACAAAGGACTGAAGCAACCCTTTACATTTCTGAGTGACAGGTGATTAATGAGCACCTTACGTTCAATGTAGGTAAATATAAAAGGACACAAAGCAAATGTTAGGGATTTGGGGGGGCTGGGGGTGGGGAGGGGAGAGAATCAAACAAGAACATCAAATTGATGTGCATCTGTACAAGTCTACTATTCACCTTATCATGGAAATCTATGCATTTGTGAGTCACATGGAAAAGGGAGCTGTAAACTGACTTCTCGAGTGAAAGAGGTGGGGGATGCAAAACAAAACTGGGAGGTGGGAGGTCTCGAACAAACAAGAGGAAGCAATTCTTAACGTTAAGACACAGAACTCCTTGGTGCAGGATGTTGTGGATGTTAGAGGTTTACCTATTCATAAAAAAGCAATGGGTACACTCGAGGAAGAGGAATCAAGTCAGAGCTGTTAAAAATGAAGTACCACATACTCTTACACTGCTTTCTAGACACTTGTATTTCTCCCTTACTGGGAATGGGTTTTCCAAGTTAAAAACAAAAGTTTTGCTTACTGCACAGTTAAGTTCTGGTTTTGTTTCTTAACTTACCTGATATTTCTGTCTTGCAGAAAGCACCTCTACTGCTACATTACAGACCCAAAATGGACTTGCTGTAAGAGAATTTTATTGTCCTTCTGGACAGAGTTTTTTGCAGAGACTATCATCTGGCACCTTCTTAGTGCATCACTAATCACATGACACAAACCAGCCGAGTAATTTTGAAAGACTGTAGGGCTTTCATAGCAGACTGTCCTTCTGAATATTTCTTCTAGGAATGTGTTACCTAGATTTCTGGACAGAAAATATTTATACTTTTTTTTGTACGGAAGAAAGAAGTTGCAACTCAACAAGACACTACCAGCACTAAGTTTACAGATGCTGAAAACACTTCACAGTTCCATGTAGCTCAGCCTGATTTATCTCTTACAGTTACACAGAAATAAGTTAGAATGTTGTGAGGTGATTTAAAAATGTTGCTTTTGACACCAAGTTGCATTTAGTTACTTTTCACATTCTGAATCTTTAAAAACTATATTTTTGCAAAGTGTTATTGTCTTATATAGTATGCCTGATTGCATTGGCTTTATTCAAGTTATTCTGTAGAGCATTGAACATACCTAATGATATAGTGACTGGTGATAATTTATTATGCTGCATTGAAAACTTCTGAAAATCTGGGAAACCAATAAGTTTGTAATTTTTGCGCAGTTACTGCTCTCCCTCACTTTGTGTTTTAGTAAAGTTTTGACACTCCCGTATGCATGTTGATTTGGTAAATTAATAGAAATAATTTCAGTTGATTTTAATGTGCCCTGATGTTTTGCTGTGGCATAAATTGCACCACATAATGACAAATACTCAAAAGTGCTAGATTTGTGAACTTCTTAAAAAATAAACATTTCTTATGTAGTTGTGGCTTGCAGAAATCAGTTTTTAATTTAGAGAGAATTTGCTCTCCCTAGCTATTGAAACACTGGCTCTTGGGCAACTTTGGGTGATATTGCACAGTTCCAATTTCACTGATTAAAAATTCCTCAGATCATTATGAGCAGCTGTATATTTCCTTTACCCATTTTCTTATGAAACCAGGGCATTTTCTTTAGTGCAGCTCCTAGCTGTCAGGGGGTGGGGTGGGATGGTGCGGGTCAGACAAGATTATTTTAGCACCTTCTGGCCTTAACAGATAATTTTTGCTTGCATCAGCTGTGATGGGTGCAAGGTAATACACGTGCATGTACATATGTGTGCATACATCTATACACACATACAACTATGTATGTTACAGAATGCAACCTCAATAGCACTTGGCAGGGTTCACTGCACTTTTTGTAAGGCTTTTTGAAATAGCTGGCTTTTTAAAAACAGTAGTTGAAAGTGATTTCTGCAAGCTGTATACAGTATAGCATATATAGTGTGATGGTGAGAGTATTTGTCTGGCAGAAGTGTCAATCCGCTGAAAATGGGCTGTGCCATATTATTGGCAGCCGGAAACAGTTAACCTTCCAATTTTTGGAAGAGTTTTTCCAGTCAGGTGAAAAAGCTAGTTGCTATTCCTGTTATTAAACCCTGTTACTTTTTGATGAACTGTCTTTGGATAAGAAAATAAGTTTGCCTGTAACTGCCCTGCTTCCTTTAGCTGTGCTGCTTCCCCTCTTCTGCTAGTAAGTACTTGGTAACAGGAAGCTGCTAAGGGCAAGAGGTTTATCCAAGCAAATCCTCTTCCTCTTCTTGAGTTTTCAAAGCACCGCATTCCTCAGCATGTGTCCCATAATTTCCTTCTTTGGAGTCTTCAGTTCTCCTTTTTCAGCTCTGCTGCTGCAAAAGGGATGCTCCAACTTGTGTTTACCTTTGAAAACAGGGTTCTTCATTTTTAATTACAATCACAGATGTGAGTGGGAAGGAATTCAAAAAGTATGGAAGCAGAGAATGAAAGAGAGCCTACTGAACTGTGGAGATGGAAAGGAGAGCCACAGCAAGGCCAAAAAGGGCTGCTCTCCTTGCAGATGAGTGTATAGGATAGCTGCATTTGAGTGTTTGGGTTATGCAGAACTCCACATCCGGGCTGGGTGGCTGGGCTTGGGGGCAGGGGGTGGTCTGTGTGCGTGCATGTAAGCAGTGGAATTGAGCTTGTCTCTGGTTTTGTCTTGCTGTCTGTGGACTCAGATGTATTTTAGCCTTTTTTCTGTCTTTAACATTACTTGAACTGGCAGAAGAGAACAAATGAGATCGTGGGTCTACGATTTTTATAATCTTCTAATGAAACAGCGAATGCAGGTGGTATGGATGTGTACACAAACTGACCTACTGGGCCTTTCTGGAGCTGCTTATGTTGTTGTTACTGTCCTAGTGTAAATAAGGCACCGGCTGTAGCCACTGAGGCAGTGAGAATATGAACAGGGCTGTAAGTGTCCACCCTCTGTGCACCCTGAGTATACAGACACTGGCTGTACCTGATGTAGACATAAAATTAAAGCTGCCAGACAGCATTCCGATGAACCACCTTAATCAGGATATATAGATACATAAAAACAAATACATATACCTGCGTGAGATCTGTCTACCTCAGAGCGTGTGTACTGCAGAAACTTTTTTTACAACTAGATATTGAGGCAGTGCTGTTAAAGTATATTGGGATTTTAGTACTTTCCTGTGTATTTGTGCAACTGAGAAATTAGTTAAGAACATGTAAATTCGGAAGCCTTTCAAATCTATCTCTTGCTGTAACAATCTACAGTACAGAACATACATTTATAAGTTTATAACCATCTTTAGAATCACTTGAATTTGTTACGGTGCTATTGATATATTGAAAACTCTGTTTGTACCTGTATGGATACATAAATTCAAGCCAGTATTAATACCCACAGCTGGTTTTTCTGCTCGTAATTGTGTGTAACTGCTTTTGCAATGTGTTTAATCTGATAAAACCTCACCAGTAAAAAAAAAAAAAAAAAAAAAAAAAAAAAAAAAAAAAAAACAAAACCAAAACGACAAAGTTAATTTTCTAAATCAAATGTCACAACATCTTTGCTACAGAAGCTCTTACCCTCAGGAGGGATGTGACTGTCTAGACTGTATGTTTATTTCCTTTAGCCTTACTAAAAGACTACAATGCAGTTGAATTGAGGTCAGAGCCTTGTTTCACTTCTGTGAAGCTTAAGAGACAGCTAATTTATATCAAGTTTATATTGAGTAAAATAACCCTGATACTGTTCAAAGTTGGACTAAAAGTTGGGACTCAGCATAGATAACTCTTAGACCTAGTGAGATCATGTTAGTTTATTTTGGCTTTCGTGAAGATGCCGTTACTGTGAAGTAGTTTTCACAATTGCTTACGCTGGTAAATAATTGCAGTAAAGAAGTATCTTGTTGCATTATCCTCAGCAGAAATGAGACTGATGAATCACCCAGGCTCAGAGTCTCATTAAATATAGTTTCATTAAAAATAGAGAATTCAAATAGAATATATAATATTGAATTTAAATAAGATTTGGGGTTTTAAATTTTAACTTTATAAAATTATTTATTCTATTTTAAGCCTTCTGTCTTATTTTACCATCCAAGTATTTTGGTTTTCGTGGTCCAGCTTTATATACGGGCATATAAAATGAAATTGTAAGATGTTTTTACAAGCTTCTTCCTTTGACTTTCAGTAGCTTTTATTTGTATGTTTTTGTTTTGTATGGATAAAGAGCATTATGCTTTTGTGCAATAGGTTTGAAACATGCATTTATTAGGCATATGTTTAAATTGTAAATGTGGCATCTACTTACCGTTTAAATTAAAAAGGAATGTAGATGGCTTTTCTCACTGTTCAAATGGGGTTTTATTTGGGGCTGTTATTTCGGGGGGGTTGTTTTCTGATTTGTTCCTTTAAGAGTGAAGTGTGGGATTTAAATTTGTGTAAGTACAAGACTTATCTGTCAGCAATATTTTAAAATAAATGATCTTGCAAGAAACCTTAATGTGAATTGTGGAAGCAATCGGCAAGACTTGCAGCCTATCTGAAAATGTTTTGTGCCATTGTTATGTATGTCTGGTATATCTGTGTACCATCAAACCTGGGAATATTTATTTTTATTGGTTGTGCAATAGTATACATACACAACACTATCACCTCTGGGGATATGGGACCATAAAAAATATCAGACTGCAACTGTGATGGTGCTATTTTTTTCCAATAGGCTATGAGCCTTTGAAAGCTTATCTGGCTCTTATTGTCTTTATAACAACAGTTAGTCCTAGGAGATTCACTGAGTTTTTTCTACTGGATGATAAATATAACCATACAACTAGCCTATTTTACAGCATTATGCATCTTACCATTGAGCTAAATATAATGGGAAAAAGCCAACCAGTCTGTACATCAGTGAGATGAATCTTACTAATTACTTAAAATGCATTTCGTACAGAAGGCTTGACTTTGCAGAAAAATCAAGTTTCTGTGTTTCCTCAGGTAATCACTTCAGTTTGGATGTTTCACTGGAAATGTTAATGCAACCTACACTTCAGTTACTCTGCCTAAAGTTGATAAGAGGGCAAAAAATTGTCCCGTACACTAGAATCTCTACGTAAGATATAATTAACTGTAACTAAGGACTTGAGATCTGTTGTTGAAGTAAAAAGTTGCAAAGAGAACAACGTTAGGGAATGTAGAAGCAATGGTTCCATCTCTGCTTTTACCAAAACCTGCAATCAGTACACTTTTTAGGAACTTGTGTCTTCTGGCAAGCCAACAGTGATGTTTTACTGTGGAGTTATGGTTTGTTTACATACAAATTAAAGCTCTGGTCCTGCTATTTGATCCATGTTTGATCATGCCTGGGGCTTCTTGGAAATCTTTTGAAGCCACAATGACCTGTCCAGATTCTAGTGGTGTAGGGTAGGAACTAAACATCCAATTCTGTGAACGCTTGTATTCGTAACTTTACTAATAACCTGGATGGTTCCACAGAAACGAGCGGGATCATTCATGTGAATGGTTAGGTGTGGCTGAAGGAAGGAGCCTTGATTTTTGAATGCTGATGTTCCAGTGTTTTTTTTATTTGAAACTCAAAGCATTGGTTCGATGGAATCTTGAATTCAAGTGACTTATCTGGACAAAAGGAGAGTTTGTTCTTTCCTTCTGCAACAAGATTATTTTATGGTTAAGGGACAATAAGCCAGTGCAACCACTAAGCCTTTATCCTCATATGTGGCATNNNAAGATTCTGGGACTGTCACAGTGTAAAACCGTATTTTTGGCTTAGCTTTATTTGAAAGTTTACAATTTTTTACGCTTTGTGTTGCTGTGTAATTTTTGTACTATTGGTGGCTAGTTTTGTCTGAATAAGCCTTTTGGGATTATTGCTTAATGTTTTGATTTTATGATAGTGAAGCTTGTATCCAGTGTTTTGCCAATTAATATTATATGCTTGTTAATAAAAGCAGAGAAAATAACTGAAATACTGTCAGGCTGGAAGTTATTGTCCCATTTTTTCCCAAGAACATAAGGAACTAGCTGTCATAATATCATAGCACTGAACAAACACAGCATGACTGGAACAATGGGTGGTGTGGCATTGCATTGTCATAATCATCCTTTTACTCAAAACACAAGCATGGCCCAAAGTATTACTTCACTGCCCAGAATGGCAGTATGCCTGTGACGAGTGTGTGGCAAGTAACTGCCAGTTAGGAAACGAAATGGCTTCAGCTACAAAGAGGAAAAACACAGTTGCCCTGATACCTTTCTATACACAAAGACACTTACCCAACCCGTGTGTGTTACTTTCAATCTTGCCGTTAACTGGTGATGTTGATGCACAAGGGCTAACTGCAGGGCTTTGGAACACAGACATTCACTTAGACATATGCCAAACTGAAAAGCATGTCCACACACATTCTGATTTGATTTGATTTTATTTTATGTTGGTGAGCTGCTAGGTGGAAAAAAAGGTCTCTTACTTACAGAAAGCTTTGATTAATGAACTGAGTATGTTTTGCCTTTGAAAAAATTGGTCTGTTGTGGTATTTGGCAAACATTGGTGCTTGCCTTCTTCATAACTTCCAAGAGCTTTTTCCTTCAAGATCCTTCAGATTTATTTTAATACCTGAACGGATCAAAGGTATGGGGGAATTTTTAGGTAAAATTAATTGAAATGCCTAGTCAAGAGAATGCAGCAAAGCAGCTGCAAAGCAGATGCTACAGTAGTTGAATTTCTTGCAGTAGCTACATGCAGTAATGCAGTTTTATAGCTTGTGAACTGCACTGTACATACTGAGAGGGCAGGAAGGGCTTTTATTCCTGCTATTGGCTTGTTAGGAACTGCCAACAACTGTGGGCCAGTTTGAAGTCAGGGTTTTATTCATACATGTATTTCTTATTTGCACTGATAGTACCAACATGCAATTGTCCTGAGGAAATGAGGCATTTGCCACTTACCAGCTTCATCTAAGTAGAGGCATGGGAGACTTATTGCAGAAAGGTCCCTTTGCCCATGTATAGTCGCTTAAAAATGAATAAATGTTAGCACTAATTGAGCAAGCGTTACATTTTGTGAATCTTCCATGCTCTCATTACTAGTGGTTCTAACACTTCCCTGAATTTTGTACTACTGGTTGCTTCCATCTGTCTGTGAACTAACCAGCGATGGGCCTGGCTCAGCCTGCTTCTTTCCTTCTTGCATTTTCAGCAACTATTACAGGAGTCTAGAGAAGATGTGCTCGAACGGAGGGGTTCTGTTTCATGGGAGTGTGATTACAGATTTTCTGACCTCTGTAAATGCTGGAGTAGTTAAGAGGTGACAGAAGCTTCCTTCTTCTGTGCAAGCAGAAGTACATAGTGTTGCACGCAAGTTGTGGTCTCTTTAATTGGCACACACATCATGAGGAAATTGCTCAGGTTTGCAGGAGGAACGCCTTACATGTATACCTCACTTCAGGAGTGATTAAAGAACCACCAGCAGCATCTGTTGTGAATATGACCTTTGAAATGGCTGTGGCAAAAATTGTTTTGTAAGTCAATGTTTTGTATTGTTCCATGTAAAATATACTTGTAGAATTTCAGACTGTTCTCTGGCTTTGATTTGGACAGAAAAAATAACTTCTTTGATGTTTTATCTCTTATTACCATTACTTTGTGTTAGTTCGAAATAAGTCATTTAAAACTAGACTGCAAAACATGTGGAAGACCTAAACAACAGAAATACATGATGGAACCGAACTAACTCCCCTTGTTACCTGAACATGGTGCTAATCTAATAAATAAGAGTAAAAACAATTCCAGTTTGACTGAAATTCCCAAGCCTCACAGAAGAAATTGTGCCAATAGTCGTGTTAGCTAGCCCTGAAAGCATAAACCTGTCCTGGAGCTAATAGCAGAAACTGCGTATTTTCCCCCAGAGGTAATTCAACGTGAGAAAGGTCTAACCAGCATTTCTTGGTTTATATGTAACTGATATTTTCTTATTCCACTGATTGAGTGTTCTGTAAAAATCGGTACTTACAAGTGGAATATATCTTTTTGTACAATAACTTCCTTGGGGTTTCCTTGAGATTGGACCAGTCAGAAAAAATAAGCCTTATTAATTGAATACATGAACTTAAGACAGATAAATTCATCTGTTTAAACCCTGATGTAGACATAGTCACTCAGGATTAAATTGATCTCAACTCAGTTAAGCTTAATCTAGTACCACATCTCAGTAAGTGTCTGAATAGAGGTATAATGCAATGCAACTCTCAGTGCACCTTTATGTAAAAAGTTCCTGCATATCTTTTAACTTCTAACAGGGACCTCATTTAGCTTTTTCTTTTCTTGATTTTTTTTTTTTCCCCAAGCCTCCTTTTGATTAGCTTTTTGTGACAAATTCAAGCAGTGGCCTGGCCTTAGTGGAGGAAAAAAGTTAACAAGAGTACTCTGAGAGATTCCCCCACTAAGAGTACAATGTGGGCCACATCTATCTAAACACATCTGGTCTTTCACATGACAATATTCTTGGCCTTGTACTGTCACTGTGTAGAGATGTTGTATTGATGGGTTTGAATTAGACATGTCTGTGCTTCATGTGTTGTGTGTCATGATCGTATGTTGATGTATCCATACATACACCGTATCCATGAAAATAAGAACAGAGCAAAAATCCAACCAACTAGATTCAGTAGGAAGACTGACTGGATGGTTTCTATGAGGGGATGCTGCCTTTACAGCCTTGCCTCTTGTTTTCTGCCTCTGCCTGTAGCATGTAATTTTTCCTTTGCACACCTGAGGGAGGGGAAGCTTCATTTTCATGAAAGTCTTTAAGGCTACTTATTTATTTGTTTTCTCCTTTGATGCAAAGCTCGCTGTCCCTTGCCTGGATTTTGAGTCCTTCATTCAACAGAACACAAAGCCTTTTATTCTGGATGCTTTAAGGCTGCGCCATATGAAGGTCTCTATTGCTGTTGTGGAAAATGCTGACTGCTGATGCAGCAAATAATGTTTCTGCTTCTGGGCTGTTCTGCTAGTTCTCAGCAGGCTGCAGAGCAGTATTTCTGCTTTGGTATATTTCATAATACAATATATTTTCTGAATGCTTTTGTTTTCCCACTTAAGCAATGTCTTTTGCAAACAGCTGCAATGGATTGTGACAGCATTACTTGGATTATTGTTTTAAATGTGTTTTGCTGATTTCTGAGAGTGCCTGGAAAAAGACTGATAAAGTGGAGAACCTGGATGTCAAGTAGAATATATCCTCTGGTCCTGCTTTCACATTCTCTGGAAAAAAATTCCTTTCTCTGCTTCATTTCAGCCTTACAGTCTACAGCTGCAACATCTGAGACCTGATCACTTCAACTGTTTCCTCTGCTCAGCTTTGAGGCTGTCTCTGGACTTTATTGCAGTAGTGAGTATTGCTTGAAAACGCTGATAATGCTGGTTTGAAACAAAGATAGTGAGGAGTTGTTTCTGGACCCTCTGCCATTGGCACCTCAACAGATCTTGCGTGTCCTGATTCAAGACACAACTGGCCTCTCATTCAGGAGAAAAGTCTCCTCTTTCCACAGAAAACAAGCAGTCCCAAGTCTGCATGCATTTTGATATGACAGGGGCTGCTTCACCGTTGTTCTCTTCAGGAGCTTTCGGGATTAGAGGATCCTCCTGTTCAGGCAAGGTTTACATAGTTATACTCTGCTTCACAAAGTCTTACAGGAATTTTGCTAGTTTTAGTCAGAATGGCTGGAGGCTAAACAAATGAAAAGAGCTGCTAGCAAGTGAGTTTGGGTTCTGTGATGGGCAATGGTGCTATCTCACATTGCCCTGCAGGAAGTTCACAGTTCTGAGATACTAGATGGCTCCCTTCTTCAGCATTTTCCATAGCTGACTGGTATCTCGGTGTCATTGGTCTGATCTCTGGGGGTCCTCCTTAGCGAAGTGTGCTTTCAGCTTGCTTGGGGCCTTGTCCTCTTGCTTCCTTGGCTTTGATGGGTTGACTGGCTTTGTCTCTGTGGTGGGGGAGCTCTTCTTGCCGGATGGGGGAGGCCTCATCAACTTTCTTCGTCTTTCTCTGGTCACTCACCCTGATCCATGGTCTGTTTGACGTTGCAGTCTCAGCACATGCACATTTATTAGAGGTGACACTCTTGTGGGGGGGCTGTTCGGGCTCCAGTGACAGTGACCAGCATTTCTGCTGTGTACTGCCAAGTGAATTAATCTTTTTCAGGCTTCCTGAATGTCACAGCACAGAAGAAACTCTTACAAGGAGTCAGTTTGGGTTAGGGGTCTTGGGACCGGAGTCTTTCTCCCTCATTGTGAGGTGTGACAGCAATGTGCCCTTCTGCACTTTTCCTCAGGCAGCTGCTTTTTCAGGCTTTGAGGTGTGAAAAATTCACTACAACTGTAGGGAAACCTCTTTCTGTGCTGGTTCTAGCTGCCCCTCCACCTGGTGCCAGCTGAGGCACCTGCTGAGCTTCAGCTCATCACCTTGGCACTATCATAGAATCGCCTAGATTGGAAAAGACCTGTAAGATCATCTAGTCAACTGTTTAACCTAGCACTGACAAGTCCCCCACTAAACCATGTCCCTAAGCACTACATAACTTTTAAAAGCAT
>JAVKLA010000074.1:29074920-29088643 GCA_034782735.1 Sagittarius serpentarius | reverse complement strand
CTGAAAGGGTCATTAGGCATTGGAACGGGTTGCCCAGGGCAGTGGTGGAGTCCCCATCCCTGGATGCTTTTAAAAGTTACGTAGTGCTTAGGGACATGGTTTAGTGGGGGACTTGTCTGTGCTAGGTTAAACGGTTGGACTAGATGATCGTACAGGTCTTTTCCAATCTAAACAATTCTATGATTCTGTGATTCTATGTGCTTATGATTAGCTCAGAAACCATCATTTTGTACATGATATTGATGGCATTTTTTTCCTACCCATGCGCATCACTTCATGCTTATCTATGTGGAATTTAATCTGCTGTTTTATTGCCTAGTGGCTCAATATCACCAGATACTTACGCAAATTTGGCTTTTGTCCAGATAACTCTGATTAGGCTAGTGAAGTCTCTGGCCTCCCTACTTCTCTCCTGACCTTTTACAGCTTATTTGAGACTGTGTTGAACAGCGAAGGTCACTCATGCACATCTATCTGGAGATTTTCCCCTGTCGGAAAAAATTACTACTTTCTCCTACTCTTTATCTCTTCTCTTTTAACCATTTTTTTAAGTCTGTGTGAGGACTTTAACCTCTTACCCGTGGTAGATTCATGTCTTGAGGGCTGTGTTGAAAGCCATCAAAACTGTTTCAAGCTGGCATGTTTGCCAAGCCATCCCAAGAACACCGATAGGTTTGTAAGGCACAGCTTTCCTTCAGAAACACCGCTATGAACTGTCCTCAATAGATCTGATTTATCCATGTGCCTACCAGCTCTGTTCACTAGAAGACTTTCTGCTGATTTGCCTGGTACAGACAGCATTCTTGCAGGTCTGTGGCTGCCCAGATCTCATGGCTCTGGCTGTTGGTGACCTGGTGGTCTCTAGAGAGTTTCCCAGTCAGCAGCAGAGTCTGGACATGTTAACCAGGTCAGATAAAGAAAGATTTTATTTTCCAGCATGTGCTGGAAAGAAGAAACAGAGGGAGAAGCAGCCACATAGGCTCTTCATTGTTCTGTAGAGCTTTGGGCAAAGAGGAACAGAGGAGCTTTCAGCTCTCTGCTATGAGTGGCAGAAGAGTGAAGACAAAGGTTGCATGAAGGAACTTAGGTGAGGAATGAAAACATGTTTAGGGATAATGGGAGAACTAGTGACCGAATGCTGCTTTTTGGGAAGGGTGCACAGGTATCCATAGTCTGACATTTGGCTAAATTAATGCAGAAAGTGGAGAAATGAGAAGAATTTCCACCTCCTTGTTAATGATTCATAAATAGGAGAAGCAGCAGCATAAAATCAAACAGCCAGGTTATGTTTATGAAGTCTCAAATCAAAGTCAGTTGCTTTGGCAGAGGAGAACTAATCATAGACTCGTAGTGGTAAGGCTATTTATCCCCAGTTGTGGTGGTGTTTGATAGGTGCAGAACTACTCTGGCGGATAGAAAACATGATCCATGGCAGTGGAAGCTTGTGTTTGTATAGCTAATTCTCTCCCTGAGCATGAGCAAAGACATGCTTGGGAGATGTGACTTGGGAGACGCTAATTGCAGAGTTGCATCAAGAGTAGTTTTTACATTCACCTTTGCCCATCATGACTGTTTATCCCATCTGCCCTAAGGCTGCCTCAGTTGTTCTTGCCCTCCAGGGCTGCTTCCCTGGAAACTACATCTTGTGTGAAACCTTCCTGTACCATTCTTGCCCCAAGAACATGACATTAAACTTTTCTCATAGTACAGAACTTGGCCAAAAGCCTAGTGCAATCATGAGTAGTAATATCAGAAAGTTATCATTTTAGGTGTGACTAATAGAGTGAAAGCTTCATTATACTAGAGGCTATGCAGGCAGCAAAAAGTAATGAATGCTACCTTGAAAAGCTTACGGCCTAGAGATGCATTTACAGTTCAACACCTTGTGATCACTTCTGTCTTGATACAATAGAAAAAATGGTAATGTTGTCTCCAGATCATAAAAGCTTCCAAAGTCCTAAAATGTAATGCTGTGAATTCCCCCCTCTCCAAAGCTGTTATCACTGATTCCATAATTTTCTGCTCAGTTTTCAGCAGCGTTAGTCTCATGGAAACAAAGGCATTTTCCTTTAGGTGACTGAAAAAGAGCTGTAACAGCACCATAAATCTTTCCTCTGTATATTGATTAAATGACCAGTGTACATGTACAGAGATATTAAGATCCACCCCCCACCCCCCTGCCAAAAGTCATACTTAGGGCTCAACATAAGAATTTTTAGGTACCAGATTGTTCTTTCTCTATAGAGTAGGGCTGGTTTTCTCTAAAGATGTTGGACGGGTAATGGTGCTGCGATGATGAATTCACAGTCACAGCCTTTTCATGACAGCATCTGCTTTTTTGCAGTTCACAAGCCTCTGAGAATTAATAAGCTGAACCACAGTTCTTCATAGGGACCTCTGTGATGGTAGTCAGATTCACAGTTTCCATTGCTCCCCCCATGACAAGGCCCTATGACATCCTGGAAACAGATGTAGAAATGCACTTGATTTGGCACACCTCTTCAGCTCCATTGTTTTAAGAACTTCTTTGTGCTGTGCTGTAGTGTTGGTTTGAATTAGCAGGCATGTGATTCAGAATGGCCTTACTGCTTTTCTTGCAGTGCTCACATAAGCAGTATAGAGCAGCCTCTGTGCATAGTTATCACAAAGAAAAGGGCAAATGTTGCAGACATGAAAAGAGAGTATAAAGAAAAACTGCTGTGGTGCATGCACCAGCCAGTGGTGCCTGTAAATTGGAGAAAAGGATTGTGAAGTCCTTTCAAAGATACACCATCTAATACTCAGAAAAAAAATGCTTCTAGTCTCTTCTATGCTCTAATCAAACGGAAACTGGGAACCTTTGAAAGCATAGGAGGAAAGCCAGCCAAAGCACAAAGCTTGTATCTGCACAAGAGTGTTACAGGAGTTCACCAACAGAGAAAGATTCTGCTCTTTTGGGCCATCCCACATCCTACCCACTTGGAAAAAAATAGTTGGAGAGTTGTTTGGGAAAAAAACCCCAAACTTTTCAGCTGTGTAGGTATCAATGGGAAATGTGTGTACCTCCCAAAGCTTTCTAAATTTCATATAAACCTTCTGAAATAACTGGTAAAAGGGGCTTTGAGCTTACTTCTGTTGTAGATGAGAAAAAAGATGCTGATGGATGATATGCAACAAGTTTCAGCAAAGCACTGGCAAAATCCTTCTTAGAAGCTTCATTGTGTCTAGATGCCAGGAGCTGGGATCCTAATGTGTCTGAAAACTGTGAACCAGAAGTTGTCAAGTTGTGCCATGGGAGAAGCAACCCATAGGCATGGTGCTTTCTTCTGGCTCTCTGTTGACAGAACTTCGCACAGAACACAAACAAATGCCGTCTCCTGGCCCTGACTGCAACACTCTTGGAAGAGCCTTGTCCATATGCTCAGCTTGCTTGATTATATGTGAGGAGAAAAAAAGTATTTGCAAAATTCAGTAAGGTTGTTATTGCCTTAAAACAGTGCTTTTCCAGCAGATGGGCAGTAAGGGCTCCATTTGACCATGCCAAGAGTTTCAGTGTGCAGCTGACAGAGGAAACTGAACAACCTCAAGAAGGCCAGGGACAAAGAGAGAGACTTCTGTGGATGCTGTGGGACTCTTCAGCTCAGGAAGCCACTGAAAGTGGTTGGGAACATGGCTGGAGAAATGGATGTCTCTCTGCTAGAAAAACAGTGTATGCAAACACTTTTCTTCAGTTTGTCTCCACTGGCAGAATTTTCCTCAGTTAGAAGATGACTTAGTTGACTGTCTTTCTGTTCTGTTAGCGCAGCACTGGAACTTGGCATCTTAGGGTGCTCACTAGCAAGAAAAGGGATGCTGATTCTCGCCAGGTTTTTGCTCTTTTGGAATTGCATTATGGCCTGCAATACTGCACTCCCGGGGAGCTGCCCTTGAGAGGGTAGCTTCCCATGCTGGTTGCCTGTGAGGACTGTGTGGCATCTTTTGGAAAGGAGGGAGAGCAATGGACTTTTCCACTCGGGCAGCTGTTTCCCTGTTAGTGTGTCAGAGGAAACACATGCAGTGTAGCAACAAGCATTTGCTGCACTGCCAAACCTCTGTGCTTATAAAGGCTTTAAGTCAGTGTGTGCAAAGCAGCAAATGAGTTGACTGACCTTATCATCTGGACAGTACCTCTGTGAAAGAGCTGAGATTGTGAAAGCTGCTGTTCTTCCAAGTGAAAGGACTTAAGTAAGCACCATTCACATGTTGTACGTGCTTTTGTCCATCCCTAGCCAATGTTGCTTCTTTCAAACCATGCTGGGTAAGTTCTTCAGAGTCAATTGAGTTTTGTAACCGTGTGGCAGTAAGTGGCTTTCGATGCAGTTTCTGGGTTTGAAGAGAACCTGCAAGGCCAAAGCAGGTTGTGATTTAGAGGAGTTATGCATATTCAAATTTTGATACAACCTGAAGTCTAGCTTTCTAATACCAGCATCTGTTGCCCTGCGAAATTTGTAAGTGCCTGTGGCATGTAAACTAAGAGGGATCAGTCTCCTTGTGAAAAATGTTTTTTGAAATGAGAGACTAAGGAAGCAAAAATGAGAAACTTCTTGCGTCTATGATGTTATCCTGGAATCAAGCTAAACTCCAGCTGCAAGTGAAAACCTGCTCTCTTTTTCCCCCTCGTAATATAAACAGCTCAGCTTGACAGCAGTGACATCAATTGTACACAGAAGTGCTTGAGTGGGTTTTGTGTAAAGCAGATGTCTTTATTTGGTGTTCTTTCTGGAAAGATTCCCCCTTTCCCTATGTCATTGTTTTGGGTTTCTGTGGCGGGGTTTTGGTAGTGGGAGAGGGGCTGCAGGGGCGGCTCCTGCGAGAAGCTGCCAGAAGCTTCCCCAGCTCCAAGTCAGACCCACCTCTGGCCAAGGCCGAGACCATCAGCGACGGTGGTAGCACCTCTGGGATAACACATTTAAGAAGGGGAACCTGCAGTGGAGGGAGGAGTGGGATGTGAGAGAAACCCCTGCCCAGACCCGAGGTCAGTGAGGAAGGCGGGGGCGGAGGTGCGCCGGAGGAGGGGATGGCAGAGATACGGTGTGCGAGACTGACCTCAACCCCGGTTCCCCATCCCCCTGTGCCACTGGGGGGAGGAGGTAGAGAAAACAGGGAGTGGAGTTGAGCTGGGAAGCAGGGAGGGGTGGGGAGAAGGTGTTTTTAACATGTGGTTTTACTTCCCATTATCCTTGTTTTGATATGATTGGTAGTAGATTAAATTCATTTTGGTTTTTTTTCCCCCAAGTCAAGTCTGTTTTTCCTGTGACCGTAACTAGTGAGTGATCCCTCCCTGTCCTTGTCTCGACCCCTGCATTTTAGTTTATATTTTCTCCTCCCCATCCCACCCGGGCAGGGGAGGAGTGAGCGAGCAGCCTCGTGGTGCTTTGTTGCCAGCTGGGCTTAAACATTGACAGTCAGTAAAGGGTGGTTTTAGATTACGGTGTTTCTAAACTATTAAATTTTCTATCATACTGTGCCAGTTTCCACTATCTATGCAACGATGGTGATTTTAGATAGGCAAAGTTTTAGCTCCCTGCCTGCTACGGGGCTTTTGCATATTGCAGCAACCTGCAGTGATCTTGGGAACAGACAGAAATAATGTGTGATGTGGTCAGGCAGGAAGTTTTCTGAAGGGCTGGGCTATAGCAGTCTGTGGGGAAGGAGAAGGGGGCTTGAGAAAGGGCTCCAGTAACTCTGGGTCTTCCTCAAGAACTGGTGTTCTGCAACACCTTTTTTTTTTTTTCTCCCTTGTGGGAATTTTCACTGCTAATTTTTTTTCCCTCCTGGCTCAGAACAAAAGGTTGGGTCTAAAAATAAACTATGGACTGAAAATAGAAAGAAAGAAACCGTCAGCCTCTCTGCACCCACACATTTCAAAAGGAGAAGTGAATTTGGTACCAAAATTGTGTTACAAACATTTTTAAAACAAAATTATAAACCTCCTGCTTTCTTGAACAGTCTTTGTGGGGACCGTTGGCAGAAATGGAGCTTTTACTACAGGATGCAGGCTGATGACTCTTTTTGGGTGTATTTATCCTTCTCTGGGATACACTGTTCATTCCAACCTTTGTGTTTGGCTGGCTGATCCCATGGGACTAGTTCTTTAGTGCTTAACCGTTTGCTAGTTGATGGAATTGTCCATTAATCTGCTGTTGGTCTTCCTTGAGAGTTGCACCAATTTCCTCATCAGGATCTGAGGATCCTCATCATTGGCAATGATTTGGTTTTTATTTTTTCCCTTAACTTTACGTTTTGGATGGGTCTGCATTGTGCCATGTGCCATGTGCATGTGTAGATGGGGGGAGGTACTACCTCCTTTCCCAGCCGCCTCTTCCGTGCTGTCTTTCTACGGACACACAACGTGTTTTATTTTCATTCATCTGCTTTTCTTATCCAACTTCCTTTTCCTAGAGAGTTTCCAGCCTCATCAGGACTCGCCTTGTTTCTCATCACACCAGCCCAGTGGTGATTTGCAAAGGAGAATTTCAAAGGTGTTGAGACTGCAATGAGAGAGTTGGGGTAAGTTGCACAGGTGAGATGCATGCCTGTTTGTGTTGAGTTTTCCTAGCTGACTGCCTCTCGCTGAGTGTAGTCGAGCCTCCACATCTGCTGTCTACACCACAGTGAGGCATCATCTTCAGGAAGCTCTGTGAAAGCTTTCCACTACCGTTAGCAGAGGATCAGGGTAACAGGTTTCGTCTGCAGTGCCCTCTCAAGGGAGCAGATGGCTTTGAGGTGCGAAGCTGTGAGAGAGTTGTTTACATTCAGTTATGTGGTCTGTGTTTCCACATCTAGATTTTTGAGTCAGCTTACACTGCTGAAGCAATTCCTGCCTTTACCAGTAAACTCCGTCCCTCCTGGCTTAACTCCCTTACAACTTACCAAAGGACAAAGATCTCTGCTACCAAGTGGTCCTTCCTAACCCCAAATCGTATGTTCTCCTCTCACCTTATTTTTTAAACCATTTTATCTTACCTCTTAGATATATGCTGAGAGAAGACAGCACCTGTGAACACCTGGTCTGTCTTTCATCGTGTACTACATACAAAAAAGGCATAGAAGGCCTGTAAGGGGTTGTACAGAGATTTCCCCAGGGAATTTGTGTATCATTCTGGTAACATTTTCTTCAGAGCCTCCAGGATTTTAAGGGATTAGAGGGAGCTCAAAGCATGTGTAAAGTTGTCCGATTCTCATTCAGTTGAAGTTCTAGTGTTTGGTATTTGGCAGAGAATAGATGTAGACATACACTTAGGACTAAGGACTTTTCTGGCACCCCAGCAGGTCAAATTTTATACAGGAGCAGTGTGAACAACACATGATGTTCTAAATCCATTTGTTTTCTACTTGGTAACGGATGTTTCCTTTTTCTTGCAATTTCTCTGTTAAGGAACATTTGAAAAAATATTGTACTTCCTGACATAGTCATCTTTGATTCCTAGAAATAAGGGAATGGAAGAATGGTGTTCTTCACCTGTTTTCCCTCAGGTGGTTTATGAAACTGAATATTCTCAGTCACTTTCTTCTAGATGAGATTTGCTATAACCTAAAGTAAAGGCTGCAACATTTTATGGACAGTCAGGGAAAATTTCAGCAATTTAGAGTACCTTGCTAAACATAATTATACTGTCTATTGGTTTTTACAGTGTTTACCAATGCAGCTAGTGTGCTTTAATGCTGATGTGAGTCTCAGTACTATCTGGTATTTAAACTTCTGTTTACTTCTTATGCAATCTGTTTCATATTGCAGCAGAATTTATGTCCGTGCTTGTGCTTGTAACGTTATAGTCTGTGAGGTGCAGCCCATAAATTTCCAAATAAAATGTAAGAAAGCTTGTCAGAATTAACACTCCTGTCACAATTAAAGTGGTCATGGAGAGAGCATCTTCAGGATGTACACCATTTGTTCAGGGAGAGAGCTGTGGAAACTGAAGGGAGAAAAAAGTCACAGATGTTAATGGCTCTGTGTACTCTGTTCAAAGCCCTGCCCAGGTGTTTGTGTTTTACAGTCTCTGTCATGAGTGATTCCATTGTAAAAATGGAAGTATTTCCTTTCCTGAAAGAAAATTCAGGCAGTCTGGAAGATGGGAAGATCTCCTGGCCTTCCTCCAGTTCAGCCTCCTGGTCTCGTGTGCCGAGTAACTTAGACAGCATTTGGTATCTGTGAATCAGAGATGGAGCTTGGATTCGTAATGGATTTGGATCTGAAAATAGATTTTTGAAGTGAATTGGCATTTTTTCTAATGCAGAAATATGACAAAGAAGAGCTGCTGGTAAAGGTCAGTGCTTGCACCAGTAAAGTGAAGATGAGAGTCTGGCTCTATAATGTGAAATGTTCTTCTTAGCAGTCAAATCTTTGAGAAAGGATGGTTCTAGTTTGGTATGCATTATATGACCAGAATTTGTGTCTCTAGCTCTCATGCACAGTTGAGCAGGGTGTGTCCCAGTTCCTTACCTCTGCAATTTAGCGCAGTCTTGTGAAGGACAGGGTACCTTATCAAAGTCTGACACGTCATGTCCTCTCCTGGTTCCCAGGCTCAGCGTGCTGGTGAGTTTCTCTGTGGGCTTGTCCATGGGTGCTGTGGTAGCAGGCCAACAGCGAAATCCACGTGTCAGCAGGTGCCTTGCAGAACAATGCTAAAGCTGCCTGTGTTTGCTGAAAAGGTGTGGCCTCCGCTTTGGGACTTCAGTGTGGGACAGAAATTCAAATATGTGTCATTCAGCAATTTAGAGTACCTTGGTAAACATAATTACACTGTCTGTTGCTTGGTGTATTGCTCCTATGGAAAAGATCCCCATTTGGCTGTGAGGAGGAAAACCTCTCAAGCAGAAAAATGAATTTTGCAGAACAAAGGAAGTTACAAAAAAGGAAATATTCTCTGAGTTTTGCTGCACAGAAAGGAATTTAAAAATAGGTTCCTCAGCTATAGCTAATAACAAAACTACCTGCATTCCTTTCCCCTGCTTCTACCAAGTTTCCAATTTATCAGAGATGAAAGGCTCGTGTCACTTCTGAGTACTCTGTGGTGGGCTTCTCTTGCCCTTGGGCCGGGCTGACTTCCTCCTAGGGATGGCACAGACATTCTCAGGGTGTCGGGGAACTGTGCTGATCTTTTTAATGTGAATCTCACAGCTTTTATTGATTTCTTTTAATCCGAAGGTACACTGGAGTAGAAAAAAGAAGCTTTGGCTTGTGGGTTTGTTCTTCATTGGTCTTTTATTAGGTTTGAAGGCACAGTTTCTGTTTCAAAGACATTAGAAGAGAATTTTTGTTTAACTCAGCAGCCTCAGGTCTGTCAAATGTTCTCTGTGTCTCTATTCTGAAGACTCTTGTCAAATTTTGAGGCAGTGAATAAAGAAAGTTGCAGATGTGTGTAGATGTGTTGATTTAATCCAAATCTTTCTCATCTAATGATGCATTTCCTTGTTTTTAACTCTGGATTTAACAAAGTAATTCAGAGAAGAGTTTTGGATGGAAAATTCCTAAAGGGAATAGAAATAGGAGCCTGCAGGTTCTCTCCTTCCTCAGTTGGTAAAGCCTAAGTGTTCATAGGCAAGGACTCTCATATCTGTGGAGACCCAAGTGCCCAGCTTTTCCCATGTGAGCTATTATGAACTTTCCAGTGTATCCTAAGGACCACAGAATCTGCAGTCAGAGAGAGCTGGAGGTCAAAGAGCAATGCAGACCTCAGCATTTTCATATGGAGGTGTTACTGGAGCCAGACAGTGTATGAATAGGTGATACCAAGGCAGTTAGCAAACTTCCTGTTCAGTCAATCACAAATAGGGTAAAGCATATTCACTATGTGAATTTCCTGTATATAACCTCTTAACATTTAGTGGAGTGGTCTCAGCTTGCTCCATGGCATACAGAAGAACTAAAAAGTAAACAGTATGTAGCTTTTAGCTGTTGAGTTACCAGTTTGCAGTTGAAATGTGAAGAAATGGTATAGCTTATACAGAAGCAGAATTCAGAAACAACCATGATCAGATTTCTTTTCTCAGACCACTTTGGGAATGAAATGAATCACGGAAAATTTCAGCCTAAACCAAGGTAAATAAATCTGAGAAGTTTAAAAAATCCAATCAAACCAGCATGTGGTACCAGCAGTTGAAATGCAACATTGCACAATCCCAACTCTTGTGGTTAAATGCAAAGCAAAACTCCCAGATAACTCAAATTAACAAATACAGCAGGAGGGCTAGACTGTATGAACTCCTACATTCATCTGTAGCTGTGCTTGTAAAGTTGTAAAAGGCTTAGTGGCCTCTTACATGATTTGTGCCCAAGAGAAGTTTCTATAAATAGGAAGCTTACTAGCAAATAGGTAACTACCTGAAAGTAGTGCAGTGCCAAGGAGATCAGATTTGAAATTGTAGATACTCAGTCTTTTGAGGGCTATGAATCTTCTCAAGCCTAGTAAGTCTAAGTTAAAGAAGTTCTAATCCACACTGATGAGGGAAGGTCCATAGGCATTAAGTGTGAATGCAGCTGATTTGTTGATAGAAGGTGCTGTGGAGCATCTTTTGAGCTGCCACGCTCAGCAAATGTGTGAAGTCTTGCAAGAGGGAGATACAGGCTCAAATACAACCACCTGAGCAGATCTGCTTAAACGTTGTAGTGGTTATGAAAATTTACTCAGTCCATGCCAATGGCAAATCAAGTCCTACAGCAATGTCCATCCGCTTCTTAAGTTGGCAGGAATTCTACCTCTTGCGAGGAGCCAAACTGCTCTCAGGGCGGGGAGGTCAGTTCTTTTGCCACTGGATTTGCACTGACTACGTGGTAAGGAGATACAGGCCTGCCCAGGAAATTTCCTTTGTTGACTGTTTTAATGCTTGTAGAAGTGTTTTGAAGATGAAAGTCCCAAATACTTGTTTTAGTCTTCACTTGTTGCAATTGCCAGTACAACTGTGAGTTCCATAGCTGTGCTTCCTGCCAGAGACGTCAGCCAAGGAGCAGAGGGGCTTTATAGTCTGTTCTAAGTCTGTGATTTACTTTTAAATGATTTTGACCTTTTTGAGGATTTCAGAGCATTAAATTTTTACAATCATTTCCATCCAGTGCACAGGGGAAGAGAAGAAAAAAATTTAAAGGATTTGTATGATCCATACTGGCACTCTGGTTTTGGTTGAAGTTGAGGTGTGTTGGCATTTGCTGGCATGGTACTTCTACTCAGCAGATGGCAGTGTCAGGGACAGGATGGAAGTCTGTGCCTGTTGATGTCAGCCAGGACCCAACTGCTTCCCTGAGAGGATGTATGCAGGTGCTGATGCGTGAAGAGCTGTGAGGGAGCCACCTACAGCCAGATCGCAGATGGCTTCTAACATTGTAATTGCCATCTGTTTTCCAGAGACTTGACTTAACAGGCAAACTCTTCCTTGGGACCAGCTCTTGGGTGCTCCCAGTAGGATTTGGCAATGGGGCCCCTGTGTTGCTCCTCAGACTTATGAGGAGTGGGTTGTGAATGCACTGTGGAATGCACCTCCCAGGGAATGCAATGGCTGCTGCGGGAGCCGTGCAGTCAGGACAGTGATGGTTGGATACCCCCTGGAGGACACACACTACTCAGGCTGTTGGCCTGCCGACTCAGAACACAGAGACAACAGCTATGCTGTCTCCTTTGACAGTGACCACGGCTAACAAATTCAGAGCAACTGGGAACACGTTGAGCATGCTGTGGTGATCCCAGGTAGGGCAGGTTTTGCCTGTGTGGAGATTGACTGGCTGAGGTCTCCTTGGACAGTCCTTTGGCAAGTAACAGGAGCACAACTGCACAGCTAGCTGTTACCTGAGGTGGGGAGAAGGTACGCAGTTGGTTTGTCTTTGCTTTGGCTGAGGATGCAGTGATGGCTCTGTAAAGGCAGGTTTGTCCTGACCTGCAGCATATAAGCAGCTGCACCAGCAAGGCAGGGATGGAGGAACTTGGTTGCTGCTGGCTTTTATCATTTGGGGCAACAGATGTGCCTGCCACAAAGGCTGAGGCAGGGAAGTTAAAAACAACAGAGTTCCAATGACTTGACAGACTCAGACTCAGCAAAGCAGGTCTGTGTTTTGGTTGTTCGTAGTTTCCTCCAGAAGAATCTGTGAGTGACATATACAGGTGATTCCCACCATTCTGTTCTAGAAGACTGAATGAGTGTGTATGTGTGCATTTGGGGATTTTTAGCCATGCTGTAACAAGTGTTTCCTATGGGCCAGTCACCTCCAATCATACCGTGGGCCCAGTGCACACAGTTGGCATTCATAGAGTAAGGAGACCCTGGAACAATTAGGCCTTGATGTTGTGAGGATGCTTCGTGTGCATTGCCAACTTGGCAGTCCATCAGAGAAAAAAGAAACATTCTTGAGATAACAAGGAGGATAATTGGACCTAAGAAATGTCAGATGTGACTGATAAAAGGGAACATCCTGCTCCAGAAGGTGCCAAAGGTGGGATGTTTGCCAAAGCAGCATGAACTGGAGGAAAGGTACAGGCGGCAGGGGAGATCATGACCTCTAACTCCATTCCAGGCTGGAACAACTAGCCCCCCACACCTGCAAGGAGCATGCATGCTAAACTACATAGCAAGAGAGGCTAATTTTAATATAACTGGCCAATAGTAGATAAGATGGTGACTACTAAACAATGAATGTAAATTTAGGCAGTTTTTTACTAATCGTGTAACAAAATAAATACATTGGTTTTCTTTGGTGTGGTGTGCCAGCTTTGTGGCATTACCACTTAGCACCCATCTTTGCGCAAATATGAAATAAATAATGTCTTTCCTGAGTGTGTGATTATTGGCTCATTGCACACCGGAAAACAAATCTGCTTTTTGGATGACGCTTTCAGTGGTGGTGGTAAGCTTAAAGCAATGGTCTTCAAGTTACAAAACCTGTGAAAGTGTGAAGAAGGTTTTCCTCTCTCTTGCAACCCCAGGAAGGCTGAACAGGGCACCCACGTTTCTTTGCATTCATGAAAGCTAGGAAGGAACCTTTTCTGCAACAGAAAGGTTTTTGGTAGAATTTAGTGATCACGGGAGGTGGGTATTAGCATGTATGAGTCATAGATATTTCTGGCTCTGGATGCAAGCAGAAATAGTAGACTCACGGCATGTACACATCCAACCTCTCTGAAGAGTGCAGCAGCAGAATTAAGCACAGAGAACACATTGAACTTAAAATATCTTGGCAAAATTGCTTGGTATTTTCTTGATGTTACCTTAAAGACTATCTGTAATTTAAAGTAGAGCCCCTTTTCTATCCTAGGCTGAAGCAGCAGGACTGATTTCTGGGCATGAAAATTGATGGTGCTCCTCAATACCACCAAGCTTTGCCCTCTGCTCAGAAGGCCTGCTTTGCAGTAGTGGAGGATTCTGGTATGAAATGCATGGCACCAGCAGAAGAAGGAAGCAGGTCAGGCACATCTTGTGTTGTTTACCGTTCACAATGCATGTTTTTGAAAACTGTTGAGAGATTATACAGGACTTAGAAATAATTAAACCATTTCCCTGGAATATTTTGAGCCTTCTGGGGAAGCATGATACCTGCAAGTGTTTCACGCCTTTGACTACCTAATATTACTTAAAATGTAGGGTATTTACAGTTCTGTGAGGAAAACATCTGGAAAATGTTTTTGAAATTGCTGATGTGATGTTTACAGAACTTTAGCGGAACTGAATCTGTTCCAGTTTTTAAGCTGTGAAATTGTTGGGGAATTTAATTGTTCTAAAG
>JAVKLA010000074.1:29052697-29062843 GCA_034782735.1 Sagittarius serpentarius | reverse complement strand
CTCTTTGACCATTTGCCCAAAGATCCCTTTGCCCACACAGGTAGCTGAGGCTTGGTGTAATCAAGCTAAGTACATACATACAGAATTTGGGGAAGAGAGGCAGAAACAGCTCCTGCAACATCAACTGGATGGATTAGGTAAGAGCAAAATTCCCATACTGTCTGAGGATTTCTGATTTGGAGTGGGCTGGAAAGAGGTAAGATTTTTCACGGCTTCTGGGGGAGGTTTGGTTACCCAGATTAAATCAGTGAGACAACCAGTAAAATGTATGGGTATCAGGATTGGTGGGTGGCAGTACAGGGGGTCATATCGTGATCTGGGGTAGAGGGGTCTTGATATACATCCTGGCATGTTTGAAGAGGATAGCCTTTGGTGAGAAGCCACTTTGCCTCATGCACAGCTACATTATACTCTGATTCCAAGTGCCAGCAATGCAAGTCACATCTGTGGTGAAGCAGGGGCTCAAACCCAGTGCACAAAGACTGCCAGAGCAGGTTTTCTCTCTGCAAGCTTTACGATGTACAGTCAGGGGACTGAGTTTGGTATGTGACATTAGAAGCATGACCACCTCTTCCAGCAGACCCAAGAGTCCCTACTGCCTGGCTGCTGGAGTCCATCCTGGTGCCCTGGGACCCAGAGTCTTTGCCCAGGATAAGGCATGTGGCTGCTGCTTTCCCATCTGTACCTTCAAACAGCTAAGCACATATCCCAGACATACACAGACACACATATACACAGAGAGGACACTGACATGTCTGGGCACACACAGTACCACGGATAAGGCACTGCCTTCAACAGCAGCCACATGCAGGACGTATATAAACACAAGGACAGACAGCCAAGTCCCCTCATCTTCATGGGCTGGACAAGACAGAAGGTCACTAGCACAGGCACACACATGACACTCTCCAGGTTCACAAGCACACGCATGTTCGTGGATATCCCAGCTACCACCATGGCCCCTCTGCCTAGCTGGCACACCTGCCCCGATCCCAGGCCCCCTTACCCACGCACAGGTCCTTGACTCACCGGCTGGTCCAGCTTGGTGCTCACTGCAGACACACAGCATTCACACAGCTGTTGCACAGGCACCCCACACTCACAGATGCCCCCAAATACCAGCATGGACCCTCTGCTCACCTAATACCCCAGCCTGGACCTGAGGCCCCTCTGCTCACCAGCTGATCCAGCTTGAAGATTGCCAGTGAATACAGCCCCCTCCCCCCTGACCCTGCACAGCAGGTTTGGGGAAGATACAGACACTTGCCCCTCCAGCAGCCAGCACCAGGCACACGGCCTGTGACCAGTGGTCCCTTTCCCCTTTCCAACTGCCAGTGCTGAACCCCTCACTCACAGCAGTTCCCCCAGCAGCTGGTTTTCAGGGTACAAACTGTCCCCACCCCAGTGGCTGGAGGTTGAAGCCCCCCCTCACTCCAGTCACTGGCACTGAGACCCCCCACTCGCTCCAGTAGCCAACACCACAGGCCAGGAGCACCCACACCCCCGGTCTGACTCCAGCAGCTGGCACCCACTCCTCTCATGCCAGTCCCCCAGCAGCTGGCACTGAGTCCCTGCAGCACTCACACACATGGGATAGAGAGTGAGATTAGGCAGAGGGGTAGTTAAGAACAGACAGGACAGACTGTGGTGATCAGGCGCAGGGCTCAGCCAGACAAGCGTACTGACTGACCACAGTTTACAGGCGACTGGCCCCTTTTCTACCCTTGTCTGTCTACCCTGCCCCTCTGTGCCTCCCTGCTCCCTCTTCCCCTGTGCATTGCCTCCTCGGCTGGCATAGTCCCACTGACTCCCCCCCCCCCCCAACACCCTGGACCCTCAGGTTTGCGTCCTTACCTGTTGTGAAGTTCCAAGTTTGCCTGCAGTTTCTTGATAGGCCTTCAGCTGGTGTGACTGACCAGGTTTGTTTCTTGTCTTTGTCTCCATTAGGTTGGTCTTGCAGGTTTGTGTCTCTGTGTATTTCACTTTTTGCTTCCCCCCTTTTCCTTATCATCCCATTTGACAAGATTTTCAGTCAGACTATCTCACCAAAATAAACAATGCCACATGCCACATACCTTTATCAATTTGTGACTGACTAGGTTTGGCTCTTGTTACTGTCTCCCTTACAATTTGTTGGTCAAATTTGTGTCTCTGGATGTTCTTGTTTATGGCTTTCCCTTTTTATTATTCTCATGCTTTGCATTGAAAAGTCCTTGATCAGGTACCCTTAAAGAAGCAGATGCTATCTCCTTCTGCGTACTCTTACAACTTAGTTTCCCATTTTCACATGTGCTTGACTCCATTTAAGTGCTAAGGTGGATACCCTAGTTTTCCAAATTGATAGATTTACTTGTAAAATTCTGCACTACCAAAGAGTTTCAGTGGAAGTGTGCTTGTAGTTTTGGTTGGTTGTTGTTTTTTTTGTTGTGTTTTTTTTTTTTTGCTGGTTTTGCTTTGGTTTTCTTCTAAATAAATGTTTAAATAAGTATTAGAGTCTGGAAACTAAAAGAAATTCTGGTTTTGGTTTACATTGCATGACTTCAATGCTTGCTGCTGCTCTGCCTCTGCTCTCTAGTGCCCAATCTCAACTTTACTCCTGACTAAATGCAATAGAAATAAAAAACATCAAAGAATGTTATTATCAGCTATAATTAATGTGTTACTTCATTTTCTAATTATGTTCTAAATGTAAACTGTTGCCTTCCATTGCTTTCGTAGACTATACAAAAAAAAAAATATGTGCACTAGTGTCTGCATGATATAGCTAATACAGACTAACAAATTCTGCATGTGCTTCTCAAAGCCAGATTTATTTGATTAATCCTTGCACTCCACTGACAGTCTACCACAAGAAAGCAGAGCTGAGTCCTCTAAAACCATGTTCTTCAAAAATCTCTATTCCAGCTGAAATTATCTGTACCTTAATTCGATGTTGTGTTTCAGAACAAAACATAGGACCAAAATTTTCTGGTGTAATTAAATGAGATTTGAGGTTTTCTTGCAGTTTTGCCCTGAATATATCCAGGAATTTGGCAACATACAAGTAATACGGGTATTCAGTTTCCCAGTTTAATGTACACAAGAACCCCACAGCTTCGTACTTGAATACATTCGAGCCCAGGGCTGGTCAGAGAGAGGACCTGAGAAACTAAAATTTCCAGGTTATTTCAGATATTTCCAGTTCCAGTGTGTTGTATGTCTAGTGGGATGTAAACCAGTCATATGATGCTAGAAATTCAAGCTGGAGATTATTATACATTGCCTATACCAGACTGGCCAGTAAAGTGTGTTAATTAGGATTGTTAGTGAAATTTCATTCTATTAATTGAAAGTCTCACAGTTACAAGAGACATAACTATGCTTTGCCTAGTTTCCCATTCCGAAATTAAAAAAAGGTGAAAGTTTGGTTTGCTAATGGGACATAAGTCTTTACTTCATATGAACTGCTTTAACATTATGCTGTAATTGGCTAGATTTTTGGCAGAGTGAGACTGCAGGTCCCAACGATGCCTCTTTCAGAGCTTCTTTTAATGCAGGTCTCCAACAATATAAAATGATCTGCATTCACTTTGTGTTTCTGTTCTTGCATCAGAGACTCTTGTGCCTGTCAAAATTTAGGGAGGTACCAGGACAAACTAAGCTGAACATTGATGAAACAGGAAGCCAAAGGTTCAGCAGGAACAGCTACTCCAATAAGCTACTTGACTTTGCCAGGCCTATGAAATTAACTAAGAACTGGCGAAGAATGGGACCTCGATCACTGCTGTGCACAGGTACTTCTTCAACCTTAACAGAGAATTTGTTCTACCTCTCCAAACATGCACCAAACTGTGTGGTCCTGCCTTTTCAGCTAACATTGCTATTTTTTTCCTGCTAACTAATGTTGATTTATTCCTACCAATTTCTGTGAGGTATTAAGTGCTCTACCAACGTTAGAGGAAAGCACAGTCCTGCTTCTTTAAGGTCTAGAGATATGCATAGACAGAGGAGAGATGTACACACACAAAGAGTGGGACAGCAGGAGTGAAAATGCTACCATATCCCTTGATTAGAAATGACTGGACACACAGGAACTGACATAAAAGGTCAGGGCAGTCTGAGAGATATGTTCAGTATCTTAATGGTGTGGTGCGCAAGTGGTAGAATGCGGTCGTGAAATGCAGGGTTAAGGTGCTGTGGGAGCCTTGCTCCAGAAACACAGCCCTAACTTCTTTCTGGGGATTCTCACATATAGGTGTATATTTAATGCTTTGAAAACGCTGTGTATCCTAAGCACATTTGAGAAACTAGATGGTCAAACCATGGCCTTGTCTTCTGCCCACTGCAGTCACAACACAAAGCTGAAAAGTACTGCACATGCTTCATGGGTAAAGAAACTGACCATGTCAGCTGGGTCACTTACCAACTCTGTATAATTTGCCAGTGAGACTAGGAAAATCAGGAAACAGCAGCTTGAAATAATGTCAGAATAATATTTTCTGCTCATGATAAGTGTACCACAGCACTGTGTGTCAGCATGTGCAGAGCAGTAGTGGAGTGTAGTTCTCAAGGATGCTGGAGTGCTCCAGGTGAGATCATTGACTACCAGACATGTACTTTAATGAAAGTCTGCCACAGGGTTACAAATACCTGCACAAAATGGCTTGCTTGCCAGAGGTCCTTGCACACAATAAGGTGTGTGAAAATGAATGAATGTGCAGTTTGAGGACAAAAGATTCTAGCTACACTGCTATTCATAGGATTTTCGGTGCCACCCTTCAGGATCTGAATTTCAGGGCCAGCTTGAGAGCCCGTGAGGAGACTTTGAAGCATGGCCTAGGATATTTCTGCCTGTCTACAGTGGTCTGTAGTTTCAGCTTTCTGCCTAGGTTTACCTTTGACATATTCTCTTCTCCTCTGCTCACCTTACTACCCTCTCAGTATTCTCCAGAGAGATACAGAGGTAGATGAGCTTGGATTTGCAACCTAACTGGCTGCATTAGTTCTGTAAAGGGAGGAATACAAATAAGTCTGGCTGATGAAGGAGGGTGATAGGAGAGGTGCATGGAAATGCTCTGTTTGTAATGAGGTTTGAATGCACGAACAAGGGCCTTCAGGGCAGCAGTAAGCATGGTCACTGCAGGACTCTTTAACAAATACAAGGCCACATTGCTCTCTTTCCTAAATTTCAGTGGAGGTGTTCCCCTAAGCCATCATGTAGCTCCTGCTTGGCAGAACCAAGTTGTATGACAGGCAGTCAAAGAAGATGATGAAATTCCCGAGCAATGGGTCAAGCAGCATTAAGGGCAGTATTTTGCATAAGGTTCGGTGTCCGATGAGTTCAATCCACAGTGTAAGTGCTCTTTCTCTTGAGGATGACTAATGTGAAAAGCAAGTGTATACCATAGCAGAATTCTTTTCGGGGCAGTTGACCCTATTTGGGTAAAGTACTCTGTGGATCTTGACACTGTGTATCCCAAGTGACAGGAGTAAATGTCACCATAGGACAAGGGCCTTTTGCAAAACACATGCAAAGCTCCCAGTTGAACAGCAGAATGGGTTAATGAAGAGATAAACCTGCTTCACAAACCAAAGGAGAAATACTTGTCTACCTCCACCTTGGTGAAGCTGGAGGGTTGCTGGGAATAGTAGGACAGGCCTCTGGAAAGCTGAACGTATTCAGTGTCTGTGGCATATCTAGCTGGGTTCCTCTCTCCTGTGTTCGTGAAACACAGTGGACTGTAATGCTCTGAGCAAGCAGAGGTAGCATTTATGCTGAATCAGAGCTAGCTCGTGAGAATGAATGTGGTGAAGGTTTCAGACATGCCCCAGTTAATTCAGGCTGCTGTGCCCACCTGACTCTTCCAGCTGAATGGCTCTACAGCTGCAGTGATTTTTAGTTTGCAAAAGAGGTGGTCACTGCATGGTCTTCCTGAATGCTGTGGGTGTTTCTCAAGAGAGATATTTTTGCATTTGCCTCTGGATAGTTTTGTAGTAAGAACTGAAGAGTCACTCTGGGTGTCTCCAGAATATAATTATGCCACTATTCTAATTAGTTTCAGAGTACACATTATATGTCTGCCTTGATCATTGTGGTCTCATTATGGTGCTGCATCAGGAAGTTTTCTTCATACATAATTCTTGACTTTACAGCTGAGGCAATGCCACTGTAGGAGCTGTGAAAAACAGCTTGGGCTGGAAAGGGGAAAATAGACCTCTGTAGTGACCAACTTTATTTTTGAATGTTAATCAAGTGTTGATGCAATTGTACACCTCCTCTCTTAGGTTAATAAAATAAATGCGTTTATACTTATGACATCAATGGTAAATTCAGAGAACAAGTGGTGTGTAAGACGATCTGGAAAAGCTGCATATTTGGGAATAAGAAGAAAGTAGGTATTTGTTTTCACTTTACCACCTGGTTGACTGATGTATCCAAGTTGTCTTATTATTAGCAGGGGCTGCCTGATTTGTTGAACTGCCAATCTGAAGACCTGAGGAGTATTAGTATATAATCAAAACAGTGGAAAAGCGCACCAGAGAAAATCAGACAGGACTTCAAATCTCTTGGCTTAAATCAGATGAAGAATTGGTAGGATTTGAAGGAATTTGCGTATGTATCTGTTATGAAAAGGAGATTTGATCGAGATTACTGTATGACCTGTGGAAACCCCTCCACCAAAAGACTGATCCACAGCTGCAGCTTTTGGTTACAGCTATTTTGCATTCACAGCCTGGAACCTGTTCTCAGATAATGTGTTATTCTTGGCATTTCACCAGTTCTGTGACTTTATATTGCATCAGTTAGGCAACCTGAAATGATTATACAATGTAATCAAATACTAAAATTTAACACTTGACTGATAATTTTAATATGGGGAACCCACGCTAATTTCTGATAGCTTCATTTGATTTCAACTCCTTTGAATAATAATGAGATGAAACACTGGTCTCTAGCCTAGCTTGTTGATTTGAGAAGCCAGTCTGAAAATTGACAGTGCCCATCTAATTCTCCCAATAATTTATTTTCAAATGCCTTTAAATAGATTTTGTGTTTTATAGTGAGTGATTGAAAAATCCTGAGACTGACTGACTGGTAACAAAAACATGGTTTTGAATGGAAAAAGATCCAGAGAACTTGAAATTCCACTGACATACTGCAGAAATAAATTAAATTAAGCAGTGACTTAACCTCCTTTCCCGTTCCCACTTTGAGCTATGTGACTGCCATAAAGTGCTGCTTGTGCTTATTCTTGTGCCAAAGCTCACATACAGGGGAAAACTTGTGCTTATCATCAGCAGCTTATCTCTCTAAGGTCTGGAGCTGCCAACAGCTATTGCTGAACTCAGTAAGACTTCTGGAGGACTTAAAGGTGTGACCAACATGCCATGACTATGGTTTGCCTTGGGAGATAGTTTCCCTGATGTGGTAGGGTGGATGTGTTTCCTGGGCATGCAGAGTTGTGCACTTGGCTCAGTGAAGGTTGACGTCTCTGCTGCTGCCTTTGGTCCTTTTCTTTTAATTATTGTCTCCATTTTTATTTCCTCTTCCTCCTTTTCTTCCAGAAAAGTTTGACTAGGTTTGCATGTTTCTTTAGCATCCCCACTTTACCCATTCCGTCACCGAGCCTTGTGCCTGTAGGGCATGGAGAGGAAGTTTCTGTTTCTGGTCTAGGTGCTGTTTCTCTGCCTTCAGGGCACTCTGGGTGGAGAAGGGATGACAGGGAGGACTATGGCTTCAAGGGGCCAAACTGGAGTAGACATCATGGATGTAGCTTCCAGGTCAGGGCATGCTTGGAGGAGACCGGGTTTGTGTGCAGTGGGTAAGTGTGTCCCAGTAAGAAACGACAGCCAGCCTTCAGAGGGGGCAGGCATCGTTAGTTTTAAAATATGACTCCCTGGGGGTGAACATTCACAGTCTAGGCAAGATGCTATGCTGTCAAAGGACTTGTGTTCCCAAGATTTTCATGAGTTTCACTTGTGAGAGGCCAGAAAACATTACAATGCTAAGAGATGATGCATTAGCTAATGCTGGGGAATAGATCTTCTTTACCGTCTTCTGGACACAAACATCCAGATCAGCATTGTTTGGTTGAGTGCTGTTGCCTACAGAGTCATTCCTATTTCCCCTTTGGGTACTCATCTTCTATATTTGCAGCTGCAGTCCTGTTACAGGGGCATGTTGGGAGAAATTTCAAGCCTCACAGTACCCCCAGGGCAGCTTGAGTGACCTTAATAAAAAGTTTGTCCATCCAAAACAGAGTTATCCCTGATCAGGTATAACAGCTCGTAGGAGAAACTTCTCTTAGAACACAGGACATTTCTTGCACATGGATGGAAAGTGTTCTGATTATCCCATTTTAATGACTCTAGTGCAGACAAGTTTGATTAGGCAGGGACCAGTCCTGATCAGAATTTTAGTAGCTTGATTTGCTTCAATTCATTTTTATATCTGCATCCAGCACCCTTTCAGACCCACTAATCTCCATTATAAACGTTACTTCTTAGAAAACAAATGAGAAAGGAAAAAAGGTAAACCCAATAAACTTATTGCAGTGAGAGGAGAGGAAATATGAATCAGATTAGACTTCTTTTGTTTAATTCGGTGTTCTGCAAAGACAGTTTACTTTCATTTAAATGTAGATTCCATTGAACAGTTCTGCTTTTCTAAATCTTTAGTTATATTTCCCTTTGCTGACTTCAGGTTGATCATACTGTGAAACAAACAGCACACCAAACTCTGAAGAGGCCATCATAAATCATAAATCCACTGTGACTGAAAATGCAGTGGGACTAATAATACTTCTGTGCTGATTGTTTCCTTTCCTGGAATAAATGGTACAGTTTCTCAAGGAGCTGTATGTGGTTTCAGTAATGATATGGGTGTTACGCTGAAGTGGAAATGTGACAGTGAAGTGGTCCTGATTGCAAACAGGGATGCAAAAATAAACGGTCTGGATGAACTGAAAAATAAGGAACACAGTGAAAAATGTGAGGGCAGGTGAAAATTTCTCAATGGTTTTAAGACACTGATGGGAAACCAAAACTTTAAAGAACACAGAACAACACAGTACGCTATGAATAAAAGGGAGGTGATCTTCATTAAACTATTTAATGTGCACAAATTGAACTCTGTATTCACTTTGGACTTATAATATGAGCACTTCGGATGTAAGCAGCTGAGAGAGGGGCTGGGAGTCAGGACTCAAGTGCCTTCTTCTGACTTAGTGCTGACCTGGGCAAGCCTTTTCTCTTAATGTACCTATTCCTCATCCTTCATTTAGAACAAGTAGGAGATTGTGACTGCAGACAACTTGGGATGGGTGTGCAGCGTTCAGTCTTCTCAGGAAGGTGACAGGCAGGAACAGCTACTGAACACGCCACTCAATATACAATGCTGATGGCAAGTGACAGTTCTGTACCTGGATCATAAGGAGTACCAAAGCCTTGAACATGACAGGGCCCTGTTTTGGGTAATAAAGAGAGGAGACCGTTTTGAACAGAGAAGAGGAGATAAGCAAGAGCTGGGGAAGATGAACTCTGCCCTTTTTTCTGAAATCTGTTCTGAGCCTGAAGATAGCTCAGGGCTGAACTGAGTAACGAAAACCTGCATTTAGCTTTTTTGCTCTCAGAAAAGAGAGCTGGCTAACCCCCTCTAAGTGGTGAACTTATTTCTCCAAAGGGACCAAGCAAGATCTCTGTCTGCGGAGAGTTCTGCTGGTCGATCCTTTGTGGATAGATGGAAGGGGAGAAGATCTAGCACAGGTTTTTGCATAAAGCATTGCCTCAGATGTCTGATGCCTGCACAATCTCTTTTTGTCTCTGTCCTGGATCAACAGTATTTTTCAGTCAGGCCCATTTTGCTGAGCTCTGCTTAGGGCAATTGTAACAGGTAACTCAGGAGAACTGTCTGCATCCTGGACAGGCTTTTGAAAATCACATCCACCAACATCTATATACTCTGCTGCTACCTTTTCCATCTTGGGATGGAGTGCCTCTTTTCTACTGTCTCAGCCTTGACTTGTAAATTCCTGCTTTGCATACCTGCAGCAGATGATGCTGTCCCTTTTCCACCTGGCCCCAATTCCCTTTCCCTTAGGCAGCACACCTTTAACACTGTGGCCCATTTATACTCTCCAGCATGGCAGCTGTGTTGCTGATGGGAGT
>JAVKLA010000074.1:29039920-29052597 GCA_034782735.1 Sagittarius serpentarius | reverse complement strand
TCTGATTGATTGCACACCTTCATTGTGCTTGAAACAAAGGGGGAAGGAGGGAGTGGAAGAACTTTAGTTTCCCGAATTTCACCCTTGCATGTAGAAGCTGCAAGGAGATCTTAGCAGTAACTGACCTAATACTGCTGCTGCCAGAGATCAGTATGAGGAAAAACATATGGGTGTGTGAATTACAAGCCTCTGTGGTGAGACGGGAGTCCTGTTCTAATCGTGATACATCAGCTTACAATTGTAAGGGTTTTAGTAACTGGCCTGTGCCCATGACTGGGGGAAATGAAATATCATTGCCCGCTCTAAAAGAAAAATACTCTGATAAACTTAGTCTGGAGCAAACAGGAGGCACTCATTTATAATTAGCAGATAAAATACATATGGAAAAATCTAGCTATCAGACTCTGGCTGTTATACTGCAAAAGTCTGTGAAGACAGTCATTTCAGTACCATAAAGCTGATGTTTGTACTTGCTTTGAAATTTTAGATGATCATTCTGTAAATCACACACAACCTACTGAGCCCTACAGCTCGTTTCCTGTGATTGTTTTCTTCTGTCAGATCCCCTTGTGCTTCAAGTGAACCTGCACTGAACCAATTGGGAGGTTTTATTTTACCCTAGAGAGCAGTTATTTCCACAGGTTACACAATTTCCTTGCAGTGCAGAGATGCGTGCTTCTTGTAATTCTGAGGTGCCTGGAGAAGCTTTTCTGCTAGGCTGCTGGGTTATGTATTCATTCTTGAGGAGTCTGTTTCCAGGCAAAGCAAAAGCAGAAGGAAAAGGCAAATACTTTGTCTGCTGTGAGGCTGTAGTAACAGATCATGTGGTGAGAAAACATCGTCAGATCTGTGCCGGGGGCATTAGACAAAGAGGTACAAGCTAACTTCACCCATTTTAACAGAATACCATCAGACTTTGAAATAAGATATCCTCTTCAGCTGATAAATCTGTATTGATGTGACTAAATGGTTTCTGAACTGCTGGAGGTGGCTTATGTCTTGTCAACTTCAACACAAGAGTGAAGACAGTTTGCCCTTGCTTCCAGCTGACCATTTTGATATACTGGGGATATACTGTGCTGGGGAATAGTTAAAAGTTGAACCTATAAAAGAAAGTCCTTGAGGCTGTGCAGAGGCAGGAGAAGGCAGAATCTAGCTCCTCTGTTTCACTTGATCAATATCCACATCACCTTCTTATACCGAAGTACAAAGCACAAAGTTACCTGCCCACTGTCTCTGCTGGTCTGAATGCATTCCTGTGGACAGTGGTTTTGGTGTTTGCTCTGCTGGACGGGCAGGCAGATGGTTGCCGCTATTGCTGATTCACAAGTCTGAAAGTTCATGAACTGCAAGCAAGCTAAAATGTTTACTACAACAGATCTGTGAACCTATGCCCAGGAAGAAAGGTACCTTCTGGTTCTTGGTGTGGTGAATGGGAACTTCTGTAAATGGTGTTTTAGCAGATGTCCAGTCTTGTGGCACTTGCCAGTAACAGTGTTATTGCAGTGCTGCTTCAGTACTATTAGAGCCTAAGTCTAGACACTGAAAGTTACCCTAAAATGCTAGATTATCTCTGGCTATTGCACAAACCTGTCTGACCCACTGGTTTGTATATATAATTCATGTACTATTCATCACAGCAACTGAGTCATGTGTTTCCCAGGTGGAGCTTTGATGATTTTGGTTATTGTTAATACTTTGAGACACAGCATGGGCAATCCTCATGAGTTTAAGTAGGTGACTTGTTTCATATGGTACATATGTGCATGCTGTTGAGTGCACACCGTATTTCTGATGCAGGATGTGCAGCTCCAGAGTGAACTTTCTGTCTAGGCAAGGGTGACATAAGGCAGGTGGGATGAGGATGAGTGAAGGAGGTGTTCAATGCCAAGAGGAGGACTAGGAACAGACAGACACTTGCAGAAAAAAGAACTGGGAGGAGGAGTGCAGAGCGGTGAAGGCAGTTGGAGGAACCAGGAAATTGGGTATGGGAGGAGATATCTAGGCTAGAAAAGGAAGAAGTTGATAGAGATTTCATGAAAACAGCTTGGAGGCAAAGCCTATCTGGTATGAGTGTACTGGAGGGCAAGCCAAATTGTGGCAGAGCCTCATACCTGATACATCCTGATACCAGGAAAATGTGTATGAGGAGCACTGGGAGAGTCCTGTGGAACAGATGGAAGCTGTCTCTAGGACTGGAGAACATGTCTGAGTGCCAACGAAGGAGGAGAAAACCATTTTTGATGGAGTGAACAGAAAAAAAAATGAAGGCAGAGTGAGAGAATGGGGCTGCTGCAGCAAGAAGGGTCTTACTGAAAAAGCTGTGCAGGGCATATGGACAGTGTCTGTTTCCATCCCCTGCTCTGGGGAAGTTGTGGCTGAAGGTCAGAGAGACCTTTGGAGGCTGCAGTAAGGCAGAGACAGATGAGGAATCCTCCTGCAGGATAACAGTTCTGAAGACCCCAAAGGCAAATCGTTGGTGGAAGGGGCTAGCATGGTCCTGGCTATCCATCTAAGAATACTTGCAGCAATCTTGGAAGGCAAAGGAAGGGGCTTCACCAAACACTGTGTCTTCTGCCAAAGGTTACCATTAGCCATGTATGTTGGGCTGACCTCCTGAGACCTGGCTTGATGTGACACCAGACCTTTGAGGATTGTCATTTTGGATGACATGCTGGCAGATCTGCTCTGCAGCAATTCACCAATTAATTCCAGGAGCGCAAGCCAGGGGAAGATGAGACTCCAAGAGGTAACAGAGGGTCACTGTCACCTGACTCCTTTCAGTTTGCTTACACCTTAAAGAATGGTCCAGCTAACTATTGACAAGGCAAGCAAAGATTGCTGTAGCTTGTTCTTTGCCAGGCCACTCAGCTTACATGAATGTGGAGGACTTACGGCTCTAAGTGCCAGCGGACAGTGTCAGGTGGGGAGTCACACTAGGGCAGTATACCTGCCAAACCAAATACAGTCTCTGAGGGTGAGTCCAGGGAAGATGGAAATCCTGTGGAGCAGAAGGGCAAAATCTCGCCTGATCTTGATTTTCAGGCTTTTTGTGAAAGAGGGGCCTTACGATACTTCTGACTTCTTCTTTAGTAAGCAGGAGGTGTTATAAACGTTACCACAGGGATGACAGCGAGGCCAAGTGTTTCTAATGACAAAAAATTGAAAATTTGAAGTTTAAAATTGCTTTTTCATCTTTGTGTCTGCTCTTCTTTTCAGTGTAAGGCAGAATTCACTGAGCTCTGGATTGTTCTCCCGCTAACAAGGAATGTGACCTCCTGGCTTTTGTCTGTTGTAAGAAAGGTTAGTTACAGCTTTAAAAATAAAACAAAAATTAAAAAAAAACCAAAATCAAAGACATAAACCCCCTGTGTTCCTCAAGGTGCAAATTAAGCATGATAATTATGTTCAAACCCCACCAAAGCTCAGTTTGTAAAAAAGACAAACTGTTACTTCTTAGTTATGTGCCCCCAAGGAAATATCCTCCCCCCACAGAAGAGTTGGATCTTTTTCTCAGATGCGGGAATATGGTATTTTCCAAGTGAACCATGCATTTCTTCTTGCTGTCTGTGTTTCATACCACTTCTGAGACACCAGAGGTGGTAATAATACTTCCAAATGTAGTGTTTCTGTGAATTTAACTTGCACACTGTTGACCCTCATCTTCCAGCTCTTTAATAAAATGCTAGAAGTTGTCTGACCTACAGCCTGGTTCTTCTGACAAATATTGCCACCTGACTTAATTCACTGCTGCTTAACACTGCCCTTTGTATGCTAAACCCCTTTATGCTGATGAAATTTATGCAACAGTGTTCACAACTAAGATGATCTGAGTTAGCATTCTTGGGTAAGATAATTACGGGTTTTGTTTCCAAAATGAGGAAGAAGCTTCGTCACTTAAGTCCACCTCTACAGAGAACACATCAGAGCTTCTGAGTGTAACTAGCAGCTGATATAGATTCAAGTAGTAGCTATATAGCTATTACTGGGTTAGCTATTTGTATTTAACTATATAGCTGTTACATACTTAGCTAACTCTGTTAGCAAAATAGCCATCAGAATGGTTTATTCTTTCAAATTTCAGAGTGTGTGGAAGTAATTAGAAAAAATCTGGCTGACTGCTATGGGCTTGGGGTTGGAGTCTTTGTAGTTTAGACCTCTAATACTGTGTTTCTGCCATTAATGTTTGTGGTGATCTTTGATTGTTCCCCAGTGAGGCTCGGGATCCGATGCAAATAATCAATACAAGCCTGTAAGCGTTCATATATCTTCTACCAGCTTATTACAGCACCTGCTATACCCTCTGGCTTGTGGGAACATTGTTGGACCTGCAGGTTTTTTTACTCTCTTGCATCCCCATGGAGCTTCAGAGTGGGGAGCAGGTGGGAGTTGATGCACAAGCAGGTCCACATTCCTTGTCTGAGTATCATTCTCCTCAAGTGTGGTTGTTGGCTAGCTTTTCCTGCCAGGGCACCAACAGAAGTTGTTATCTAAAGTCCTGGAAGGAGTTTTGTCATGCATTTTTTTACAGATGCCAGTCAGTTTTTAACTTGGCAGCCTCAGTTTTTGACTTGGCAGCCCCAGAACAGTCTGGAGCCATAGCAAATACTGCTGGTGATTTTTGGCTTGAGACAGGTGTGGATGCACTATGCAACTTGCCATCAATCAGCCAGCGGTCACATTGGCATCTTTACCAACGCAGAGAGGAGGAGGAGGGATCTGCCCATGAGTCTAAATTTAGATATCCAGGGGAGAGAAAGGCAGGAGACTGTGAATATCTGCTTCTAATCTGAAGACTAATTTAGACAAGCACAGGTGTAGGAAACTAATCAGTAACCCAGGGACGAACACTGTTTAGTACTCACTCCATTGTCTTCAGGAACTACGCACAGGCTCTCTGTAACAAGTCTGGGGTGAGAGCTTTTGTGGGAGCAATTTCTGAAGGAGGATACTATGGCAGGACAGAATAGGGCTTGAAACTAAAATGGGACTTGATGAAACAAACTACCCTTTAGTCTCAGAGCTTGTCTAGCTGTGGCTTGCTAAATGAAGCCATTAAGTCAGAGATTCAATCTCTAGCACTCTGGAAGGCGAGGAGGCTACCTGGTGCCAGTTGACCAGTAATATGGCTAGCTGAGTGATGCCATGGTTCAGTCCTAGCCCTAAGCCATAACCTCTCAGCTGGCCTGCTGCTCCAGCGGCTACGTGGTGCATGGTTGTCCCTGCTTGTTTCCTTTCAGACTCTTCAGAGGAGGGATTTATGTCACTGCCTTGCCTAGCAGTCAAGCACTGAGGACATTTGCTGCTTTTGCGTTGTTTTTCCTGAGGTTGCTTGGGTGTGATACAAGGACCAGGAAGGGGAACAGAAGCCAACTTTGCCCTTTCCTGGACCAGTATGAGGTGAGGACGTGCGTAGGTACCTGGGCTCTGCTGTCTGCTTGTCTTCAGCAGCTGCCTGGAGCTGTGGGGAAGCACAGCATGAAAGTGTAGGAGGTTACACAATTTTCCCTGTTGAGCAGGACAAGAGGAGGGAGACCTTGTTGTCATGTCTCTGGTATAGGTGCCTCTCACATGTTGCTTCCTGGGACAAAGGGAAGAAGTGGAGATGTTGACCGTATTAGTAAGCAGGGGACTGACATGCTGCTTGTTAGCTTGTGCTAGAGACTCTGTTGCTGCTGCTTTTTTGCTGCTTTTACTTGTGCCAGCTGAAATAACATACATCTTACAGTCCCTTTTATTTCACAGTGCACAGGGACCTAGAAACTCTGCTTCCCATTTAAGTGCTAGGAGACTTTCTTTATCATGGATCACTGAGTGTCCCAAATGTACAGGATATTAGCCAGCGTCTTCTCCCTGCATAACTGTTTCCTATGCCACTCTGGCTTCCTCATACTTTATTTAGTGTTGAGCCAAGAATTTGGTACCAAAGAGGTTATGTATATTTCTGTTGGAGCTAGAGCTTGAAATGCTTTTTTGGTCTTATTGTTGGGAAGCATCTGTGATCCTCAGAAAGGTAATTGTGCTTGCTTGTTGCTGCACCTGCATTAGTACTATTAATAATAAATACATGTCATTTAAACAGAGGCTTTTTATGCGTGAAGTGCTTCACAAACAATTTCAAACTCCCCCAGAAAAACCTGTGTTAAAAGGGTATAAATGTTGCATGGGTGGGCACTTGAAAGACAGGAAATGCTAATGTGAACCATGACACCATGGTTCTGTGCTGTGTGCGTAATTATTATTTATTAATAATTGGCTTTATGCAAGTCCCTAAAAGTTCCTATTAAGAAGAGGATTCCATTGAGCTGGATTAAAAACTGGTTCTTCTTCTGAAAAGGAACAGGACAGGAGAGGGACTGCGAGATGAGAGAGAATACTCTACCAAGAGGGCAGGAGAGTAGACCAGGAAGAGTAATTAAGTCTTTAGGTGAAGCTGGAAAGCCCTACAACATGCCTACTTCATTTGTATCAGAGCATGTTGTCAGATGTTTCAAAAGCAAGACACTTTCTGCACCGTTTGATTCCCATGTTACAGTTCAGTTTCATCCTTGCCAAAATATTTTACCAAACTGATGAAGCATTTCAGTTGAGTAGAGTCCTCTTCTTCTCACCTGGACAATGAGGTCCTCTGGTTAACTCACTGAACCAGGGAAACTGCTGAGTCTCCAGAGTTACAGAATTTGTTGCTAGAAGCCTGATCCTTCAGGCTTTTTCTCTTTTTTTTCATCTCCTTTTTTTTTCCTCTTTTTTTTTTCATCTCCTTTTTTTTTCCTGGCCCTAAAATAATAATTTCTGACTACAGAGGATGCAGTGGAGTAGATACCCTGGACTAGTAACCTGGGAAAGTAAGAAATTACTTTGGGCTGCCTGGCCTCTCTCTCCACCTCTATTTTCCCTCTTTACTCTCAGTGGTACCTAAGCTGTAGATGATGTACTCTGCTGCAGATCATTTTGATTTTGGCTTAGTTTTGCAGCCATGTGATTAGGCACCTTTTGGATAAAGGCTGTTCTGTATCTCCCCAGGTACAGAGGGCTTGCTTCTTCTAGCAAAACACTGTTTAGTATCTGTCCTCTGCTTGACAGAGGCTGTGCAATCAACACAGCTTGTGCCTAGCTAAGTTTGTAGTTAATTTAATTATCTTTAGGATTGCAGTGAAGACTGCAATCTTATGCAGAGCCCAAGACTTTGCACAGGTGCTGGCTGTGCCCTCTACCAGCACAGGGGATCTGCAAATTTGGACACTTGCTGCTAGGCCATGGAAGCGTCTTTTCTATTTTACTTCGGTTTTCATCTTTCCCTCATATGTTTGTCTTGTTCTTCCTTCAAGGAAGGCAGATTCAACATTGTAAGCAATGACAGCAGGCAGCATCTCCAGGCCATCTCACCTCGTCTTCTTTTCCACTGTCCTCTAGAGAAGGGAGTTCTAAATTTAGTATCAAACAAAAGGCTTGCAAGCTGAGGGGGTTAATATATGAGAGTTCTGAACATCTAGGAGCAATGCAGAACATCACTTTGTGACAACCTTGTTTAATGCTTTACACTTCCCGTGCTTCAGATGCTCTTTTTAGTCTGTTTCTTTTTAGTATTATAATTAATATTTAATTATAATTAAATGTGCTACATTAGAAATAATTTAACACATTATTTATTTATAGATTAATATTTTAAACCAGGCTTCCTAGAGGGAAAAGAATATGGGATAATGTGTGTTGGTGTGCAGAAAAACTGGTATAGTTTTTCTGTTCTCTTCCAAAAGTTTGAACCCGTCAGCTGATTTCAGCCAAGTTTATAAAAGGACAGAGGTCTCAAGGAAAAATTGCTTTAATGTTTTAATAAAATGTGATGAAGACAAGAGACTCAAATTTGAGTCACTACCAATATAAAAAAAATATTTTACACTCAGCCCTTGATTAGACACCAGAAACCCACTCAAGAAACTTATCCTCCCCTTACTGTCTTTTCCCGGCCATGGAACAAACTCATTTATACTGAAATCTTTCTGTTACACAGCAGCAGCAATGTGGTAGATGTAATTTCCCTGAAATTGCTTCAGGTCTTTAGTACCCCTCAAGCTCAGTTCTTTCAGTGCTATTTGCTCTTGTCTTTATTTTTGCCAGTTGTCTTATAAACTCTAGCTTCTTTTGCTAATTCTCATTCTCTCCATCCTAAGTCAAAGTTTTATATCTGGCAGCTGATCAATGCTTCACTGAAATCCAGACAAAGGAACAGTAGCGCATTTCCTTTGTCTAGAAAATAAGTGATTAAGGAAAGACATGAAGTGTCTATGATAAAAGGACAAATTGTGCATTGATCTTTCTTCCATTTTAGAAGTGCTCGTCTTCACTGTGCTCTAGGGCCTGTTTACTATTGGCTTTACTACAGGCAAGATGGTAGCCTGGGTGTTTTCTGTTTCATACATGCAGCATTGAGCTTGCTGTACTCCAGACTTTTGGTAGAGCTCCTGATTTGATAGGTTTATAAAAAAGGTTCTTTCGGAAGTCTGGAAAGGAGGCAGCAGGGTTTCCATCTGTCATCAGACACAACACCCTGAAAAAAACTGAAAAAACACTGCACCTGGAAGGCAAATATTCTGATAAAGAGTCCATTCCAGATTAGCCTGGAGGTCTGTTACTTGGTAATCTGCTTCCAAACAGTGGCTGCAGACACTTATACAATGAAAGAGAAATATGGAAAGATGCCTTCCCAGTTTGTGCAAAATGTCTCCACTCTGGAGATGTTTCTTTCTTAGAGAAATTTTGGCAGTTACATGAATTGGCAGCCAACCTCCTTTTGCAGTGATGTGTTTCTGCAGCATGTTTTTTCCTGGCCTCATCTGAGAGTTGTTGATACATTCATCTGCACCTGAAGCTCTCCCCTACACTGTGCAGATTTGCTTAATTTCAGTTTTTTAATTATCATTATCACCCATTAATAAAGCTCATTAACATGTCCATTAGTGTTATATTTCTGCATCATCACATTTCGGCTGTTTCCATCCATATGACTACTGAAAAATACAAATGGGCTTGAGAACAGCCCAGATCCTTCACTTCATTTCTCAACCCTGAAAGCAGCCATGCCATTGCTCCTAAATGCAGGAGCATAAGCGAATCATTACTGCTGTATACCAATAGTGACTTGTCAGAAATAGATGACTTAATTCTCAGTGTCCCCAGTTAAAGCAGGTGCTTTCCAGTGCCATAGTGGGTGCTGCAAAATACCAATTCTCACAGACCTAGCAGTGTGAGATATCCTGGCTGTATCTTGTTTGACTGGATGTATGTGTCTCTGCCTAGACTTCTAGTGGGCAGTGAGAAACAGGCACTGTGAGGACAGAATTGTTTCCATCCTAAGGTGGATGACTAAAACCTGACCACGTGATTTGGTCTCTAAAAATAATCAGTTCTCTCCATGACAGGAACTACAAATGACTGTCTGAATTAGAATATGGGTTAAGTCAGATGAACCTAACTGTGGCTAAATGTATGTGAGTTCAATTATTTTTGTTTCTTCATCTGTTCTGGTGTTTCACCCATGTATGAAACACTAGGGTGTTGGTCCTATATTTGCAGTCTTGCATCACAGCCTTTGCGTTTTGTCCTTACCAGTTTCTGAGGACATGAGCTGATACGAACCAGAGGACCCCTGGAGACAGAGAATACGCTGGTCAGTTTCAAACAGCACTACAGCTGACCAGAACACTGGAATGAGGCTTCAGAGATTTTGATTCTGCCCAAGACTTTTATGTAACTTCAGCTGAGCTTGTGCCACCTGCCCCTTTTTTATCTCCCAACTCCAGAGTGCAGGCTTTCTGGCATGAAGACTGTGCAACACCAGCCATAGTGACACCCTGGTGTTTGTTGACACTAACAAATGAACAGTCTCCTTTTCAAGGTGGTTGATGTTAGCCAGCTAGTGTTCCTATCTTTATTTATGTTATTTCTCTCAGTCACAGTCCTTTCTCTTCTGTAGTACATGCACCTATCAGACAAACGGCTCTTCTCAGATTTCTCACAGAAGGTTGGATATTTGTATCTTAGTAAGGCATATAAAAAATGACAGTACTGTAAGAAACCTGAATGAGGACCCCATGATGTTAACTGTTGAACTCTATGATCTTAAGGGTCTTTTCCAACCTAAATGATTATGTGATTCTATGTTGTTGGGGTTTTTTTGAGACATTTTCTCAAACTCTGTTCTCCATGGTAAATAAATTCAATGAATGCCAGCAGTTCAGCTCCCAGGTATCTCTCTACAAAAACTGAAGTGTACTTAGCTATGGGGAATAAGATATGCATGTGTATTTTATATAAATAGGCGGGCATTTCTTGGGTCTTCTGAAGGATATTCTATTTAAATTATGTTCATAAATTGTTTCTCAGACATTTAAAAAATATTGATACATGTTATAATGGATGCTGAATGTAACCTTTATAAAACAATATATTAACCATCTTGTAGAAACCTGTAGAAACTACATGTGTGAATCAAAACTTATTCTCTTAACTGCAACAACAGCCAGGCAAGGCCTGAATTCACCACTGCTTGACTAGGATGTGATTGAATTGTGGAAGGAGCTCTGAAGAAGGCTTGAAATCTGAGCAAGGCTGATCTGATATAGGAGATGAGGCAAGCCTTGCTGATAAAAATAGATTTATAATGGTGTTTCCAGTTTACTTGCCTCTTAATGTTTTTCTGCATAATTACAGTTCAAGATGGAGTGCATTCACTCGCTGTTCAATCTGATCTATTCTGGGAAGCAGTATGTGACGTATGAGAACAAAAGAACTACTGTGTTATGTTCTCTGGAGAACTTCTCTGCTGTTCCCCCCTCTCTATGTTGACAAAGTGGGACTGGAGAAACAGAGTGGCTCTGTCCCTGTTTTGGCATGGAGCCAGCTATGCTCAGGTGTGACCTGACAGTAAGGGAAAAAGCTTTTGTTAGTGCTGCAGCTAAGGTACAATCACTGATAGAAGTTGTTCGTAGCTAAATTTTCTTTACTGAATGCTTGATTGCAAAGTTTCTCTCTCATGCTTCTGAGGGAGCATTGGAAAGCGTACAAAGAGGTTCTCAGTATTGGCCTTTGTGGGTGAATTGGATTCAACTCTTTCTCCTGCATGTCTCTTGGGCAGAGACATCTCAGGACAGAGCTGGGAGAAGATGGCACTGGATTTGCTCAGTGGCAGCTGAACTGATTTGCATTGTGGTGCAGATGAGTGCCAGGCTCCTGTCCCTGCTCTCAAAAACGTCAAGGGCAATCAGTCTCTGGCAGGAAATTATGCTTTGTAAAGTGAGTAGTTCTTGTGGGAACCGGTACATACCAGAGGCCTGAGCCTCCCACTCCTTGGAGGCTGTTTTTTCTTAGATGCTACATTTAAAGTTAGGAGGACCTCTGGAAGCTGCAGTTAATAGGAGTGATGGGTGCACTCAATTCAGTTTTCAGGACGTGGTCATTGCATCTGCTGTTATCCTGTGATACACTCAGGACCTTATTTTACTGCTTTACTGTGGTGTGGAGACACATTATAGGAACTGGTATAGTCCCAGTATAGATAAATAGACTGGGCCAGCTAGTGTTAGGACAAGCAAGATGAAGAGGAGAGAACTGACCTTGCCAAAGGTATTGCTTTGGCTGCATAGAGAGATGGTGTGCGCTCTGAATTCTGCACCTCCAGCCAACAGCAATTCTTTTTGTGTGCATCACTGCGGTCTTCTCTGTTTTGTTGCACCTCTGCCTTGACTTTTTCCTGGTTAGTGTGGTTTTGGCAAGTACTGTTTGTTCAGAATTAGAGCCCAGCTTGAAGACTGTGGAGAAAAGTCATCAGGGAAGTTTGAAGAGTCCCATATTTGGCCATGGACTGTCAAGATAAAGGGGGGTGTTCTGGATCCTTGGAGCAAGCAACATTGCGCAGTGATATTCTTTAGTAAACGGGGAGGTGAGCTGTAAAATACACACACACAGAGCAACATCAGTGCTTGGATAGTTTGTCCTACTGCTTGTGTAGCTACCCAGATCAGGAATAAAGACATAGGTGGCCTTTGTAGGCACACAGCTCTAGCTGTTCCACAGAAACAGAGGTATTGGTGCAGAGGAGATTGAGGCTGTGGAGAGGGGATATCAGGCTGAGTGCTAACATTAGGTTGAAAAAAGGGATCTGCTGCAATCTTTTTACCAGAGGACAGCGAGGATGGTTGGTCTCAAACAACATGGTATGCTGTGCCAACCTTCTGATGTTGGCACAGTCCCATCTCTTCCTGTTTGTTTCACCAGGCAGGTCTCTGGCTGGAGTGTCAGGATCCATACTGTCCTTTTCCCTTTCATTCCTGTGGCTTGGATGGCCCCGTGCTCTCTTACTCTCAGCTCTTTGCTCTTACCACCTTGCACCTGGAGGACAGTGGTTGGGCCTACATACTATGCATTTTCTGCTACTATTCCAAGGATTTTTGCATCTTCTTGCGTATCTATAGCTGCTGTGTAGAGTCCGTGTAGAGAAACAGAAGCAACAATGAAGGCTGACGCTGCAGCTGTGGGCAGGCTGCATGTGTGGAAAGTGTTTCTTCAGTGAACAGATGGCCAAATCACAAAGAATAAACTTTGACTCTTTGATAACCCCTGTAAAGTTTTCCAAACAGACCGTTTCCAAACCACCTGTGTGTGGAGCATATAGAGAAAAC
>JAVKLA010000074.1:29024157-29035712 GCA_034782735.1 Sagittarius serpentarius | reverse complement strand
CGAGGCTGTGCTGGTGTTGTACATTACATTTTTTTTTTTTACCAAGAAAGAAAAAAACCAGAGTCTGAAAACTGTGTAAGAGAATCACAGTGAAGGATCTCACGCAGGAGTTGCAGTGCTACCTCACTGTGTGCCGTCTGGTGTTTCTCACCTTACAAGTGGGTCACTATGCAGTGTGGGGAAAGAGAGTCTTGTTCTTCCCTTCTGCAGCACAGGAGCTCTCTGGGAAACTCAGACTTTGACCCCTCTATCTGTTTTTAATGAGCTGTTAGTTTTAAAATGTATGAAATATGTGAAGAACTCCAAAGGGACAGTTCAGCCATGGTAGCCCTCTAGGAAGTCTCCTTCCCTGTCTGATGAGGCCCAGCACAGTTACTGTTTCTAAAGGGCACAAACAAGCAGGAAACACCACAGCGGATAGGAATCAAACCCTGCCCAGGAAAGAAAGGGTTGAGCATAAAGGCATAACTAGTGGTGTAGTCAGTAGTGCGTATGTAAAACTGTTTGGCTATGAGGAATCAACTATTGAGCTGTGTGTTTGTGGAACTGGGGAGAATGAACTACACAGAAACAAAGGAATGAGCTTGAATTCTAACATTAGTTGGATCCAGAGTCCTTTCTGTCTCACAGCTGCCTAGCCAAGATCATCCTTTATTACTAAATGTGGAAAAAAAATCATTGCATAAAAATCTTAAAGGCAGTATCATATGACTTTTCTTGCTCTAAAATTGGTATTTATTATCTAGAGCACTGAAGCAGCTCTGCTGTTACTTTACATACTCTTCAGGCACAAATACTTTTTTTTCTTTTGGGAGGAGTTGCTGTACTGGAGACACTTGATGTTCAAAGGAAGAACATCTCCATGGAAGAGAAGGATTATATGGTATTACCTGGAGAAGGTAAATGATTTTGGTGCTTTTATTTTTAACTTGTTTTTGTGTCCTTGTATGTGAGGGACTTGCTCAATATCGATTATGTTGTTATATTTCTTACCTGGAACTTAGGAACATTTAATTCTCCCTGGTCTCAGTAATTGCCTCCTACTGCCAGATCTGAAGGCCAGAAATGGTGGGCTGTGATGATCTAAGTCTGCCCTTTCACATAGCACAGGCTGAGAGCTCCACTCAGCCTTCCCTGTGTGTGGGACGAAATATGCTCGTGAAGACACTGCATTACTGACGAAATTCTCCTAAAGGGTTATTTCCCCACAAAGTAGCAAGCAGGCTTCTGGTTTTGTTGTAGCCAATTCCAGCTTCTGAGTCTTGCTCTTGATTTGCCAGGTAAGAAAGAAGCCATTTGCACCAGTGTTGCTGTCAGATTCAGTGACCCTGTACCCTTGGGGTCTTTTCCCCCTTTCTCTTCTTTCTCTCCATTCGCACTGCTCTCAAGCAACATTAAAAGAAGGACTGAGGGAACACTGAATACAAATTGGGGTGGAGCAAGGGGGAATGGCACTACCCCTCAAAGCTAGGAGCCTGCAAAAGGATATCAGGCACAAAGAGATGATGAAACAGCTTTAAACAGTTCTATTATTTGCTCTGTGTAAAATAAAATTGCAATCATTAGTCCTGCTGAGTTTATGCAAAGTTGGATTAGGTCTCATTTTGAAGCTGGTTGCTAGTATGTTTAGGGCAATAAAAAGTAAGAGTTCCTTGTTTAAAGAGCTTAAACAGTTAAAATATTGCATGAAGAGTTCCACACAGAAAAAAAAAAAGAAAATTAAAGTGGTTGTACTTGATCTTTCCTTTTTCTTTTTTAAAATCTAGGTGGGGTGCAAAGAGGGCTTTATCAAGCAAGCTCTTTCTCATGTAGGGCAACTGTTCAGTGTCTGGAGTACTGGGAATAGTGAAGAGATCAAAGCTCAGATTAATAAACATAAACAATGACCATGAGGCTCTTCACATGGCTTTTATGTATTGTGCTGGGTTCAGCTGGGATAGAGTTAATTTTCACACGAATACCTGGAGGTGGGCACAGCCAGGACAGCTGACCAGAACTAGCCAAGGGGTATTCCATACCATGTGATGTCATGCTCAGTATATAAACTGGGGGAGGTAGCACAGCAGGCTCTCTTTTTCTTTGGTGGTGGAGCATTAGGTACTGGGCGGCAAGCAACTGTATTGTGTATCACTCGTTTTGTATTCTCCTTTATTTGTACTGTTGTTACTATTGTAATTTCTCTGTGTGTTGTCCCAGTAAACTGTCCTTATCACAATCCGTGAGGTTCTACCTTCTTTGTCTCCTCCCTGATTCTCCTCCCCATCCCACTGGAGCGGGGGTGGGGGAGGAGTGAGCGAGCAAGAGGTGGTGCTTTGTTACCGGCTGGGCTCCAACCACATGCATGCAAGCTAGTAAAGTCTTCTCCCATCCAGAAGACAAATGACACCTTCTTTCTTGTGCTGTTGTAGAGTATTGCTGTATTGGAAAGAAGTCCTGATTTCTTGCTACCTTCCCCCACCTTGGAGATTTTAGACCCAGAAAACCCAAACATCCTCAGAGCTTCCTTGAAGCCTATTTACCACACTTCCTTTCCAGGGCTGTGTGCAGAAGTGCAGTGTCTGTTGCTCTTAATTTATTTTCGATAACTTCAAATGCTGGACAGTTTGGGGAAAAAAAGACATATTTGTTGAATTTTGCTAAACTGTGGTAGTTCATGTTGCATGTTCCTTCAGCAGTTCTTTGGCGCAGTGATGCAGAACTGAACTTGGTGTTACTGATATTTCCAATGTGGGAAACATCTTTCATTGCTTCAAGAGGTCTTTCAGTGTAATTCAGAGAAGGGCAATTTAGACAGAATGCAATACTGAAATAAAACCAGCTCTTCCATCAAGCACTACTGCAAAGAATAGATAACAATTCATGACTTTTCTGTGTCATTTCAATGACAAATGGTAAAGAGATACTGTCTATGGACTGCCAGCTCTCTGAAACATCTAGACAAACAGATCTCTTCTTCCCATCTCAGAGGACTAGATTTGCTATGCAAGACAAACTCCAGGGCATCATTTTTAGCAGCAACAGCACACCTGTGCCTGGGCTACAAATTATTTCAATCAGCTGTTGCCTGTGTTTCATGCTGTGTTGGATTTGCTTTATAGTATCTGCATGGCACAATTCATCCCAGTCATGAAGAAGGTACAGTGAGTGCACACTACACAATTGAACATGTAGTCACTCATACTTCTGAAAAAGACTGCACAAAACCCTTTGAAGGAGCTGACTGGCCTGATGTGGAAAGATGGGTTAGTACTGGGAGGAGTACATTCAGCCATATGTGTGGGGAGAGTCAAGAGGAAACTGAGATGAGTTTATGTACCTTTCCCAGATTTTCTGAGAATTATTGAAGGCAACACATAACTTTTTAAAAAAGTATAAAAGTCAATATTACTTCTGGTAACCTTTATAGTGCAAATAGTACTCTGTAGAAACACAGAGAAATGTTCTTATCCTAAACCTCAATAATGGTAACAAACAGAAGCCTAGTCCGGCTCTTCTTTCATCATCACGTCTCATTCATGTAACAGGTGTGTGGTAGAGTACATTTTTCCATGAGTGATACAGCTGCTGTCTACATCTTCCCTAGGAGATCACTTCAACTTGCATCCAGAGTGGAGCAGAGTTATGCTGAATAAAAGCTGCTGTTCTTCTACAAAGCACCAGATTAACAAGGCCTTTCTGTACTTTAACAAATTCACTTTAATCTGCAGTCCTCATTAATTTGGAGGAATTCTTCTTGATGACTGCAAGTGGAACACCCCTCAGACTGCTTGCTGGCAAAATGAAACTGTGTTTTGGTGCTTCAGAGGTACTTTGGGTGAAGAGCCACAAAGCTGAAGTACTGTCATTAGCGGCAGTCACTCGACAGTCTTCTGGCCGGGGCGGGGGGGACTGCAGATGGGGCATACAGAGAAGGCCCAGCTCCCTGCTGCTGCTGCTGGATGCGTGGGTTGCCACATTCCCTGTGCATGTTGCAGGGCAAATTGTAACAAAAAAATGTTACAAATTATGACAAAAATTGTAACAATTGTGCCCATTGCCTCTGGTCCTCTCACTGGGCTCCACCAAAAAGGCCCTGGCTCTGATGTCTTTGCAGACTCACTTCAGGTCTTTATATTCATTGACGAGATTCCCCCTGAGCGTTCTCTTCCCCAGGCTGAACCGTCCCAGCTCTCTCCAGCCTTCCCTCACATGAGAAATGCCCCAGTCCCTTACTTATCTTGGTGGCCCTTTGCTGGACCCTCTCCAGTATGTGCCTATCTCCCTTGTACTGGGGAGCCCAGAACTGGACCCAGCACTCTAGGTGTGGCCCCACCAGTGCTGAGGAGGTGGGAAAGGTCCCCTCCCTCAACCTGCTGGCAACACTTCTCCCAGGACACTGCTAGCCTTCTTTGCAGCAAGGGCACATTGCTGGCTCCTGTTCAACGTGGTGTCCACCAGGACCGCCAGGCTTTTTTCCTGCCAAGCTGCTTCCCAGCTGCGTGAGCCCAGCTTCTGCTGGTGCCTGGGGCTGTTCATCCCCCGGTGCAGGACTTTGCACTTCCCCTTGCTGAAATTCTTGGGGCTCCTGCCTTGCTGCATTGCCGCACACACTCTCCCACCAGGCTGACCCCAGTGGCCATAGGGCCCAGCAGATATGTGAGGAAACGGTGGCCGTAGCACTAGGAAAAGGGCAGAAAAGCAGCACAAGTGCAGATAGCAATGCCAGCAGCATTGTTCGTAATACTGAGACTTTTCCTGCAGTTTTCGTGCTTTCATTTTCTTTTATTAAATGCTAAATAGATTTGGGGGGCCAGGACCACAGGGGGCTGCTGCGTGCCTCAGCTGTGGCCCAGCCCTGCTTTAGCCAGCCCCTGAGGCACCCTCCCAGTGTCACCAACGGCGAGGTGGCTTCCTGGGTGGCTGGGAAGGGTCCTTGGGGCTGCTGGCCCTCCTCTTCGGGGCTCGCCGGGGTGCCCCAGCTGCACGTTCGCTGCCCCGGGTACGTGTGGAGGGCCCTGGCACAGCCTCCTCTGGGTCCTCCTGCGGCTCTTGTTGCTCCCCGAGGGTGGGAACAGGGGCAGAGGCGGGACTGCCGGCACCCCCCCGAAGGGCTGGGATGGGGGCAGGAGACCCGCCTCGGGAGGCAGCGGGGCCGGGGGCAGCCGCGGGGCTGTCCTCCCACCCCCTGGCAGCATGTCCATCCCTCAGGCCCATCCAACGTCGGGCCTCCCCACTGCACCGGCGCACAATGGTGTCAGTCAGCTGGTGGACAAAGCTCCTTGTGCACCTGCCCAGGGAGGCCTGCAGCAGCTGGATCAGAGCCTCCTCATCCAGGCCAAAGTATCTCAGGCTGGATATGATGAGCCTCTGCACAGCTGCTGCTTCCTGGGCGTCCTCAAAGAGCTGCCCCAGCTCCTGACGCACCCAGGGCAGCAGGGGATGGAGGACGGCGGGGTACACACGGAAGATGGATGCCCAGACATAGGCATGGAAGCCGCCCACTGGAGCCTCGGACAGAGGCCCTGCGCCTGCTGGCCGGGGTGCTGCAGGGTGATGGAGGCTGTGGGCAGCTGGGTATCCAGGAGCTCCCCGTCTCAGGTGGATGATGACTGATGGTGCCGCAGGTGGTGGGATGACGTGCTCCTCAAAGTTGTCATCATCCCGCACCGAGTGCAAGATGGAGCTCACCCTCCTTTTGCAGAGGGGGCACTCAGGCCTGCTCTCAGCCCACCGCAGGATGCAGTCATAACAGAATTGGTGGAGGCATGGCATCACATAGCTGGCCTCCTCCCAGCTGTCCAGGCATATTGGACAGCGGTTCTCCACCTCCGTGGCCATGCTTTCCATGTGCTGCAGAGGGCTGGGGGGAGCCAGGGATGACAAGTTCCTCTCAGCCCATTTCTCCAGCCTATTGACATCCCTCTTGATGTCAGTACAACCCTCTGGCATGTCAGCTACTCCTCAGTTTTGTGTCATGAGCAAACTTGCTGAGGCTACACTCTGCCCCATCATCCAGGTCACTAATGAAAATGTTAGCTGGGACTAGACCCCACATTCACAACTGAGGTACACCGCTAATTTACTGGCCTCCAACTAGACCCTGTTCCACTGACCTCCACATTCCTAGCCTGTCCATTCAACCTGGTTTTCAATCCATCTCACTGTCTCCTCATCCAGCCTGTCCATCAACAGTTTGATTATGAGGATCCTATGGGAGACTGTTAAAGGCCTCACTGAAGTTCAGGTAGATAGTACCCATTGCTCTCCCACCATCTGCTGAGCAGGTTGCCATCCTGCCATATCATTCCTCAGGCTTGAACAAAGGAATTCAAATTTCTGACTTGCTCCAGTGATACCAAATGCCAATGGTTAACTTTGTGAGTAAGAATTTTACGTGAAAGGTGTTATCTTGCTCACAGCAGGCAAGTCTAGACTGGTGTTTCATCACTGAGGCTGTAGGATAGCTCTGCTTATAAGAGAATGAGTTTTTATGTGAAATTGTTCAGGCAGATACTGAATAACAGGCTAGCGTTTGGCCTGTTGTTAAAGCCATTTCTTCCTCAGGTTTGCTTTCCCTGCTAGTGACTGGAAGGTCTTTCTGGGGAAGATGCCAACAGCAGGAAGTAGCCTGTCTATCCCTCTTTAATTCTGGTAATCAAGCCATCTTTAGTAGGGAATGCCATACTTCCATGTACCTCTGGGGTCCTCACAGCATCAGAGAAGCTGCAGGTAGGAGGAAAGCCAGGCAGATCTTGGCAGGTTATTAGCAAGAAGCTATGATGAATACAGTGCAGATCAGACACAGGAGTGGCACAGGCTTCAGAAATAAGCTTGGGTGCTGTCCAGCCACCCCTTTACTCAGTCCTGCTCCTTCTGTGGTGATGGATTTGGCTGATACAAAATCCTTTGCTGCTCCCTTAGTGTGAAGAATCAAGAATGCAAAGACTGTCTCCTCAAAATGATGTTCCAAGGAAGAAATGTACCTGCACACAATGTAATTGCCTTACCTGCATCTTTCATGAAATCTTCATCTTTCAGGAAATTTCCCCCTGGAAGGGGAGAAGTTTTCTAGCTGAAGAAACTTAAGCAAGTATATTTTCTTATCAGAAGTACTGCCACTGTGTTTGAACACTCTCTTCCCTCGCTCCCCCTCTCCTGTTTATAATTTTCTAAGATTATATCGCAGCTTTTCATGAGATCTGTTTTCGATTGGTTTCATTGTAACAGGTCCATGTAGAGTACAACCATAGGGATAACTGGATGCCCTGGTTTATGGTCTTGCCTCAGTTCCGTAAGTATTCTGTTAACATGCAGTGTGTGGCTGCCTATAGTAATAACTTTTATAATCAGATCAAATCATCTTTTACAGTTGTAATATATTCTCAGGAGGTATTTAAATATAGATTCCCTGGAGAATTGCTTGGATAGCTTTATAAATAAAAAAGGCTCATTCTAATAATATTGTTCAGTGTTCCTTCATTGCCTACATAAATCTTGTTTTTTTCTCCAACTACTTCAAAAGAACATTTTGTCTAAGTAAAACATCAAGTTAATCTTGTAGCTTTACATGCTTTATTCAAGGTTGAAATTTTAAAAATATTACTATTCATATGTATATTATAAAGATGTGGGTTGATATTACTGTGTGTTGCTTGGCCATTTTCATCTTGTGCTTGAGCTGAGGCACCTCTCAAAAGGTCAAGATATTGATCTTGTCATGGCAACAGCTCTTGGGAGAGTGGGTAAGAAACTGTCAGACAATGAAGGCAATAGGATTTTTGGTGATTCCCCAGGGAACCTGTGAAAAGTAGTGTAATTTTCTCTCATCTTCATGCTATTTCACTAGATTGCCCTATGAGGCAGCAATATTTGTCATGACAGCTCTGGTGGGGTGTGATCCTGTTACTGTAAATGTATGTCAGTGGGGAGAAGAAAAAAATGAACATGCACCCAAGTTCCTTACCAGACTTCAACTGAACTGTCCTGGTTATTCCTTCTCCCCTCAATGAGTTCCTTGGTGAGTTGGGGTACATCGTTTGCTGATGTCAGTCAGAAAATTCTGGATCTTTCCATATTACCTTGTGGTTGAGGGAATCATACAATGGGTGTGGTGTATATTCGTATCAGAAGTCTGATAGCACTTGAGAGTGCAGTCCCTAGTGAGGCATTAATAGAGATCAGTAAGCTGTGTTACCCTAACAAAAACTATGAGAGAGTATTTAACTCTCTCTCCCTTCCTTCCTGCTCTTATCTGTACTAAACTCTCGAGGACACTGAGACTCTTTCCCACTTATCCTCTTAAAAAAGCCCTGGAAAAAAATGCTGTGTACTTTCACAGAGTTATAAGAGACAAAAAATGGGCTGTAGAAATGTCATGTTTGGTTATAAAGCCTGTATTACTTCTGGGAACATTGATTCTGGGAAAAAAACAAACCCAAAACCAAAACCCGACAAAAAAACATAGCACCAAAACAAAAAAACCAAACCAGAAGGCAGAGAAAGAAGAACAAATTAAGATTCTAAAAATAGTCCATTTCCACATGCAGTATAAGCTTTATCTTATTTTATAGGGATTTTATGTGTTAAATCATGGCTTGATTAAATTCTTCCTAGAGCCTGGTTCAGCCAAGCTTAATTTCCTTAATTCTAAATGCTTAAGTAGTCTTGCTGAAGCCAACTGGATTGAATTCTTTCATTAAAGATAAACTCTGTTTAATGATTTGCTAAATTGGGATAGAAAGTGCAGAATCAGACAGAAGAGGGCTGTCAAAAGGTCATGTAGTCTACCTTCATGTCTCACTGAAGGACTAACTCGACCTTAAACATGCCTGACAAGTCATTGTCCAAACTATCTTTAAAAACTTCCAAGGATGAAGATCACAATACTCTCTGCGGCACACTTTGCCTGCCTTTCCTTTGTGTCTAACACACAGCTTCCTTCCATTTATTTAATTCCACTGCTTCCTGTCCTATCCACTTTGTACGTAAGAAAGGTTATTCTCTGCCTCTTTAAAGCAGCCTTTTATGTGTCTGAAACCGTTACTACAGCTCCCTTCAAGTCTTTCTTGGGAATTCCGGTTATGTAAACCTCTGCTCATTCTTTCTGCTTGCCTGAAGTGGCACATATATTTCTCAAAAGGTCAGATCCTCATACCAGTCAGAGTATTCCATCTGAAACCTTAATAGGGATTGTGCCTTAGATTGTATAGACTATTCCTCTAGTCATGCACGTCAGGAAAACTTTTGCTTTTTTGTGTTTACTCTTCAGTCTGTATTTGATCTATGGATGAGATGAATCATTCATTGTGATACGGAGTCAACCAGAAATTTGGATATTACCACTGACACAACAGTAAAACACTGAGTTCCCTATAATCTGGTGCTTTTTTTTTTTTAAATGGAGATGAATGGCAAGTAAAACCAGAAGTTGTGATAATGTTACTCACCACAGAATACGTGAGAAAAATCCTGTCTGGAGTACTTCCATCCATTTTGCAAGACAAAAAAAAATATTTCTTATGTCTTTCTGGAACTTTTTTTTTGTGAGATGTAATGTACAGCCAAATATGGACATAATGTGTTGGGACATAATGTGTTGAGACAAGTTTTGGTGGAAAAGTTTGTGGAACAGAACTTCTTTGATGTCACAATGGATTCAGAAAGGAGAATATCCACTGCAATCAATTCTTCATGCGCATGTTTGGATCTAGACAGTATCTCAGCATTTACCCTTCAAACATCTGATTTTTCCTTAACATATGCCCAAGAAGTAGAAAGAAGGTGAAGCAGCAAGTGCAGGGATATCTCTTGCTCCAGAATTTCAGCCATAACAGCAATAGAAAAGGAGTCCCTCGAAATTCTATCTGAATGCATGAAAAATCTTTCTTCACTGTGAGGGTGGCGAAACACTGGCATAGGTTCCCAGAGAGGCTGTGGAGTCTCCACCTGTTGAGATATTCAAAACCCAGCTGGACACAGTCCTGAGCTTCAGCAGGCAGGTTGGGTTAGATGATCTCAAGCCGTCCCTTTCAACCTCAACCATTCTGTTGTTCTATGAAGCAAGCGATGTCTTTGTTTGGGGATTAACTGCCTGTCACTTTCTGGTGCTGTCAGTTTTAGCCAGTTCTGGCCTTCTTGAGAGATATGCCTGAATTTTATTTTGGTTTTGCTTTGTAAGTTGAGGTGAAAAGGCACTCTTCTGTTTAAAGCCATGAGCTTCTACTGTTCATTGGTCCCTGCAATGAGCAAGCTGTTACACTGAAAATCTTGTTTATGGTTGAGGAGGAAGCACATCCTACTTATTCATAAGGCCAGGAATCTATTGTTAGTATAACTGAAATATTATGAGTCTAATCAGTATTAATCCAGCTCTAATTGTTACAAAAATGAAGGAATAGCAATGCAGCTAGAGTACCGCTATGAAATTGTAACACACGCATACACACACACACACACACTCTTTCATTTCACCCCTTGCCTTGGTGCTGTGCTCACCCTTCCACTGCTCCCCTGTGTTCTAGTGGTTTCACGCTGGTGGTGGTAATGGGGGATGTTATTGCAAGCTGTCAGCATCTGAGTCCTTTGCCAGAAAGAATATGATGTCCATGTTGATGATTTCTCCTTTGTCCCTCTAGGGTCCACTTGGGATCATTTTTATATGTTTGCTGAGACCCTTTTCTCTTTTGCCACTGCTCTGCAGCTCCATGTTACATTCAAATCTACTATACCTGCTGCCATCTCAATATGTTGTCTCTTTGTTCTCTTTGTTCCCCCTAAACTTAGTTTAGTCCAGCTCCAGGTCTGCACTTTAGCTGACCATGGGCAAGTTGGTTGCAGCTGTGCTCCCCTATGCCACATCCTGTGTCTCCACTTCTCAAGGCCTCTACTGTCCTACCAGGTCTGTGTTACTATTGCATGTATCTCATGCCACATAGAGTAACCGTTTGTCATTGCTATCTATATAAAACCATGGTTGTACCACACAAAGAGAAGCAAAAGTAAACCAAATCAGGCACAGACACCTGGTCAGCTGGAGAAATTGCTCTCACAGTTCAGAGAAGCAAAGCAAAGCTACAGGCAGGTCAAGGAAAGTTCAGAGAGGGCAAACCTGACAAGCCTTAGTCCACAGGTTTTGCAAATTACTTAAAAAGTTTATGGCCTATTTACTAGCCATGGCAATGTTGTGACAGAGGGTTACACAGTTACATGGGAGACAGAAAGAACAACAATACTGGGTCAGCTTTGTGCTGGAAAAACCCCTGCTCTGACAGCACTGGTTGTGAGGTGCTGGAGAGCCTGGAGACAGGTCTTTGTCTCAGGTCTCAATTCCATCTTAACCAGCATGTCCTGCTCTCCAGGCTGAAAGTGAAAGTAAACAGCCAGAAGAGGAAGCTTCTTTTCTTACACTCTTCTTGGAAAGGGCTGACTGCTCCTAAAGGCAGGCTAAGAAAATTTCTGTGTGCGGTGCTCTGCATGGGGGCAGGGGAACACTGATGACTTGTGTTCAGCCGTTTGCATCACCAGAGGCTTCCATGCAGCCTTTGGTCAGTCTCTCTGTGAGAGAGTGCCCGCAGTTT
>JAVKLA010000074.1:28976311-28991319 GCA_034782735.1 Sagittarius serpentarius | reverse complement strand
CCAGTGCATGGAAAGGCTTGAGAACAAAACATACTCGACTTTCAAGACTCAAACCAGAAAAAAGTGACAGAGTCAAAAAAGGAAACATTAAGTAATTTCAAAATATTTATTTTTAAGCTAATCTTATGTATCAAAATTATTTTAGGAGTGGCCAAAAGTAAATAACTTTTAATGTAAGAACATAGAGCTTTAGGTCTTTATTTGTAACTGTAAGAACACAGACTTCTCTTGTGTCTTTTCCGTCTCTTTGTTAGTGGAAGCTGATTTTTCATCTCATAATGTTACTCCAGGGACTAAAGCCTGAAGACAATCTCAAACCTTGGGATAAAAGCATGAGAACTGTGAGTGACTGGGATTGACAAAGCTTCTGTAGAACTTGGAAATCAGCGAAGCAACTGCTTGTATTTTAGCAAATTAGATGACATTCCATACCAAAGAGACATGATAGGAAAAACTGCCTGGAGAATATTCAGCAGAAGTTCACAGTGTCTTGAAGACCAGTAAATGCAAACCAGCGGGCTGAAATGTAGTGTTGTCTTGACCAACTCCTACTAACATGAGCAGCTCTTAGTTCTGCTCCCAGGATCCTCCCACGCTTTGTTGTCCATTTTGGCTGGTTTTTTCCCCTCTCTTCAGTCCTCAATTGCTGTGTGCAGCTACAGAACATCTAGGAGAAAGGGCTCACAGTTTCTTCTATCTTTGCAGGTTGAGTCTTTTCCTTTCTTTTTCTCCAGTCATCTCTGTTGTGCTGGCCTAATTTTGGATTTCTGTGAAATGTTCTATTTAGGGCTTCAAATTCACTTTCAAAGTTCCAGTTTGTGCCAAAAGAATCCCTCAGTTCAGTCTTGCAGACGTGTTTCTGGGCAACATACATAAGATGTTTGTTCTTGTTCCTTTCCTGTGGTTCTGTGAGTCTCTCTTTTGCCAAATATGTAAGGAAATGCTTATTCCAGTTCTTGGAATTCCTTAAGACAGCTGATCCTGTTGTTAGTAACATCTGTTCAGTAACAGAGTCTGCTTATCTCCTTCTGGGACTAAGAATTTTTCTTCAGTGCAGCTGTAGTTACGAAGGTCCGGCAGAGCTGGGTGTGACATCCTGGTCTGACACCTAGGCAGGCTGCAATACTTACAGAGGCAAACAAATGGTTACACATCACACAGATGCTCAGAGCTGTAGAATGACTCCTGGTTTCCTCCCAGATAACATTTCAAGGTCACTGTGTCCATGCTGGGCCAAGTGTGGTAAACACTGTGGTTCACTGGGGTTTGTCCACCCTTTGCCACAGAATGGCCATGCAAGGGCTACTTACAATGAAGAGAAAATCTTTCCTCACCAATAACGTGAGCAAAGATACTCCCTTACAAAGCCACATTAGTGTTGTTCCAGAAAAGTCCTCCCCCTTTTTTTTTAAGACAACATAATAAAATAAAAGCCAAGTTCCATTTACTGGAAGTCCTTCATTAGGCACTGCTTACCGCAGTCTGTCAGGAATCTGTAATTGCCTTTGGCCATCTGGTGATGCTGGACATGAGTGACTTTTTCACCTGCCTGTGCAGGACCCTTCCTAAGGTTTGTGTTCATTTCTGGAAATAACACAGGCACAATAGCGCATACAGAGACAGTAGGCTTGGGCAGGTTTGAAAACATATCTCCAGGCTCCCAGAATTAATTTGCAAGGACCAGAAACCCACCGTGGACACTGTTGCTCTTCCTGTACAAATATAGGTGCCTGTCTGGTAACAGAAATAGTTCTTTTGTGACTACTCAGTTGTCCTGGAGTACAGCACATGATTTTCTGTTTTGGGACTTTGTTCCACTTCAGCCAAACCTGTGCCACAGAAGCCTCACATATATGCACACAAGTGAAATGGTGGAAAAGGAGTCATAGTCCTTGCTGCTGCCTGGCAGGTTCTTGGACTATTTTGCTGGAAAAAGTACAGATAGGAAGAACAGTCGCCTTTGAAGTTGAAATCTGAATTACAGGAAACACAAAAATTTTTGGTCCCTTCGTCCCTCGTCCACCTACAACTCGATAAAGCAAATAAGCTGTGTTGGTAGCATGCAATTTAGTTGTTATTCAAGCACCAGGTGCTGGAAGAATGCATTAAAATGCATGCTAACTGGCAGGAACTTAATCATGGAAGTTGTACAAAATCTGAATGTATTTGCACAAGACATTCATTCATCCTTAAGTGTACTCCACAACATTTCTCTTGTAGATTAGATCTCAATGCAAAATCCTTTGGAGGAAATGTGAAGAACCCTCTTGACCCTACAGAATTCTGGATTGGTGTCTTTATGTGTTACTACCAGTTGATAATTTCACTCCATAAATTTAGAATGTTTCAGTGATGTCTGTCAGAAAAAAAGACTAAAAGAGCATCTGGAAATGAGGATCCCAAGAAGAGGTAGCAGTTTAAGAAGAGAAAATAGATAAGCCAGCTGTGGGAATTATTAGACCATTTTAAAACTTCTTCCAGGGAAACACACCATTGTGTGTCTGTCACATACATTGACTAGGCACAGAATTTCCATTCACCTTCCCAAGAAATAATTATGTCACTGTGGTTTTGGGCTCTGCTGCAAAGATGCCAGATCTTCATCTGATTCATTTAGTCTCTTCTGTAAGGGGACATTAGCAGTTACTGTGGTAATGCCATTCCTTGAACATTGGAAGCAGTGCCGTGCCCCATCCCTCCTCTAATCACAACCATAAAACATTTTTGCCTCCACAATAAGGCTTCCCGCTTCATTTTCTTTTTATTATGATTTTTCCTGCACATGAAGGAAGTTTCTAATTAAGACTCCTGCTTTTTGCTCAAACTTCACGACACCTAAAGGCAACAGCAGGCGGTCACCTCTGTAGCAGAATCCCTTCTTCACTCCATGACTGATGCCGGGCACCTATCGAGCGTTTGTAAGGATAAGCAGGCTTCACCTAGGCTGGATAAAGTTTTATTACTGGAATGAACAAATTAAACACTATCTGGCATTGTAAAAACAACGGAGAAAGACAGTTCTTTATTTACAAACAGAAAAGGTTTTCCAGTTTTTAAGTTTAAGGCAAAAGTTCTTTGAGTAGGAACGTGCACAATGGTGATTTCTCATGGTACAGTGGGATTAAGCATTTTCCTTCTGGTGTCTCAACCCTTCTTTTAATGTGAGCTCCAGTGTTTTCCAGAATATGGATGGCAACTTGATGAACATATCCTGCAGCATCATATCCTGGGTCTCTGAGGAGCCCTAAAAGTGATTGTTCATTTCACGATTTGGAGTGGAAAATACAGATAAAGGAATGACAGCATTGTTTAGCATCGGGAGGGTTTGGTTTGTTATGATCCCAATAAGAAAGAAACTCAGACTCTGTAAAGTACCACTTAAAATGACATTTATTAGAGATAATACTATTAAGAAAGAAAGCATAGTATAGACAAACTTACTTCACTTCAGATGCTGGCAATCCCAAACTGCAACATCGAATGGGTGTGGCATGCTGCACAGATCCATCCATGGAAAGTTTATCCCATTTTGTTCCTCTGAGCTCTTATATGATTTTCTTACATGGAAAACAATTCTATTCATCATCTCCACTGTTCAACAAAAGGGTGTTCCTATGGGAACTTCTTGTTGCACTATTCAATAAAGGTAAGGGCATGCACGTGTTGTAATCACTGATACCGAGTGGGAGCTGCCTGTAGGCTACTCTGCTACAGTCAACCAATTTTTATTCTGCAGCCAATAGATACGCACAGCACTAGACAGGCCTGAAGGCCAAGTGTGTGTGTCACATAGCATGGCAGAGCATAGCACAGCCCTGGCTTGGGCCCACTCAGATTAGCTGTTACATGGATCATTAACTCCTCAATGTACAATGGTCTTGCAGTCAGGATCATTACATGGAGTTTGCTGATACTGCAGCACCGGGTGTTCCTTTGTTTATGCTTTTGCTTTTGATACTCGGAGCTAGATCCATGCTGCCCAGTTTGTCTGCGCTTTACCTCTGAGAGTAGTGCGGAACACCAGGACTCCATGTGATGCATGTTAAGGAGGGCTGGATATTTCTGAAGTGAGCCAAAAATCTCCTATCTTGGGTGAAATGCTGCCTTTAAACTCACTATTATAAGGAACTGATAAAAGTGTGTGTCCTCTAAGTGAGGCGCCAATCTCTACCTGTTCAGATCCTGATTCCAGAATCTCTACTCCTAGAACAGGGACCTGTGTCTTTTTGAAGGGTATACGAGGTCCCACTGATTTTGGTGCCAGCCATCTTTTCCATAGTACATTTGACTGCTAATGACATTTCCTTGTGAGGTGGGGGAAATCAAGTATAGTCACGCTCTGCTGGAGCATTAGGAAGCTGTTAGTAAGTTACTCACACTCGTCCTCTTTTTGAGGTTAAACTCAGGTCTTTCCATCTTTCTCTTAACAGGCCATGTTTTCTTAGCCTCCCTCTAGGGTTTTCAGTTTGTCTACATCTTCCTTGGGTTCTGGAATGTCCCTGGAAAAGTAGTGACTTCTCCAGTTAATATAACCTATGAATGGACCAGAAGAGAGTAATTGCCTCCTACCCTTCAGATACAGCACTGCTGTGAATACACTCCAGTGTTGTTGATGTCCCATACATTTACATAGATTTTTCATCCCATACAACTAAGAACCCTTTTCTGCCTCCCAGTTGGCTCACTGGTACTTCCCCATTTATTTGCATATTTAACGTCTTCTTCCTTTTTATTGGAACCCATTATTGTGTTTGTTGACATCACTGCCAGTGACTACCTCTTCTGCTGTGATCTTGGCTCCTGAGGTCGGATGGCTGGTGTATGTGTTGCCCATACTCTTGTACTGGCTACAACATTTTCAGGTTGTACTATTCAAGCTGCCAGTCAAGATACTGAGAAGAATGGGATCAGGGTGAAACCCAGTGGGGCCTCATTCATCTGCTCCCTGAATTTAACAGGTTATCATTGAGAACTGTTCTTCTAAACCACATTTTCAAACAAGTCTATTATCATTACAAAGTGCTTGTACATATCTGTATGCACACTCTGGAAGGAAAGCTTAACATCAAGCTTCTGGGCTCAACTCCATCTTCAGCTCTGCAGACTTAGGTGACACTATTGGAATGAGAGACTTTAGGAAAGAAAGAGGGATTATCTCTCATCTTTCACTAAGGAGTCTTTGCAGTTTCATCTATAGCACCTTGTGTTTGCCACTGAAAGGGACAAGATGTAAAATACCTGGACGGGCCTGCAGCTTAAGGCAGTCCTGTATGTTGTCAGGGTTTCCTTGTCATGCATTGTTTTGCAGGCAAATATTTAGCAGAATTTTGACGAGAATGAATCTTTATACTGATTATGGGAAGAACTTCACTGATCATGGGGAAGGTCCTTAAACCAGGCAGAACATCGATGGGACTGCCTTTGCTCTTCTCTTCAAGTGCAACTGTAGGCTTTCAAAAGACAACATCAGTAAGCTAGTTCACAATTTCATGCATCTAGTTTTGGAGATAAGTGCTGCCCTTTGACCTTCTGGGCAACTCTCATATTTAAACATTTGTCATGAGCTTCCAATACAATTTTCATCCTTCTGCTTTCCTAGGTGTGAGAACAAAGAAAAGAATGAAAGCTCAGTGGAACAGAAGGGAATGGAAAGGGAATAATTTAGAAGAGAAATAGAAATGTAACATTAGCTGTAGCTTCTGCTAGTAGTGTAAGGTATAATAAAATGGAAATCACAGTGTGCTTCAAAGAAGTATGTTTCCGTAATCTCAGTTTGGATAAAGCTTGTTGTTATAGGCTTTTTGAAAAAAGCTGTTAGATGCAATTTGAAAAGAATGCAGTATTTGTATTTTGTATGTTTCTCCTACATCAAATTTATATGTTTTTAGCAGCTGGTTTAAGAGGACAATTTACACAATACTGTTCTTCAAATAAAATTAACATGAATACTACTTGCAAAGGGTCAAGATTTGGGCAGGCTTTTAGTATGAATAGACGTAGGCAAAGGAAGCTTATGGATAATTGGTTATGTTCATATTGTGTTTCAAGTGTTTTTTCCGTTCCTTCCAGGTTTCTTCTTTGGCTTAAAGTGGACCCTTCTGCAATTTTCTCAACTTTACACGTATTTCAGGACCTCTGAAGGTTTTTTCCATATCAGATGAAAACTCCACCTCCTAGGCAGACTGACATGAGTGGCTGTGGAGTGGGAGTGGTTTCAACAGTTAAACTACAGGGCAGTTAAATTACAGGCTTGGTTTGACTTGATTAGCATGGTTATCAGGAGAAAGTTGTAACAGATCAGATATTTGGATAAGTGACCAGACAGCAGGGGCAACAGCAGGCTAGTCAAACAAAGGACTGGTAAAACAAACAGAACAAATGGGCTACATAAGTAGAGATGCCTACACAGAATCCAAATCAGGTATTAGAGTTATAGGGATTTTGTAGGCCTTCCTGTTGAGGTTGCTGTTAAATATCGTACTAGATAACCTTTTTTTTTTTCTTTTTCTTTAAAGGATAATACACAATGAGCATGTGGACAATGCGAATCAAAACCATTCACTACTTTGCAAGTACTAAAAGGCAGGGTAAAAAGAGATGTCAGCAAGAGACCAGTAGGGTGTGAAAGGTGGAAATTCACACAATACAGGATCATGTGAACTGGAGGCAGATCGTGAAAGACAGACCCATGTTGAGTTTACAGGAATGGTGAAGACCATTGATTAGTGTTTCTAAACAATCATGTATGTAAGTGACCAAATATCAACTAATAGCATTTGCAGCATTTGGCAGCAATTTTTAAGTATTTATTAGTAATTATGCAGGTGACCTAACTCTAGGTCAGCATGAAACTGAGATTGTTTTTTCTGCTTTTTTTTCTAGTAAAGCAAACAATAAGTTATTTAGAGACAACTGAAGTATTTCCTTTGACTCAACATAAAATTTTTATTTCATTTTCTGGTTACTTCCTCCTTTTTTTTTTTCTTTTTCTTTTTCCAAAGGCATTTGGTGCATATTTGTAAACAGTTCAGTCCCCTTTTTGGAGTTTTTGAGGTTGTGGTTTTTTTTTTTTTTTTACAAATCTGCTATATGCTGACATAAAGGTCTTGAATGTTGAAAGGTGTGTGATCTATTTTGGAGGTCAGAGGCATCACTGAATTACACAGACATAATAAGAACAGGCTAAATATTTGGAAGAAGGCTGCTATGGGTTATATTCTGTAATGTTCATCTCTGTAGCAGCAGCTAATGAATACTTGGAACAATATTTTGTTTTTAAATACTGTGCTTTGATAAGTATCTTCTACTGATGTAATATGAAAGGTAGTGCTTTGTAAACTAAACATTCTAAAGGATGGTGTGTATAACATACATCAGAGTTTACTACTGACTTAAATGAGGCCAGAAGCTTTCCCACACAAAGCTTCTGTATAGTAATGTAAAATTAGCTTAAGCTCTTAACTTGAACTGGCATAAATATCACACTATGCCATATCTATCTATGTATGATTAATGTGTTCACTTTTCTAGTGCTGCAATCGGGAAAAAAGAGTTTCTACACTGTGATCCACCATACAGAATCACAGATTCACAAAGTCACGGAACAGCTGAGGTTGGATAGCACAACTACAGATTGTCTAGTTCACCCTCTCTTGTAAGTTCTGCTGGAATATGTTGCCCAGGACCATGTCCAGTTGGACTTTGAATGGCTGCTAAGCTGGAGATTCCCCAGCCTCTCTGAGTGAGTAGCCTATTCCACAGCTTGATCACCCTGACAATAATTTTCTTTTTTCTTAAGTTCAAATGAAATTTCTTGTGTTTCAGTGTGTGTCCACTACCTCTGGTCTTGTCACTGGGTACCACTGAGAAGGGTCTGGCTCCCTCTTCTTCATTCCCTCCATTCAGCTGTTTAAACACATTGGTAACATCTCTCTGGGCGTTCTCTTCTCTGGGCTGAACAGTCCCCGCTCTCTCAGCCTCTCCTTGTATGAAAGATGCTCCTGTCTCTTAATCATCTTTCTGGACCTTCACTGGACTTGCTTCAGAAAGTCCACGTCTCTCTTGCACTGGGGAGCGCAGAACTGAGCACAAGGCTCCAGCCGTGGCCTCACCAGTGCCGAGAGGAAGAGGGGAAGGGTCGCCTGCCTTGCCCTGCTGGCAGCCCTCTTCCTCATGCAGTCCAGGCTGCTGATGGCCTGAGGGTGCACTGCTGGCTCACGTTCAGCTTGCTGTCCTCCAGGATCCCTAGGTCCTTCTCTGCAGTGGTGCTGTCCAGCTGGTTGCCCTCCCCAGCGTGTATGAGGTTATTCCTCTCTGTAGGCAGGAGTTTACATTTTCCCGTGTTGACCCACACCAGATTCCTGTTGGCCCAGTTTTCCAGCCTGACAAGCTCCTCTCTGAGCTACACTTCAAAATTTTGTACCATCTACAAACATGCAGAGTGTTTCTCTGTCCCTTCATCTAGGCCGTTAATGAAGATTTGAAGATATATTAGCCCCAGTGTTGACCCCTGGGGTACGTCGCTAGTGACTGAGTTCCAGCTGGACTTTGTGCTACTGATCAGAACCCTCTGGGTTCATCCACTCCACCTGTTTTCAGCCTACCTCACTGTCCGCTTATCTATCCCATACTTTATCAGCTTGTCTATGAGGATGTTGAGGGAGACAATGTTGAAAACCTTGAGAAAGTCAAGATAAGCAACTACTGCAGCTCTCCTCTCTTCCAGCAAGCCAGTCATCTCACTGTAGAAGGCTATCATGTTGGTAAAGCACGATTTCCCCTTCATAGGTCCATGCTGACTGCTCCCAATCACCTTCTTGTCCTTCAAGTACCTGGAAATGGCTTCCAGAATTAGCCGCTGCATCACCTTCCAAGGGCCTGAAGTGAGGGACTTAATAGATGCATCCTATCAGGCCTCATGGGCTTACTTATGTCCAGTTTGTTTAAAGGTTCCCTAGCCTGATCCTCCTCAACCAAGGATAATTCTTCCTTGTTCAAGACCTCTGACCTCAGAGGCCTGGGATTCCTGAACGCTGGTCTTACCAGTAATGGGTGAGGTGAGAATGTGTTGAGTATGTTGGCCTTCTCCATGTTCTTTGTCACCAAGTCCTCTGCCCCATTCAGCAGCAGGCCCACACTTTCTCTAGTTTTCCTTTTGCTGCTGATGTACTTATAGAAGTCTTTCTTGGCCTTCACACCCCTTGACAGATTCAACTCCAGACAGGCTTCGGCTTTTCTAAGTGCATCCCTGCACACTCAGACAGTGTTACTACATTACTCCTACATCACCTGTCCCTGCTTTGACCTTTCACATGCTTCCTTTTATGTTTGAGTTTTGTCAAGAGCTCCTTGTTCATCCATGTAGGACTCCTGCAACCCGTGAGCGGCTTCCTGCCCATTGGGATGGACCATTCAGGAGCTTGGAGGAGGTGTTCTCTGAGTATCAACAAGCTGTCTTCTGCACCTCTTGTCTTCAGTATAGTGTCCCATGGGATCCTTCCAGGTAGATCTCTGAATACATTGAACTCTGATCTCTTGAAGTTCAGGGTTGCAGTTCTGCTATTTTCCCCTGCTCCCTGCTCTCGTGATCCTGAACTCATGGTCACTGCAGCCAAGGCTGCTCCTGCCATTTACATCCCTGATCATCTTTCTCATTTGTAAATGTCAGATGTAGCAGAGCACCCACCCTCGTCCACTCCCCAGTCACTCACATTACCAAGTTATCCTCAATGCCCTCCAGAAAACCCCTGGACTGACAAATCTTGTTCATAGTCAGAATATGACACCATACTTTATCTGGTATTTCCCCAATAACTCTTTATAAGAAAGAAAACAAGATAATGGCTTGGATTCTGCTATTTTTATTTGGGTAACTATTGAAAAATGAAAAACTTTATGGATAAAAAAGCAAAAATGTTTTATCCCAGCAAGGGACAAAGCCTGTACTTATAAGACCTGTTCACTGAATTCATATTATTTCCTGTTTTTCATAGATGGAATGTGAGATAAAAGACATTGTCTAAGTTATTAACCATCTCTCATGTTACCTAAAATGCATGTTCTGGTTTTAGTCACAATTGTTTTGCATTTCAAAGACCTTTTTGATGAAAATTAGAAAACGGAATCTCTGAATTGCTAATCCTTTCTCTTTTCTAAGTGATTTTCTGCATGACAAGGTCACACCCACAGTGCTGTATCAAACTCCCAATTATGGCTCTGATTTAATTAATCTACAGAAGAACTGGGCAATCTATCATGAATAAGTTCAGAGCCCTGGAGCTAGACAAACAATTTAACAATGTCTTTATAGATGTTCAGTTCTTTGGCACACCTAGTGTCAGGTAATATCCCATATAATGGTACTACTTATCGCTAATTGTGCAATTGTGGACCAAAAGATGGTCTCTATTCCTGACACCTGCCAGTCAAAATGGGCAAGAATACAGCAGCATGGACTTGTCCACCTTCATTCATTTCAGGGAATAATTTACCTGATACCAGGACCATATTGGTTTACTGAATTTGTCTGTGGTTTCTGGAAAAGGTGGGGAATTGTTATAGAATTATGCTGGTTTTGTTTTCCACCCTGAATTAAATTGTGTATGGAGCACTAGTTCTTACATATTTTTCACACTTACATTTACCCATCTGAGCCTGAATATGAAGTTTCGGTTGCAAGATCACCTGTACACTCTGGAACTCACTTTCTTCAACCCAGAATGTGCACTGAGAGGATTTCCTAGACTGATCCAAGGTGGATTGCAGGAGGAGAACTAGTGAGAGAGAGAGAGGATGTAGGTATAGTCTTCCTGCTGTTTCAATCTTGAAGAATTGTGTGATTTCAGGGATCATAAATCTCTTTTGTCTGTCCAAAAAAAAAAAAAAAAAAAGAAAAGAAAACATTTAACACTGGAAAGATATTCTGAGGTGGGTGGGCTGGATTGCTTGTACTGAGGCAGACAGTCCTTCATAACTCATGGGCTGTAGGGCTAAGGAGCACAGCCATGGCGTTAACAGCACCGAAGAACACAGCCGTCCATTTTATGTGTGCTGGTGTGTTAGGCAGCAATGCATAGGAGTTACTGCAGGATGCCAGCAGCAGTTGAGAAGTCTTGAGTTCCTTTTAGAACAGAAAAGTCCAGAAGGCATTTGGCTGCAGGTCTGTTTGAGCACTTGTGTCCACCTGATGCCAATAGCAATATGTCACATTTTTTCAAAAGCAAGCATATTCCCTAGTCCTTTTTTCCTTGTCCCCTTCTCTGTCTCAGCAGACTGCCATAAACAGTTTTTTGCAAACACACTTGGCAAGAGTTATGCTGTGATTCTTTGTGAATTTGTCCACTGCTGAATAAAAAGTGACCCAATCATAGGCTCTGCTTGGAAGCTGCTTAGACTTCAGGTAATTCAGAAAATATCTGTGTTTTTATTTGCAGCTTACCATGAATATATTATCTCTACTCTCTATAAACCAGTTTTCCAGACCATTTCAAGGTGCAATCTCAGTGCTGAGACTAATACCTGTATTGCTGCAATACTTCTCAGTGATGGAGAACAGTCTTGAGGATGACATTTCCTGTATCTAAATAAACTCAGGATTCAGCTGTGTGCCTCCAGTAGTTGTTTGTCCCATGAGAAATGAAGACTCTTCCAAGTCTTTAAAACCTTCTCTTGAATTTCTGAGTAGCTGCAGTTTTTCAGAGATGGACTTTCAGGAAGGCAGCTGTCATTTCTGATTTTAGGGCTGCTTCTCTAAACTGGGAAGCATTTCTGAAACTGGTCAAGTGAGTACTCAAGTGGCTTAATTTGCAAGACCATGATGCTGCAGGACTGCAGAGTTTGCAAAGAAGACATGGCAGTAAACCTTGGTGTTTAGGAACCCAGGAACACAGTGTGGCCAACTGAAGAGAGACAGGAAGCAATGGGGAACATTTGGTCTGCAAATCTGCACAGGGAGTAAAAGACTAGTTCCACAAAACTGGTGGAAGTGGGCATGACTGAAAGGACTGCTATAAAACAAGGCAGAGGGAAAAAGAAAAAATACACACTAGTCATAATCTAAGCAAGGGTGCCAGGATGGCTTGAGGATTCAGGCTGAAAAGAAAAAGGGTTAATGTACCCAACAGCATGGATTTCCTAAATATGGAAAAATACATAGTTCTTTGAGATGCCCTATAAGAACAATAATTCCAGAGATGAATGTTAGATAAGCAGGATATTTTTGATCTATTATTAGAAACCATATAAAAAGAAAATTCCTGATGCAAAAGAAAATTTCTGATGTATCCCGTCAGCATCAGGCTGGCAGGCAGGTCTGGTGTTAAATAAAACTAGCTGCATGTGTGCAGCTGTCATACATAGAAAATCACTTCTGCAGAAAGCAGTTGCTCTGCTGTGGAAAGCAGCTGCTCTTCTTAAAAAGTATGTGTATTTTTAATTATTTCAATGCTTATATATAAGGTTGTATGTTTTGATATTGTAGACAAACAGTCTTTATGGCTTTTAGCTTGGATGACAGAGTGTATTTGAAAATGGACTGAATACAAATAGAAAAATAAAAGGCTACATTTGACCCAGCAATTTGTACAGTGAATTAGAAATTAGTACTGTGAATTAGGAGACCTGATGCCTTGACGAACTGAGGAACTGCTGAACAACCCTCCCTGTTATTCTTGGTTGTCTTCCTTAAAACATGATGAAACAACAGAACTGAAATATTTAATAAAAAGTTAAATCTTACAGGAAGTGTAAGCATAAGAGAAATTTTAGCCCCACTCAGATTTTTCAGGTGGGCCACATGCTTTGGCTACTAAGTGCTTATTTATGAACTGATTGCACATTTCAGCATATAGGCTACCACTGGGAGTTTGCAAGTGCAGCAGGAGTCACTGAACAGTAGTACACCTTTTCTGCAAAGTCCCATCCTCTTGGGATTAACAGAATCATTGTGAAGGTTCATTTTTGTTTGATGTCAGTGGTAAGAGGGAGCAAGAGTAATAGCCAAAGTATTTCCAACCCTGTCAGACATTTATGTCACTGACTGGTTGCTTAAAAATATCATACTTTTCTTGGAGTGTACCAGCATCAGAAGTGACTGTATCTCACAACCCACCTGAAATGTTACACTTTAGCCCCCTCCCTACTCCAGTGCAACAGGCTAAAAGCCAGCAAATGGAGAAACATTTTAAATACTCTGCTCTCCCCTCTGATTGAAAAGCTGTTCATAATTACAACTGCCATTTCTTAAGTTAATTGCAACAATGTTCTGATGAGAGGTGTTCTTTCATCTGTCATTAGCCAAAGGAAACGACTTTATGTAGACATTAATCTCATGACAAAGGAAATTGCAAAACTAAAACACCATCATCACATTCCAGGAAATGGGTCACAATCCACCCTGGCTCAAACTGTGCTTCTCACCCCAGAACTGTTTCATACCTTGACAGAACCAAAAGCACCCTACTGTAGAAATCTAGGTACAGCCTCAAAAAAGCAGCAATGATTCCTTTATTTTTTTCCCCACAGGTATGACTACCAACCAAACCTAATTTCAAAACTGTATACAGGGGAAACAGTTATGCATTAGTTTCAAGGTTGTTCCATCTCCTGAATCCCTAACCCCCACACCCTACCACATCAGCCTGCAGTGGACCTCTTGCTGAGGTTTTTCTGGTTTTTTTTTTGCCTCTTCTTCCTCTCTTTATGCTTCTTCCTCTTCTGGGGACATTGGGTAAGAGTCATGAGATGTGCCTAACACTGTTACATCAGGATACATTTGCTGATTATCCAGTGTTAAATTCTCATGGGCTTTTTGCCACTGTCTTCAGCAGGGCCACACCCACAGGACCTGCAGCACTGAGGGGTGTTTGCAAGAAAAGTGGAGCTATGGCTTGGAGCAGGGCAGCATACCGGGATTTTTCTTTGCCCAGAAACAGTCTCAGACACAGCAGCCTCTGCAAGACGTGTCAGCAGGAAACGCCAGGTGGTATAGCTAGCACACCCCTATCTTCAGCCATTGCTGAGGCCACTCCTAGGCTGTAGCTCCCATGAACAGGCTCTGTGATGAGAAAATGCAGTTTGTGCTTGTTCCCTCCCCATAGTTTTTGCACTTTTCCTAGGTCTTCTGCATGCTGAGGAGTAACATTGTTTCCAACTAGCTGTGGTCTGTCATGTACCAGACATGCATCTAGGCAAGATGGATCCCACCCATTGGCTCATCTACAATGCAAATATTGCTAAATCTTCCTGTTAGACAGTATGGAATTCCGGACTCCCCTCCTTACGCATCTTGGCCCAGGCACCCTTGAAAATTAAGGCCTACTGGAGTACCTCTTGCTTTCCAGATCCTTGTATAGCCATATTGTTGGATTCTGGTTAGATTCATGGTGTTGGTGTGCACTCCTTTGACAATTGCATTCGAGAAGAAGAAATATCACAGAAGGCGGCTGTTAGGGATGGTGACTCAACCACTTCCCTAGGCAGCCTATTCCAATGTTTGATAACCCTTTCGGTGAAGAAATTTTTCCTAATATCCAATCTAAACCTCCCTGGTGCAACTTGAGACAGTTTCCTCTTGTCCTATCACTTGCTACTTGGGAGAAGAGACTGACCCCCGCCTTTCTACAATCTCTTTTCAGGCACTTGTAGAGCGCAATAAGGTCTCCCCTTGGCCTCCTTTTCTCCAGGCTAAACAACCCCAGTTCCCCCAGCTGCTCCTCATAGGACTTGTTCTCTAGACACTTCACCAGCTTCTTTGCTCTTCTTTGGACATACTCCAGCACCTCAGTGTCTTTCTTGTAGTGAAGGGCCCAAAGCTGAACACAGCATTTGAGGAACGACCTCTTCAGTGCCCAGTACAGGGGGATGATCATTTCCCTAATTGTGCTGGCCACATGATTTCTGATACAAGCCAGGATGCTACTGGCCTTCTTGGACAGTGTCTTGGCAACTACATCAGGCAATTCCCTCAGGACTCTGGGGTGCACCTTGTCAGGTCCCATAGACTTACATAT
>JAVKLA010000074.1:28951129-28967028 GCA_034782735.1 Sagittarius serpentarius | reverse complement strand
ATATTTCTTAAAATTGTGCAGCTGATGAATGCCTGCCAGGAGGCATTTTTTTTTTCTGCAGAGTGGTGAGAATATTATTCTTGTGTTGAATCATAAAACTCTAATGTCTGCCAACAGACTGTGATCCAGCTATGAGCAGGGCACAGAGCAGAGTCTCTGTTTTTGGTGCCAGATCATGGTTTGAGGAGGAAATACATGCTGTATAAAGGACAGGATGTTTCCAAATTAAGTTTTTTATTTTTCTGCATGCTAGTGCAGAAATGTGTTTATGAAATGAAAACATGTGGGGAAGTAAACTTTCAATCTCATGGTCTTATTAAATGTTTTTGACAGAATGTGGTCTCTTGTTGTTTCCTGTGTAAACAGACCAAAGATCATTAGACAGGAATGAGTTATATGAAGCAACAACAAAATTATGATTGCACATTGCCATCTCTGGAAATAGGCAACTATAAATTAAAATGACAAGTTCTGTCCTGTACTGAGTATGAATTAGAGTTCAAGGTAAGTAAAGCACTGTACTAAGATTTTTCAGTTGAGCCCACTAAGATAGAAGATCATAAATCATGGAGGCTCAAGTTATCCCTCATATAAAGAGGTCCTGATAAGAGGTAAGAACTGAGAACTAAGCAGAGGAGTGAGAGAAGACCCACAAGTAGCAAAAGGAGATATCAAAGAGCAGCTATAAGACTTTGTTGGGGAGAAAGATTGTCCTTTTACTTTATGCATAGAATAGTACCATTATTCCCTGATGATGCTCATAGTGTGCTACTGCATGAAATTTTAATGATGGTCTGCTTATGATGGGATAGATCATGTTCTTCACTATGGGAGGCATATTGTGGAGCACACAGTGCTGCCTACCACCCTACTACAGCACACTTCAGTGATGTATGGTAATCCCTCTGAGCCTGATCTTTTGCAGGAGAAAAGCCTATTACTGCAGCAGAGCTTTTTGTGCATGTAGAAGAGAAAAATCTCTCTCACACCAATTACAGTCAGACTCCTAGCATATAAGGTCTGTTTATAGCACCTCAGAAGGTGATACTTTTTGGAGAAGCATCACTTGCACAGGAACAGTCACTTTCAGAACCCCAAAGCTGTGATGTGTGCCAGGGTCAATGCTGATCTGCTTGAACCCCTTCCTTGGAACAGTTCAAGCTTGAGCCAAGCACAGAGGATTTGGAAGTTCATCACCTTGGTTTCTGCCATACTTCAAACAGATAAGAGGAAAAGATTTTTCAAGTTTTTCCTTGACAATTAGAAGATTTATCCTGGACCCCTCATGTGTGTCCCTTGGCCTGTTCTTTTGTTTTGTGTCTTGATCTGTTTCTCTCTGAAGAAAAGAAAAATAGCTTTCAAGATCAGTAATAGTAATCTATCAAGAGCTCACTGTGGCCAGGCTCTCCTCTCTGCCAAGTTTATTACTGGGCCCCCCCTGTCCTTCCTGCCGTCCCAGGCCTGTGACCTCTGAAAGCCGTAACACCATTAGTTGTATTTTCTGCTGCTGGAACACCTGTGGACAGGGGCTGTTTTCTAGCTTTCTCTCCCATATGCAGATGTGTCAAATGGCTGTGACTCATGTCTTCCTTGGCTACAGCTAAGCCTTTAATGGTGTTTTTCTCCCAGCAGCAGAGCTCAGGTCTCCTCTCTGCTATGTGGCTTTGTAGGAAGTGAGGACTTTGGCACAGAAAGACAGAGAGCTGCATCAGGGCAGATGTGCTGCCAAATCACCTCCATAGCACCTGTGCGGCTCTTCTTCTGCCTGCTCCAATTTTAATTCCTCGTCTTGTTGCCTGCACACATCCAGGCTGCAAGTATGGCCTGCTTACCATACAGATGGTAGCGTAGTGCTGAGAAGTCAGAGCAAGCTGTCTTCTTACCTCTCAACATCCTCAGCAGAAGGGAATTGCATGCCTGTGCTCACACCAGAGAATAAAATACACTTTGTGTTTGACATGAAGTGTATTTGAATTCTAAGCCCTGTGAGGTGAGGAATCTTGCAGAAGCTTCTGGCCAGTTGGGCTGAGGAAGACCAGTGCTTCCTAAACACTGATGTTTTTGCGTACCACATTATCAGCACTGCAAGTGTTGATTTTCTTCCCTTTTTTTTGACTTCCATAATATTATTCCAGTCTTAAAACTGGGTCATTTCCCTGTGAAGCTGGAGAAGACCTCACAGTCTTTGTAATGCTGTTCCTTCCTTCTTTTCCCCTTGATTTAAAATCTCCATTACACCCTCTGTGCTCTGCTATTTTTGTTCCAGTGGAGTAATTTCATCCCAAGATGACTGAACATCTTAATTAGAAGTATGTGTTGGTAAGCAGAGGTTGTTCAAGATGTCCTTTGTGTATCCACCCAGCTGTGGCTCAGACACAAAAGCGCAGGATTCAGAAAGCACATGACACTGCTTCCATGTCACTGTAATCACAGTGCGCCATGTGCAAATGAATGCTGTAATCTAGTGAGAGAGCAGCTCTACCATTCCTCCTTGAGCAAGTTCTTCTTTGACCTGAGAGAGGTCAAAGACAAAGCCAGAGCAGAAAGCTGAGATGTGGAGAGTTGATCAGCCAGATTGGGACAGTGAGTGCCTTCAGAAAGATGCAACCTGTACCTTCTCTTGTGATGAACAGAGACAGGCTAAAATGTACAAGCAAAATAGTACCCACATTTGAAGTATCTGAGACAGGAACATGAAACCTACTAGTGACTGTGTTGGACTCCACAGGGCCTGACATCCACACACAATTCCAGGTCATCCCATGGTTGTTATAAGGTAGAATTGACTGGGACCTCAGCTGTGGGATGGAGTGCATGGTGAAGCATGCGATAATGTTTGTTACCCCTTTGTCCTACCATGTGCCCATCATTTTGCAAGGGGCTTTCCTCCCTTAGGCTAAAAGTGACCAACTGAGGGCACCCATGGATCTTTTCTAGCCTCACAGCTCTTTCCACAGGCTACAGGTCTGCTCACTTTTCAGCTGCCTGGTGACTGTCTGTTTCTATAGCTGCAATGATTAAATGCCTTCTTGCAGCTCGCCCCTGGCAAGTGCCATGCCCTGCTGCATTTGTCAGTGGGACATCATCCAGCCCATGTACCATTCATAGTAATCTTCTGTTAGGTGACCATTTCCTTCCTTCCCGACTGTCCCTGCCCATGCAAGACTACATACAGTGACAGAATTTCTTTCTATACCAGTGCATCTACACACTTCAATGCCCTTATACCAGCTTCCTCCAGCTTCTTCTGGATGGTGGTTGCTAGACCTCCAGCTAAGTTCACAGTCCAGCAAAACAGCTGTTGTAGATTTTACTAGGTTCAGAGGCTTATGGATCAGATGCATGTTCTTAGGTTCTGATTTACTCTGTTGTGCAAGACAGAGCAAATGTTTTTAGTCATATTTGTGGGATATATCTCAAACGTAATAGCCTTCCACTTAGACCTATGGGAGTACCACACTGTTGTGAGAAATGCAGTTGTATTAGGGTGTGCTCTCTATTATTCTCTCGTCCTGTTTGGCAGGGTCCTAACAGTGTCTAAAGCTAAGTCTGAAAGAAGAAACTGTCTGCATCTCATGGAAAAGACAACAGGAAGAAATCAGCATGGAAAAGACAGTGATAACAATCTCTGGCAGACAGAGCAATTCTACTCAAGAATTCTTTGCAGGTGGTAGATACATAGACAATGCAACTCAGAAGTCTGCTCTTTGGTCTAGCACCCTCTCTCTGGAGTGCCTTCCACTTAGGGGAAGTAATTTGATAAAGAACTGCAGGATACAATTTTCCCTGTCTAACTGAACTGAGAATTCTTCAAGGACAAAAGCTGCATACAACCGTATGCTCAGATGGAAAGCTACACACACAAGCTGCTTGCTTGATGATTTATATGCCACTTGCAAATTTGCTGAGATGGCTTCAATTTCCTCCAGAAATGTACAAGTGAATTTTGGGGGAGTCAGACCCTAGCAGCTCCACTACCCAACAGATCTGTGATGCTTAGAGTGAGAAAAGTGACCTCTAAACTAAAAACCCGACATTGCAGACAAATATAGGCTATGGTGAGCCTTTGGAACTGACAGAAATAGGGTTGCACTATTCACCATAAAGGCTACAGTGTGCAGCAAATAGATTCACTGCCCTCATGGTAATGAGAATTATGAGCTCAGTCAGTGAGAAGAGATGCTGATCAACCTGTGCTGACCAAGAGCAACTCTACCCTTTTTACTTCCCATCCTGATTCCTCATTAATTTCAGTTGCTTCGTATTTTTCTACTTTGCTGTCAACTAGGTCCTCATTAGGCCTATTCTATGTAATTTTTCTGCTGGAAACTGAGTGATAATAATGAGAGATACTACCATTTGATTTCAGTCTCTCACTATTTAATGAGTCATATGTTCAATGGAGTATTTTTGCTTAAAAAGATTGAGGTGGATTGATTTCTCTATAGCATTGTTGGCTTTTGCACCTTGGCATTTGCAGGAACTTTATGACATGGTGCTGCAGAAAAGGTGACATTCAAGAGCTTCTTTTACTATGTACAATCATTGCTTAGGAAGGATAGTTACAATTCATGAGCTGGGTCTATTCAGAACCGCTTGTTAAGGTCTGTGCACAGAAAACTGCTTGTACAGGTTGTAAACAGTATTTCATAGCCTTAAACATTCTTTTTCTTGTTTTTCAGAGATACATATGTATGTTTACTTTAGACTCATCTCTTAACAACCTCACATCTGATATAACTAGGTGCCTTTCATTTGATTTAATTGGCTTTCCACTGTCTTTTATGTGACTGGGAATTTAGAAAATACATACATTTCTCTCTGCTGACTCACACTCATTTCTTTAGCTGTCTTCCAAGGATCCAGTCAAAGATAAGGTCAAAATTGCTTTTGTTGCTCTATTGAAAACCTTAAGTGCTAGGCTGGATTGAAAGTGGTAGTCTTCAATTCTGTAAAAACCTCTCTCTTCTTTAATATTTTGCCTGTGCCTTACCCTGAAAAACTTTCCAAAGAACTGACTTTGTTCCATATGATAAGGTGCAATCTTCTCCCAAAGTCTGGCAGCTGGGAATAATACCTGACAGGACTGTCACTTATGACACCTTCGTGCTTAACAGAGAAATAAAGAACAAGCATTTATTTGAAACTGCAGATGAATGGATATGGTAATTTTTATGGTAAATTGCTGTCAGTTATGTTCTCTTTTGATCACTTTAATTTTCTTTTAATAAATAGCTTTATCAGTGCAGTTTTCTTCTGCAGGTCAGAAAGTTTCAGTGATTTATTTAATTCTTCGGTTTTGTGATTCTCTCTAAGGCCGTTTTACCTTGAACTAAGTTTCTATAGGAAAGCTCACTTGCACCAGGAACAGAGGAGTAGTTATTATTAAAGCATCCTGAAACATGTTGGCTCCCTTTAATTTCTTAGTTGCAAACACACTGTTGTCAGCTCCATGGGGTAATTTTTTAATACATTATCATCTCCATTTTTGGTTAACATTTAGCAAAATCTTTCTAAGTGTACTGATTGTTAGAGGCATTTTTAATTGGCATTATGCACAGCTTTTTCCTTTTTTTTTTAAGAATACCTAAGCAATTTAGTTCTGTTTAGTCCTCTGTGTGACTTTGAATGGAACTAACTCATTACACAATTGTCCAGCTCATGCCAACAACCCCAAAAAAGCTAAGTGACATTTTTAGATGTTGAAGAAAATGAAATTTTGAAAGAAAAGGAAAAACGTCACTTATTACACAAAAAATGTTCCCTCCAAAATAAATGCTTCCTCACCAAAACCGTTTCAATAGAAATGTGGCTAGTCTGACCTATTGATAAGGGACATTCCCCTGCTCTCACCTGTCTTACCATTTATCTTTCAATATTCACACTACAGCATCCTCGCTTATGTCAATAACCTCTATCTTAGAATAATCTCCTGAAAGACGTGTGGATGACTCATTGGCTCAAATATGACTCTCTGACTCAACCAGTAGGACTCTGGTGATGTGCACAGATTGAGAAGTAGAGCTTTTTCCCAGGAGTCTGGGAGAGGGCAAGAGTGGTCTACGTGTGGTATACTAACTAATGGAAGAAAAACTCAAGAGGAAAGAGGAAAACAAGACAAAGAAGTTGAGAAAAACCAGAAGCTCTTCTGAAAGAAAACCACAAGGGGATAGGAGGGAAGAATAGCAGTGCAGGTGAAAGTAAAAGACCAGTACATGCATCAGGGAACATCAGGCCCAGTGAGAACTGCCAAAGGTTAAGCAGGGGCACCTCCTTCCCTGGTGCTGCAGGACATCCTTCCCTGTCTATCCCGGAGGCTTTGAAATTCTGTCAGGAGCATAAACAGGACAAAACCAGGATACAACTGAATACCTCAGAAGTTGACCATCTTGTTGACCTCTTCCTCAGGTGCTGAAGTAGACATCTGATGCTCCAGCTGGACTCTTCTGAAAACCTGATAGGATTAAGGCATTTGCCTGAATGCCCTCAGTTTTGAATGATCTGCCTGAAGCACACTGTACTTCAACTCTCAGCCTGGCTCTGAGGGACTCTCCCAGTGTGTAACCCAGTTTCCTTCGGTTTGTCTTCAGCAGTGGCCGGCTGTCCAAGTACTAGTACACAAGTATCTGTGAGACTGGAGCCCTGAGTGGTCAAAGCACAGTAACACCTCTGAACAAAGTCTTTTGCAGACTTTGACAGTTCTCATGTGGAAAATCTTTTTACATTTCTTGACATCTTCTTTCATACTTATACAGTAGTCACTGCAGTTACGCTATTCTCAGCTATGATTCTGGAAACTGTTTATCTATGACTTTGAACCTCAGCTGGAAGCATGAGTAAACTGAAATATATAAAATTGCGTCATTCTTCATGAAATCACAAGACTGGCCTATGGTTTGTGACTTTAGCAGCTGTGGGGCTCATTTTATTTGCCTTATGGTTTTAAAGCTCTTGCAATATTGTTGAGTCATGTTGTCTAGTTCTGTGCTATAATCCTGAGGGCTAGAGAATATTGCACTTTGTGTGGAATTGGATTTTTTCTGTGTATTAATAGAACTCCAGCAGCCTTAAGAGGAAACATCAACTCTCACAGAGCTGTCAGTAGTGTTCAAATTCACCTGGCAGGGTTCTCAGAGATGGCACTGAGTCTGAGGCTTACCTGAGAATTTGCCTAATAAAACCTGGTCCTAAAAGCTCAAAAAAGAAAAAGCTTGAAAAAAGTATTAAATTATATTTTTGAAGTTGTCACCTCTACTGTTTAAAGTGAGAGTCAGCAGATGGGTATTTCTAGTAATGGGGTTATCTGTGTGTCATTTATGATCGCATCTGTTCCAGGACTGGTTTTCCTTAACTACACTGAGAAAATACTCAGATCCTGTATACCCCATTTCTCTGTCAATAGGAAACCACCCTGCAGGAAGACCCACATATCTGCTACAGATCTGAAAGGGACAATACTGTCCCTTTGGAATATAAGTTTGCCTTCCAGGCGCCTGTCTCTCTCCTGCCTGTGGGTCACTGGAGACACGTCTCCTTGCTATTTAGCAACATTTCACTTAATCCGGGTTCATATAACTGCTGTACTGGGGAATGGGCAGAGCTCCTGAATGCCTCATCAGTCACTCCTGCCTGCCTAAGCCTCATGATTCATTGGTCTCTGTTAGGAGCTCTGCATGCCCACACGGAACAATAGTCATTTTTAACTGCTTCGCGTAGTATCTATTTAGTACAAAGTACAGTAAAGAGAATGGGAATGATCTGAGATCTGTGATGGCTTTGGGAATGAGTAAACAGACTGCTAATACTATGAAAAATAATAAATAGACTTCACCATGGAAAAGAGAAAACTGAGAAAGGATATGACAGAGGTCTGTAAGTTCTTGTGTGGTGTGGAGAAGGTGAACAGCGTTTGACTATTCACTGCCTCTTCAAAACAAAAAATTAAGGAGCAACACATGAAATTAGAAGGAAGGAGTTTTAAAACAGAAGGATTGGTTCTTTATACAAGTTACCATTAATCAGTATAATTCCTTGCCACAAGATACTGTGACTGTTGAAAGTTCACACAGGTTTAAAAGGCAACTTGACAGATTCGTAGGAAAGAAATTCATAGGGGTTTCTTAAATACAAAAATATCTCCTTTGGCTGGGGAAGGCCTTGAACTGCAAGTTACTGGTGGTTAGGAAAGCATTTTATAAAGTATTGCTGCATGCTTGCCCTGTTCTGCTCCGTCTAATACATCTGCTGCTGTCTAGTGTTACAGACAAGCTGGGCTAAATGGTCCTTTGGGTTAGACCAAAAATGGCCATTTCTATGTTAAAAGAAGAGATTGTATGCACAGTGCTGGAAAAAACAATCCCTAAGATTTCCATGATGTTGCAGCTATTCTCAAATTCCAGAAGCTGGATATTATTTGTGGCAGAGCAATACGGTGCAATATTTTGCTCTCTCTTACCGTGCTGCTGATTGTGACTATGTGATTGCAGTTTGCTTCATAAAAACGTAACAATTGTTTCATCCTCTTTTCAAACTATACTCAGGCGGAGAGATGTCCTCCTTATCGTGCTGCCTGAACACCTTCCAGGCATGCACCAGCTGACATAACTAATAACTGGGGGACAGCTGGGAGAAGGGCTGCAATCTGTACTGTTTAGGCAGAGTCTCTAGTGTTTCTCTGTTCTGCTTTTCTTTTGGAGAAGGGTGGCCAGAGAAGCTGCCTAGCACAGGAGATTTGTGGTTGATGTCCTCTTTATTCTTGCAAATGCTTATACTGAAGTCTTATAACAGAGACATTTAAAGTCTTCTCCCATGCTTATAGAGCTTCTTTGAAGGACAGGTTAATTTTTTTTTCTTGGTTAATTAATGTGCCTTGAAATAAGCCTCTGCTTTGTGAAACTCAGCTTTTCAGCTCCTGACGTGCCTTTTGATGTTTTTGTTTTAGTTTTCCAATTGTTCTACTGCTATCTCCAGGAATTAAGACTTGTATTTACTTTTTAATTTCTCATTAATTCAGGATTTTTCTTTGTGCATTTTAACTGCATTTTATCCTTTCATCCACCATCCTACTCTCCAGTGTGAAAGGATCTCCTTTGCTCTTAGAACTCCATTTATCAGCCCTCTTAATCAATTGATAGTGGCTAGGATATGCAGTGCACTTCTGGATGTATGACACACCAGTGAAGTACTTGACCTTTCTAACTCATCCTGCTCAGCCTTCTTGTCAAAGGAGCTTTAAGAAGGCATTATCAATTCATGAAGATGTTGGTTGTCTTATGCCATCTACCTGTCTCTTTGGCTACTCCAGCTGACAGCCTTGAGCTCTTTGTGTGCATATAACACGGTGCAGTCCAATATCCTGAAGCTCTTACAGCCTGAGAAAGGCTTGTGTTAGGTGGGGAAGCCATAGGTAACAGGTCTCTGGTTGACTGTCCATCAAAAAGGATAACCAGCTCTAACTGCTGTGAGGGCAGGCTTGTTGGTAGTTTGGATAGCAAGTTCTCCTGGAGTGGAAGAAGCCAGAGCTGACTGTAGTCCTCAAGCCATGCAAGTACAGTCTTCCCAGGGAGTGACACAGGTACAGGGTGGTTTTATCATCAGAGCCAAGTGAGTCTTGCTGTCCCATCAGCGCCTTCGCCCCTACATGCCCATAGTACCTTGCTACTAGGTTAGTTTGGCTTTCTGATGAGAGGAGCCTGAGTCTGTCCACAGCCCTTACAGACAGACTTAAAACAGCGTGAACCAATCTACGCGTATCACTACAGTGGTCTCGAGCTCCACAGGGCACCATGGCCAGATCCGATCATGGCTGAACAGCGCTGGCATCTCGTAGTGGTGACAGGCATTAAGACCAGATGTCTAGTGGGCATTAAGACCAGATGTCTAGCCCCCTGGGCATCCCCTCCCAGCAGAAAAGCCTGTCCTTTGGCAGGGTTGAGTATGTCTGTGCTTCCAGTAGGCACTCCTCAGAGCCTGTGTTGGGAAAACCTTTCTTTGAAGAGCTGGTGTGCCCTAAGATCAGAGACCGAAATGTACAGATCTCCAAACCCTCCTATGGTAGATTGTCCCTGTCTCTGTGTTAGGAACTCAGTGATGCCAAGTAAGCCTTTGTGCTGCTCCAAGAGCACTGGGAATGTATGCTGACTTATCCCAACCCCTGCTAGGATGCACATCCCTCCTCACCCAGTAATCAACTGTCATCACCTTTTGCACAAAGCACTTAAGGTGGGCCCCTTAGTAGGACCCAATCTTATCCTTCTCAAGCTGCTACAGGAGCGTCTGTGACACTTAGGAAGGTTCAGTCAGCAAAAGACATGAATTTCATTTTTTAAGCAAGAAATCTTAACTCAAAAATCTGTTAAGTGCCTCCAATCTTTCTGCCTTTTCTTGTAGTTGGAAGGACTTGAAAGTGAGCTTAGTACCTAGTAAAGAAGGGAGAGATGAGTACTCCATAAAGTTGAAGGCCACTTTGGATATGTTAGCACACCCTCCAGGGTGCTCGTAACTTACAGCAGTCCTGCTGAAACAGGGAATTCTCCATGGAGTTTCTCTGCTCAGAAAAAAGAGGCAGTTTTATGTACCTCATTAGCATGCTTAGGAAAAGATTTACATATAAAAGTCTGCCTTGTTGGACAGAAACAGTACAAGATGGTGATATTTTTTAATGATAAAAACATCCAGACACATCCTCCCCAATGTATTTCCTCATAAAACTCCGTCGTATTTACAATCTGTTAGATCATCCAGGAGACAGAATGAGTCATGTGAAAACTTCTCTTGCTAAGTTACTGACTCCAAGAAGAGTAGGCAAAGAGTCTTAAAAACAAACCCAGGGAAACAAGCCATATTCTACAGTTAAGATCTCCTGACAAAAGAGAGTTATTAAGGGTCAACATGAAATATGGAAGGTTTCAAATCAAGAAAGCAGAGGAATTTATGTGGCACCTAGTTGGCTTGGTGTGTGAGAACCCTGAAGGGATACGTTTACTGTTGTAAGTGTATAGGGCCTGAAAGCAGTAGGCACTCTGTATTAAGACTGCTTTCAGCTTCTTGTGCCTTGGAGGCATGATTAACTTTCATGCTCACCTTATTTTTCCCATTGAATGAATGTCCACGGGAATGAGAATTAGTCCCCAGTTTTTGTTTAGGCTCTATGAAGATCTACCCTCGCTGCTCAAATTCATCCTGCACAGCCCAAACCTGCAGTAGCTGGCCAGTGGATGAGGGCGGTTTTATAGCTGACACTAAAGAGTAAGTGTTGTTGACAGTTTGTGGGGCTTGAAGACACTGGGACTTAGAGAAATGTTCATATACCTCTCAGGGCAAGTATAGACATTTTTATTCCTTCTTGTGCTCTCCAGAGATGTTTCAGATGAGCAGGTTCAAGCTCAGTCAGTTCTGCCAGAAGCCACTTCGCTGTTGCAACATACACATCTTTGAGAACAGTTAATGAAAAAGTTTCAGAAAATTTTGCTGAAAAACTGCACAAAGTTTTGAGTGTGGATGAAAAATATAAAATCCAGAAGGAAAAACTACTTCCTGAAGACTAAATGCCTTTTTTTCCCTCTCTCTTTTGTGTTTGCTTGGGGTTTTGTTTGTTTGTTTGATTGGTTTTTTACTTAAAGAATAAGAGATTTCCAAAATTATGCTCTTAGGATTCCTTTGCAGGACATTCTTCTGTGTCACTTTCTGAAAAATTCTTTTGAGAATGGATGGTACATGTGAAATCTCATCCAGTGTCTGTTTTAAACCCAGTTCTGGCACAGATGGATGGCTGCTTTCTTCCAGCTGACAAACTTACTTCTTTCATGTGTTTCTATCCCAGCAGAGATCATTTAAGCTTGATAAGCAAACAGAAATGTACAATTATGTAAGTGAGCAGCTGATAATATTGTAAACCTGGGAAGGATCATCAGTTTGAGATTAGCCCTTTAATTCCTATGACTTAGTGGCCTGGAGGGTTGTTGGTGAAAATCTGGGGAAACAAAAGGAAGAAGTTTCAACACAGTTCACATACATGCACAGTTTTTGACATGTTGACAGCTTGCTCTTCATTGCTTATGAAATTTTTATTATTCTAGCTGGAATAAAGTGGAAAGATTGAGCCAGTCATGGCTTTTTCCTAATAATTTAGTGAGCAGAAGAAGTTCCTTGTCTGCACCTTTACATTGCTGGTAGGAGGGAGACTGAAGATGCTGATGCCTGACTGTACAGCTGCTTGCAGATATTTATCTTGCCCACTCAGGTGATTTTTCTTTCTTGTCCTGTTAGTCAGGGTAAAGAATTGCTATTAATCATACATTGGATGAGATATTACAGCAGTTACTAAGTCCCTATCTTTCAGCACAGATGGCATTTTTCATGAAAAAGTGAATAAATATCTCTGCTGACCCCAGATGAGGATGTCCAGGAAGGTTGGACTGTCTGTTTGGTGTGCAGAGTCTTTATGTTCAGAAAACCTTAAATGAAAACCTGGAAAGAATTGCTAGCTGTTATTAAGATACTTTTCCGCTCTTATTTGTATCTTTCTTTTATTCATTTGTTCATTCTTTTTTTGGGGGAAAAGTATTTTAATTACTCACAAAATCGCCAGGGGGAGAGGGGAGGAAAAGTTTGGGGCTGGGGGAGTCCATTATGGCTGCATTGGCAAAACCTGAATTCCTTTAGGTTTAACAGCCAGATTCTGCTCTGTGGCAAAGTTGTGCTGGTGAAACCACAGGCTAGGAAGGCCATTAGCAAAGGTTCTTGCAGATGTCACTGATCAGAGCCTTCAAAGGCCAATGCTGCTGCAAGGAACAACTTCCAGTGAAGAAGAACAGCTGCTCTTTGCTTATAGCCTGGGCTGCTGGTGGAAAGAAGATGAATTGTCATCTTTCTGAGACTTGCTATCAGGTTTTATTACTGTGAGACATAATTTGGGCCCTAATAGCATACCTCAGTAATAAAACATTTTTTCAGTGTTTCAGGAGTCAGAATGACACCAGCACTTTGAACTGCTGTTCCCACCTGCCTATTTATCTTTCAGCTTCAGTTTGTGGAGGTTTTTCCAGGCTTTTTCTCTTGCTCTGATAAAGCTGATCAGGCAGTGTTGTGAGAATTACTACACAACAAAACACATCTGCAGCACAGCAGGCTAGGACATTCAGACACGCTTCAGACAGGCAGATGATGATGTACTAACTTGCTGAGCCTTTCAGGTGCACGCAGAGCTTTTTATTTTACCTTCATTTGCCATTGATTCTGGATAATCAGCTGTGCAGTTCCGCTCCGATGGACAGAATTCAATACCGTGCACACGGCACTATCTCCTATATACACAAGAGAAAGGAACACTCTGCCAGCACCTGGAACTGGTCCCAGGGGCCTGAGGTGGTAGGTAAAGGTAGCAGCAATTACGAAGGAAAGAGAGGGACAACAAACTACTGTCCTCCAGGTCTTCAAGAGCATTAGCACTGCTAGGGTTGCATTATGAATCTCACAGCATCCATCTTAGTTATTCCCTCCTCCCTAGTGCCACAGTTTGGAGAAGGCACTTAAGTTTTGTCAGAAAACCAGAGGTGAACTTCACTATGTCATTTACATCTCTCTTGCCCTAAAGTGTGCCTGATCCATCTGACTGAACCTCTTCCAGCAGTGGTGCAAATATGCACAAAGTTAACAATAATGAGCTTCTGACTAAGATCCTAACTGCACCTGGTTAGTCTGGCACTTCTCATCTGGAGGTTGGTCCTGCCTCCCCAGCCATTTCTCCCCACAGACTCTTCTCTGGAGATGTCAGTGAGGCACAGGTCTTCAAAAAGACTGACTGTTTTGTCATTAGATATGCCACTTGCTGGTTTATGCTCTTTGAAGAAAGAGAGCTACAGTCAGTCTGGACAGAAGGAAAATCACTGCAACTGGTCCTGGCACTGTTGGGAGAGCAGCTAAGTGTGCTCTGTGGCTGATGTTTTCCATGACATCCCACCTGATGTGATTAGCATTTTGCTATAGACTCAGCATCCAGGCTGATACTTTTCCATGCCAGGTGGGTGTCTCTGGCTGAATGCTATTTAGAATGTTTCATCTAAACCTGCTCAGCTGTTGTTATGAATGAGACTTGGAAAAGCATCACTGGCATATTGCTGCCTGATACTGGAAAGAAACAGGCCAACTGGCGTGAAAAGAAGGGATTTTCTCGTGAGAAGCCCATCACCCCACTTCCCTTCTGGCTCTTCAGTCCCATGTGCCAGATCTCTGCCTCCCAGAGTAAGGAGAGATAGCAGTGTGGCATGAAGAAATATGCGCCACTTTACAAACAGCTCCTAGAAATGAATTTATGATATGGTAGGGACAACAAACCCTCAGTTGTAGTCTGTATCTTTGCTGCTTAACTAAACATTCACTGTGTTTTCTGAGTCTCCAGTGTGAAAGAAAGGTAAAGTCTTTCCTAATTTGCTGAAGGAGTAGATAAATGGCATCAGGTCTCTGGCCCAGTTGCAGGCAAACAGGCTGCCAAATCCTGGGAGGAAAGTTTAGCTTTTTATTGCAAAGGACAGCTCATTCAAGATGCAAGGTGACACAGCAATCAGTGTGATGGATCGTGACAAGTCTGGCAGGCTAAAAATTCTCAGGAGAGCCGCTGTGACAGCTTCAGGGTTGTAACATTTGCCCATTTGCCTGTTCTGCTTCTGTTTTCTCTGAAGCAAAAAGTTCATTTAAAAATAATAATAATAATAAAAAAAGTCAGAATGTTTTTCCTCTCTTCCAGAACTGCAAAGTTCCATTATGCAGTATTTATCAACAGGATACATTCCTCATTATGCTTTTTGAAAGGATGTCTCTATTCAGAGATGAAGGGAAGAAAGGCAAAGTCTGATTTTTGGACTTGAAAGAATTCTCATAAAAGGCAGATGTTTTGATCAGACTGAAATGGCCTGAAACCATCTTTATTTTTCTGGCATTCAAGAAGTCAGTTTGCCTGCTTTAAATTCCACAGTCTTTAAAGATGAAATATATTCTTTTGGTGTACTCACTGTCTGCATGACTCCCTATTCAGTAACGTATTTTGCAGGCAGTGAGTTGCACATAAAATACATTGGATCCAACTGGGCAGTACTCCGTACTGATCAATTCTACAAGCAAACCACATAAAGGACTATTGCCAGCTAGAATGCACGTACAACCCACACCACGCAACAGTAAGCTAGCTTGGATTAGAGGCTATTTAGATACATACTGGTCTCTGTATGGAGTTGCCAGACTCTTGTTATTTGGGTGAACAACCAATAAATGGCCGATAACATCTATCACTTTCCCCAGAAGTTTCATTCAGGTTGCACATAGCTTTCATCTTCACTGTGGTCCCACATGGAATGGGGAGGAAGTGGTCACTGATGTCATATGGCACGTAGTAAGCTGTGGAATAGCAACTCAGATGAATCTGGCCTAACAAAGGTGAACAGAGGCGGGAATCGATGCACTGTGGATTCAATTAACTATATAAAAACCCCAGCATATAGCAACTATGGATACAACTGTACACAGAGAGATAAAAGGCAACAGACACTGAATAATGGGAATTGGCTCTAATTAGACAAATACATGGAAGTGGCAGTTAAGGAGAGAGGATCCCTTAGCAATTTTTCTACCTCAAAGGTGGATACCAGAAAGGGGCTGAGAACCTTCTGGAGTGGAGCAGCGTTCTCCACCCAGCATTCTGCTTCTCAGCCAGTGTCAAAATGTTTTTTGAAGTTATGAGCAGGGCCTGTGAGAACAGTGCTATCCTTTGAGTCTCTTTAAATGATCGTCCCAGCTTTTGTTTCCACCATTTGGATCTGTTGCGCATCTGCGTGCAGGGGCTGAACTTAGGAAGCAGAGCATGTCCAAGCTACTACCTGCTAATACCTACTGCCACCTACTCCTAA